>CM035169.1:40808006-41508377 GCA_020205615.1 Panax quinquefolius
TATAACTTTAATGTCTTGGGCGTGTCGAAGACTTTATCACCTCTTTCGATTCCTCGATCGAGGGTTGTCCTATTGCATCGATGCTCTCAATAGGCACTTGTCCGGAATATTACCCTTCAGATTGAACCTTTGCCAATGCTTCAGTCTTGAGCTTATTCTGACTTCTACGATTCGATGCACGTCTTGAAGGACACGATCAGAAGTGTCTTGTTGAGTGTTGCTTTCGTTTACTAGTAGAGCTAACACTACGATCCTCAAGAGTGTTGCTTGGATCTTCACCGAAGAACACCTCTTCATTGTATTGTGCAAAGGCTTGAATACTTCGCTTTGCTTATTTGTTCTCGATCTTCGATGGCCTAATTCCTTGTTCCGGTCCCCTTCGAATATCAAGACACTTCGATTTGTGGCGCTTCAAATTGCTTTCTCCCGGTGATCTTCCGCTCACTTATCATCAATAAACCCGACCACGCACTTAATCACTTTAGCCTTGCTCTTGAGTCGACCAAAGATCTCGGTTCACCTTCCATCAGTTCTTTCTTTGTCTGACAAACACTACGATCCTGGTTGCTTCCAAGATCGTTGTCTTCTCTTCTCTTGACAACAACTACATTAGCTAACTTTTCCTTAGCCAGCTGCTGAAGTCTTCTTTGAATCATCTTGTGGAAGACTTCATCACGAATGACCTTTTAACTCAATCTTGATGCTGATTGGATTAGTGCTTAGTTCTTCTGCTAGCCTGCATGCCATTCATTGAGTGATCTCTGGTTCCTTACTGTGGATTGCATCTTTGTAGTGCCAACCAGAGGCTTCATATCTTTGGATACTTTGGGAGTGCTCATTCGTTGAGAACCGTATCTGCTCTACGATTCTGACTTATCATTGTGAGCACTTCTTTTAGAGTCATAGTTCTGCACTCTACGATTCAGCTTCGGCTATGCAGACACTACGATCCCGAGATCAGATATTAACACTCTACGATTTCTGCCTTGTGCCTGTTATCTTCATCTGATCTTGCTCGACTACGATCTCTGCATATAATCAATAGACTCTACGAACTCAGAGTGTGATCTACGATCCTTGACTTGGCTTCTAAGATCGAGAGACTCTACGACTGAGTGTAGTCTACGTTCTGTCTTGCTTTGCGGATATTAGACCCGCGGCTCGTGGAAAGCGTGTCTCTCTTACGATTACGAACACGACTTCCTCAAAGACACTACGATCCCGAGGAAGCTCTTCTCGATACACTACGATCCTTCTTTGTTTCTCCTGGCAGTCTACGAACTCTGAGATCTACTATCTTGCATACTCCTATTCTGCCTTGATAGCTCCCGAGTTAACCTTGACTCACTTCACAGCGGATCACGACTTACAGTGCGAGTGCTCGACGATCAGACTAGCCTATCTATTACATCATAAGATCAACCTAACAAGCTTGATCTTTCTATATTTATAGTCCTTGTACATCATTTCTTTTTAAGGACTTTACAAAACTGTTTTGCTTTATATAGGATCAACCTAACATATTTGATCAATTAATTCTAAGTCCTTGTACATATATTTCTATTGTCTATCACAGGACTTTACAGCTTTTCTTAATGAAAGCATACTTGCATATATTATTCATTCATATATATATATATATATATATATATATATCATAATCAAATCATATATAAATAGAATAGCATTCACATGCTTATTCCCCATAATCTCCCTATTTGATTATGACAAAAATAATAAGTGCATATGCATGTTATGAATGAATCTTATATACAAAGTGAAATCAATCAGATTTCTAAAACAGTTAATCATGAATGTCATTTATATTGATATGGCAATTTATACATTAAGACATTCTACATCCTGGATCCAGAACATTCCTAACAGATTAGAGATATACCTCCTTGGCTCCATGTGTGTATCCAGGATGTTTGTTGATCAGCTACTCATCTGTTTCTGCTTCTTGCTCTTGCTCCCCCTCAGATGATGACCTTCTATCTTTGCTTGGCTCCCCTTCATCACCTTTCTGATCTGGCTCCACTTCAGCTTCTGCGATTTTGGTATCATCATCTTCAGGCTCCCCCTCAGATGATGATTCTTTATCTGCAGCTACTTTCTTCTTCTTTGGCTTCTTCTCCCTTAACCCTCTGATCTTCTTCGAGTGCCTTTTGTTCCTCTTCTTTCTTTGCCTATTTTTCTCCCCCCTTTTGTCATCATTCATTTGAGAGAGCTGCTCCATGTTGGACATAAGCTGCTCCATCAGGTAGGAGGAGTTTGCAACTTCAAACTTTAGTTCTTGCTGGCCGAGCTCAAGTTGCACAGAGAAGGACTGTTTCAGATCGTTAATCTTGTCAAAGAGGGCTTCGATCTGCTTTGCATTGGCTTCCTGAACTTGTAGAGCTACTGCCTTCTGATCTTGGATGGCCTTCTGATAGATATTATCTCTCTCTTGGAGTTTGAGAGATACATCAGCCAAGATAGCTTGAAGCTTGTTGTGAGACCCCAGATTTTATCAATAAAGATTTAAATTTTGTCGAAATAATTTTTTAATATTATGGTGTGAATTTGAGATAATATTATAGTTGTGGGTAGTATTTATAAATTTTCCAAAGTATGCAAGTGGTTATATTATATTCGATTGGTTCGGGGAATATTCTTGGTTTAGCAGGAAATATATTCGTGATAACTACTCAATCATTGGTGGACCCATAATGTAATTATTGTTTGGATTAAGAAAACGATAAAAATATTTTATTGAAATAACGGCGGAAGTTTTACCGTTGATACTTGTTGAACTACTCTGTAGTAAAAAGTACGATGAATACGTGTGGGTTGCATAAGTAAGACATACCTGTATTGATTATCGATGCTTATGTGAGAAGTCACTCGCTTTGATTCCATTATTGTCCGATTAATAATATGAATTATTATAGCGATAATGACGCTTTTGTTTTATTCTTATTATTAACGTAATAAAACAGCGAAACATCTTTTTATATAAAATGTAATACTTTATTAAAGTTATTCTATAAATAAAATATATTATATTTTATTATGCGTAGTGTTGCATAGTGTTTTGCATAGTGTTGCATAGTGTTTGCATAGTAAAATATTTTTATATAAATAGAATATATTATATTTTATTTAAAAGATTTTGCTTTAAATATGGACCGCCGATTAAAGTAAATCAATCTGGACCGCTTCATGGATTAATTACTATGCATTCTATTTTCCTATAAATAGAAGCTCATTCCTTCATTATTTTCTTACGAATTCACCAAACTCTGTAGAGAGAAATTATAGAGAGAAGCTATAGAGAGAAAATCTATAGAGAGAAAGAAGAAGAGTATTCTGCTACTTCACTTTGCCAATATTCAGTTCTTCTAAGGTAAGGGGTATTATTTGTTGTACCCGTAAGGGATATTATTCGTTTGTATTCATGAAGAGAACCTCTGTTATTCCATTCATTATTATTCTGTTGGAATAACCTGTAAAAGTGGTATACCCTATACATAACCTGTATATGCGGCATACCCTATACTTGGTGAAATCCTTATGTTATTCCATCCTTATTTATTCTCATTGGAATAACTCAGATATCTTAATCCCCTATATACTTGGTGATCTTCTTACGTTATTCCATTCTTTATTATTCTTTTGGAATATCTTATGTCTGTGTTTTTACAATCAACTCCGGTTTCCATTGTTTATTATTCCGCATTTATTATTCTGTTGGATCATCCTGCTTGAATTTCACCCTGACCGTTCCGCTATTATTATTCTCGTTGAATAACTCGCTCTACGCTGGCAAGTACCGCATGCACGGTGATTTCTTTTGTTATTCCATTCTTTATTATACCCAAATAAGTTAAAACTTTGACTTCTATACTCCATGAAATTAGTAGAATATCCTCGATATTTGCGTTTCATCCAAAGATCTTTTCATGGAAATATTCTTCCCGATCATTCTTGAATTTTACTCTACAAAACAAAGATCTTGTTGACAATTTGACGCTTATTAATTCTCGGATAAAATAATTCTTGAACTTGTTTTATTGAATTATTATGTCATTGTCATCATCCTCGTGATATATTATGTTATCTTTGGCTTACGGGATAGATGAACTTAGTATGATTATGACGAGGATCATTCTATAATCATGGCTTGTTATAAATGATGTGATAAAAGTCCTCAATGGGCTCTGTAATGCAATGATGATGGATAGTTTTTGGTATGATTATGACCAGGGGTGATTCGGTATAGTCATTACCATTGATAATTTGATGAAAATCCTCGACCGTGGTACAGATTTGATTAGATGTGGTGGTTTATTTATTAAACCGAGTCTCAATAAAAATTGATGAAAACCTTTAAAACCTAAAAGATAGTAGATTTTATTCTCTACTGACTCTTTTAATGGATTGCATATTCATTTGCAACAGCTTAAACCGGTTGTCTATTGTATTTTATCGCTTTAACACTCGTTGAAGGCTAATGATAATTTATTCTCGCATTATCTTAGTCATAATATTTCTTCTTGGGCTAGTTGAGCTCACCCTTTCTTTCACTACTACGTGAAATAGTGTGATAATAGTTGTAATGAGGACTCCTTTTGAGTTTATATAATATCTAGTGTATAATATTTGTATTCAAACTCACGCTTTATGTCGTATTGCATACCTACGCTTATATTAGTAAGTTGTATTTGAATTTATGTACCATGTAAGTGGCGACCCAAGATGGGTGACGATACCTAATTTTAGGGGAGTCACAACTTGGTATCGAGCTTAGGATATGATCCTGCTAAGATGTGAGAATAGTACTAGGAGGGAGAGACGGGAATACCTTCAGTAGTATGACCTACCTAAGTTTATTTGGTATTTGATTGGCCTCACGAGTATAGTGATAATATGTTGCATGTCAATTAACCCTTATTTTGTGGCGGTGTTTGAAAATGGCATCCGAGAATGTTTAGAATAGAATGGAGCACAGTGAGACTCGCTTGATTCTCCACGGATCAATAATCGTGACAATGTGCAACAGGATGGCGATAATCCTCCCGTAAACAACAACACCGATCAATCGACGAACGACGATGCGCTTAAAAGGTTTTTAGAATTCATGCAACATCAAAGCGTAAGCGACTCTCGCCCAAAACGTAGGTGGAAACACGGAAAACTCTCTGACGGCCACCGCTAAACAATTCAAGGAGCTGACCACCGGAGTTTAAGGGAGAGCCAAAACCACTTCCGCGGAAGCATGGATAAAGCGATTACCAAGATATTTGATGTCTTGGGATGTTCTCGAGGAGCAAAAGGTTCCTTTTGCCGCTTTTTATGTTGCGCGAGAGGCAGACATCGGTGGGAATCGGTAAACGACTCAACTTTCATTGTGCATCAAGATATCTTGGGAGAAGTTCCAGAGTCGTTCAACGACAAATACTTTCCCGAAAGTATTCGCCATACGAAGGAGGTGGAGTTTATCAAGTTGGAACAAAACAATACGACCGTGTCGCAATACGAGGCAAAATTTGCGGAGTTATCACGGTTTTCAAGGCCCCACTCTGTGGATAATGAAGAGAGAATGGCGCTAATGTTTTAAGAGGTTTGAAACCGTAGATACGCCAACATCTTATTTCTCATAAATTGTGTTTTATTCAGATGTTGTAAATAGGGCTCGCTTAGTGGAGCGCGATAACAAGTCAACGCAACTAAAAGAGAGCAAATTTTAAGAAATTATAATACCAAATGCGAGTAGTAGTCATCGGCTTGTGACAACAAGCGTGAGGGAATCAATAGGGCCGATATGGTAACCACTTCGGTGGTAATCGTGGTCAAAATAATAAGAATGGACATTTCAAGAAAAGAGATTCAACAATGATGGAAAGACGCCAAAGACCAACACCGTTGTTTAAGAAAGGAGAAGGACCACCTATTATATGCTTCAAATGCGAGGAGAGGGACACATCGGTCCGAAATCGCGCCCATGCCATCATTCAAAGCATGTTATAATTGTGGAAGAGAAGGTCACTTAGCTCGATTTTGTCGCCATCAAGACAAATTCAACTAGGATGGAGGCACCAAAGGTCATCCCGGCATAAACCAAAGTTTCAGAGTTTAAGAGAGAGCGTTTTTTTCTCGTGACGAGGAACCCGAATAAAATTATCACGGTAAGTTAATCATAAGCTCTTGCAAAGTCTATACCGTGTTAGATACCGCCTCTACCCACTCTTTTATTTCACCTAGTTGTGTTTAACGCTTGAATTTGACCAAGAAGTTAAACTTTGACTTATTGGTTGAAACTTCGTTAGTAGGAGCCTTCGCTATCGCTTACTATTTTTAAATCTTGTTTAATTCAAATAAACATTTTCACGTTACTTCGTCGATCTTATCTTTTGAAAATATTTTCCTTTGATGTGATTTTCGGAATCAATTGGTTAGCTACTCATCATGCTTTTCGTAAGGTTGTTAGCTTTTATATTTATAACAACCTGTATACGTAATTCAAAGTAACCAAACCCTAAAGTTAATCATTGTCATATCAAGCCATAAGAAAGAGCCCCGAACCTTTCGTTGTTGACTTCCTTGTGTGGAATGCACCGCCGACTTTTTCCGAGGCAACATCGTGAATGAAGATGGCAAGTTTATAGATATCATTGTGAGGTGCTATCTGGTTAAGGATAGAAGTCACAGGTTGGTATCAATGTGATGTACTATCCAAGTCTTGGATGAGAGTAATAGCTTTGAATGATATTTCTATCATTAATAAATTTCTTAGATTCTTGAAGACTTCCTAGCCTACCCTAGAACGTGAAATCGAATTTTGTATTGACCCCAAAGACAAAAACCCATTTCTTAAACCCTCAAATATTTCTTCAACTAAAAGGATCTGCTTTACGAGGATTATGATGAAAGTCATAATAAAAGCATTGGACTAATGAAAATCATGGGTATATGAAGTATTAGTAAGTTTTATGATGAGTTATGTTGGTTAGTATGTGAAAACATGAAAGTTTCTTAGAAATCACAAAGAGTTGAAAATCGATTTTGGTGAAAAACGAATATGAAATTCAATCACCATATCTCCTATTATATTTTGAATTTTTGAGTGTGGTAAAGTCCTAGAATTAGATCTATGAGTTACCTAACTAATCCAAGTGGAATTACTGGAAAAGGTGTTGTAGATTTTGTGTGGACTGATTTTAGCAAAGGAGTGCAAAGCTGCAAAAAATCAAAAAGTCGCTGCCATGATTTTAGAGGGGCTGTTTTGGCCACTTAAATTATGAGAAAAAATTCTGGACTTTTGGGACATGAAGGTATATGGTATAAAGTACCTCCTGTCCAAAAATGAGCTCATTCTCGACTTAAAATGAGCAAGTTATGACTATTTCAATATTTAGGTTTTTCCGATTTAAAATGCTATAACCTGAGTTCTATAACTCATGACCATGAAAATTAAACTGAAGCTCACGTTAACATGTGTAAGGTCCTGCCAAGATTTGGGAATTTTTGGAGTTAAACTTGAGGTAGCTAATTTCTTAAGGAATTAATTAGAAATTGATTTTTGAAAAATAGTAAATGAATTTTAAAAATTCCAGAAAAATATATTTTCATTATGGGACTATATTATGCTAAATCCTAGAAAAAAATATTTTTGGGACTAATTTGGTATTTTCATGAAAATAGTTTAGTTACTTAACATATGAGTTAAATATGTTATGTGAAGTAACAAAGTTGAAAATAGGATTTTATGGCTAGAGAGAATCCTATATAGAGTATATGCATATTTTTGATGAGGATTTGATAATTGGTGATGATATTTTATGAGTATGACATTTTGAATGATTAAATGCATTATATGGTAAAGCGTAAACAATTGAGATAAATTGTTTATAAATTTAAGAAGTGATTAAAATATTGTTATAATATTAATGTTATTAGATTATGAGATTATTAAGATTGATAACATGGGGATATTCTTGAATCTGGATAAATTATATTATAAATGTTTAATATTTATCCTTTATCTCATTTGATTGATTCTTTATATCATTATCCTCATGTTTATATTATGTTGAAAGTCATCTCATATTCAGTAGTGCATAGATGGACTTGGTATGATTATAACCAGTGGATTGTTCTAAGATAATCATAACCAGAATTGAAAACACAATTATCTTTGGCCGTAGTGCATGGATAATTTGTGGTCGTTGATACTTAATGAATACACAATTATCTTTGGCAGTAGTAGTATGGATAATTTGTGGTCGTGATACTAATGAATACACAATTATCTTTGGCCGTAGTACATGGATAATTTGTGGTCGTGATACTAATGAATACACAATTATCTTTGGTCGTAGTGCATGGATAATTTGTGGTCGTGATATTAATGAATACACAATTATCTTTGGTAGTAGTGCATGGATAATTTGTGGTCGTGATATCTAATGAATACACAATTATCTTTGGTCAGTAGTGCATGGATAATTTGTGGTCGTGATATACTAATGAATACACAATTATCTTTGTAGTAGTGTATGGATAATTTGTGGTCGGATACTAATGAATATCCTCGCCCCAGAAAAGCGTGGATGATTCGATGATATGGATTAATTATTGAGTTTGAGTCTCAAAGAATGAAATATTAATTCATGGATGTGGTAAAAGTCATCTTTGGTAGTAGTGCATTGATAGACTTGGTATGATTATGACCACGGATTATTCGGTATATAATCATGATCAGAATGGAAAACACGAATATCCTTAGCCAAGAGTGTATGGATAATTCATGGTTGTGATACTATTAAGTCGAGTCTCAAGATTATTGGTTTTATAGCTTATATATCTTTGGCCCAGTAATGTGCAAAGATGAATTGTTAATAAATATCTTTGGCTGTAGTGCAAAGATGAATTGTTAATGAATATCTTTGGTGGGATTGCAAAGATGAACTTAATATTTTCAACGATAAAGGTATTCAAGGTATCCTCACCTCTTTATCATATCAGTACGTATTTCTAATTTCGAGGGCTTAAATTCCATAAGGAGGGAGATCAGGAGACCCCAGATTTTATCAATAAAGATTTAAATTTTGTCGAAATAATTTTTAATATTATGGTGTGAATTTGAGATAATATTATAGTTGTGGGTAGTATTTATAAATTTTGCAAAGTATGCAAGTGGTTATATTATATTCGATTGGTCTGGGAATATTCTTGGTTTAGCAGGAAATATTCGTATAACTACTCAATCATTGGTGGACCCATAATGTAATTATTATTGTGATTAAGAAAACGACAAAAATATTTTATTGAAATAACGGCGGAAGTTTTACCGCTGATACCGTTGAACTACTCTCTAGAGTAAAAAGTACAATGTACGTGTGGTTGCATAGTAGACACTCTGTATTGATTATCGATACTTATGTGAGAAGTCACTCGGTTTGATTCCATTATCACGATTAATAATATGAATTATTATAGCGATAATGACGTTTTGTTTTATTCGTATTATTAACGTAATAAAATGTAAACTTCTTTTTATATAAAATGTAATACTTTATTAAAGTTATTTTATAAATAGAATATATTATATTTTATTATGCATAGTGTTGCATAGTGTTTTTGCATAGTGTTGCGTAGTGTTTGCATAGTAAAATATTTTTATATAAATAGAATATATTATATTTTATTTAAAAGATTTTGCTTTTAAATATGGACCGTCGATTAAAGTAAATCAATCTGGACCGCTCATGGATTAATTACTACGCATTCTATTTTCCTATAAATAAAGCTCATTCCTTCATTATTTTCTTACGAATTCACCTTGAAACTCTGTAGAGAGAAATTATAGAGAGAAGCTATAGAGAGAAAAATCTATAGAGAGAAAGAAGAAGAGTATTCTGCTACTTCACTTTGCCAATATTCAGCTTCTTCTAAGGTAAGGGGTATTATTTGTTATACTGTAAGGGATATTATTCGTTTGTATTCATGAAGAGAACCTCTTGTTATTCCATTCATTATTATTCTCATTTGAATAACTTTGTAGTAAAAGTGGTATACCCTATACATAACTCAGTATATCGTGATACCCTATACTTGGTGAAATCCTTATGTTATTCCATCCTTATTTATTCTGGCTTGAATAACTCAGATACGCTGAATCCCCTATACTTGGTGATCTTCTTCTCATTATTCCATTCTTTATTATTCTCGTTGGAATATCCTGTGCGTGTGTGTTTTACACCTAACTGGTTCCATTGTTTATTATTCAAAGATTTATTATTCGGTGGATCATCCTGCTTGCGGTGTTTCAATTTCACCCGACCGGTTCCGCTTATTATTATTCTCGTTGAATAACTTTTAATCTCATCTGATACCGCATGCACGGTGATTTCTTTTGTTATTCCATTCTTTATTATACCCAATTGGTTAAAACTTTGACTTCTATACTCTATGAAATTAGTAGAATATCCTTGATATTTGCTTTTCATCCAAAGATCTTTTCATGGAAATATTCTTCCGATCATTCTTGAATTTTACTCTACAAAACGATGATCTTGTTGACAATTTGGACGTTACTTAATTCTCGGATAAAATAATTCTTGAACTTGTTTTATTGAATTATTATGTCATTGTCATCATCCTCATGATATATTATGTTATCTTTGGCTTACGTGGATAGATGAACTTAGTATGATTATGACCGAGGATCATTCTTAGTATAATCAAGGCTTGTTATAAATGATGTGATAAAAGTCCTCGGTGGCTCGTAAATGCAATGATGGATAGTTTTTGGTATGATTATGACCGAGGGTGATTCGGTATAGTTATGACCATTGATAATTTGATGAAAATCTTTGGACCGTGGTACGTGGATGATTAGATGTGGTGGTTTATTTATTAAAAATTGAGTCTCAAATGATAAAAATTGATGAAAACCTTTTAAAACCTAAAAGATAGTAGATTTTATTCTCTACTTGACTCTTTTAATGGATTGTATATTCAACGCAGCTTAAACCGGTTGTCTATTGTATTTTATCGCTTTAACATCTGTTGAAGGCTAATGATAATTTATTCTGCATTATCTTAGTCATAATATTTCTTCTTGGGCTAGTTGAGCTCACCCTTTCTTTCACTATTCGTGAAATAGTGTGATAATAGTTGTAATGAGGACTCCTTTTGAGTTTGTATAATATCTAGTAGACAATATTTGTATTCAAACTCACGGTTTATGTCGTATTGTACACCACGCTTATATTAGTAAGTTGTATTTGAATTTATGTACCATGTAAGTGGCGACCCAAGATGGGTGGCGATACCTAATTTTGGGGCGTCACACTTGTCAGGCCGGAAAGAATCATCTCCTAACCGCCATGCGTTTATTTAATTCTTCAGTGAACATAGATATCTTCTTGTTTAGATCATCAGAGCTCTTCAGTAGTTCCTGCTCCAAAGCAGTTTGATCCTCTTGATTGGTAGCTTCAGGTTGAGCAATGGATTGGACTCTACGATCATCATCTTTGGACAGATTTTCAAATGTTTGGATAATCTGAACAATCGTGGAGTACCAATTGCTTGCAGAGGATGATGGAGTGTCTGATAGTAGTGCTTGATCATAAGAAGGCTTTTGGTTTTGGACTTGGGCATCAGCAGTAGTAGAGTGAACAGACTCTACGATTAGCTCCTTGGTCATGTTCCTTCTTCCTTCAGAATCCACTCTACGATCGTAGGAGATATAGAGATTCTCAGCCTGTCGAAAGACCTTGAAGTGAGGTTGGTCTTTGATTAGTTTGGTAGCAAACTTCTTTACTTTTGGAAAGTTCTGAGCCACCAGTTCTATGCTTGGAAACTGCTTATAACACCAACTGAAGGAGCTTCCATCTTTTTCAGTTTGGGCCTTGAGCCATGGCATCTACTGGAAGAACCATCTTTCTGGTGGAGCATCTGTCAGATCATTTGATACTTCCTCTACGACACTTCTGTCAAATCTTTCAGGAGAGGGAACTGGATAATCTTCTTGTTCGTCTGCTTCTTGAGGTGCAGAACCAGAATCTCCTTTAATCTCTTCTCTCTCGGAGCCTGAACTTTCTTGATTATCTTCAGCAGGGAATTCCTCTAACAGCATTTCATTATTAGAACCTTCTTCAGCATCTTCAACAGAAAATCCTTCTATCTGAGTTTTATTATCAGAACCTTCTTCAGCAAGTATTTCCTCAGACTTTTCTTCTTCACTGTTGGCTCCATCTTCAGCACTTTCTCCTGGGGATACAGACTCATCATCACTTAATTCGATGATGGCATTTGATTGGCCACTGTTCCTTTTGGAGGCAAACTGGGCTTGCAGCCTGTAGCTTCTCCTTCTTCGTGGAGGTTCAATTATTGGAGATACTGACTCTTCTTCTTCTTCGATCTCGACTCCTTGCTCAATGACATGATTTCTTTGGAATTCAAAGACCTTTGGCGGGCGATTCTTGTTTCTTGGACTCATCACTTCCTGAGTCATCATGAGGGCTTTCTGGATTTGAGGTTACATTTTCATCTTCTTCTTGAGCAGTATTTTTTGACCCATTCTCTGGGCTCGTTGGGGCAAGTTCTTATTCTTCAGACACAACATTACTTGTCCTATCATCTTGGGTTTCTTTTTTATCATCAGAGTGACCACTCTGAGAATTAGCCATTGGGTTTGCACATTCTTCTTCATCAGCAGTTGCTGCATTTTCTTTCATCTCATCAGCTTCACTTTCATTTCTGGATGCTGATTGTGGGGATTGGACCACATCTTCTGTTTCTTCCTCTTCTGCTGACTCTACGTCCCTTTCTTCAGTAGATGCATTGATTTGAGAAGCTAAAAATTTGGTTTGTCTTCCACCTTAGATTTCTTCACGATGCACCCTTGAAGCAACCTGCTGCTTCTTCTCTTTATGGTTTCAGCAGTTTGGTCCTTTTCTTCTTTATCCTTGTTCAAGGAGGAGACTCTCCTTGGTGGGGCCTGGGCTTTCTTCACATCACCAGCTCTTTTCACCACTTTTGATTTCTTACTGGCTGGTGTGATTTCAGTTGCTGTAGAGTCGTCAGACTCATTGCTCTCTGTCTCTACTATCTTCCTTTTCTTAGTAGAGGCTCTACTGCTGCTCCCAGCTGTCAGCCTCTTGTTCTCCTTGGGGTTCTTCTTCCAGTTTTCAAATAACTGTGGAGACATCACCTTGTGCACATTCAGGGCTTCTCCCTCATCATCCTTGATCTTTCCCCCTAGCTTTTTCTTCAGTATGATGTAAGACCCCAGTTTTTATAAATAAAGATGAATTTTTCTATAAATATTATTTTTGAATATTATGGAATAATTTGATATAATTATTGTGGGTAATATTTATAAATTTTGCAAAGTATACAAGTGGTTATATTATATTCGATTGGCCTGGGAATATTCGGTTTAGCAGGGAATATTCGTATAAACTACCTCAATCATTGGTGGACCCTAGCAATGTAATTATTGTTTTGATTGAGAAAAGACAAAAATATTTTATTGAAATAACGGCGGAAGTTTTACCGGCTGATATCTTTGTTGAACTACTCGGTAGTAAAAGTACGAAAGAATACGGTGGTTGCATAAGAGTAGCACCAGTATTGATTATCGATGCTTATGTGAGAAGTCACTTAGTTTGATTCCATTATCATTTTATTAATAATATGAATTATTATAATGATAATGACGCTTTTGTTTTATTCGTATTATTAACGTAATAAAATGTAAACATCTTTTATATAAAATGTAATACTTTATTAAAGTTATTTTATAAATAAAATATATTATATTTTATTATGCATAGTGTTGCATAGTGTTTTGCATATAGTGTTTGCATAGTAAAATGTTTTTATATAAATAGAATATATTATATTTTATTTAAAAGATTTTGCTTTAAATATGGACCGTCGATTAAAGTAAATCAATCTGGACCGCTCATGGATTAGTTACTATGCATTCCATTTTCCTATAAATAAGCTCATTCCTTCATTATTTTCTTACGAATTCATTGAAACTCTGAGAGAGAAATTATAGAGAGAAGCTATAGAGAGAAGTTATAGAAAGAAGAAGAGTATTCTCGCTACTTCACTACTTCTATATTCATTTCTTTTTACTGGTAGTGGTGTTTATTCTTTCTTCTCAAGAGAACTTCATTATTCCATTCACTATTATTCTGTTGAATAACTCGTAAAAGTGGCATACCCTATACATAACTCAGATACGCCAGATATACCTATACTTGGTGAAATCCTTATGTTATTCCATCGCTTATTATTCTGTTGGAATAACTCAGATACGCTGTGGCATACCCTATACTTGGTGACATTCTTCTATTATTCTCATTGAACATCCTGTCATGTGTTTTTACACCTGACCGGTTCCGCCTTTTATTATTATTCGCTGGAACATCCTCGTCTCATGTGTTTTACACCTGACTCGGTTCCGCTTTTTATTATTATTCATTGGAACATCCTGTTTGTGTGTTTTACACACCGGACTCGTTTCCGCCTTTATCATTCTCATTGAATATCCTATCTCGTGTGTTTTACACCGGATCCGGTTCCATCTTTATTATTCTCATTGGAACATCCTGCTTGGTGTGAATTTCACCGACCGTTCCGTTATTATTATTCTCATTGAATAACTCCGCCTATGCGGGTACCGCATGCATGGTGATTTCTTTTGTTATTCCATTCTTTATTATACCCAAATAAGTTAAAACTTTGACTTCTATACTCCATGAAATTAGTAGAATATCCTTGATATTTGCGTTTCATCCAAAGATCTTTTCATGAAAATATTCTTCGATCATTCTTGAATTTTACTCTACAAAGCAATGATCATGTTGATAGTTTGACGTTAAAATTCTGGATAAAATAATTCTTGAACTTGTTTTATCAATTCTTATATCATTGTCATCATCCTCATTTTATATTTTTTAAAGTCATCTCGTGGCTGTAGAGCATGGATGGACTTGGTATGATTATTACTGAGGATTATTCGGTTGTAATCATGACCGTAATGTTACAAATGATGTGGTAAAAAAATCCTCGATTAGTAGTAGTGCATTGATGGATAGTTGTTGGAATGATCATGACCATTAATGAATACACAACTATTCTCGGCCAGAGTGCGGTGAATGAATAATTGTGATCGTGATAAGAAAGAATATCCTCGGCTAGAAAGTGTGGGGTGATTCGATGATGTGGATTATTTATTAAAGTTCTAGTCTCATTTATAACAAAGATGAAAAACCTTTAAAATCATAAAAGATAGTAGATTTTATTTTCTACTCACTCTTTTAATGGATTGATATTCCGCCGCAGCTTAAACCGTTGTTGTTCATTGTATTTTATCGCTTTAACATTGTTGAAGACTATTGATAATTTATTTTGCATTATCTTAGTCATAATATTTCTTCTTGGGCTAGTTGAGCTCACCCTTTCTTTCACCGTTTCTCTCGTGAAATGAGAATATAAATTTGGGACGAAGCCTGGGAAACGCAGTGATGGTCCCGAAGATAGCATTAGTAGTCCTCACTATTCTGTGAAATAGTGTGATAATAATTGTAATGAGGACTTTTTGTTTGAGTTTGTATAATATCTAGTAGATTATATTTGTATTTAAACTCACGCTTTATGTCGTATTGTACACCTACGCTTATGTTAATAAGTTGTATTTAAATTACGTACCATGTAAGTGGCGACCCAAGATGGGTGATGTATACCTAATTTTGGGGCGCCACAATTGGTATCGAGCTAAGGATATGATCCTCGCTAAGATGTGAGAAAAGTACTAGGAGGGAGAGACGAATACCTTCGCTAGTATGACCTACCTAAGTTTTTCTTGCTATTTTATTGGTTCTGGTCGTAATATAAAGATAATTGTTAAATGTCAATTAATCTTTTGTTTTGTGGCGATGTCTCCGAAAATGACATCCGAGAATGTTGAGAATAAGAATGGAGCACAAAGCGATCGCCGATTCACCACATATCAATAATCGTGGATAATGTGCATCGTGAAGGCGACAATCCTCATGCAAACAACAACATTGACCAAATGATGAATGATCAAATGTTCGGAGGCTTTATGCAATTTATGCAACAAAGAAAGTAGAGCGACTCTGTCCAAAAACGTAGGTGGAAACACGGAAAACTCTCTCGCGGCCACCGCTAAACAATTCAAGGAGCCGGACCACCGGAGTTTAAGGAGAGCCAAAACCACTTCGGCGGAAGCATGGATAAAGCAGATTACCAAGATATTTGATGTCTTGGGATGCTCCGAGGAGCAAAAGTTCCCTTTACGCTTTTATGTTGCGGCGAGAGGCAGACATCGTGGGGAAATCGGTAAAACGTACTCAACCTCATTGTCATCAAGATATCTTGGGAGAAGTTCCAGAGTCGTTTTCAACGACAAATACTTTCCCCGAAAGTATTCGCCATATGAAGGAGGTGGAGTTTATCAAGTTGAACAAAACAATATGACCGTGTCGCAATACGAGGCAAAATTTGCGAGTTATCACTTGTTTAGGTCCCACTTGGTGGATAATGAAGAGAATGGCGCGAATGTTTTTAAGAGGTTTGAAGTCGCAGATACGCCAACATCTTATTTCTCATAAACCGTGTTTGTATTCAGATGTTATAAATAGGGCTCGAGCTAGTGGAGCGCGATAACGAGTCAACGAACTAAAAGAGAGCGGTGAGAAAGTTATAATACCGGTGAGAGTAGTAGTCATCGGCGGTGACAACAAGCGTGGAGGGAATCAACGGGCCGAGATATGGTAACCACTTCGGTGGTAATCGTACAAAACAATAAGAATGGACATTTCAAGAAACGGAGATTCAACAATGATGGAAAGACGTCAAAGACCAAAGACCAGTTGTTAAGGAAGGAGAAAGACCACCTATCATATGCTTCAAATGCGAAGAAGAGGGACACATCGGTCCGAATCGCTGCCACGCCATTCAAAGCATGTTATAATTGTGGAAGAGAAGGTCACTTAGCTCGATTTTATCGTTTATCGAAGACAAATTCAACTAGGATGGAGGCACCAAAGGTCGTCCCCTGAAAAGTCAAAACCGGTAGCAAGAGGAGGCGTTTGTTGTGACCTCCCGGAGAGCAAGGAACCCGAATGAGGTCATCACGGTAAGCTTATCATAAACTCTAATGAAGTCTACACTTTATTTGATACCTTGCTTCTACCCATTCTTTTATTTCTCCTACTTGCGCTCATCGATTAAATTTGACTCAGGAGAAATTAGACTTTGACTTATCTCATGGAAACTCCGTTGGGAGAAACCTTCATTACATCCATCGCTTATAAGTCTTGTTTGGTTCAAATCGGTACCCTCACATTACTCCGTCGATCTTATTTCATTAAAAATACTTGCATTTGACGTGATTCTAGGGATTGATTGGTTAACTACTTATCATGCAAAAATTGATTGTTTTCGTAAGGTTGTTAGCTTTCATATTCCTAATCAACCTATTATGCTAATTCAAACGACCAAACCATTAAAATTAATCACGGTCCATCTCAAGCCATAAAGCTATTCGTTTATTGAAAATGGATGTCAAGCTTTCTTAGCTCATGTCACGATTTAAACAAAAATACGCTGGTTTTGAAGCGATATTTCTATTATTAATAAATTTCCGACGTATTCTCAAAGAACTTCCCCGCCTACCCCAGGCGTGAAATTGAATTTTGTATCGACCTTGAACTCCGGTACAAAACCTATTTCCAAAGCCCCATATCGAATGGCTCTATTGAACTTCGTGGAGTTAAAGACCCAACTGCAGGAATTGTTAGACATTGGCTTTATTCGTCCTAAGTACTTCTCCTTGGGGTGCTCTGCTCTATTCGTGAAGAAGAAAGATGGGAGTATGCGACTTTGTATTGATTATCGGGAGTTGAATCATGTCACCATCAAAAATAGGTATCCATTGCCACGTATTGATGACCTGTTTGACCGATTAAGGAGCCAAATTCTTTTCAAAGATTGATCTTCGTTAGGATATCACCAATTGAAGATTAGAATCACCGACATTCCAAAGACGGCTTTCAGAACTCGGTACGGGCATTATGAATTCCTAGTAATGTCCTTTGGATTGACTAATGCTCCTGCTGCCTTCATGGATATGATGAACCGAGTATTCAAGGAATATTTAGATCACTTTGTTGTCGTCTTTATTGATGACATCCTTATTTATTCCAAAAGCCGTGAAGATCATGAAAGCAACACTTGAGGTCGACACTCCAAAAAACTTCGTGAATATAAGCTTTATGCCAAGTTGAAGAAATGCGAGTTCGGCTTGAAGAAGTAGCATTCCTTGGGCACGTGGTATCAAGTCATGGAATATCTGTTGACCTTAAGAAAGATTGAAGCTATTCAAAGTCGGGAACAACCTAAATCGATGGATCAAGAACGTAGCTTTCTCGGTTTAGTTTGTTATTATCGAGATTCGTGGAAGGATTTTCTCGAATCGCTACTCCATCGACTCAATTGACTCGAAAAGATACAAAGTTCGGTTGGAGCGAAGAATGTGAGAAGAGTTTTCAAGAACTCAAGAAGAGACTTATTTCAAAGACTGCTTACGACAATACCATTTGGCTCGGGAGGATTTGTCATCTACAAAGGATGCTTCGAGCAAAGGGTTGGGATGTGTTCTTATGCAACATGGAAAAGTTATAGCTTATGCCTCGCGACAACTCAAAGAATATGAGAGGAATTATCCTACTCATGATCCGAGTTAGCAAATGTTGTTATCTTCAGCACTTAAAATTTGGAGGCATTACTTGTATGGGGAGAAAGTGGAGATCTTTACGGATCATAAAAGCCTCAAATATTTCTTCACTCAAAAGGAACTCAACATCCGACAACGACGTTGGCTTGAATCATTGAAAGATTATGATCATACCATCCAATACCATCCTGGAAAAGCGAACGTGGTAGGCGATGCATTGAGTAGAAGATCGTATGCAAGTACGAGTGCGTTATTGTCAACACAAAGGCCCATTTTGTGTGACTTGCAAAGGATGGAGATAGAGTTAAAAACTCCGGGGACGCATGTGATGATAGCAAATATACGAACGAGTAGAACCAGACTTTAATCGATAAAGTTAAAAGTCTGCTCAAGCTACGCACTGGAGTGATGCGTATGAAAAAGAAAGTGCAAGAGGGTGCTATGCCGAAAAGCAAGAATCGATGAAGAAGGAATACTTGAGTCAACTCCGACTTTTGTGTTCCTAACGACCACGATTTAAAGTATAATATCATGATGGAGGCGCATGACACACCATTTGCAATCCATCTCGGAGTACCAAAATGTATCATGATATTCGCCATACATTTTGGTGGAGCAATATGAAGAGAGAGAGATAGCATTGTTTATCTCAAGGTGTCTAACTTGTCAACGAGTTAAAGCGGAGCATCAAGTACCAAAAGGTCCATTGCAACCACTTGAAATTCCAGAATGGAAGTGGGAGCACATTACCATGGATTTCAATTTCTGGCCTTCTAAGGTTTCTCAAGGCATTGATGCGATTTGGGTCATTGTTGATAGATTGACCAAGTCTGCTCATTTCTTACCGACTGAGAAACTTATACACCGAACGTCTTGCTCAGATGTACATAAACGAGATTGTAAGATCGCATGGTATCTTGGGTATCCATAGTTTCCGATCGAGACCCAAGATTCACTTCACGATTTTGGGTTAGTTTGCAAAAAGCTATGGCACGTAGACTTACGATTTAGTTCTAGATATCATCCTCGAGACAGACGGACAATGGGAGAGGACTATTCAAACTCTTGAAGATCTATTAAGACTCTGTGTTCTTGATTTCAAGGGGAGTTGGGACAAGTTCTTACCATTGGTGGAGTTTTCCTACAACAACAGCTTATCAAGCAAGTATTGGCATGGCTCCATTCGAGCGTTGTATGGAAGAAAGTGTCGTTCTCGATATCTTTGGGATGAGGTGGGTGAAGCAACGTTGTTGGGGCCGGAGTTGATACGTATGACTACGGAAAATATTCAAACGATCCGACAACGTATAAAAACCTCACAAAATCGACAAAAGAGTTATCTTGATCTTCATCGAAAGGGCGTGGAATTTGATATAGAGATCATGTGTTGTTAAGAATTGCTCCATGGAAAGGAGTTACAAGATTTGGAAAGAGAGGAAAACTTAATCCTCGATTCATCGGTCCATTTTAATCCTCGATCGAGTAGGAATCGTAGCCTATAGACTCGCTTTCTGCCGCCAAATATGTCTCGTGTTCATAACGTTTTTCACATATCCATGTTACGTAAATATGTGAAAGACCCGAACCATATTATTGAGTTAGAACCCATTTAAATAGCGGAAGATTTGACGTATGAAGAGGTTCCTGTTCAAATTTTGGATAAGAAGGAACATATTCTACGCTCCAAGGTTATACCTCAAGTCAAAGTTTTGTGGAGGAACCACGATGTTGAGAAATGACTTGGGAGTTAGAATCAAAAATGAAATCAAGGTATCCTTACCTCTTCGACATACCAGTCGTACCCTAATTTCGAGGCGAAATTTCATAAGAAGGGGAGGTTGTAAGACCCAGCTTTTATAAATAAAGATGAATTTTTCTATAAATATTATTTTTGAATATTATGGAATAATTTGATATAATTGTTGTGGGTAATATTTATAAATTTTGCAAAGTATACAAGTGGTTATATTATATTCTATTGGTGGGGAATATTCGGTTTAGCGAGGGAATATTAAATACAACTACTCAATCATTGGTGGACCCCACAATGTAATTATTGTCGGATTGAGAAAAAGACAAAAATATTTTATTGAAATAACGGCGGAAGTTTCTACCGTTGATCTTTGTTGAACTACTCGGTAGTAAAAGTACGATGTCACGTGTGGTTGCATAGTAAGACACCTGTGATTGATTATTGATGCTTATGTGAGAAGTCACTTAGTTTGATTCCATTATTGTCGATTAATAATATGAATTATTATAATGATAATGACGTTTTGTTTTATTCAGTATTATTAACGTAATAAAATGAAACATCTTTTATATAAAATGTAATACTTTATTAAAGTTATTTTATAAATAAAATATATTATATTTTATTATGCATAGTGTTGCATAGTGTTTTGCATAGTGTTTGCATAGTAAAATGTTTTTATATAAATAGAATATATTATATTTTATTTAAAAGATTTTGCTTTAAATATGGATAGTCGATTAAAGTAAATCAATCTGGACCGCTTCATGGATTAATTACTATGCATTCCATTTTCCTATAAATAGAAGCTCATTCCTTCATTATTTTCTTACGAATTCATTGAAACTCTGAGAGAGAAATTATAGAGAGAAGCTATAGAGAAAGTTATAGAAAGAAGAAGAGTATTCTAACGCTACTTCACTACTTCTATATTCGCCTTTTTTACGGTGGGGTGTTATTCTTTCTTCTTGAAGAGAACTTCATTATTCCATTCACTATTATTATTCTGGAATAATAACTTTGTAAAAGTGGCATACCCTATACATAACTTTCAGATACGCTGGGTGTATACCCTATACTTGGTGAAATCCTTATGTTATTCCATTGCTTATTATTCTGTTGGAATAACCTGTATACGCGGCATACCCTATACTTGGTGACATTCTTCTATTATTACATTGGAACATCACATCGTGTGTTTTACACCTGACCGGTTCCGCCTCTTTATTATTATTCATTGAAACATCCTGCATGTGTGTTTTACACCTGACCGTTCCGCTTTTATTATTATTCTGTTGGAACATCCTGTGCATGTGTTTTACACCGGACCGGTTTCCGTCTTTATCATTACGGAAATATCCTATCTGTGTTTTTTTGGGATCCGGTTCCATCTTTATTATTCTCGTTGGAACATCCCAGCTTGCAGTGAATTTCACGACACAGTTCCGTTATTATTATTCTTGCTGAATAACTTTGTCTGCATCTTGCAAGTACTGCATGCATGGTGATTTCTTTTTTGTTATTCCATTCTTTATTATACCCAAATAAGTTAAAACTTTGACTTCTATACTCCATGAAATTAGTAGAATATCCTTGATATTTGCGTTTCATCCAATATCTTTTCATATAAATATTCTTCGATCATTCTTGAATTTTACTCTACAAAGCGATGTCATGTTGATAGTTTGGGCGTTAAAAATTCTGGATAAAATAATTCTTGAACTTGTTTTATTGAATTCTTATATCATTGTCATCATCCTCATTTTATATTTTTTTTAAAGTCATCATGGCTTTAGAGAGCATGGATGGACTTGGTATGATTATGACCGAGGATTATTCTGCAATCATGGTAGTAATGTTACAAATGATGTGGTAAAAAAAAAATCCTCGATGGTAGTAGTGCATTGATGGGCAGATTGTTGGAATGATCATGACCATTAATGAATACACAACTATTCTCGGCCGTAGTGCGGGAATAATTGTGATCGTGATACTTAAAGAATATCCTTGGTAGTAGTGCGGGGATGATTCGATGATGTGGATTATTTATTAAAGTCGAGTCTCAAATATAACGATGATGAAAAACCTTTTAAATCATAAAAGATAGTAGATTTTATTTTCTACTTGACTCTTTTAATGGATTGCATATTCCGCTGCAGTTAAACTGGTTGTCTATTGTATTTTATCAGTTTAACATTGTTGAAGACTATTGATAATTTATTTTGCATTATCTTAGTCATAATATTTCTTCTTTGGGCTAGTTGAGCTCACCCTTTCTTTCACCGTTATTCTCTTGTGAAATGAGAATATAAATTGGGACGAGTCGGGAAGCGAGTGATGGTCCCGAAGATAGCATTAGTAGTCCTCACTATTCTGTGAAATAGTGTGATAATAATTGTAATGAGGACTTTTTGTTTGAGTTTGTATAATATCTAGTAGACGATATTTGTATTTAAACTCACAGTTTATGTCGTATTGTACACGACAGTTATGTTAATAAGTTGTATTTAAATTCTGTACCATGTAAGTGGCAACCCAAGATGGGTGATGTATACCTAATTTTGGGGGCGTCACATATGATACTCAACAACCTCCCATGAAATACCTTGGTCAGGGGCTTCTTCTCAGCCTTCTCTACCAACTTAGAGATCTGATCAAACAAGATAGCTCCAAAGTCGATTTGTTTCTTCAGAACTATTGCTGACATGATTTTCAATCTGGCGGTCGATCAACGTGTCATATGCGTGTTCTTACCACAATATGCACTTTTCAACTATTTCAAAGAAAAACTTCATATTGCTTAGGAAACTCCTTCTTCTTCATGTCCTTGAAACTAGGGTTTCTTTGATACCCCATAACTTCCTTTGCTAGTTCAGTGTTGACAATATCAAGGTTCTTTAGCCCTTGGTTAGGAAAACCTAGGCATTGATTGAGGTCAGAAGATTTTAACTTGAGAGACTGACCTTTAACCTTAGTAGTAAGGGTTTCCGAATTTATAGAGACGTTTGAGTAGAATTCTTTAACCAGGTTGTAGTAGACTCGAGTATTTATCTCAAGGCATTCTGAAAATCCAGCCTTCTTTACAAGCTCGAGAATATCCATGAACTTCTTTTCAGATTTCTCAAACGATTTGGTTCCAAGCTGAATACCAGTGATTACTTGCCAGTTTTCCATTTTGAGTAGTTTGAAGAATGTGGGTGTTAAATATAGAGAGGTTTATGCGAGATGGCTGTCTGGTTGGTAAAGCTCTGGGGGTTAACTAATTTTTCTCTTGAAAAGCTTTCTAGGGTTTTGAAAATGGGAGGGAGAAAGGTTCGATATCTTTTGGTAACTGTCTGCAGATTTGAACTTGTCTTTATGGCAGTTCCTTCTAACTCTGCATACTCAGTGATGTGTCAAATGTCCATTGGTTGCACGTTGCCCGATAATGAGTCAGAACTCCCCATAACTTTTCGCTTATTAGAGGTGGGACGTTTAATTGACGTGGCTTTGACCGTTGACCTTTTGATTCGTAGAGTAACATGATGAGATAGCTATAGACTCTATGATTTCATTTGTTGACTCAACGATCAATTTCTGAGAGATGCTGTAGTGGATGGCTTTGTCTTTCCTCCTTACTTCGATGCAACATAGCTCAATCACTGATGTATTCGAACTTATCTCCTTAACTTGAATGGCTTAGCAGATGTCTCATTCTTCATACTCCTTGTGAACTGGAGTACCCTTTGGTAGAACTACGATCGTTGAGTTGTCTTCTACGATCGCTGCGGTTGCACTACGATCGTTTAGTCCTTTTCAAACTCAACTCTACGATCTTCGACTGACTTGATTCTTCTGAGATGAACTAGATCAAGTATTCCTTCTGGGATAAGGTAGCTCAGGAAGGGCCAACCTCTTAGAGAGAACTAAGGGTCAGGTTTGTCCCTGAGGCGATTTCCAGATGAAATACTATGGCAGTGGTTTGCAATGACATCTCATTAGACCTTTTCTGATGGGAAGATCTTCTACCAGCTTTAAGTATCTGCATTGCTGAAGTCGTGGTGTCCTCCTACTCTTACTCTACGATCATATGTTTGATCGTAGGCACTTCATGATTATGGATTGGGTGGCTGAAGGGTTATCAGTAGTACGTTTTGAGACATTCCTACTGACTATGGATCTTCATTTGGTTCATCAGCCACAAAGTTTTGGGACTCTGTAGCTGGTACATCTCTTCAAGGTTTATTAGTGTTGTTATTCCTTAACAGATTACTACTCCCCCATTGTTGATGCTGTCTTCTCAGATAGATGTGATTCCTTCTTCTTCATGTTCATTTGAAGGTTGCCTAGCATTTCTCCTTCTGACTGGAATCATCATCATTGCTTAATTTTTCTTGTATCGTAGAGATGAGTATTTTCAGGATTGATCACTCTACGATCATTTGACAGCACTACGAACGTAGTCTTCTTTGACAGTCCTTTGTTTTGAGAAGTTCTGCTTCGTAAAGAACTTCTTTTGTCTTAAGCTCGATGATCTTCTGTTGTGAGCTTCCCTTGAGGATCCTTTTCATAAAGCATGTCCTTCTTGATAAGGGCACATAGAATCCTCTTTATCTTCTGTTGCATGACATGCTCCCATATACAGATTTGCAGCCATGTGAGCTCTATTCCGGTTAGCTCAGAGGGTCTTCAAGGATAGGCTTGGACATATAAGAACCTTATCAGACTCATCTCTGACCAGTCCTTAGCCTTCTGCTGGTTGAGTCCTATTGAATGAAGTCTTCTGCTTCAGCATTCCTTAGTGTGGTCAGACTTACCAAGTACCTGCAAGTTTAATTATATTTCCACTTTTGGTCCCCATTGTTGAATGGGTCCTGCTAGGTTAGTTTTCTAAACCCCTATTCCTCTTAACTGGATAATCATCATGTTTATCACCAACAGACATATTCAAGTATACAACTATCTTGAGATAATACATTTGAGATGCATGATGGTGAGTGTGTGTAGGATTTGACAATTAATGACACACTCTTTATCTATGATGGTTTCATCATTTACTGGGTTATGTTCATAATGTTTATGTGTTCACAGAGTGTGAATCAACTCTACGATTTATGAGTATCTAGTTGATTTATGGATGTGATCAGTTTCTACAAATCAGCAAGATCCTCTTGTAGAACTGATCATTCTCTGTGTGTTGTCAAACATTTAGAACATAAAGTCTGTACATACATACTAACACATCAACAATGATTACTTAACATAAAATTCATTTGATGCGTGATACTCTTATGATCTATTTCAGATTTTCTTCAAGATGTCATCTTCAAATTTCTTTAAAACTTGGTTAAAGAGAAAGTTTGTAGACATTTGAATTTTCCATCTTCAGACTACTTTCTCTCTTCACCTTTTTAGGTAGATTATGACTTCTTGACAGAATACTGTCATAGTTCATAAGACGGTGCAAATATGATCTATACATTAGTAATGGTGAGGAACCATACCTTTTTACTGTCAGTTTCTTAACAGTCATTTACCTTAGATATACTGAGTTCAGGTATTGATGTGCATAGCTTTTACTTTTGCTCCTTTCAGCTTAATGCTCTTGTTGGCCTTTCATCAGTCAGTTGTAGTCTTGAAGATGTAGATCAAGAGAATCATAGCATTAAGATCTTTGACATCTTTGAGTTTACAAAGATAGCACCCAGTTGTTGGTTAGTCACTCATACGTTTGAGCAGATCTTCTTTCTCCTCTCGATCAACATTTCTTAGTACGCATGACCTCTTCATCTTTCAGACTGATGAATGCTTTACTCTTTGTCACTGATGTCTCTTGCTCTCTTTCTCTCGTATGGTCTTCAGACAACAAGATTGACTGCAGGCTAGGATTGGTCTTGTTGATATAGCAATCGAAGATATGGACCAATCTAAGCAGCTTCAGGTGTATACATATTTTTACCTATACACAATATTTCCAACGTGTGAGCTCTTCTGCATATAACAAGTTACTTACTACTAAACTACGTTTAGAACAATATTAGTGCCTGGGATCAGACTCAAAGCGATTAGCTTTTGAATATAGCATGAGAACACTCGCTTAATACTACACAATTGTTAGTTCGAGGGGCACAATAGATCTAGAAGGGGGGGTTGAATAGATCCTTTTTATTTCAAATACTTTTCTCGGTTAATGTTGTATTGTTCATATTTAAATATGTGACAAACATAAGAATCTTTTTTCAAGCACAAAATGAATAAGTAAAAGATTCCCTTCATTAATATATTCATAATCATACATACATTGTTCGTTTGGGTTAGTTTAGTTGTAGCGGTTAGAACATACATAGCGATTATAGCGATTATAGACATAATGTAAATGACATAATGTAAAAGACACAAGGGTTTTAAGTGGTTCGGGAGACTCAAGCTCCTAATCCACTCTTCTCGCTTTCAACTAGTAGGATTTCCACTAAGGAAGGCGACCACAATCTCTACGATTCCTTCAAGGCCGCTGACCTTGGGACTTGATTCACTAAGAACTCTTGAGGCCAATGAGCCTTGGGACTCCTCTAGTCCCTAGGAACTCTTCAAGCCCAGCAGGCTTAGAACTTCATTTAGTCCCTTTGGACAAGGACCCTTTGCCCCTGCTTTGTTTAGTCCCTCCGGACAAGGACCCTCTTGGCCCTGCTTCGTTTAGTCCCTCTGGACAAGGACCCCTCTTGGCCCTGGCTTCGTTGAGTTGTTTGTTTGTTGTTGTTGGAGTCGGTGCTGAGCTGCTAAGATGTCTTCATGCTCTGAACATCTTCTATCTTTAGCAGCTTGGCTTGATCATCCTTGAAGAGCAGTTGAGTGTTGCATGATGCTCAACTACTTAGGTTGCTCAACTACTCCGGATGACCCCTTGATGAACTGTCTTGAAGATCATTCTCCTTGGTATTTGATGGCTGCACATGAGAGACTTCTAAGATGACTGTAAGCTCTTCTGTTAGGTACTTAGAAGCTTTTTCATGCTTGCCACCAAGATGACTTTTGTGATCTCCCTTCTTGCTACGTGATGCCTTCTCATGATGGACTTGCTAAGATGGCTGTAGGCCCTTCTCTATTGTACTTAGAGTCTTCCCATGATGGACATCCAGATGGCATGATGCTCTTCTTTCTCTCAGCTTGTAACACTCTTCATGTAGTAGAACTCTCACTTCTACATAGTAAAACTCACACTTCTACTTCTTTCTTGATCTGACTTCTGAGTGTTCTTGGTGGATCGTAGAGTGAGCCTTCGGACTCACTATTTCACATGATTTATATCACCACCTTTTCTCCAAACTTCAACGACTCCAAAGAACCTTTTATCTTTGAAGTTCTTTCCCATTTATACTTCTTCCCAATCCTTCCGGTTGGAAAATAACAGTTGAAGGCTATTCAAATATCTTCACAGATCTCAAGTTGCTTGAGGTAGACTAGCTTGATGTGACTTGTCATACTTTTTACGGCGATTTGCGATCTCTTGTTTCACCTACCTGTCGGATGTATAACTTTAATGTCTTGGGTGTCGAAGACTTTATCACCTCTTTTCGATTCCTCGATCGGAGGTTGTCTATTGCATCGATGCTCTCAATAGGCACTTGTCCGAATATTACCCTTGATTGAACCTTTGCGAATGCTTGAGTCTTTAGTTATTGGACTCTCGATTCCGATGCACGTCTTCAAGGACACGATCGTAGTGTCTTGTTGAGTGTTGCTTTCGTTGACTAAGTAGAGCTAACACTACGATCCTGAAGAGTGTTGCTTGGATCTTCACCAAGAACACCTCTTCATTGTATTGTGCGATGCTTCAATACTTCTATTTGCTTCGATTTTCTCGAGATCGATGGCCTAATTCCTTGCTTCTGGTCCCTTCGAATATCAAGACACTTCGATTTGTGGGCGCCGTCCGGCTTGCTTTCTCTGGTGATCTTTCGCTTCACTTATCATCAATGAAGGCGACCTCGCACTTAATCACCTTAGCCTTGCTCTTGAAGGACGACCAAAGATCTCGATTCACCTTCCATCGCTTCTTTCTTTGTCGACAAACACTACGATCCTGGTTGCTTCCAAGATCGTTGTCTTCTTATTCTCTTGACAACAATTGCATTAGCTAACTTTTCCTTTAAATTTCTTTGAAGTCTTCTTTGAATCATCTTGTGGAAGACTTCATCACGAATGACCTTTAACTCAATCTTGATGCTGATTGGATTAGTGCTTAGTTCTTCTGCTAGCCTGCATGCCATTCGTTGAGTGATCTCTGGTTCCCTTACTGTGGATTGCATCTTTGCAGTGCCAACCAGAGGCTTCATATCTTTGGATACTTTGGGAGTGCTCATTCGTTGAGAACCGTATCTGCTCTACGATTCTGACTTAGCATTGTGAGCACTTCTTTTGGAGTCATAGTTACGCTTTCTACGATTCACTTTCTACCGTCACGAGACACTACGATCCCGAGATCGAGATATTAACACTCTACAATTTACGCCTTGTACTGTTGTCTTCATCCGATCTTGCTCGACTGATCTCTCGCATATAATCAATAGACTCTACTGAACTCGAGTGTGATCTACGATCCTTGACTTGGCTTCTCGCATCGATCAAGAGACTCTCACGACTCGAGTGTAGTCTATTTCTGTCTTCTTGGCGGATTGGCCGTCGGCTCGTGGCGGCGTTGTCTATGATTACGAACACGACTTCCTCAAAGACACTACGATCCCGAGAAAGCTCTTCTCGATACACTACGATCCTTCTTCGTTTCCCACAGCGCTCACGAACTCCAAGATCTACTATCTTGCGTACTCCTATTCTTCCTCGATAGCTCCCGAGTTAACCTCGACTCACCGGCGGACTACGACTTACAGTGCGAAAGGTTCGACGATCAGACTAGCCTATCTATTACATCATAAGATCAACCTAACAAGCTTGATCTTTCTATATTTATAGTCCTTGTACATCGTTTCTTTTTAAGGACTTTACAAAGCTGTTTTGCTTTATGTAGGATCAACCTAACATATTTGATCAATTCATTCTAAGTCCTTGTACATATATTTCTATTGCTTCATCACAGGACTTTCTACGTTTTTCTTAATGTAAGCATACTTGCATATTATTCATTCATATACATATATATATATATATCATAATCAAATCATATATAAATAGGAATAGCATTCACATGTTTATTCCTGACAGATTGTGTATACCTATTTTGGGGGCGTCACAAACAAAACCCTTCAATTGGCAACAAAATTGTGAAATTCACATAATTTTGGAAGATTTATATTTTACATTAACTTAATTAATTAGGGGTTATAATTTATTAACTAGGGTTTAAATCAGGATTTAAGGTTTATTAATCAGAATTTAGAGTTTATTAAAAGGAGTTAATAAACTCTAAATCGTAATTAATAAACCATAAATTAAATATTGGTTTATAAATGTTAAACCTTGTTAGTAAACTCTACACCCTAATTAGTAAAGTCAAACATTTATTCTGATATTAGATTGAGATTAGTAAAAATATTGTTTGGACTGTTTAATTTGGGATTATAATGGTCCAAATTCTTTATTTAGTTCGTCCGCTAGTATTAATAGTGGACGCCAAGTCTTCTCTTTTATTTTCAGTAATTGATTATTGGAACGAACACTCTAAATACTATTTATCTATTTTTAAACTATAACAAATACATACTATGAATAATTTTTTATATATATTTCATGCATGTTCATGGATTTCTTGGTGCATGCAGTGAAATGGAGTTTAATTTCTTAAAGTTGCCTTCTAAGGGAGAGGAGATCGGTTTAGTTTTGAAGGGTCAACTGATTGCTTGTCATAACACAATTAAAGTAGCATTTTTTTTATTTATTATTTTTGCAAATGAAATATGATATATTGAGAAAAGATTTTAGAACATGTATAGAGGAATCACGTTAACTTGTCATTTATAGGAAGTGACACGCAATTTTGTATTTGTATTTTCAAGTATAACACTATTTTTCGATACGATAGTATTGTATGCGTTTTAAATTATAAAATTATTAAAAAATATTAAAAATAAATTTAATTCATTTTCAAATATAAAATGGGAGAAGGTTCAAAAATGCCCCTGACGTTTATCGTGATGTTTATCGATCACCCTATACTTTTCTTTTTTCCAAAAGTACCCTTAACATTATACTTTTTGGGTCACCCGTGCCCCTGCCGTTAACAGAAGATAAGCGTGGTTAAAATTGGTGGCGTGGCGACACATGGAAAAAAAGAAGGTTTCAAAATGCTTCGACACATGTAAATATGTCATTTAATCAAAACAAAAAATACTAAAATTCAAAATAAAAAAAGCATAACATATTTACATCATTTAATCAAAATACTAAAATTCAAATTATTTTGTTAACTAATCAAAACAAGTTATTAAATAAAACAAGTTGTATAACATATTTACATCATTTAATCAAAATATTAAAATTCAAAACATAACATATTTACATCAAATACTAATTTAAAAAAAATTGACGTTAAAAATTGATAGCGTATATTTTGATAACGTTAAAAATCAATTATATATTAAAGTTAAAATTGATAACGTTATTTAGTAATATTCAAAATTAGTATTTTTTTAATTAGTATTTGATGTAAATATGTTATGTTTTGAATTTTAGTATTTTGATTAAATGATGTAAATATGTTATACAACTTATTTTATTTAATTAATTATTTTGATTAGTTAACAAAATAATTTGAATTTTAGTATTTTGATTAAATGATGTAAATATGTTATGCTTTTTTTATTTTGAATTTTAATATTTTTTGTTTTGATTAAATGACATATTTATATGTGTCATGGGCATTTTTGAATCTTCTCCCTTTCATCCTCCATGTGTCTGACACGTCAGCCAATTTTAACCCCGTTTGTCTTTTGTTAACAGCAGGGGCACGGGTGACCCAAAAAGTGTAATGTTAAGGGCATTTTTGGACAAAAAAAAGTATAAGGTGCTCGGTAGACATCGCGGTAAACGTCATGGATATTTTTGAACCTTCTCCTAATATAAAATTATCGAGACGATTCATAATTTCAATTAATAATATTTTGTAAATATTTTACAATATTTATTATTATATTGATTAAAAAAAGTCATCAATTTAAATTTAAAAATATCTTAATTAAGTTACCTCCAAATAAAAATTAAAATAATTTTATATTTTAGAACAGACACATTGTGACACCCCAAAATAGGTATACAACACCCATTCTGAGTCGCCAAATACATGGTACAGAAAGCAAACTACAACTTCAATAATATAATTGTCGTGCAAAATACGACAACACATACTGTTAAAAAAAATACAAATATTGTCTTCTAGACAATATTCACACTCAAATAAGTCCTCATTACAATTATTCAAACACTATTTTACAGAAATAGTGAGGACTGCTAAAACATCTTTCTAGTACCATCACTCCATACCCCAACTAGATCATGCTATGTTCTCACCTCCTGAGAAAAAAATTGAACAAAAAAGAAAAGGGTGAGCTCAACTAGCCTAGTAAAGAATATTATGACTAAGATAATATACAACAATTTATCATTAGTCTTCAACAGGAAAAATCGATAAAATATAATGAGATAACAAGTTTTAGATCAACAACTGCGGTGAAAGCAAACAATCCATTAGAAGAGTCAGTAGAGAATGAGTTCTACTATCTTCTAAGATTTAAAAGTCCATCATCAATATTTTATCCTGTAATAACAATCAATATACATCTTTAATCAAATATTCATCTTTGCACTTTCTGAGCCAAAGATATTCATTTTTATATCACCAATTGGTCATGTTCATCTCAACACTTGCTCATCTTTTGCACCACTACGGGCCAAAGATATTCATCGATTAATCATTCATCTTTTTGACTACAAAAGCCAAAGATATTCAATAATATCATCATTTAGGGTGAGGATAATGAAAAATATTTTAAAGAGAACGAATCCAGTGAGACAGAAGGACAAATAGTAGGGATTCGTATAACAGTTTATCCAAGATCAATAATACTTCATAAATACCAATTTTGAAGCAGAATTCAAAAATAAAGATCAAAACATGGATACAATTAAAGATAGTAACCATATTAGACATTTTGGATAAAAAGAAGAAAATTTTATTTTTCGGTGAATAGTGTCATATTCGTGAATAGTGCCGTATATGTGAATAGTAACCCCGACATAAAAAGTTCCAAATTTGATAAAAAAGTTCATACTAATATTTTGGCATAATGATATTGAATAAAATATCATTTTAAGAAGAAAATAACATCCTTTACCTTAAAATAATCGTACTTCTGACTGAATTTTGGATATAGTGCTGACAGAAACTTGCACTGAATAACAACTCTCAAAGTATCAAAATACTTACTAAAATACGCTCGACAATATAAGGAGAAAGAAAACTTATTTCTGGTGTGATTTTCAATTCTAACCTAAGCGTCTATTTATAGAAAAATGATAGAACGCCATAGGAGACTAAAATAATAAAATATATTATTACTTAACCAATTCTCTACGCATGCTAATCAAGAATCAAGACCCACCCCTCAATCTTTGAAAATTTCATTGACCCATTTGTTCATGAGACCCCATATTTTATCAATAAAGATTTAAATTTTGTCGAAATAATTTTTTAATATTATGGTGTGAATTTGAGATAATATTATAGTTGTGGGTAGTATTTATAAATTTTGCAAAGTATGCAAGTTGTTATAAAATATTAGTTTGGTTAAGGGAATATTCTTTTTGTTAGGGAATATTAAATACAATGGCTCAATCATTGGTGGACCCCTAATGTAATTATTATCGATTGAGAAAGCGACAAAAATATTTTATAAAAATAACGGTGAGGTGTTCTGAATTAAAAGCTGTTGAACTACCCGGTGGTAAAAAATGCGATGTCTGGCGTGGTTGCGTAGTAGCACACGTTATTGATTATTGATGTTTACGTGAAAAGTCACTTTCGGCTATGCTCGAATTATTACTCACGATAATTGTTGCATCATATCTCTTATATTATTGATTCATTATTGTCGCGATATCATCTCATATAATATGTTATATTATTAATTGAGGCGACAAGTTATAAATGATTAATAATTGTTGAAAGATTAAAAATGTGTTAATTAAAAATAAAATGATTTGTGGTAATATTTATTCAATCCTTAATGTATATAAAGAGTACATTATGAGGCGTTTGTGGTAAGTTTGATTATTTTATGGGGGCCCATATGTCATTATCTAAGAGTCTCTTCGTCGATAAGTAATTACCTTTGTGAATAGTATTTACCTTCGTCGATAGTATTTACCTTCGTCGATAGTAATTACCTTTGTGAATAGTAATTACCTTTGTGAATAGTAATTACCTTCGTCGATAGTAATTACCTTCGTTAATTACCTTTGTGAATAGTAATTACCTTCGTCGATAGTAATTACCTTCGTCGATAGTAATTACCTTTGTGAATAGTAATTACCTTCGTCGATAGTATTTACCTTCCGTCGATAAGTAATTACCTTAAATCGATAGTAATTACCCTTGTGAATAGTAATTACCTTAAATCGATAGTAATTACCTTTACCGACGTCGAACCACTTGTCGTTTCACATTACGAGCGTCGAACCACTTGTCGTTTCATATTACGGTGATCCGAACCACTTATCGTTTCACATTCAGTATCGAACCACTTTTCTTTTCACATCACCGATCGTCAAAACCACTTGCCTTTTCACGTGGCGGTCTTCAGCTAAAATCTTCTATAAATAGAGGCTAGTGCTTCATTATTTTCACGAATTCACTTTGAAACTCTAGAGAAAACTATAGAGAAAGAAGAAAAGTATTACTGCTACTTCACCTTGCGATATTGATTCTTCTAAGGTAGGGAATATTATTTGTTTGTACTCGTAAGGGTGTTATTCTTTCTTATTCATGAAGAAGCATTGTTATTCCATTGCTTATTATTACATTGGAATAACTTTGTATCGTGGTTTACCACTATACTTGGTGACATTCTTCTATTATTACATTTGGAACATCACATGCATGTGTTTTACCGGACACGGTTAAATCTTTATTATTATTACATTGGAACATCACATGCATGTGTTTTACAGGACTGGTTAAAATCTTTATTATTACATTGGAACATCACATGCGTGTGTTTTACAGGACACAGTTAAAATCTTTATCGATTACATTGGAATATCTGTCGTGTGTTTTACCGGATCTAGTTCCATCTTTATTATTTTGTTGGAACATCACATGTGATTGAATTTCACGACTGGTTAAGTTATTATTATTACATTGGAATAACTTTTATCTGTCTGAATCTCTGCATGCATGGTGATTTCTTTTGTTATTCCATTCTTTATTATACCCGGTTGGTTAAAACTTTGACTTACATACTCCATGAAATTAGTAGAATATCCTTGATATTTGCGTTTCATCGATATCTTTTCATGGAAATATTCTTGATCATTCTTGAATTTTACTCTCAAAAGCAGTATCATTTTGACAATTTGGGCGTTAATAATTCTGGATAAAATAATTCTTGAACTTGTTTTATTGAATTATTATGTCATTATCATCATCCTCATGTTATATTATGTTATCTTTGACTTACGTGTATAGATGAACTTAGTATGATTATGACCGAGGATCATTCGGTATAATCATGGCTTGTTATAAATGATGTGGTAAAAGTCCTCGATGGCACATAATGCGATGATGGATAGTTTTGGTATGATTATGACCGAGGGGTGATTCGGTATAGTCATGACCATTGATAATTTGATGAATATCCTTGGCTAGTAGTGCGGGGGGTGATTCGATGATGTGGATTATTTATTAAAAGCTAGAGTCTCGATATATACTTGATGATGAAAAACCTTTTAAAACCTAAAAGATAATAGACTTTATTCTCTACTTGACTCTTTTAATGGATTGCTTATTCATTGCTATGATTAAACTTGTTGTCTATTGTATTTTATCGGTTTAACACTCTTTGTTGAAGGCTAATGATAAATTATTACGCATTATCTTGAGTCATAATATTTCTTCTTTGGGCTAGTTGAGCTCACCCATTCTTTCATTGTTCTCTTGAAATGAGAACATAAATTTGGAGACAGTCGGGGAGCGGAGTAATGGTCGAGAGGATAGCATTAGTAGTCTTCACTATTACGTGAAATAGTGTGATAATAGTAGTAATGAGGACTCCTTTTGAGTTTGTATAATATCTATTAGACAATATTTGTATTCAAACTCACGATTTATGTAAAGTATTATACAACAGTTATATTAGTAAGTTGTATTTGAATTTATGTACCATGTAAGTGGCGACCCAAGATGGGTGACGTATACCTAATTTTGGGGGCGTCACACATGTGTTGTCAAACAAGTGTGGGTCTCACCCATAATTTAATAAAAATCATTTTCTTTTCCGAAACTTCAGTAATTCATAATAAATAGCCCTTTTATCAGAAAAATTCGAAACTCGCGTGTTTCTATAGGAAAATTAATTCTCTACAACTTTGTAGAAGAAAGTTTTTTCAAATTCCAATCAGAAAATACCCGAAATCCACAAACGGATGATTTTTAATACCTCTACACCGATAAAATACTTATAAAACACCTCAGCATTAATTCCTTTATTTTTATCCATATAGAATAGATATTTCCAACATTTATATCCACAAAAATAAATATATTTTTATCATATGAATCAATAATTAATTATTCACAAATAATATTACAGAATCACATTTATGACAACCAGGCCGTTCCCAGGAAAGAGGAGGCTTTCCAATAAGGATTTCTCCTTAATGGCGCGCAATTAGGTGACCAAACCTCTCCTTGATAGAACTTTCTAGACATTGCCAATAATGCTATCTAATAATATTATTCCAAATAATATGAATTATTGATTTGATAATGGAGATGATGTGCAGTGAAAATTATTGAGCAACAATAATATAAAATATCAACGCAAAGAATTATTGAATCAATAAAATAAAATATTGAAACGATAATTACTATAACAATTGTGGCGCCCCAAAATTAGGTATACATCACCCATCTTGGGTCGCCACTTACATGTATGCAAAATTTAAATACTGACTTACTAACATAAGCGTAGGTATGCAATCGACATAAAGCGTGAGTTTAAATACAAATATAAATCTACTAGATATTATACAAACTCAAAAAGTCCTCTCATTACAATTATTATCACACTATTTCATAGAATAGTGAGGACTACTAATGCTATCTTTAGGACCATCACTCGTTTCCAGAGGCTACGTCCCGGCTATATTCTCATTTCACGAAGAGAGCGGTGAAAGAAAGGGTGAGCTCAACTAGCCCGATAAAAATATTATGACTAAGATAATGCGAGAATAAATTATCAATAGTCTTGACAATGTTAAACCCGATAAAATACAATGAGCGACCGGTTTAAGCTGCGGCGGAATATCTGATCCATTAAAAGAGTCAAGTAGAAAATAAAATCTACTATCTTTTAGGTTTAAAAGGTTTTTCATCATTTGTTATAGTGAGACTCGACTTTAATAAATATTCCACATCATCGAATCACCCCACACTACTACGCCGAGGATATTCTTTAGTATCACGACCACAATTATTCATGCACTTATGGGCCAAGAATATTTGTGTATTCATTAATGGTCATGATCATGCCAACAATTTGTCCATCAATGCACTACGACCTTTGAGGATTTTTACCACATCATTTGTAACATTACGGTCGTGATTACACCGAATAGTCTCTGGTCATAATCATACCAAGTCCATCTATGCTTCAGAATACACGATGACTTTAAAAAATATAAACATGAGGATGATGACAATGATATAAGAATTGATAAAAACAAGTTCAAGAATTATTTTATCCGGGGAATTATTAACGTCAAATTATCAATATGATCTTTGTTTTGTAGAGTAAAATTCAAGAATGATCGAAGAATATTTTCATGAAAAGATCTTTGGATGAAACGCAAATATCGAGGATATTCCACTAATTTCATGGAGTATAAAGTCAAAGTTTTAACTTATTTGGGTATAATAAAGAATGGAATAACAAAAGAAATCACCATGCATGCGATAGACCGCGCAGGCGAGTTATTCAATGAATAATAAATAACGGAACCGGTCGGTGAAATTCACCTGCAACCGGGATGTTCAGCGGAATAATAAAGATGGAACCCGATCCGGTGTAAAACACACGATAGGATATTCAGCAAGAATAATAAAAGCGGAACCCGAATCCTGTAAAACACCATGAGGCGTGATGTTCCAGCGAGAATAATAAAGATGGAACCGAGTCCGATTGTAAAACACACACAGACGAGGATGTTCCAATGAGAATAATAATAAAGACGGAACCGGTCCCAAACGTAAAACATACGAGCAAGATGTTCCAATGAATAATGGAAGAATGTCACCAAGTATAGGGTAAACCAAGCGTATCTGAGTTATTCAATGAGAATAATAATAAATGGAATAACAACAGTTCTCTTCATGAATAAGAAAGAATAACACCCACTTACTTTTGGTAGGAGATTGAATCTGCGGCGATGTAGTAACAAAATACTCTTCTTCTTTCTCTCTTATTCTCTCTCTATAATTTCTCTCTATAAGCTTGAATGAATTAAATGAAAAATAATGAAGCCCTAGGCCTCTATTTATAGAAGATTTCTAAACAGCTTTTCTTAGTATGAAAAGGCAAGTGGCTCGACGATTGGTTTGGCGCTTTTGTAATGTGAAGCGACAAGTGGTTCGGCGCTGTAAAGGTAATTACTATTAACGAAGGTAAATACTATTGAGCGAAGGTAAATACTATTTACAAGGTAATTACTATTAGACGAAGGTAATTACTATTGATTTAAGGTAAATACTATTCATAAGGGTAATTACTATTGTGAAGGTAAATACTATTCACAAGGGTAATTACTATTGATGAAGAGACTCTTAGATGATGACATATAGGCCCCCGTAAAATAATCAAACTTACCACAAATCATTTTTTTTTTCATCAACACATATTTAATCTTTCAACAATTATTAATCATTTATAACTTGTCGTCTCAATTATTGATTTAATACTATAACATATTATACTGAGATGATCTTGTGACAATAATTGAATCAATAATATAATAGATATGATGATCGTGAATTCTTGTAGCAATAATTGAGCATAAATGAGTGACTTCTCACGTAAACATCGATAATCAATCTGGTGTGTTTCTTATCTGACCACGCGTATTCTTTGTACTTTTACCTTTGGGTAGTTCAATAGGTTTTAACGGTAACACCTCCGTAGTTATTTTTATAAAATATTTTTGTCGTTTTCTCAATCAAAGCAATAATTACATTATGGGGTCCACCAATGATTGAATTTGTTGTCACGAATATTCCTAACAAAAAGAATATTCCCAGACCAACGAATATTTTATAACAACTTGCATACTTTGCAAAATTTATAAATATTACCCACAACTATAACATTATATCAAATTTATTCCATAATATTCAAAAATAATATTTATAGAAAATTCATCTTTATTTATAAAAGTTGGGGTCTTACAACCTCCCCTTCTTATGAAATTTAGCCCTCGAAATTAGAGTGCGATACACAGTATGTCGAAGAGGTAAGGATACATTGATTTCATTTGATTCTAACTCCCAGTCATTTCCTCAACATCGTGGTTCCTCCACAAAACTTTGACTTGAGGTATAACCTTGGAGGCGTAGAATATGTTCCTTCTTATCAAAATTTGAGCAGGAACCTCTTCATACGTCAAATCTTCCGCTATTTCGTCCGGTTCTAACTCAATAATATGGTTCGGGTCTTTCACATATTTACGTAACATGGATATGTGAAAAGCGTTATGAACACGAGACATATTTGGCGGAAAAGCGAGTCTATAGGCCACGATTCCTACTCGATCGAGGATTAAAATGGACCGATGAATCAAGGATTAAGTTTTCCTCTCTTTCCAAATCTTGTAACTCCTTTCCATGGAAGCAACTCTTAACAACACATGATCTCCTATATCGAATTCCACGTCCTTTCGATGAAGATCGAGATAACTCTTTTATCGATTTTGTGAGGTTTTTATCGTTGTCGGATCGTTTGAATCTTTTCCGTAGTCATACGTACCAACTCACGGTCCCAACAACGTTGCTTCACCCACCTCATCCCAAAGATCTTTGAAGCGACACTTTCTTCCATACTGATACTTGAATGGAGCCATGCCAATACTTGCTTGATAAGCTGTTGTTGTAGGAAAACTCCACCATGGTAAGAACTTGTCCCAACTCCTTGAAATCAAGGACACAGAGTCTTAATAGATCTTGAGAGTTTGAATAGTCCTCTCCATTGTCGTCCGTCAATCGAGGATGATATCTTAGAGCTAAATCGTGAAATCCATGCTCATAGCTTTTTGCAAACTAACCCAAAATCGTGAAGTGAATCTTGGGTCTCGATCGAAACTATGGATACCCGCATACCATGCGATCTTACAATCTCGTTTATGTACATCTGACAAGGCGTTCAAGTGTATAAGTTTCTCGTATCGGTAAGAAATGAGCGGAACTTGGTCGATCTATCAACAATGACCCAAATCGCATCAATGCCTTGAGAAACCTTAGGAAGGCCGTGAACGAAATCCATGGTAATGTGCTCCCACTTCCATTCTGGAATTTCAAGTGGTTGTAATGGACCTTTTGGTACTTGATGCTCAACTTTAACTTCGTTGACAAGTTAGACACCTTGAGATAAAAATATTTATCTCTCTCTTCGTATTGCTCCACCAAAATGTATGGCGAATATCATGATACATTTTGGTACTCCCGAGATGGATTGCAAATGGTGTGTTGTGCGCCTCCATCGTGATATTATACTTTAAATCGGTCGTTAGGAACACAAAGTCTGGAGTTGACTCGAAGTATTCCTTCTTCATCGATTCTTGCTTGGCGTAGCACCTTCTTTGCACTTTCTTCCTCATATGCATCGGCTCCAGTGCGTAGCTTGGCGACTTTAACTTTATCGATTAAAGTCGGTTCTACTCGTATACTACTATCATCACATGCGTCTCTGGTCTTTAACTCTATCTCCATCCTTTGCAAGTCACACAAAATGGGCCTTTGCGTTGATAATGTCGCACTTGTACTTGCATATGATTTTCTACTCAATCGTCGTCTACCACGTTAAACTTTCGGGATGGTATTGGATGGTATGATCATAATCTTTCAACAATTTAAGCCAACGTCGTTGTCGCATGATGAGTTCCTTTTGAGTGAAGAAATATTTGAGGCTTTTATGATCCGTAAAGATCTCCACTTTCTCCCCATACAAGTAATGCCTCAAAATTTTAAGTCTGAAAGACAACAAATTGCTGACTCTAGATCATGAGTAGGATAATTCCTCTCATATTCTTTGAGTTGTCGCGAGGCATAAACTATAACTTTTCCATGTTGCATGAGAACACATCCCAACCCTTTGCGAGAAGCATCACTGTAGATGATAAATCCCTCAAGGCGGATGGTATTGTCGAGCAGTCTTTGAAATAAGTCTCCTCTTGAGTTCTTGAAAACTCTTCTCACATTCTTCGCTCAATAGAACTTTGTATCTTTCCGAGTCAATTTGAGTCAATGGAATAGCGATTCGAGAAAATCCTTCCACGAATCTCAGATAATAACCAAATTTAAGCCGAAAAGCTACGTCTTGATCACCGATTTAGGTTGTTCCCAGCTTTAAATAGCTTCAATCTTTGCTGGGTCAATAGATATTCCATGACTTGATACCACGTGCCCAAGGAATGCTACTTCTTCAAGCCAGAACTCACATTTCTTCAACTTGGCATAAAGCTTATATTCACGAAGCTTTTGGAGTGTCAGCCTCAAGTGTTGCTCATGATCTTCACGGCTTTTGGAATAAATAAGGATGTCATCAATAAAAACGACCACAAAGTGATCTAAATATTCCTTGAATACTCGGTTCATCATATCCATGAAGGCAGCAGGAGCATTAGTCGATCCAAAGGACATGACTAGAAATTCATAATGCCGTCTGCAGGTTACGGCGTCGTCTTTGGAATGTCGGTGATTCAATCTTCAATTGGTGATATCCTAACGAAGATCGATCTTTGAAAAGAATTTGGCTCCTTGCAATGGTCAAACAGGTCATCAATACGTGGCAATGGATACCTATTTTTTGATGGTGACATGATTCAACTCCAGATAATCAATACAAAGTCGCATACTCCCATCTTTCTTCTTCACGAATAGAGCAGGAGCACCCCAAGGAGAAGTACTAGGACGAATAAAGCCATGTCTAACAATTCCTGCGGTTGGGTCTTTAACTCCACGAAGTTCAATAGAGCCATTCGATATGGGGCTTTGGAAATAGGTTTTGTATCTGGGTTCAAGAGTCGATACAAAATTCAATTTCAAGCTCACAGGGGTAGGCGAGGAAGTTCTTGAGAATACGTCGAAATTTATTAACAATAGGAATATCGTTTAAAAGCGATGTATTTTTGTTTAAATCGTGACATGAGCTAAGAAAGCTTGACATCCGTTTTTCAATAAGCGAATAGCTTTATGGCTTGAGATAAACGTGATTGATTTTAATGGTTTGGTCGTTTGAATTCGCATAATAGGTTGATTAGGAATATGAAAGCTAACAACCTTACGAAAACAATCAATTTTTGCATGATAAGTAGTTAACCAATCAATCCACAGAATCACGTCAAATGCAAGTATTTTTAATGAAATAAGATCGACGGGTAATGTGAGGTGCCGATTTGAACCAAACAAGACTTATAAGCGATGGATGTAATGAAGGTTTCTCCCAGCGGAGTTTCCACAGAGATAAGTCAAAGTCTAATTTCTCCTGAGTCAAATTTAATCGATGGCGCAAGTAGGAGAAATAAAAGAATGGGTAGAACCGGTATCAAATAAAGTGTAGACTTCATTAGAGTTTATGATAAGCTTACGTGATGACCTCATTCGGGTTCCTTGCTCTCTGGGAGGTCACAACAAAACGCTTCTCCCTTGCTTACTACTGGGTTTTGACTTTTAGGGAATGGCCTTTGGTGCCTCCATCCTAGTTGAATTTGTCTTGATAAACGATAAAATCGAGCTAAGTGACCTTCTCTTCCACAATTATAACATGCTTTGAATGGCATGCGCGAGTTCGGATTGATGTGTCCCTCTTCTCCGCATTTGAAGCATATGATAGGTGGTCTTTCTCTTTCCTTAACAACGGGTCTTTGGTCTTGACGTCTTTCCATCATTGTTGAATCTCCGTTTCTTGAAATGTCCATTCTTATTGTTTTGGCCGATTACCACCAAAGTGGTTACCATATCCGCCCATTGATTCCTCTCACGCTTGTTGTCACTAACTTGATGACTACTCTCATTTGGTATTATAACTTTTACGTGCATTGCTCTCTTTTAGTTCGTTGACTTTCGTTATCGCGCTCCACTAATGAGCCCTATTTATAACATCCCGAATACAAACACGGTTTATGAGAAATAAGATGTTGGCGTATCTGCGACTTCAAACCTCTTAAAACATTAGCCATTCTCTCTTCATTATCCACAAGTGGGGCCTTGGCCGTGATAACTCATAAATTTTGCCTCGTATTGCGACACGGTCATATTGTTTTGTTCCAACTTGATAAACTCCACCTCCTTCATGTGGCGAATACTTTCGGGAAAGTATTTGTCGTTGAAACGACTCTGGAACTTCTCCCAAGATATCTTGATCAATGAGGTTGAGTACGTTTCTGATTCCCACCAATGTCCGCCTCTCATGCATGACATAAAAGCGTGAAAGGAACCTTTTGCTCCTCGGAGCATCCCAAGACATCAAATATTTTGGTAATCTGCTTTATCCATGCTTCCTTGAAGTGGTTTTGGCTCTCCCTTAAACTCCGTGGTCCCAAATCCTTGAATTGTTTAAGCGGTGACCTTTAGAGAGTTTTTCGTGTTTCCACCCTACGTTTTGGGCGAGTCGCTCTCTGCTTTCTTTGTTGCATAAATTACATAAAACCTCTGAACATTTGATCGTTCATCATTTGGTCGGTGTTGTTGTTTTGTGAGAGGATTATCGCCTTCGATGCACATTATCCTGATTATGGATATGTGGTGAATCAACGATCACCACTGCGCTCCATTCTTATTCTCAACATTCTCGGATGTCATTTTGAATCTGCCACAAAACAAAAGGTTAATTGACGTGTAACAAATTATCCCTATCTTGACCAACCAATAAAATAGCACATAAACTTAGGTAGGTCATACTTAGCGAAGGTATTCCCCGTCTCCCCTCCTAGTACTATTCTCACATCTTGGCGGGGATCATATCCTAAGCTCGATTCAACCGTGGCGCCCCAAAATTAGGTATACATCACCCATCTTGGGTCGCCACTTACATGGTGTGCAATTTAAATACAACTTACTAACATAAGCGTAAGTATGCAATACGACATAAATGTGAGTTTAAATACAAATATAAATCTACTAGATATTATACAAACTCAAAAAAGTCCTCATTACAATTATTATCACACTATTTCACGAAATAGTGAGGACTACTAATGCTATCTTGAGGACCATCACTTCGTTTCCCAGGCTAAGTCCCAAATATATTTCTCATTTCACGAAGAAGCACGGTGAAAGAAAGAAAAGGTGAGCTTAACTAGCCCAAGAAGAAATATTATGACTAAGATAATGCGAATAAATTATCAATAGTCTTCAACAATGTTAAACGATAAAATACAATAGACAACCGGTTTAAGCTGCGGACGGAATATCTGATCCATTAAAAAGTCGAAGTAGAAAATAAAATCTACTATCTTTTAGGTTTTAAAAGTTTTTCATCATTTGTTATAAATGAGACTCGACTTTAATAAATATTCCACATCATCGAATCACCCCCGCACTACTCTGACGAGGATATTCTTTAGTATCGCGACCACAATTATTCATGCACTATGGGCGAGAATATTTGTGTATTCATTAATGGTCATGATCATGCCAACAAGCATCCATCAATGCACTACGACCATTGAGGATTTTTACCACATCATTTGTAACATTACGGTCGTGATTACACGAATAGTCTCTCGGTCATAATCATACCAAGTCCATCTATGCACTACAGAATACGAGATGACTTTAAAAAAATATAAACATGAGGATGATGACAATGATATAAGAATTGAATAAAACAAGTTCAAGAATTATTTTATCCGGAATTATTAACGTCCAAATTATCAATATGATCTTTGTTTTGTAGAGTAAAATTCAAGAATGATCGGAAGAATATTTTCATGAAAAGATCTTTGGATGAAACATGCAAATATCGAGGATATTCCACTAATTTCATGGAGTATAGAAGTCAAAGTTTTAACCAATTTGGGTATAATAAAGAATGGAATAACAAAAGAAATCACCATGCATGCGATAGAGCGCACGAGACGGTTATTCCAACAGAATAATAAATAACGGAACGTCAATCGGGTGAAATTCACACCAAGCGGGATGTTCCAACGGAATAATAAAGATGGAACCCGGATCCGGTGTAAAACACGAGATAGGATATTCCAACGAGAATAATAAAGATTTTAACCAGTCCTGTAAAACACACGAGCAGAGATGTTCCAATGAGAATAATAAAAAAGCGGAACGGTCAGGTGTAAAACACCTGAGACGAGATGTTCCAGCGAGAATAATAATAAAAGCGGAACCAGGTCCGTAGTAAAACACATGAAGACAAGATGTTCCAATGAGAATAATGGAAGAATGTCACTAAGTATAGGGTAAAGCATTATCTGAGTTATTCCAACGAGAATAATAATAAATGGAATAACAACAGATTCTCTTCATGAATAAGAAAGAATAACACCCCTTACTTTTGGTAGGAGATTGAATCTTTACGGTGTAGTAACAAAAAAATACTCTTCTTCTTTCTCTCTTATTCTCTCTATACTTTCTCTCTCTATAGCTTGAATGAATTAAGTGAAAATAATGAAGCCCTAGCCTCTATTTATAGAAGATTTCTAAACTTAGCTTTTCTTAGATGTGAAAAGGCAAGTGGCTCGAACTTAATTGGTTTGGCCTTTTAATGTGAAACGACAAGTGGTTCGGCGCTGTAAAAGGTAATTACTATTAACGAAGGTAAATACTATTGGCGAGGTAAATACTATTCACAAGGGTAATTACTTATTGACGAAGGTAATTACTATTGAAAATCGATTAGCAAAATAAATACTATTCACAAGGGTAATTACTATTGACGAAGGTAAATACTATTCACAAGGGTAATTACTATTGATGAAGAGACTCTTAGATGATGACATATGAGGCCCCCATAAAATAATCAAACTTACCACAAATCATTTTTTTTTTTCATCAACACATATTTAATCTTTCAACAATTATTAATCATTTATAACTTGTCGTCTCAATTATTGATTTAATACTATAACATATTATCGGATGATCTTTGTGACAATAATTGAATCAATAATATAATAGATATGATCACGTGATTCTTTGTAGCGATAATTGAGCATAAATTGAGTGACTTCTCACGTAAGCATCGATAATCAATCTGGGTGTGTGCTACTATACAACCACGCCAGATTCTTGTACTTTTACCACTGGGTAGTTCAGCAGTTTTAACGGTAACATCTCCGTAGTTATTTTTATAAAATATTTTTGTCGTTTTCTCAATCCAATGAATAATTACATTAATAGGGTCCACCAATGATTGAGTATTGTTATGCGAATATTCCTAACAAAAGAATATTCCCCGACCAAACGAATATTTTATAACAACTTGCATACTTTGCAAAATTTATAAATATTACCCACAACTATAACATTATATCAAATTTATTCCATAATATTCAAAATAATATTTATAGAAAATTCATCTTTATTTATAAAAGTTTGGGGTCTTACAACAATTATTGAGTAGTGTCTTCTTACGTAAGAATCAATAATTCAACAATCTTTGTCGCAATCTGGTGTGCTTCTTTGTGCGACCACGCGCGTATTCACGTATTTTAACCACCGGGTATTCCAACGGTGTTAGCAATATGAATAACTATGTCATTATTCTATTTTGTGCGTTTTCTTTATCCAAATAGTTATCCGCTTTTAGGGCCCACAAATGGTCACTTGGCCGTCGTTTAATATTCCCCAGCGGAAAGAATATTCCACGACCAAACGAATATTCCCAAACAATGAATATTTTATAACCACTTGCTTATTTTGAAAAATTTTGCACATTTCACCCATAACCAAAGTATTATATCAAATTAATACCTTATTATTCACAATAATAATTAGAGGAAATTTGATTTTATTCATTAATAAATTGGGGTCTTACAACCTCCCCTCCTTATAAAATTTCGTCCTCGAAATTGACGTACGTACCTGGTGTTTCGAAAAGGTGAGGATACCTCGCTTTCATTTCTAATTCTAACTCCCAGGTCATTTCTTCAATAGCATGGTTTCTCCATAAAACCTTAACTTGTGGTATAACCTTCGTGCGTAGGACATGCTCTTTCCTATCCAAGATCTTAATAGGTACCTCCTCGTACGTTAAATCTTCGGCTATCTCGTCTGGTTCTAACTCAATAATGTGGTTCGGGTCTTTAACATATTTACGAAGCATAAATATGTGAAAAACATTATGAACACGAGACATACTTGGAGGTAATGCGAGTCTATATGCCACATTTTCTATTCAGTCAAGAATCTCAAATGGACCAACAAATCGTGGATTGAGCTTTCCTCTCTTCCCAAATCTTGTAACTCCCTTCCATGGTGCAACACGTAACAATACATGATCCCCAATATTAAATTCCACGTCCTTGGGTGAAGATCCGCGATAACTCTTTTGTCGATCCTGTCTTGCTTTGTATACGTTGTCGAATCGTTTGGATCTTCTTCTGTAGTCATTCGTACCAACTCTGGTCCCAATAATGTTGCTTCACCCACCTCATCCCAGCATACTGGAGAATGACATTTTCTTCCATACAACGCTTCAAATGGAGCCACACCTATACTTGCCTGATAACTGTTGTTGTAGGAGAATTCCACCAATGGTAGGTATTTATTCCAACTCCCTTTGAAATCTAAGACACAGAGTCTTAATAGATCTTCAAGAGTTTGAATAGTCCTCTCTGATTGTCCGTCTATTTGAGGATGGTATGCCGAACTGAATCGTAAATCCATGCACATAGCTTTCTACAAGCTAACCCAAAATCGTGAAGTGAATCTTGGGTCACGATCCAAAACTATGGATACTGGCATGCCATGCAATCTTACAATCTCATTTACGTACATATTAGCAAGACGTTCAAGGGAATAAGTCTCACGTATAGGTAAGAAATGGGCAGACTTGGTTAATCTATCAATAATAACCCAAATCGCATCTATGCCTTGAGAAACCTTGGGAAGACCCGTAACGAAATCCATAGTAATGTGTTCCCACTTCCATTTCGGAATCTCAAGTGGTTGTAATGGACCCTTTGGCATTTGATGCTCCGCCTTTACACGTTGACAAGTTAAACACCTCGAGATAAACTTCGCGATCTCTCTTTTCATATTGCTCCACCAAAATGTATCAAATGTATGTCGAAGATCATGATACATTTTGGTACTCCCAGGATGGATTGCAAACGGTGTGTTGTGTGCCTCCATTATGATTCTATGCTTCAAGTCAGAATCGTTAGGAACACAAAGTCTGGAGTTGACTCGAAGAATTCCTTCTTCATCGATTCTTGCTTCTGGAATAGCACCTTCTTGCACTTTCTTCTTTATACGCATCAGCTCCATGTCCGTAGCTTGAGCAGCTTTAACTTTATCGATTAAAGTCGGTTCTACTCGTATGTTTGATATCATCATGTGGGTACTTGGAGCCTTCATCTCTATCTCCATCCTTTGCAAGTCATACAAAATGGACCTTTGTGTTAACAACATTGCACTCGTACCTGCATATGATCTTCTACTCAATGCGTCAGCTACCACGTTTGCTTTTCCAGGATGATATTAGATGGTATGATCGTAATCTTTCAACAGCTCGAGCCAACGTCGTTGTTGCATATTGAGTTCCTTTTGCGTGAAGAAATATTTGAGGCTTTTATGATCTGTACAGATCTCTACTTTCTCCCCATACAGGTAATGTCTCCAAATTTCAACGCAAAAACGACTGCCGCCAACTCCAAATCATGAGTAGGATAATTTCTCTCATATTCTTTGAGTTGCCCTGAGGCATAGGCTATGACTTTCCCATGTTGCATGAGATCACATCCTAACCCTTTTCTTGAAGCATCGCTGTAGATAACAAATCCATCCGAACCAGATGGTATTGTCAGAACAGGTGCCAAAATGAGTCTTCTCTTGAGTTCTTTAAAACTCTTCTCACAGTCCTCGCTCCAACCGAATTTATATCTTCTGAGTCACCGAGTTAACGAGTAGCGATTCGAGAAAATCCTTCCATGAATCTCCGATAATAACCAAATTAAGCCCGAAAAGCTACGTATTTCGGTCACCGACTTCGGTTGCTCCCAACTTTGTATGGCTTCAATCTTCGCTGGGTCGACAGATACTCCATGTTTTGACACCACATGCCCAAGGAATGTTACTTCCTCGAGCCGAACTTCGCATTTCTTGACAGCATATATAGCTTGTTATCACGAAGCCTTTGCGATACCGACAAATGGTGCTCATGATCTTCACGGCTTTTGGAATAGATGAGGATGTCATCAATAAAGACAACAACGAACTGATCCAAATATTCCTTGAATACACGTTTCATCATATCCATGAAAGCGGCGGGAGCATTAGTCGATCCAAAAGACATGACTAAGAATTCATAATGCCCGTCTCGAGGTTACGAAGGCGATCTTTGGAATATCCTCAGTTTTAATCTTCAGCTGATGATATCCAGAACGAAGATCGATCTTTGAAAAGAATTGTGCTCCTTGCAACTGGTCAAACAGGTCATCAATGCGAAGTAGCGGATACCTATTCTTGATAGTGACATGATTCAATTCTCGATAGTCGATACAAAGTCGCATACTCCCGTCTTTCTTCTTTACGAATAACACAGGAGCACCCCGATGAGATGTACTAGGACGAATAAAACCGATGTCCAACAACTCTTGTAGTTGAACCTTTAAGTCCTGAAGTTCAATAAGAGCCATTCGATATGGGGTTTTAGAAATGGGTTTTGTACCAGGTTCAAGGTCAACAAAGAATTCAACTTCACGTTCTGGGGTAGACCGGGAAGTTCTTCAGGAAATACGTCAGGAAATTCACTAACAACGAAAATAGTATTCAAATCTGACGTGTTTTTGTTCAAGTCTGTGACATGGGCTAAGAAAGCTTGACATCCATTTTCTAATAAACGAATAGCTTTATGGCTTGATATGACAGTGATTGACTTTAATGGTTTGGTTGTTTGAATTCGTATAATAGGTTGGTTAGGAAAAAGAAAACTAACAACCTTACGAAAACAATCAATTTTAGCATGATGCGTGGTTAACCAATCAATCCCTAAAATCGCATCAAATGCAAGAATTTTCAACGAAAATAAGGTCGGCAGGTAATGTGATGGTACCGACTTGAATCAAGCAAGATTTATAAACAGTAGATGTAATGAAAGTTTCTCCTAACGGAGTCTCAACAGATAAGTCAAGGTCTAATTTCTCCGGATTCAAGTTTAAACGTTGAGCACAAACAGGAGAAATAAAAGAATGGGTAGAACCGGTATCTAATAAGGTATAAATTTCGCAAGAGTTTATGATTAGCTTACCCGTGATCACCTCATTTGGGTTCCTCGCGTTTTGGGCAGTCACGACAAACGCCCTTCCTGGAACCACCGACTTTGACTTGTCCCGGGAACGACCTTTGAGTCACCATCCTGTTGAACTTGGTATCGCAACTAGAAAATCTCTAGCTATATGACCTTCCTTTCCACGTTTATAACACACTTGGATTGTTGTGGGCGGGTTTTGGGATGTGTGTCCCTCCTTCCCGCATTTGTAACAAACGACCGGTGCTCGTTCTCCTCCCCTAAAAATAGTTGATGTTTATGATGACGTCTTCACGTTATCATTATTGTACCTTCTCCTCTTGAAAAATCTCCTCCCGACTCGCTCCTTCTATTATCACGACCACGATTACCACCAGAGTGGTTACCGCTTTTGTCCGAATGCTTTCCATCCCTCTGGTTGTCGTTGCTCCGATGACCGCTACCACCGGTATGACCCTGGTTGTGGTCCCTTTGTTGCACATACTCATTATCTCGCTCTAATAATTGAGCCTTGTTTACAACATCTGAGTATAAAGTAAATTTATGAGAATTAAGATATTGCCGAATCTCGGGCTTTAAACCTCTTAAAAACATCCTCGTCATTCGTTCCTCATTTTCGACCAAATGAGGTGCAAACCTGGATAACTCTGCAAACTTCGCCTCGTACTGGAACACCGTCATGTTGTTTTGCTCCAGTCTGATAAACTCCACCTCCTTCATATGACGAATACTTTCCGGAAAGTACTTGTCATTAAACAGATTCTGAAACGTTTCCCAAGACATCTTGAAAGTCTGGTGGTGCGCTTCGCATGAGACTCCCACCGATGGTTTGTCTCACCGCGGAACATAAAGGTGGCGAATGGAACCTTCTATTCTCCGTGCATCCCAAGACGTAGAATATCTTGGTAATTTGCACGACCCATGTTTTCGCCGTGATCGGATCCGGCTTTCCCTTAAATTCGGTGGTCCCAACTCTTTGAACTCTTGCATTTGTGACAAGCTAGCGCATTACTAGCATTTCTACCGTATTACGTACACGAGTTTCCCTCGTCTGTTTTTGCATAAAGCTAAAAAAACTTCGAACATCCCATCATTCATCATTTGTTCGGTAGTGTTGTTTACATGAGGAATATTGCCTTCCTGTTGCACGTTCCCCTAGGTGGTGATCAAAGGTGTCTCCACGGTCTGATTTACTCCATTATTAACGTTCTCAGTTGTCATTCTTAAATACTGTCATAAAACAAGGGTTAATTGTCATGCAACATATTATCCCTATACTCTGACCGACCAATTAAATACCAAATAAACTTAGTCAGTCATACTAGCGAAGAATTCCCCATCTCTCCCTCCTAGTTCTTGTCTCACATCTCGACCAAGGATCATATCCCTAAGCTCGATACCAACTGTGGCGCCCCCAAAATAGGTATACAACACCCATTCTCGAAATCGTCAAATACATGATCTGAAAAGCAAACTACAACTTGATAATACATTGTGTCGCAAAATACGACATGACACATACTGTGAGTTTAAATACAAATATTGTCTTCTAGATAATATCCACACTCAAATAAGTCCTCATTACAATTATTCAAACACTATTTTACGAAATAGTGAGGATCGCTAAAACATCTTTCTAGTACCATCACTTCCATACCCGATTAGATCCTGCTATGTTAACTTACCTCCCGAGAAGAAAAATGGAACAAAAGGAAAAGGGTGAGCTCAACTAGCCCATTAAAGAATATTATGACTAAGATAATATACAACAATTTATCATTAGTCATCAACAGGGGAAAAATTTGATAAAATATAATAGGCAACAAAGTTTTAGATCAACAACTGCAGTGAGCTTGACAATCCATTAGAAGAGTCAGTAGAGAATGAGTTCTACTATCTTCTAAGATTTAAAAGTTCATCATCAATATTTTATCCTATAACAACAATCAATATACATCTTTAATCAAATATTCATCTTTTGCACTACATGCCAAAGATATTCATTTTATATCACCATTTAGTCATGTTCATCTCAACACTGCTCATCTTTTTGCCTACGGGCCAAAGATATTCATCGATTAATCATTCATCTTTGCACTACAGGCCAAAGATATTCATAATATCATCATTTAAGGCGAGGATGATGAAAATATTTTAAAGAGAAACGAATCCAACGAGGCGGGAATGACAAATAGTAGGGATTCAGTATAACGGTTTATCCAAAACAATAATACTTCATAAATACCAATTTTGAAGGAAATTCAAAAATAAAGATCAAAACATGGATACAATCAAAGATAGTAACCATATTAGACATTTTGGATAAAAGAAAGAAAATTTTATTTTTCAAATAATAATCTCAAGTATTAAGTGAATAAAGGTCGATATCGTGAATAAAGTCTTGAGTATCGTGAATAGTAATCTCGACATAAAAAGTTCCAAATTTGATAAAAAAGTTCATACCAATATTTTGGCATAATGATATTGAAGAAAATATCATTTTAAGAAGAAAATAACATCCTTTACCTTAAAATAACCGTACTTCTGACTGAATTTCGGATATAGTGCTGACAAAAATTTGCACTGAATAACAACTCTCAAAGCATTAAAATACTTACTAAAATACGCTCGACAATATAGAGAAAAAGAAAACTTGTTTCTGGTGTGATTTTCAATTCTAACCTAAGCGCCTATTTATAGGAAAATATTAGAACGCCATAGGAGACTAAAATAATAAAATATATTATTACTTAACCAATTCTCTACGCATGCTAATCAAGACTCAAGACCAGCCCCTCAATGCTGAAAATTTCAGCAGCCCATGTGTTGTCAAACAAGAGTGGGTCCCACCCATAATTTAATAAAAATCATTTTATTTTTCGAAACTTCAGAAATTTATAATAAATAGCCCTTTTATCAGAAAAATTCAAAACTCGCGTGTTTTCATAGGAAATTTAATTCTCTACAACTTTGTAGAAGAAAGTTTTTCCAAATTCCAATCAGAAAATACCCGAAATTCACAAACGGATAATTTTTAATACCTCTACACCGACAAAATACTAATAAAACATCCCAGCATTAATTCCTTCATTTTTATCCATATAAAATAGATATATCCAACATTTATATCCACAAAAATAAATATTTCTTTATCATATGAATCAATAATTAATTATTCACAAATAATATTACAGAATCACATTTATGACAACCAGGTCGTTCCCAGGAAAGAGGGGGCTTTCCAATAAGGATTTCTCCTTACTGGCGCGCAATTAGGTGACCAAACCTCTCCTTGACAGAACTTTTTAGACATTGCCAATAATGCTATCTAATAATATTATTCAAATAATATGAATTATTGATCTGATAATGGAGATGATGTGCAGTGAAAATTATTGAGCAACAATAATATAAAATATCAACGCAGCAATTATTGAATCAATAAAATAAAATATTGAACAGTAATTACTGTAACAATTATTGAGTAGTGTCTTCTTACGTAAGAATCAATAATTCAACAATCTTTGGTAATACCTGGTGTCATCGCCAAGTGCGACCACGGGTATTCATCGTATTTTAACCACCGGGTATTCCAACGATTATTAATAGCAGAATAACTACGCTGTTTGCGACACCCCCCAAAATAGGTATATATCACCCATTCGAGTTGTCAATACATGGTACGAAACAACTACAACTTTATTATTACAACAAGAAAATGCGAGTTTGAATACAAATATTATCTTACAGACAATATCTATACTCAAATAAATCCTCATCACATTTATTGATACATTATTTTACAAAAATGGTGAGGAATACTAAACAATTCTTTCTAAAACCTTCATTCCATACCCCCGCTACTTAGCATCGCTATATTCTCGCCTCCCGAGAAGAAAAATGGAACAAAAGGAAAAGGTGAGCTCAACTAGCCCAAGAAAGAATATTATGACTAAGATAATATCTGATAAATTACCGTTAGTCTTCAACAGAAAAAATCTAATAGAATCTGAATAGACAACAAATTTTAAATCAATATTCGCATGAAATAATAATTCATTAGAAGAGTTAAGTAGAGAATGCAAACTACTATCTTCTATGTATGAATTTAAAAGTTCATCGTCATCTTTTATCCTGTAAACATCAATCAATATACATCCGAATCAAATATTCATCTTTGCACTACAAAGAAAGATATTCATCGATTGATCATGTTCATCTAAACACTGTTCATTTTTGCACTACTACCAAAGATATTCTTCAGAAATCATTCATTTTTGCACTTCTGAAGCCAAAGATATTCAATAATATCATCATTTAAGACCGAGGATGATGAAAAATATTTTAAAGAAACAAATCCGGTGAAATAAAATGACAAGGATTAAGGATTAAGGATTAAGACTTTGTTTTATCCATGTTCAAAAATACCTCAAAAATAATCATAGTGGTGTAAAATTCAAGAATGATCAAAACATGGATCTGATCAAAGCTAGTATCCGAATAGATATTTTGACAAAAGAAGAAATTTTATTTTTTGGTGAATAGTCATAGTATATGTGAATAGTAACTCAGAGCACCAAAAGATAGAAATTTCCCAAAAAACATCTTCACGCTTCATGAATAGTACTTTAAGTGAATAGTAACTTCGTGAATAAGAACTCATGAATAGTAACTAAATGAATAAGAACTTCATGAATAGTAACTTTCATGAATAAGTAACTTGACATGGAAAAGTTCCAAATTTGATAAAAGTTTCAACCAATATTTCAAATAATGATATTGAAGAAATAATATCATTTGAGAAAGAAATAACATCCTTTACCTCGAAAGATTAAGTACTTACATTTGGAATCTAGGGTATAGTCTTTGAAGGAACTTCGCACCGCCTAACAATACTCAAAGTATACTCACAAGAATACGCTCAATATATCGAGAGAGAAAAAGAGAGAAACTTGGGTTTACGGTGTGTTTTCAATTCTAACCCAAGACCTATTTATAGGAAAATACTTGAAACACCAAAAGTAGAAAATTGAATATAATATTAATATATTTTTCACATTTTCTTTAGCCCACCTAGAACAACTGATCTCAAATTTCATTTGAATCACATGTGAGGCCAACTTAGTTGTAAAAAACGTTTTCTCAAAATAATTAACTAAAACTCCCAAAAATTAATTATTTGAACTTGAACTTCAATAATTCATAATAAATAGCCCTTTTATCGGAAAATTCAAATCTTACAAGTTTTATAGGAAATTCAATTCTCTACAACTTTGCGAAGAAAGTTTTTCCAATTCCAAATGAGAAATTGGCCAAAATCCACAAACAGACGATTTTACGTACATAATCAAATTTCGGTCGATAAATGGGGTCCACCGACATGTTTAACATGTTTTAAATATTTATTCTGACAAAAATACTCTTCCTCCTCAGTATACTCATATATCCCACATTCGTTATAAAATATCACCATTATTATATTATTATAATATAATAATATATTTAAATAAATTATTTTATCGTAAAAAGATAAAATTTCAATTTTCAACAATTGTCACATTAAAATTTTTCTCCATCTATATCCACATAAAATCAATATTTTCCTTATCATATGAATCAATAATTAATTATTCACAAATAATATTACGAATCACAATATTGACAACCGAGGCGCCTCCTCAGAAGAGGGGGCTTTCCAATAAGAATTTCTTCTTCTTGGTAGCATTTGGTGACTAAACCTCTCCTGATGCGAACTTTCTACAGAATCGCTAATAATGTTATCTAATAATATTATTCGGATAATATGAATTATTAGCTTCGATAATGAAAAATCTTGTAATGACAATTATTGAAATAACAAAGAATATAAAATATCAACGCAAAGAATTATTAACTCAATAAAATCTTTGAATAATAATTATCAGTAACCATTATTGAGTAGTGCCTTCTTCGTAAGAATCAATAATTGGTGCAATACTGGTGGTAATATTCTTGTGTTTTAACCACCGGTATTTTTTAACAAAGATTAATCTTGAATAACTACGTAGATTATTTTTAAACCACTTATATTTATGTCGTTTTCTTCATCCAATCGCTCACTATTGGTTATGGAACACACTATCTGCCGCCGTCGCATTTAATATTCTCGACAAGCATCTAATATTCCACGACCAAACGAATATTCCCAACAACAATGAATATTTTATAACCACTGCTTATTTTGAAATATTTAACAGTATTTTACCCCTAACTATCCACATTAATCAAATCAACCCTTACTATTTCAAAATAATAAATAGAAAAATTAAATTTCATTAATAATAAGTTGGGGTCTTACAAAGTGCTATTCAATTTTGTCATTTTTTTCATCCGTAGTTATCCGTTATGGAGGCTAATTAAATGGCTATTCTTGTGAGTGCATTTAATATTCTCCTAAAAGAATATTCCACGGCCAAACGAATATTTCCCAACAAATGAATATTTTATAATCACTTGCTTATTTTGAAAATTTTTGCATATTTTATCCATAACCAAAGTATTATATCAAATTAATACCTTATTATTCATAATAATAATTAGAAGAAATTTAATTTTATTCATTAATAAATTGGGCTCTTACACATAGTACAATTTTGATTAAATTTTGTGGAGATATTCTGTTTAATTATTCCTCTTCAATGTTGTACTAGAAATGGAACTTAAAATCCAATACTAAAATTTTCATGTGGGTCATTCAATATTAATTATTGCAATAAAAAATTTAATTATTCCCCACTAATTATGAACTTATTTGTAAATAATTAGTATATCATGATTTATTCTTTTCTTTATTCCTAAAACAAATTAAATGGAGAAACTGCACACCAATCTTGAACTAGTCCCACAGTCCCAGTCATCTCAATAATTAGAAAATTGAAAGAAAACAAAAAAGGTCAGAATGATGTTGATAGAACTGCTTTCAAAATTAATTCATGGAGTGTTTTTAGGTTCCCTATAATAATCATACCTAATATTACCTACCTTCCTCCTAAATTTCCACCTTAAAAAATTAGTGATATATTTTATTATCTTCGTTATTAAAAATTATCGTTTAAAATTTTTATATATAAATTAAAAAATTATTTAATCTATCGTTTAATAATTAAAATTTATTTGAAATTTCATCACTACTCCTTTATAAAAAGTTGAAAACTATTAATACAAGATATGGGTAAAATAAGAAAATAAATAATTTATTCTTTTAGAAAGTTGTAAACGACAAACATTTTAAACAATTTTTTTTTTTCTAAAACGATAATCTTTTAAAAACGGAAGGAGTAATTTGAAAAGAGAGTGGTTAGTATGGAGTTAATTTTGATCATTTGAATAGTACAGTATTGACACAGAGACAGGAGGTGATATCTTTCTCTGCGTGTCAATACTATATTGATCAATTGATTAGTGAGATGATATCTCTGTCTGCGTGTCAGTACTATATTGATCAATTGATCAATAAGATAATATCTTTTCTTGCGTGTCAATACTATATTGATCAATTGATCAACTTATAATAAAATTAACTTAATAATAACCGAATCCATATCTGAAAAGTTTTTAGTCCCAATCACTTTGTTGTTCCCACCGGCCACCACCCATGGCTCTTTCGCTGTTAGTGAGATAGTAACGTTTTATGGGGAAGGTGCGTAATTGTATTTTATTTCCACTAATAGTTTGTTCATATTTCTCATTGAAAACTGAAATTGAAGTTGACATGACACTAGAAAGAGAAAGGTGAAGGCATCTTTGTTGTCCAATACCAACATGACAATGTATTACATGTCAAATTAAAAATCATTCCGTTTTCCTTAATTCCATTTTACCACCCCAATACTAAATTTTAAATTAATATTAATTTATTTAATTTTAATTATTATAATTAATATAATTATATATTATATAAAAAAATTATTAATTACAAAATTTATTTCACTTTAAATTTTTATAAGTTATATCAATTTCAAAATTTAATATATCGTAGCTTAACTTCAAAAAATAAAATTATATCTTTAATTTTGAAACGAATGAAATAATTATTATTTAAATTCTATTTATAATTTTGTATATACAATCAGTGTTATGATTATAACCTATCATTAAAATATGAGTAATTTAATTTAATATAAATTTAAACATTTTATTAATGATATATTATGATTCTAAAACATACAATACAACTTGATGTAAGTAACTCCTCCATAATTTAAATCAAATTGGTGCTTTACTCAAAAAGGTAAAGCAGCCATTGACAACCTAACAAAACCAAACTTTCCTTTTAATTATTAAAAAAAAAGTTTTTTTTTTAAAGTTAGGAGAAAGAAAAAAAAATTGCCAAAAGAAAAAGTATTTCTCAGATAAACTTGACGGGACCCATTACTATTATGCGCCGCCATGTGGTCACTATCCCTATACTTCTTGCAGATAATAATAATAATACTAATACTAATAATAATATAATTGTTGTTGTTATTATATTCATATATATATATATATATATATATATATATATATTCATGAAATAAATATTTTTAGTAGAAAGTAATACTAGTAGCTCCTGTAAAATTTCTCTACCAATTCATCGGCGATATATATATATATATATATATATATATATACACACACACTACATCAGGTCTTTCGATTTTCGCCATTTTCTCTATTTTGAAGCTTTTGGATCGATCAAGCAGTCCGCAATCCGGCGTTCTGTCGCCGACGAGTGAGTTGCCGGATATTCTTATTCTCTTTCAGATCTGTGAGTCGCTCTATTTCTGGCAGTTTATTGATTTCGCTTCAAAAAGTTGTGTGAAAATGGTAGTAGCAGTTAGTTGCTTGTTTCAGAGCTAGGGTTTTGTGAACATGGCGTGTTGTCTGTTGAAATGTTTTGTGTTTTGCAGCTCTTTTTGCTTCAGAGTTGTGATCTCTATATGTAATTATGAACATGTGTGCGTGTGTTTGAGTTGCTAATTAAATTGAACAAAGTCTAGAGTTTATGTTGAAAATTTTGTGATTGTTTTGAGTTATGTAATGAGGAATTGTGTTTTTTGCAAATGATTTGTGGAGAATCTGTTTGTATGTGTTTGTCTGCGTTCAATTTCAAGCTATTTATTTGTTGAAAATTGATATCTCCACAACACTTTTTGATACTTTCACGTGAAACGCCATAGATGTATAGCCATGGTGAAAATAGTAGCGACGATTCATGGTGCGGATTTATCAGTTCCCTATTTATTTTATGTCTCTATAGTCTTATGCTGTTTCTACAACTTAATTTACTTTTACTTATTTTTGTTGATTTTTAATCCTTATGATTTTTCTCTATTTTCATTTGTCTGTTAAGAGGTTATGTTGTTGATTTTTAATCCTTATAATTTTTCTCTATTTTCATTTGTCTGTTAAGAGGTTATGTGTGATTGATTTTAGTTCTGTAGCAAGTAGGGAAAGTAGCTCGGAATTTTTCGAAGAATTTGCTAGTTTTCTTAGGTTGTTGGGTGATCTTATATGTCAAAGCATTGTTGTTCTAGTTCCTTGGCTTTTGACTATTTATTTAATTTGGTATTTACATGATTGTAAACAGGTGTGTAAGTTAACGAAGTCCACTGGCTAGCATTTTGTGATTATCTCGGTTTCTTGGTTATCTGAAGTCTGAATTTCTGTGAAAATAAATTTCTTTATCATGTCAAATGCTCTTTTTCTAGTATTTTCCTTTTGTCCTTTAGTTTCTGTGTGGTTGTGATTTTTATTTAATCAAATTATGAATGTGTACCTTTTCAGAAATATGATAATTTGAAAATGTTATAATATCTCCTAAAACATTGAAGAACTTAGTTCCTTAACTTTTGTTTTAAGTGTTGCTGATATAATGACATTTCCGAATGACTCTTTTCAGTGGCTAAGGGCAGGTGGCTTCTGTTGTTTGAAGATAAACTAAGTTATTCAAGTAGTTTATGGTGCCCGAATGATCAGAACTGATGTTATTGGCTGTGGAAGGAGGAGGGTTTTTCTCTTCTTCAGCTTCTGGGTATAGTAAGGGCCTGACCCTTCTTCTCTTGGGTCAGAAGAACGAAGAAAAACCCATACGAGTTACGCCGTGGAATCAATACCAGTTGGTAGACCAAGAATCAGATCCTGATCTCCTGCTGGCTTCTGGTAAGAATCGGCTTGTCCGTGGGTGCGCCTCGTTTGTCTGCTTTGGTCGCGCTGCCGCTGGACTTGAGAGCCCATCTACCCTAAAAGTAGGACCTACCCAACAGCAGGACATCTTGCCAGAACCTTCTGTTTCTGATAAAGGGAAAGATGATACTCATACTGCTGATCTTGTCAACAATGACACTATCGCCAAAAAGGTTGATCTTAAGAGTAGCTTGAAGAAGACGACAATTAGAATTCCAGTTTCTAGTGCTGTTGGTAATGAGAGTGAGGCCTTAAGCAAAAAGGGTAGTAATGTTCCTTGTCATACAGAAAGGAGGAAAGTGCAGTGGACAGATGTGTCTGGAGGAGAGCTTGTTGAGGTCCGAAAATTTGAGGCCAGGTATGAGATCTTCATATCTAAATTTGAATTTATATCGAAGAATATTTTGTGTCTGTTGTTTCTTCCTGAAACATGCATGAAAGTTCCATTACAATTGCCTTTATGCATGTCTAAGTGAGTGTGTGTGTGTGTGTGTGTGTGTGGTGTAGGATCCAGAGCTTTTTTGGTACATTGTAACAAAATACTTTCTTTCCAATGTTTGCTAATAATAATCTCTTCATTACCTTATGTTTAAATGTACCTGTTGGATGCCAGAATGAGGTTTTGTATCTTCATTAACTTGATGATGAACATGTCTCAAAACATTCAACCTTCTTTTGGTGTGTAATCCCCATGTAGGAGGTTCTTATTAGACACTTGAAAAAATTGTATTCAATTTGGCAATGATTGGAACTATTTAGGAAGCAGTTAGAAACAATGTTAAAAGGAGCTAGGCGGGGGGCCTAGGCGGGATTTTTTATTTTAAGACAATTTTAATATTTTATCTTATATTATTCTAACAAAACAATAATATAAAGCAAAATAATCTATAATAAAGATAATAATTAAATTATAAAATTAGTATTAATTGCACTTAAGTAGTAAGATATATATCCAATGAAATAATTAAATTATAGAATTAGTGTTACTAGTAAGTAGTAACTAGTAAGAAGTATCTTGATATCTTCATATATATAATTATATACGTATTTCTTCTCTCTCAAAAATTTAAATAAATGTTATTTTTAAAAATTAGTGTGAAGTTTATTGAATGAGACATTTGATATTATTAATTATGAAATTATTTTAATTTGTGTAATTTTCAAAATTGAGGACTTGAAGAAAATGACAAATACCATATACTAAGTATGACTAACTTATCTTTGACGTATTAGTTTTATTCATAAAAAAAAAATTGGTATTAAATAATAAAATTTAAAATTTTAAGAATTCAATTCAATATTAAAACTTAAGAAACTAAACATAAACTTAAGAATTATATTGAATTAAACTAAATATTACAAATGTATCATCATTTATAGAATTTCAAGTTGGTACAAGTTCAAAAAATTACAACTATAATAAAATTATCCATTTTGACTTGATCTTGTTCACTTCTTGTTGTGATTTGATATGCTACAACTTGCATTAAGAATATGGTAAATCATTAGAAAAATAAATATATTAAGATTTGGTTTTGGTAGTAATTTAAATAATAATAAAAAAAAACTCCGCCTAGCTCGCCTTCCCGCCTAGCCCGCTTTTTTCACATATTTGGCCTTAGGCGCGGCGCCAGGCCCCCACCTAGGCGGCTGCCTAGGCCGATTTTTATAACAGAGGTTAGAAATTTGAGATAAAATGGACCACTTTACAGGAGTCATCAGAATTATGATTTCTGTTCTCTAGTTATTGTTTTTGCAGTCAGTACGCTAAAATGACTGAAAGCACAAATTCTCTGAGATCACTGTTAGAGAACCAATTTTTGGAACTGTGTCAAACAGGTATAATATGATTGTTGATAGAAAAGTATGCAGCGGTTGGTATTTACTATTAGTTCTACAAAGAACAGAGGCAAACAACAGTTAACGAACCAGAACTAAAATCTGGGTTGTTTTTTACCCAGTGCCCATGGAACCTTGAGTCATCAGAGATGGAAGTCAACTCTAGTTGCTCGAAATTCTTTGGTCGTCTCACCATAGGTAAACTTTCAGATGCTACCTAATTCCATATTCTTTCCAACTATGGGAGTGTATAAGAGAGCAGTATTTCACCAGAAGATGAGGAAAGGTCTAGAAGACCTTGGTACAATATTTTACTTATTACTCTCTCCGTCTGACTTTAGATGTCCTTGTTTGACTTTCACACAATTTCATAGAAGTATTAGATTTTAAACTTAGTGGAACCCACTTTGGATCTTTCATTTCAAACTAATGATAAAGTGATATTCTTCAAATAAGCTAAAAACTGGGAGGACATGGTTTTACTATCCAAAAAAGAAAGGTGAACAACTAAGCCCAGAATCCAGATTGGAGTAATTTTTTTTATATCATAAGTCAGGATATTGCTCTTGCAAACGACTACAATATATTCTTCCCTTTCCTTCGTGTTCTTATTCATTAAATGTTTATTAGGCTCCAATTGGTCAAAGACCTCCATTTAACAATTTAAAAACTAAGTCATGCTCCAATCGAGCTTCCGTTGCTGAAAGACCTTGATTGGAAAATAAGTAGTACTCTCTAATAGACATAGCGAGACAATTTTCATTGAAGGCTATATTGTCTTTCTTTTGAATCATAATTCATAAGATATTATGTTATTAAGTGTTTTTAGATGAGCTTATAGCAGTCAATTACATTGGATTACTGTAGCATAAGTTTCTTACCAGAACTTGGCTATTATTATAGCTGGTTATTCAATTTTTTCTATGTTATGTAGCAGTTCCAAGATTATTTTTTTTATGGAAAAGAATTATTGCAAGAAAGATTTGGTAAAATGTGAACAATTAAGATCAATCACTGAACAACCACAGTGAATTGGTCCATGTTGCTCGCAGTCCATGAAAAAAGGAATCCCAACTAATAATACAAATGAGCTAAGAAGAAAAATATGATGGCACATATCTTTTAGAAGATTACATGACTTTTGAGTAACAATACATTTAAGAGGTTTGTAACCCAACAAAATGTTTCTAGTAAAAAAGTTAGTTGCAACGTGCACAGGGCGTGAAAGTACTATAGGGTACTTTATGCTCAAGGAAAATATAAAATCCTCTTATGGAGTGGATAGAAATACGGGAGCACACCAATGGTAATATTAAAAACTTGAGGAATCTTCCCACATAACTGTAACAGGGGATGTATGTATCTTGGAGGTCCATGAAATACTACCATGATGTCATAACAGCAGTTGTCTACATATTACTTGTGGCTTCTAGCGTTTGCATTCTTATTAGATTTTACTCCCTGTAAATGGAACATGGATGTTTTTTTCTTTTGACCCCTTTAGTTATCCAAAAAAGAGAAAGTAACTTCTTAAGAAACTGATATTAATTTTTTAAATCAGTACTTTTGCTTAAACGTGAAGACCAAATTTGTACCGTGTTTTGTCATTATCTATGGATATAAAAGATCATTATCTAGCCCATATATTCACACAAGTATGGAGGTCTAGAATGGGTAAACCTGTGACGACTGATTGTATTTGCACAAAGCTGTTGTGTGCAAATTGATGCATGTCGATTTTGTTTATACCATTAAACAAGCTATGGTACCACATAATTATGAAGTTAATATTGCTAATAATCAATTAATATTTCTCAAAAAACTTTTGTGGAGGAAGCTGTTACCATATGGTAGCTTAAAAGAAATTGAGCGTTTTTAAGGAATATTATCCATAAACTTGTTGGAATGTCTCTGACTTTTGGGGGACACTCAGTAGGAAACTTCATACAATATCTTATTTTGATAGGTGGGTTGGTGGTGCGTGGACTCCTATATGGTAATAGCCATCTGATAAGGATTTTGAGAAAAAAGTTATGAGTTATTTCAGCTCAGAGAATGTTTCGCTGTCATGTGATAAATTGTCTGCTTAGTAGGACCTTTTCTGCATCTATCAAGCTCTCAGTTTTCAAATTCCTAAGATCTCTCTCCAAAGTAAAATATTAGGGAACCTGAAATCTGGCTTCCAAGGTAAGGGATGCTCTTAGCAACATTGTTCTCCTCAATCCTCATCTTAACAGTAAGAAACTTATTTTTCTTCATTTTTGTTGTCAACCTAAATTAGGTCCAAAAATATTTTAGGAATCTGGTGATGTGCATCCAGCATATTTAGAATTTATTCCTTCAGATCTTCTGCTATGTTTTGTCATTGAAGTCCCTTAAATATCGCAGTATTGCCTTTCATGATCTGCAACTAATGATTTATCCTTCAAGTTGGGTTTATACTAAAATAATCCAGAAATGTTTTTTGTCTACTTGCCCTTGATGACATTGTTGGATACGAGTCCTGATTAAACAATGATTTATCCACAGCTTAGTTTTCATGCATATATACTTGAAGGACATCGATAATTACTGGATATGTTTGTGCTGCATAACCTTTTGTACTAATTTTACACCTAGAGTTGATCTTTTGTAATTCTTTTTCTGCTGTAAACTATGAACTAGTATTTTCTGGCAGTTCTCTTGCTAAAGTTCAATTTTTCTGATTCCCTTTGCTGTTGTTATTTTATGAGTATTTGTCCTGCTTCCAATTCTTGACGCCTTTTTGTCAAACGAATGTATCAACTTCGTGCTGTAGCAGTGATGATGGTGGATCCGATAATGAATTTGACAGCGGGAATGAAAGAACATGTTCGTGCAAGATAATGTAGCTTGCGCTTTGAACCATTATATGGGAAACTTTTACGAAAGCAAGCAAATTGTTTTGGTTCGTGGAACGCGAATGGGAACCAGAAACATCACTTACCATGAAACGTTTTACCTTTGGTAGATTTCTTTGTATGACAAAAGTGGAAAATTATTAAGGTTGTCTTGTAAAATTATAATTCTCTCATTATTTAAGTTTTCTTTTTTAGGGGATAGAGTAAATTCTTGAGTTAAATAATGTATCTGTAATTATTGATGACATCAGATTTTTGGGATTTATTTCTTTCTAATTCAAAGAATCCTTTACACAGCTGCCTTGTCAGAGAGCCTTTTTCTTTTTTACTGTCTAGATAATTGAGGTGTTTATTTAATCTGTTTGTCAACTAATAAAGTCGATATACTAGCGGGGCAGTTTGCTATCCTGATCTGACCCGTTTGAGCTTGGCTCAAGCCGTCTGGAGATTGCGGCCAGGTTTGTTTGAGTTTGGCTCAGTATTTAACACAACTCGTCCAGAGTTTGCTTAATGAGTTGTATTTGAACAAGCTTGAATTTAAATTGCATCATAGTTTGACTTGACTGGACTTCTTTAAATTTGATACACTCAGCTCGGGAGGAGATAACTTATCGGGTTTGACTTGATCTATTCCCTCTCATTCATTCACGACAATTTAAAAAATGCTAAGAACTAAAGAACAAGACCAAATATCAAAATAATTTAGTTAGTCATTTGTTTTTGAAAAAAATTAAGTCCAAAAGCAATTGATTCAATGCCTTCTTTCAAGCATCAACAATCAAGTTCATCCTCAATATCATTTTTGAATGTTCATATCTTTCTCACCTCGACTGAGCACAAATTGATCAAATATAAAAATTCAAAATTTAAGATCAATACACGCCTCTCATATAAATGAGAAAATTATTTATTTAACCTTTTTAAATAATTTTATTTTTCTAGTGTTTGAAAGTTATTTTTTTGATAATTTGATCGTTTTACTAATGTAATAATAATGTAGTAGAAAGATCGATTGTGTCGAAATTCTATTAAAAATCAATTGACTTAATTGATATGATAGAGAGATAATTTTAAATTTAAATGATTTCGTGAGATAGAGAGTATCCTTGTCGGTTGGGCACACCTTATCCACACAACAACACTACAACGATTTCTGAGTCTGATAGCACACAACAAAACACCCGCCATCCAATCTTCTAATTCCCCCTTTCTCTCTCCGATCTCCCAAACAAAATCTATTTCACAAAATTTTCCAGAGAGAGAAAATATGTCATCAGCTACAACATTCCCTTGTATCAAAATCTCAAATTTAGCAACATGTTCTTCTTCATCATCATCTACAACTACTTTTAGATTTTCTGCTGCTAAGCCTTCAATTGTTACCATTCGGAGCTCTCAAGCCGATGGTCCTTTAAGGAGACCGGTGGCTACTCCCCCGGCACCCCCATCGCGGCCGTCAGCTTCACCGCCGCCGCCAACAGCTCCGCCGAAGCCGGTGGCTGTCGCAGCCGTGGAGGATAGTAAGAAGAGTGTAGTGACGATGGAGTTTCAGAGGCAAAAGGCTAAGGAGCTGCAGGAGTATTTTAAGCAGAAGAAGCTTGAAGAGGCTAATCAGGCTCCTTTTTTTGGGTTTATTGGAAAAAATGAAATTTCCAATGGCAGGTAAAATTATATAACTTTTTAAGTCGTGTTTTTTTAGATTGGAGTATATCCTATTATCAAATTAACTATAATTGTGGGAAGATTAAAAATAATTTTGAGATTATGATTTTTTTACTGAAATTTCAATGGCGATTTATTGGAATAGCAAATCTAGGAAAATGATATTTCTACATGTAATTGATATTTCCGCATGTTCTCCCCTCACATCACTCTCTCACAAGGGAAGATCATGTTGAAATTAGTTATGCAACCTATCAAATTGTAAATTTATGATATGCTACATTTGACACGCTCAGTCAATCTTTTTATTTACAGGAATTTTAGAGAAATTTATATAGAGGTAGTATTGGATAGGGTTTTTCTTTGTAAAGCCCAATTAAGATAGTTTATAGCTAATTTTTTGTATTTTTAAGAAAGTTTAAAACTAAATTTCTTTATTTTAACTATGAGGAAAGCATGTTATTTAGTTTCATGAATCTTTTGGTAAAAGTCAGAGAAAATTTTAGTTCTCTGAATCTTAACAAAAGAAAGACATTTTTAGTATTATAATTCTCTAGATCTTTCAATTGAGCTTTTAATTTTTAATTTTTTTATTCTTTAAATTTTTTCATTATACATTATCTGAAAATGCTAATATAATAGGGAATTGTGTTTGGTACTAACATTTTAAAACATGGTACACTCCTGTTCCGAAATATTAGATTTAGTGATCCGAATTGTTCCAAACTTTTTCACCCTATCTACTCAACCTTCTATTGCACAAGCATTATTACAACACTTAGTGATCCAAACTTTTTAACCCTAACTACTCAACCTTCTATTGCACAAGCATTATTACAACGCTTTATGATTTACAAACGAGAAACATCTTCTTATATAACCCTTAGGCCATACCACCAATGACTAAGATCAAATCTAAGGAAAGGCAAAGAATTACTATCTAGAATCATCCTCTCTAAGAAATTTACAAAGTATTATAATCACATCAGTAAATCTAGAACATCTTTAATAGAAACCCTAATATGTAAAATAAGATTCTAGAGGATGCCATCTAATATAGTTTAATGAACGCCTTGTTGGTGTCAAGTAAGCGATGACATGATGAAATCTTTGACATGACGTAATCCTGTTGAAAATGCAGTTGTTGTGACACTAAGCTTAGAAATAATTCAACTAATGACGGACCTAGAAAATTTCAGCTACGGGTGAATATTTTCCTCAATAAAATATATGTTAAAAAAAAGACAATAAAAATTAGGCTTATATACAGAGAAATTATAAATAAATAGTGTTTTTAATACATAGTGTTGGTATTTACTCCCTCGGTTCCATAATAACTGTCTTTTTAGAAGAAAAAATGTGTTCCAATTTATTTGTCGTTTACAACTTTCTAGAAGAATAAATTATTTATTTTCCTATATTACCCCTAACTTCTCTCATTCTCCCAATAAGTTTTTTCTCTTGTATTAATAGTTTTCAACTTTCCATAAAGGGGTAGTGTTGGAATTTCATACAAATTTAATTCTAAAATGATAGTATTAAATGACTTTCTTAATTCATGTGCATGAAGCTAAAAAGACAGTTATTATGGAACTGAGAGAGTAATATTTTTCTTTTGAAAAGAAAACAATATATGTAACGAATTGTTAATGTCTACTAAATTTATTTTATTAAATATTATAATTGATATATAAAGGTATTATTAACTTGCTAAAAAGGAATATACATTTTTATTGGTAGTATAAAATTTTACAATATTCTTAAAGTTATCATGGTAAGTGCAATATCATACCATCAGTATAACCATAGTTATCAGAATCTTACGATATGCGATAGGTATAGTACAATACAATGCGATATAGAGACAATTCGATACGTATTACAGAGTGAATCGAAAATGACACCGTATCATATGATTCAAATATGATACGATACAATGTGCGATACTTTTTAAAGCTAGCAAGTGACTGAAAAAGTTTTTATGTAGATCTAAAAGAGTAAAATCAAAACTTTTGAGCTTTTCATTTTAAATGAAGAGGTTTTTTAGCGTAAACATATTCTATATCTCTTGATGAGTTTTTAATCACTTTTTAGACTCATCTTCTTCCACGGAATGTTTGATTTATTTTTTTCACTCCACTTTCCACAATTAGAAATATAAATCTCCACGAGTTAATTTGAATTATTCTCTTTGCTTTGTGTTTTAAAGGTGGATCTGCATTTTGTTTTTTCTTGTTACTCAATATTACTAAAATAATATCTGACAAATCAATTTAGGGTATTTTGGCTACTATTTAACTTTAAAATTAATTTAGTCTATAATAATATTAACTTTACTACTTTAATACTTATTCAAGTTAATATGCTTGATTGTCCAATAAATTGTGTGTTTTATATGTTTAAATATATATTACCACACATTTTTCATTTTGTTTTCATATCGTACGATACATGAAACACGATATGCGGATTTTGGATAGACGATACGATTCTCGATTTGACAATTATGAGCATAACTAACACTCAATAAATTTAAGAGTAATCATGAAACAGAAATACATCTTTAAAATTCTAAATTTTCAAAGAGAATTCTTTTTGTGGAAGGGAGAGAGTAATATTTATAATTTTATGTCTAAATTAAATAATTTTCATTAATGTTAATTTTCAAAATTTTGAAATCAACTTTAAGAATTCAAAATGAAACTTATTTTGTGAGATAGATAAAATATTACTTTTTATGAACTTATAATTTTTTAAAATATACAACTTGGTACCCTATATATAAAAAAGTTTCAAAAAAAAATCCGGGCCGCAGTCCCCCACCACCCCGTGTAGGACAACCCCTGATCTCACCTATTTTTTATTACTACTTTTTAGAAAACTATTCCTAGCCATGTTTAGAATAAATGTAATTTGTACCAATTAAGGGATTCGAATAAACCTACCCCTACAGTACTCTGTACCACAAGTGACATTTTCCATTCTTGATTTTGTTCCACGTACCTCATTGAACTACGTTCTTGGTAAAATTGGTTACCATCAATTCAAGTATCCTATGATTAATCTAGGTCAAACTATAAGAATATAACAATTCCATCCAAAATCCAGGTAAAGCAATGTGAATTAGGGTCCTAACTAAGTACCAGTCAAACTGCAGTAATAGCTTCCGTTTCCAACTCTCACATTTGTGAAGTTTTCTTCTTAGACATGATTATTATAAGAATACTTGTATTTCTTTCTCTGTATATGTTAGTTAGAAGACGTGAATTTGTAGTAATGGAAAGATGGTTTTCTAAGAACAGAGTATATTTTAAGGTGTTTATTAAAAGTCGTGAAGAGTCCACAAACCCAATCTCCTGCTCTAATTTGGTGTAGCTTCAATAGTAAAATAAACCAGTGCAAGTCTTCTTTTATTTCTTTAATTCAGGGCGACCCATTTAACCATTCAAACCAACCTGTGGATACCTCGACTCACTTTGATTTGAGAGGTTTTTCTTTTCTTTTTCGTAAAATAGATTTATTGTGTTGCATGCCGTAGGAAACAAGAATTATTATGATTTCAAAAGTGAGAAAAAAAGATAATATAGACTTGTTATAAAGAACATATGATATAGAGTAGCAAAAACTGAGAGAGAAAAAAGGGAGGGAGTGAGGTCGAATATGTATGAACCCAAAGCAGTAGCAAGAAGGATTGATTGTTCAAACTTCAATGGAAAACTAGTGGTAAAGACCTCATGTTTGAAGTATGACCAGATCAAGATCTTGCATACATTATCATTAAATTAGAATACACAGATGCAAGTAGAATAGATAGGTAAGGTCCATTTTTGGATTGGTTTGGTCGACGTTCGGCTAAGGGTTACTTTATTCAGCATCTCAGCCTAAACAAACTGACCACTGAGACATAGGAATCAGGTAGGTTGGTCCCTGGTTGCGCACTAACACTCTGTTGGAACTAGAATATGATTGGTTGTCTTTGGCTCAAAATCTCCAATGTGCTTGATTGTGAATTTGTGATGAAATGGTTCCTTACTACCAAGAAGAATATCACCAAAGATCCATCGAGTTCTCATTAAAAACTCTTATATTTTGTTGCTGCTACTAGTACTCAAAACACTTATATTTTGTTGGAACCATTTAAGATGTGCCGACTTTTATTATCTACGTTTGTCTCACATGTTCCTTTTCTTGATTGAATGATGTTAGAAAAATATAGAAGTAGAAATGTTGTGTTGCCTCTTACCCGATGACTGCTTCTATTTAGGAAGCCTAGTTCAACTCTTTAGCTAAGTTGAAGTTTCTAATCCTATAACCAACACAGCAATAAAATATGAGACTGAGACCTCATAATAGGAACATATCTAGATAGTTTTCTTTCAAAATTAAAGTGAATGTGATCTCCTGAAAAGAATTTTGAAGCGTTCCAGAATTTTTAAGGAAGGCCAAGCATGTCTTTCCCCTGCTACCTTTTGGGGAAACACTTTTCAGAATCTTGCTTTCGCTTGGTTCTCAGAAACCCAAAATAAAATAAAAAATTATACGGTGAGATTATACTAAATTTTGATTCAATTATATTTTATCAACCACTTGAGTCTATTCAGTTATAAGAAACTGAAGAAATCATGATATCTTCGTTTGAATCACCAACTCCTTTTTATCGATCATTTCATCACCAACTCTTAAAACAACATTCTTTATTTGTTGATTGTACAAAAACATATACATAATGGGTGCTTGTATTATTAGTAATAAGAAATGGAGATTTATTTCAATTTTATTGCTACCTTTAAATCAGTCAATGGATTTTTCATACCTATTTAAGTTATGTTAATATATTGAACCCTTTTTATTCTATTGACATGTATATATGCCAAACATGAATGCTGCCATGAACTATCTTATGCTGTGTGTTGAAATATTGTTTTGAGCAGATGGGCGATGTTTGGTTTTGCTGTTGGGATGTTAACAGAGTATGCAACAGGCTCAGACTTTGTTGATCAAGTAAAGATCCTTCTCTCAAATTTCGGGATAGTAGATCTTGAATGATTTTTATTCTTGCTCTTCAACGCCACTATATTTTACTGTGAATTCTTTTTAATCATCTCCAATGTACCACTGTAATTTCTTTAAGTGATATGTTTAATTTTATTTGCTCAAATCACTTCATTCCATAATGTTGTAACCTCGCAATGACAACACTTTTGCACATTCGATAATACAAGAAGTTAGCAATTTTTTGCGCTACATATGGACCTTACAGGAGTAACTAAATAAATGTTTACAAGGATGACCTGCAATTTCAGATGTCTATGCAGATTGCAGTACAGGATGGCCTTTGATGTCCGAAGCTTGGCAAGCATCAAAACTTAATTAGAGAGTTATTGAGGTATATTTTTATTTAGATAAATCAAAATTTTGATCACAGGTAAATACTTTGATCTAAAGGAGAAGGTTATGTCTATTGAAATTGATGCCAAAATAATAGGATCTTACCCTGCTCTATTTGTGAGTTTCGGACGGGAAAGAAAAGAATAGAAAATTTATGATTTTTTTCAGGTTGTTAGTGGGGTAGTGTTAGATGTCTCCAATGATGTATAATGAACAAGACAAATGCTACACAAACCAATCCCGGGCGCTGTGCAACTACACTACTGTCTGTGGGTGTTCTATAATTCTCCATTAGTTCTCCTTATTTCATATATGTATGTATATATTTTTTCCAAACAATAGCTTATAACCTAGTGAAATCTGTTTTCTCTAGTCAACTTTAGTAGTTATAAGACTAGATCAATCCTTGTGCTCAAAAACACTCCAGAGCATGGTTTTTCAGTTTAAAACCAACTCTCCAGATAAATGAGTTTTGTGTGATCCATTCAATTATAGATCAGATCTTACAAATGAAATTTTTGGAGCATGGTTCTCTGTTTTTTTTTGTTTTTGATGTTTTCCCCCCTCAAAATGGAAAAATAAATCTTTATTAAATACTTCTTGCTCTTAAAAAGCTCTATTGAGATTATTATAATCATTGAGCCTATACAACTACACAAGTGAACCTATCATCCTCTACCCAACTGGCCAACACCCATAGGGAAAGTATTACTTTTCCTCTCTTTTTTTGTCTTTTCTACTTGGTCAACAACCCTGGCCTCCATCTTAGGTTTGAGGGACAGCTCTGTATAACATTAGTTAGTAGTGGCAAGGGCTACTTCAATTGACAGGTTTATGTTCAAAAATAGGATATGTGGTTTGTTAGAATATTATCTTTTATATATATATATATATATATATATATATATATATATATATATATATTCTTGCAGTCTGTAGGGGAAAATCAATAAATAAAATATCAATTTTTCTGTTTTCTTTTTTTTTCTTTATCCTTTTCTGTTTTTTGTTATTTTTCTGTCATCTTGTTCAATGTCAATTTATGAATATCCTTGTTATTATCATTGCATGACTAGTTATATGGATATTTTGAACTTATATCCTTACAATTATATTGTCATGGCTGAGTCTCAAGCTCTATCAGACTTCGATGGTTCGGCAGTCATGAAACCAGATCGTGACACTCTTCTTTTAAAAATATGCTCTCCTAAATCTCTCTTATTTTGAGCTAATAAATTATTCTCCCATTTTGTTGAGTTTGTTTTTCACTTTTGTGAGACTTGTTTTCTCAATGAGATGACTAGTTTCTTTCTCTTTTGTGAAGAGATTTCAGTATTATCTCTTGACAGATTTTGCTTTATTCGTTTTAGAGATTTTATTTTCTCCGTTAAGGAGATTTCTTTTGTTCACGAGATATTTTTCAGTGCATAAATTGTTGAGGATTATTTAGATTTGGATGTAGCGCTTCCATTGCGGTTTGTTCTTTCGTTGTCACGCTGAATAATGATTTATATCTGCGTATTCTATTATTATTTTGGGGATATAACTATATTTCAAGAGTTTATTTGGTATCCACCAACGTTATTTATTATTTTATTTGAAAGAATTACTATTTGAGTTTGTGTTTTGTAATCATTTCATCCTTTATAAAAAATTACAGTTTTATTATATTTTAGTCTTTTGGACTATTTGATAAAAAAAACACTACACAAGTAATCATGATCATGTATTTAGATCATCAACTAATTACAATTTAACACATCATTTTTAGGGTAATTTTAAGCATTAGTCGTGTTTTTTGTTTTGTTTTTTGGATTTATATGTATAACATTACTCTTTTTAATTGACATTTTAGAAGAAAAATATATATTAAAAAGTATAATAAATTATTTTTCTAATCAATTAAACAGGGTATAACTTCTCGATTATCCTTCTAAATTCATAATATGAAGGGATGAAAAAATAAGCAAATAAGTAACATTTGATGTTTAGGGATGATGTGAGAAACTAAATTATTATTTCTTTCTTGAAATGTATAAAGACAGGAATAAAATATATTGAGGGGTGTATGATAAAAATTGAATGAATCTCAATCAATATAAAAAAGTTGTTTGATAATTGATATGTTTGAAATATCCAAATAACATATTTTTTTTTATTTTACCTCTCTAAAAAATTCAAAAATTATTGTAAATTTATTTAATATTACTTAATATAATAGTTAATATTGTAAAACAAAATAAAAAAAAAATCATTCAATTAAGCTCATCATTCAACCCATTCAGCTAAAAAAGGACTAAATCATTCATTTTAAATAAATGAATGGTAACGACGATTCAAATGATTTAGACGAAATTCAATCAATTGACTTCGATTAGTCATTCAAATGAGAAAATAAAACAAATTTTAACGCTCTGTTTTACGAGTTTTAAAATGGATAAAAAAGAAAAGAAATAGACGAAAAATTTAAGTTTTCTTTCCAATTCTTATGTTTCTGAGTTTTTTAATAAACGGAAAAGAAAAGAAATGGATAGAAAACTTGGCCACTTTTCCTGTTAAAGTCGTCCAAAATTGGCCTGATTTTGACGGAAAAGAAATTATAATAAGTAATATTTTTATAATTCCCATATTATCCTCAACTTTTAATATAATAAATTTTAAATAACAACTCATGTCCTCAATTTTAAATTTTCTATTCTTTTCTATTAAAAACTCAGAAATAACATAAAAGAAAACTTCTAGTTTTTTATTCTTTTCTTTTCTGTTCTAATTTAAGTTTTCTATTTTTTTCTTTTTTGTTCAAAATTCAGAAACAGATTGTAAGTCTTAAAAAAGAGTAGCAATTATTACTACAGCTGGTCGTAATTATTTCAATCAACCCACGTGACTCTACTTAATTTCGGCAGCGGGCAGCAGGTGGCGGCAAGAAGAATTGGTTGTTTAAACACTAAATAGCAAACTAATGGGAGAAGGTTCAAAAATGCCACTGACGTTTATCGCGATGTCTACCGAGCACCCTATACTTTTTTTTAATCCAAAAGTACCCTTAACGTTATACTTTTTGGGTCACTCGTGCCCCTGCCGTTAACAGAAGACAAAAGTGGTTAAAATTGTCTGATGTGACAGACACATAAATGCTTAAAGAGCTTACACATGTAAATACGTCATTTAATCAAAACAAAAAATCTAAAATTCAAAATAAAAAAAACATAACATATTTACATTATTTAATCAAAATACAAAAATTCAAATTATTTTGTTAACTAATCAAAACAACTAATTAAATAAAACAAGTTGTATAACATATTTACATCATTTAATCAAAATACTAAAATTCCAAACATAACATATTTACATCAAATACTAATTAAAAAACACTAAAATACTAATTAAAAAAATACTAAAATACTAAAAAAATCAAATTAAAAAATAATAAAATACTAAAATTCAAATTATTTGTTAATTAATCAAAACAACAAAAATTCAAATTACATCATTAAAATACTAAAATTTTTAGTATTTTGAATATTACAAAATTAACGTTAATATTTTTAGTATTTTGAAAATTCAACTAATATTTTTAGTATTTTGATGATTAACGTTAATATTTTTAAAATTCAAAATTCAAAAATTCAACTAATTCAAAATTTCAAAATAATTAACATTAATTCAACTAAAATCATCAAAAAAAAAATAACGTTAATATTTTTTACTAAATAACGTTAATTATTTTGAATTATTTGAATTTTTGAATATTTTTAAAATTCAACTAAATAATATTTTTAAAATTCAACTAATTACATCATCAAAAAATATTAACGTTTTTTAATATAAAAAAATATGGCAAAAAACATTTTTTCACCACTGTGGTTGTAGTGTTTTAACCAATTGACCACTGTGATTTTAAAAAATTCAATTAGTCGACTGTACTTTTTAAAAATATTCAATCAACCCATTCCGTCCAATTTTGCAGACGGACGTTAAAAAATTGGGTTGATTTTCCTACGTGGCTTTAAAAATTTAGATACTAATGACGTGTATTTGCTGATTGGGACAACAAGACCAATCAGTTAAGCCTTCGTGGAATGGGCGGGAGGAAACCGTAGCAAACAAAAGAAAAACAAAGTGGGTCTCTAGTGTAAGACCCCTAATTTTATGAAGTAAAAGTATTTAATTTTTCTATTTAGTAAATAGTTAAATTGATAAAAAGTTAAAGTTAAGGGTGGTATGTGAAATTTTTTCAAAATAAGCAAGTGGTTATAAAATATTCATTTTTGTCGGGGAATATTCGTTTGGTCGGAGAATATTCTTGTTGTCGGGGAATATTAAATGCGATAAGTAGCTTGACCATTTAGGGCCCCATAATGTAATAACAATCATCGATGAAGAAAATGACAAATTTGAGTTTTTATAAATAACGGCATAATCGTTATCATTAATACTGTTGGAAAACCCGATGGGTAAAGTAAAGTAATACACGTTATTGCACTGTAGCACACGGTATTGCACAGTATTTTTGAATTAGTGATTCTTACGTAAGAAGGCACTACTTAATAATTGTTACAGTAATTACTGTTCAATATTTTATTTTATTGATTCAATAATTGAGAATTATACTTCAAACAAACACCAAGATTATATAAGTAGTGCTCGTAAATATACTCAGCAAGTGGATGAGCACAACCTTGTCTTATGATGACACGAGGTTGTATGTCATTAGACATCTTGTATGATAGTGGCAAAATACCCTTCCAACATTGGGTTCGCCTCACCCTAGTTGATTCACCGAATATAACTACTAAATGATGACCACCGTTCTATTCCCCTGTTACCCCCGCTCGACCCAGCTACACTCTTATTACCTGAAAGGAATTGTGAAACAAAAGGGTAAGCACAACTAGCCCAGTAAAGAATATCATGACTAACGATAATTAAATTATCAATAGCCTTCATCAATAATAAATTAGAGATTTAGAACATATGGTAGATGATAAAAATTTCAACCATAGTTGCAGCGGAACGAGCAATCCATTAGAAGAGTCAAATAGACCATAAAGTCTATTATCTTCTCCACATTAAAAATCCACCAACAATGTTTTATCCCTGTAACATCAATCAACAGTTTTGGTCCACAATCATATGAATAACTCATAATCATAATTGTGATTCTAAATTTCTCTTCGCATCCAGGACGAAGATAATTTTCATCACATGTCTTTTCCTGAAACATCAAAGATCATGGTTATACCAAATCACAGTTCTTGTTTATAATCATACTAACAATTTCATCTTTGCACTACGGGCCAAAGATATTCATCAACAGACCATCTTTGCACTACAGGCCAAATATATTCAACAACAGGTCATCTTTGCACTACGGGCCAAAGATATTCATCAACAGTTCATATTTGCACTACAGGCCAAATATATTCATCAACAGTTCATATTTGCACTACAGGTCAAATATATTAATATCTCAAAGAAATATATAATCATTTCAGAATTTATATAAACAATAATTATAACCATGTTGATCATTTCACCTTTGCACTTAAGCTAAAGATATTCAATTATAAATTCAATGGTCATGATCATACCAGTCAACAATTCAACTTTCAGACTTTCTTGGCGAAAGAGAACCCATAGTCATGATCATACCAATAATCTACCCATCTTTACACTCAAGTCAAAGAGAAGTTAATATCATCATTAGGGTTATAAAAATGTTATATATGATAATAAAAATAATATAATCAAGATATAGATTTAATCTCAAGAGTAATATTCATAAATCAACTATAATTTGGTTAGAAAAAGAAACCAATTTTGTCATAAATAGTAACTCGTGAATAGTAACCTATGAATAGTAACTTCATGAATAGTAACTCATGAATAGTAATTCAACACAAAAAGGTAGAAATTCCACAATAAAATCCATACCAATATTTCGGTATAATGATATTGAAATAACATTTCTTAAACTTATAAATAATTTATTTTAATTGTTTACACTTTACTAAATAATGCATTTAATCATCCTAAAATTCCAAACTCATAAGATTTCATCACCAATAACCAAAACCCTCATAAAAAATCTGCATATACCTCATATAGGATTCTCAAGTCATAAAATCCTATTTTTAATTTTCTTACTTAACATAACATATGTAATTCATTCACTCATAACTAGTCCATTTTCATGAAAAATACCAAATCAGTTTCAATAATATTTCTTTTCTGGGATTTAGAATAATATAGTCCTATATTGAACACATATTTTTCTCAGAATTTTTAAAATTCATTTACTATTTTTCATATGGCCAAAACCGTCGAATATTTAGACATTTATCATAAATTGTACTTTTATCCAAAAATTCCAAAATTCACAGAGTATACTGATATTATATAGATATACTTTCAATAAAAATTTTATCAATTTTGGAGTTAACCACAAGGAGTTATAAGCGGTTACTTTTAAAATAGTATTTTCCCGTAAAATTCATAACTCTTAATCTATACATCCAAAAATCACCATTTTTGGACACAATCAATAAAACTCATCAAAATATCATTTCAAATTTTTCCAGAATTTTTTGAAGGATGGAAGAAGTACGAACTGAAAAACATAATAACCCTTAAAATCCCCTACCTCAAAAGAGCAGTATTTCTGACTTAAATATCGGATATAACGCTGAACGAACTTACGTTGTATAGAAACACTCAAGATATCTAAATACTAACAAAAATATGTTTGATAATATAGAGAGAGAAAACTTATGTTTCTGGTGTGATTTTCAATTCTAACTTAAGCACCTATTTATAGAAAAATGCTAGAACGCCAAAAGAGACTAAATTAATAAAATATTAATATATCTTCTTCCACATTCCACGCCCACTCTTGCTGAAAAATTTGAGCAACCAACATTGAAATCAATTCAGCACATGGTTTGAAAAGTAAAAGTGGGTCCCACCCATAAATTAATAAAAATCATTTTATTTTCTAAAACTTCAATAATTCACAGAAAATAGACCGTTTATCAAAAAAAATACGAATTTTATGTCCATTCTGCCTGAAATCAAATTCTCTACAACTTTTTAGCTTTGAGTTTTTCCAAATTCCAAACCAAAAATATCCAAAATCCACAAACGGATGATTTTTAATACCTCCACACAGACAAAATACTGATAAAACACCTCAGCATTAATTCCTTCATTTTTATCCACATAAAAATAAATATATCCATCATTTATATTCACATAAAATAAATATTTTCTTATCATATAAATCAATAATTAATTATTCACAAATAATATTACGAATCACAATAATGATGACCGAAGCGCCCTTAAAAGAGGGGCTTTACGATAAGGATTTCTCCTTCTTCTTGGGCAAGCAATTAGGTAACCAAACCTCTCCTCGATGAACTTTCTAGACATTGCCAATAATGCTATCTAATAATATTATTCCAAATAATATGAATTATTGATCCGATAATAAATATCAACGTTGAAGAATTATTGTGCGCCCCCAAAATAGGTATACAACACCCATTATGAAAGTCGCCAAATACATGGAGCGAGAAAGCAAACTACAACTTCAATAATACAATTGTCGTATGCAAATACGACAACACATACTCGTGAGTTTAAATACAAATATTGTCTTCTGACAATATCCACACTCAAATAAGTCCTCGTTATAATTATTCAAACACTATTTTACGAAATAATGTGAGGATCGCTAAAACATCTTTCTAGAACCATCACTCCATACCCCGACTAGTTCTCGCTATATTCTCTCACCTCACGGGAAAAATGGAACAAAAAGGAAAAGGGTGAACTCAACTAGCCCAAGTAAAGAATATTATGACTAAGATAATACACAACAAATTATCGTTAGTCTTCAATGAGGAAAAAAATCGATAAAATATAATAGCCAACAAGTTTTAGATCAACAACTGCAGTGAAAACAACAATCCATTAGAAGAGTCAAGTAGAGAATGAGTTCTACTATCTTCTAAGATTTAAAAGTTCATTATCAATATTTTATCCCCAGTAATAACAATCAATATATACATCTTTAATCAAATATTCATCTTTGCACTTTCAGCCAAAGATATTCATTTTGTATCACCAGGTTAGTCATGTTCATCTCAACACTGCTTCATCTTTTGCACTACGGGCAAAGATATTCATCGATTAATCATTTATCTTTGCAGACTACACAGTTGAAGATATTTTGTAATATCATCATTTAGGACCGAGGATGATGAAAAATATTTTAAAGAAAACGAATCTAGTGAGACGAGGAAGGACAAATAGTAAGGATTAAGTATAACAGCTTTATCCAAGATTAATAATACTCCATAATAACCAATTTTGAAGCAAAATTCAAGAATAAAGATCAAAACATAGATCTGATCAAAGATAGTAACCATAATAGACATTTTGGACAAAAAGAAGAAAATTTCATTTTTCTATTGAATAGTCTTGCAGTATTAAATGAATAAAGGTCAGAGTATCGTGAATAGTCTTCAGTATCGTGAATAGTAACCCCGACACAAAAAGTTCCAAATTTGATAAATTTTCAGATCAATACTTCGGCATAATGATATTGAAGAAATAATATCATATATGAAGAAAATAACATCCCTTACCTCAAAATATCAGTACTTCTGATCGGAATATCGGTATAAAGCTGAAGGAAACTTGCACTAATGAATAGAAACTCACAAAGTATCTAAATACTCACAAAATACACTCAATAATCTAGAGAGAGAAAGATAAAAAACTTGTTTCTGGTGTGATTTTCAATTCTAACTTAGCCCTCTATTTATAGGAAAATGTTAGCAGACTTGACCTGCTTTACCTGCTACTATTCCCACCCACCACATTTGAAATAAATTCAGCATATTTCTTCACCAACCACAAGTGGGGCCCACTCAATTCTAGAATTTTCCACCAAAATCATTTATAAACCTATTTTCTGAATCAGTCACCTCTTAAAATTCATAACAAATCATACGTTCATTTTTAACGGTTCAAAATTTGTGGACATATACTCAACTTATATATGTATAACATATCCAAAATTACAACGATCCAACGGTTGGATTAAAAATTATAACTCACACAATATATCTCAAAAACCTTTGGTTTAATTTTTAATACCTTCATTCCGACAAAAATACTGATAAAACACCTCAACATTAACTCCTTCATTTTTAACCACAATAAATATATCCAACATTTATATCCACATAAAATAAATATTTCCTTATCATATGAATCAATAATTAATTATTCACAAATAATATTATAGAATCACATTTATAATGACCAGTGTCGTTCCTGGAAGAGGGGGATTTCCAATAAGAATTTCTCCTTATTGGCGCGCAATTAATTAGGTGACCAAACCTCTCCTTGATGTAACTTTCTAGACATTGCCAATAATGCTATCTAATAATATTATTCAAATAATATGAATTATTGATCCGATAATGGAAATCTTGTGCGATGACAATTATTGAAACAATAATAATATAAAATATCAACGCAAAGACAATTATTGAATCAATAAAATAAAATATTGAACAAGTAACTCTCGTAACAATTATTGAGTAGTGCTTTCTTACGTAAGGATCAATAATTCATCAATACTCATGCATCCACGCCAGACATCGTATTTTAACCACCGTATTTCAACAAATGTTAACGGAGAATTATATCAAATTAATACCTTATTATTCACCCATAACCAGAGAATTAGAGGAATTATATCAAATTAATACCTTATTATTCACAAATACAATTAGAGGAAATTCGATTTTATTTATAATAAGTTGGGGTCTTACAACCTCCCCTCCTTATGAAATTTCGTCCTCGAAATTGACATACGTACCTGGTGTTTCGAAAAGGTGAGGATACCTCACTTTCATTTCTGATTCCAACTCCCAGGTCATTTCTTCAATAGCATGGTTTCTCCATAAAACCTTAACTTGTGGTATAACCTTGGTGCGTAGGACATGCTCTTTCCTATCCAAGATCTTAACAGTACTTCTTCGTGACGTTAAATCTTGACTATCTCGTCTGGTTCTAACGATAATATGGTTCGGTCTTTCACATATTTACTGAAGCATGGATATGTGAAAAACATTATGAACACGAGACATACTTGGAGGTAATCTTGAGTCTATAGGCCACATTTCTATTCGGTCGAGAATCTCAAATGGACCAACAAATCGTGGATTGAGCTTTCCTCTCTTCCCAAATCTTCTAACTCCTTCCATGGTGCAACATGTAACAATACATGATCCCCAATATTAAATTCCACATCTTTTCGATGAAGATCCGCATAACTCTTTTGTCGATCTTGTGAGGTTTGAATACGTTGTTGAATCATTTGGATCTTTTTCAGTGTCATGTGCGTACTAATTACGGTCCCAACAATGTTGCTTCTCCCACCTCGTCCCAAAGATCTTCGAGAACGACATTTTAAATCCATACAACGTCTCAAATGGAGCCATGCCTATACTTGTTTGATAACTTGTTGTTGTAGGAGAATTCCACCATGTGCAAGTACTTATCCCAACTTCCTTTAAAATCTAGGACACAAAGTCTTAATAGATCTTGAGGGTTTGAATAGTCCTCTCGATTGTCCGTCCGCTTGAGGATGGTATGCCGAATCGAATCATAAATCTGTGCCCATAGCTTTCTCTCGCAAGCTAACCCAAAATTGTGAAGTGAATCTTGGGTCACGATCCGAAACTATGGATCTTGGCATGCCATGCAATCTCACAATCTCATTCATGTATACGCGAGCAAGACTTTCAAGGAATAAGTCTCACGTGTCGGTAAGAAATGGGCGGAGACTTAGTTAATCTATCAACAATAACCCAAATAGCATCTATGCCTTGAGAAACTTTGGGAAGACACATGCTTGAAATCCATAGTAATGTGTTCCCACTTCCATTTCGGAATCTCAGTGGTTGTAATGGACCCTTTGGCACTTGATGCTCCGCCTTTACACGTTGACAAGTTAAACACCTCAAGATAAACTCATGATCTCTCTCTTCATATATTGTTCCACCAAAATGTATGTCGAATATCATGATACATTTTGGTACTCCCAGGATGGATTGCAAACGGGGTGTTGTGTGCCTCCATCATGATTCTATGCTTCAAGTCAGAATTGTTAGGAACACAAAGTCTGGAGTTGAATCTAAGTATTCCTTCTTCATCGATTCTCGCTTCTGGAATAGCTCCTTCTTGCACTTTCTTCTTCATAATGTATCGACTCCGGTGTCCGTAGCTTGAGCAGCTTTAACTTTATCGATTAAAGTCGGTTCTACTCGTATATTCGCCATCATCATGTGGGTCCCTGGAGTCTTTAATTCTACCTCTATCCTTTACAAGTCATACAGAATGGGCCTTTGCATTAACAATATCGCACTCGTACTCGCATATGATCTTCTACTCAATGCGTCAGCTACTACGTTCGCTTTTCCAGGATGATATTGAATAGTATGATCGTAATATTTCAATAGTTCAAGCCAACGTCGTTGTCGCATGTTGAGTTCTTTTTGGGTGAAGAAATATTTGAGGCTTTTATGGTCCGTATAAATCTCCACTTTCTCCCCATACAAGTAGTGTCTCCAAATTTTCAACGCGAATACGACTGCTGCCAACTCTAGATCATGAGTAGGATAATTCCTCTCATATTCTTTGAGTTATTCGTGAGGCATAAAGCTATGACTTTCCCATGTTGCATGAGAACGCATCCTAACCCTTTGCACGAAGCATCATTGTATATAACAAATCCATCCGTACCAGATGGTATTGCCAGAGGAGGTGCCAAAATGAGTCTCCTCTTGAGCTCTTGGAAACTCTTCTCGCATTCCTCGCTCCATACAAATTTTGTATTTTCCGAGTCAACTGAGTTAACGGAGTAGCGATTCGAGAAAATCCTTCCACGAATCTCCGATAATAACCAGTTAAGCCCAGAAAGCTATGCACTTCGGTCACCGACTTTGGTTGCTCCCAACTTTGTCTTTGCTTGATCTTCGGCGGTCGACGGATACTCCATGTTTTGACACCACGTGCCCAAGGAATGCTACTTCCTCAAGCCAGAACTCGCATTTCTTCAGCTTGGCATAAAGTTTATTTTCACGAAGCCTTTCAAGTATTAGCTTCAAATGGTGCTCATGATCTTCACGGCTTTTGGAATAGATGAGGATGTCATCAATAAAGACAACAACAAACTGATCCAAATATTCCTTGAATACATGGTTCATCATATCCATGAAAGTAGTAGGAGCATTAGTCAATCCAAAATATATGACTAAGAATTCATAATGCCCGTCTCGAAGTTTACGGGGCAATCTTTAGAATATCCTCAGTTTTAATCTTCAGCTGATGATATCCAGAACGAAGATCGATCTTTAAAAAGAATTGTGCTCCTTGCAACTGGTCGAACAAGTCATCAATGTGAGGTAGCGGATACCTATTCTTGATGGTGACATGGTTTAATTCTCATTAGTTAATAATAAAGTCGCATACTCCCGTCTTTCTTCTTTACTGAATAAAACAGAGCACCCCAAGGAGATGTACTAGGGCGAATGAAACCTATGTCTAACAATTCTGTAGTTGGACTTTTAACACTGGAGTTCAATAGGAGCCATTCGATATGGGGTTTTAGAAATGGGTTTTGTACATTACCAAGTTCAATAAAGAATTCAACATCACGTTACGGGGTAGGCACCGGAAGTTCTTCAGGAAATACATCAGGAAATTCTCTAACAACATAAATATTATTCAAATCTGACTTGTCTTTGTTCAAATCCATAACATGGGCTAAGAAAGCTTGACATCCATTTTTTTAATAAACGAATAGCTTTATGGCTTGATATGATAGTGACTGATTTTAGTGGTTTAGTTGTTTGAATTCATATATTGGTTTGGTTAGGAATATGAAAACTAACAACCTTACGAAAACAATCAATTTTGGCATGATGAGTGGTTAACCAATCAATTCCTAAAATCACATCAAAAGCAAGTATCTTTAAAGAGATAAGATCAACAGGTAATGTGATAGTGCCAACTTGGATCATGCAAGATTTATAAACTGTGGATATAACGAAAGTTTCACCCAACGGAGTTTCAACAGATAAGTCAAAGTCCAATTTCTTCGGAGTCAAGTTTAAACGTTGAGCACAAGCAGGAGAGATAAAAGAATGGGTAGAACTGGTATCTAGTAAGGTATAAACTTCGCAAAAGTTCAAGATTAGCTTACCCGTAATCACCTCGTTCGGGTTCCTCGTGTTTTGGCCAGTTACGACAAACGCTCTTCCAGAACCGGCCGATTTAAACTTATCCGGAATGACCTTGGAGTCACCATCCCCGTTGAACTTGGTTTTGCTGCTGAACAATCCCGAGCTATGTGGCCTTCCTTTCCACGGTTGTAACATACCTTGGATTGTTGTGGACGGTTTGGTGATATATCCCTCTTTCCGCATTTGTAACATCTAACCGCGGTCGTTCTCCTCCCCTAGAATTTGTTGTTAGTCTTTGGTCTTCTTTGTTGATGTCTTCCGTCATTGTTGAATCTCCTCTTTACGAAATTTCCACTGACTCACCTCTCCTATTATCATGGCCCACGATGAGCACCCGAGTGGTTACCGCCTTTGTTCGTATTTTCCCTCCTCGTTGGTTATCATCGCTCTGATGACTGCTATCATCGGTATGACCCTGGTTGTGGTCCCTCGGTTGAACATACTCATTATCTCGCTCTAATAATTGAGCCCACATTTACAACATCCTAATATAAAGAAAATTTATGAGATATAAGATATTAGAATCTCGGGCTTTAGACCTCTCGAAACATCCTCGTCATTCGTTCCTCATTTTCGACCAAATGAAGTGCAAACCTGGATAACTCTACAAACTTCGCCTCGTATTGGGATACCGTCATGTTGTTTTGTTCGAGTCTGATAAACTCCACCTCCTTCATATAGACGAATACTTTCGTGAAAGTACTTGTCATTGAATAGTTTTGAAAACGTTTCCCAAGACATCTTTGAGTGCGGTGGTGAGGTACGCTTACGACTCCCACGATGGTAGATGCCTCACCGCGGAACATAAAGGTGGCGAATGGAACCTTCGTTTCCTCCGTCCCAAGAAGACATCGAATATCTTGGTAATTTGCTTGACCCACGTTTCCGCCATGATCGGATCCGGCTTTCCCTTAAATTCGGTGGTCCCAACTCCTTGAATCTGTTTGGGTTGTGATGACAAGCGCGCATTCTTTATCATTTCCACCGTATTTTGTGCACGTGTCTCCTCGTCTGGTTTTGCATGAAGCTGCAAAAAGCTCCTAAACATTCCATCATTCATCGTTTGCTCGGTAGTGTTGTTTACAGGAGGAATATTGCCTTTCTGTTGCACGTTCTCCTGGTTTATAACTAAAGGTTGTTCCACAGTCTCATACACTCCATTGTTAACGTTCTTAGTAGCCATTCTTAAATACTGCCATAAAACAAGGGTTAATTAAACAAATTAACATATCACATAATATCCCTATATTATGATTGACCAATAAATAAGCTTAAATAGGACACACTAGCGAAGGATTTACTCATCTCTCCCTTCTAGTTCTATTCCCCAGATCTCACCAGAGACCATATCCTAAGCTCGATACTAATCGCGACACCCCCAAAATAGGTATAAAACACCCATTCTGAGTCGCCAAATACATGGTACAGAAAGTAAACTACAACTTCAATAATACAATTGTCGTGCAAAATACGACAACACATACTGTGAGTTTAAATACAAATATTGACTTCTAGACAATATCCACACTCAAATAAGTCCTCGTTATAATTATTCAAACACTATTTTACAGAAATAGTGAGGACTGCTAAAACATATTTCTAGAACCATCACTCCGTACCCCGACTAGTTCCTGCTATGTTCTCACCTCCTGAGAAAAATGGAACAAAAAGGAAAAGGGTGAGCTCAACTAGCACAGTAAAGAATATTATGACTAAGATAATATACAACAAATTATCGTTAGTCTTCAACAGGGAAAAATCTGATAAAATATAATAGCCAACAAGTTTTAGATCAACAACTGCAGCGAAAACAATAATCCATTAGAAGAGTCAAGTAGAGAATGTGTTCTACTATCTTCTAAAATTTAAAAGTCCATCATCAATATTTTATCCCTATAACAACAATCAATATACATCTCTAATCAAATATTCATCTTTGCACTACAGGCCAAAGATATTCATTTGTATCACCAGTTGGTCATGTTCATCTCAACACCTGTTCATCTTTGCACTACGGGCCAAAGATATTCATCAGTTAATCATTTATCTTTTGCACTTCAGTAGAAGATATTTAGTAATATCATCATTTAGGGTGAGAGGATGATGAAAAATATTTTAAAGAAAACGAATCCAGTGAGACAGAAGGACAAATAGTAAGGATTCGTATAACAGTTTATCCAAGATTAATAATACTCCATAATAACCAATTTTGAAGCAAAATTCAAGAATAAAGATCAAAACATGGATACAATCAAAGATAGTAACCATAATAGACATTTTGGACAAAAAGAAGAAAATTTCATTTTTCAGTGAATAGTGCCGTATACGTGAATAGTGCCGTATACGTGAATAGTAACCCCAACACAAAAAGTTTCAAATTTGATAAATTTTCAGATCAATACTTTGGCATAATGATATTGAAGAAATAATATCATATATGAAGAAAATAACATCCCTTACCTCAAAATATCAATACTTCTGATCGGAATATCGGTATAAAATTTGAAGGAAACTTGCACTAATGAATAGAAACTCACAAAGTATCTAAATACTCACAAAATACTTTCGATAATCTAGAGAGAAAAGATGAAAAACTTGTTTTACGGTGTGATTTTCAATTCTAACTTAGCCCTCTATTTATAGGAAAATGTTAGCAGACTTGACTGCAACTTTGATGGCTTTACTCGCTACTATTCCCACCCACCACATTTGAAATAAATTCAGCATATTTCTTCACCAACCACAAGTGGGGCCCACTCAATTCTAGAATTTTCCACCAAAATCATTTATAAACCTAATTTACGAATCACCACCTCTTAAAATTCATAACAAATCATACGTTCATTTTAAATTCGTTCAAAATTTGTGGACATATACTCAACTTATATATGTATAACATATCCAAATATTACAACAATCCAACTATTCGGATTAAAAATTATAACTCACACTTATATATATCTCAAAAATACTTTAGTTTAATTTTAATACCTCCATTCAAACAAAAAATCTTGATAAAACACCTCAACATTAACTCCTTCATTTTAAACCACAATAAATATATCCAACATTTATATCCACATAAAATAAATATTTCCTTATCATATGAATCAATAATTAATTATTCACAAATAATATTACAGAATCGTATTTATAATGACAGTAGTTCTCAGGAAAGAGGGGGCTTCCCAATAAGAATTTCTCCTTATTAGCGCACAATTAGGTGACTAAACCTCTCATTGACAGAACTTTCTAGACATTGCCAATAATGCTATCTAATAATATTATTCAAATAATATGAATTATTGATCCGATAATGGGAAATCTTCGTGCGTTGACAATTATTGAAACAACAATAATATAAAATATCAACGCAGCAATTATTGAATCAATAAAATAAAATATTGAACAGTAACTACTGTAACAATTATTGAGTAGTTCCTTCTTATGTAAGGATCAATAATTCATCAATCTCACATCCACGCCAGTATTCACGTATTTTAACCACCGGGTATTTCAACAGTGTTAATTGTAACAACTACGCTCGTTTTTATAAAAACTCAAACTTGTCATTTTCTTCATCCGCCAGTTATTACATTATGGGGCCCTGAAATGATTACTACAGGTCGTCGAATATTTCATGACAACAAGAATATTCCACGACAAAAAACGAATATTCCCCAAGAATGATGATTATTTTATAACCACTTGCGTATTTTGAAAAATTTGCACATTTCACCCATAACCGAGAATTATATCAAATTAATACATTATTATTCACAAATATAATTAGAGGAAATTCGATTTTATTTATAATAAGTTGGGGTCTTACAATTATTGAATCAATAAAATAAAATATTGAGCAATAATTCTTTAGAATAATTATTGAGTAGTGCCTTCTTACGTAAGGATCAATAATTCAAAAATCTTTGTAAAACAGGTATGCTCTTTGTGCAAACACGCCAGACATCTTGTATTTTAACCACCGAGTATTCCAACAATGTTAATTAGCTTGTAACAACTACGCCGTTATTTATAAAAACTCAAATTTTGTCATTTTCTTCATCCGACAGTTATTTGCTATGGGGCCCACAAATGGCTGCGCCGTCGTATGAATATTCCCCGACAAAAAGAATATTCCACGACCAAATGAATATTCCCCGACAATTGAATATTTTATAACCACTTGCGTATTTTGAAAAATTCATATCTCACCCTTAACTTTAAACTTTTATCAATTTAACCATTTACTGAATAGTTATTATAAGAAAAATTGAATACTTTTATTTCATAAAATTCGGGGTCTTACAGGTTTGGTCACCTAATTGCGCGCCAGTAAGGAGAAATCCTTATCGGAAAGCCCCATCTTTCCTGGGAACGGTCTGGTTATCATAATTGTGATTCTGTAATATTATTTGTGAATAATTAATTATTGATTTATATGATAAGGAAATATTTATTTTTATTGTGGTTATAAATGAAGGAATTAATGTTGAGGTATTTTATCAGTATTTTGTTAGAATTGAGGTATTAAAAATCATCCGTATATGGATTTCAGATATTTTCTGATTGGAATTTGGAAAAACTTTCTTCTACAAAGTTGTAGAGAATTAAATTTCCTATGGAAAGCACATGAGATTTGAATTTTTCTGATAAAATGGCTATTTATTATGAATTATTGACGTTTTGAAAAATATAATATTTTTATTAAAAATATGGTGGGCCCCACTTTTGGTTGGTGAAAAATGAAATGTGCTAGAATTTATTTTCAAAAGTGGCGGGCTTAAATAGTAGCAGGTAAAGCCATCAGGTAGCAGGTTAGTCTGCTATGGCATTCTAAGCATTTTCCTATAAATAGGGTGCTTAGTTAGAATTAAAATTCACACCAGAAACAAGTTTTCTCTCTTTCTTTCTCTATATTATCGAGCGTATTTTTTTGAGTATTTAGATATTTTGTGAGTTGCTATTCATCAATGCAAGTTTCCTTCAGGCTTATACCGATATTCCGATCAGAAGTACTGATATTTTGAGGTAAGGGATGTTATTTTCTTCATAATGATGTTATTATTTCAATATCATTATACCGAAATGTTGGTATGTATTTTATTGTGAAATTTCTACCTTTTTGTGTCGGGATTACTATTCACGTATACGACACTATTCATGTATACAGCACTATTCACGTATACGGCACTATTCATGTATATGGCACTATTTACGTATATGATATTATTTATGTATACGGTACTATGTACGAATACGGAGTATTATTCATGAGTTACTATTCACGAGTTACTATTTATGAGTTACTATTCACGAGTTACTATTCATGAAGTTACTATTCACTAGTACTATTCACGACAAAATTGGTTTCTTTTTCTGACCAAATTATCGTTGATTTATGAATCTTACTCTTGAAATTAAATCCATATTTTGATCATATTGTTTTTATTATCATATATAACATTTTTATAATCATGCTGATGAAATTTCTCTTTGACTTGAGTTTAAAGATGGGTAGATTATTGGTATGATCGTGACTATGGGTTCTCTTTGGCCAGTAATGCAAAGTTGAATTGTTAACTGGTATTATCATGACCATTGAATTTACAATTGAATATTTTTAGCTTAAGTGCAAAGGTGAATTGATCAACATGGTTATAATTATGGTTTATATAAATTCTAAAATGATTATGTATTTCTTTGAGATATGAATATCTTTGGCCTGTAGTGCAAAGATGAATTATTGTTGAATATCTTTGGCCTGTAGTGCAAAGATGACCTGTTGATGAATATCTTTGGCTTGTAGTGCAAAGATGACCTGTTGTTGAATATATTTGGCCTGTAGTGCAAAGATGAAATGATAATGAATATCTTTGGCCTGTAGTGCAAAGATGAACTGTTAATGAATATCTTTGGCTTGTAGTGCAAAGATGAAATGATAATTAATATCTTTTGGCCCGTAGTGTAAAGATGAATTTATTAGTATGATTATAAACAGGAACTGTGATTTAGTATGACCATGATCTTTGATGTTTCAAGTAAAGACAGGTGATGAAAATTATCTTCGTCCTGGATGAGAAGAGGAATTTAGAACCACAAATATGATTATGAGTTATTCACATGAATGTGGACAAGAACTGTTGATTAATATAACAGGGATAAAACATTGTTGGTTGATTTTTAACATGGAGAAAATAATAGACTTTATGGTCTATTTGACTCTTCTAATGGATTGCTCGTTCCGCTGCAACTATGGTTGAAATTTTTTATCATCTACCATATGTTCTAAATCTCTGATTTATTACTGTTGAAGGCTATTGATAATTTATTTATCTTTAGTCATGATATTCTTTACTGGGCTAGTTGAGCTCACCCTTTTGCTTCACAATTCCTTTTAGGTAATAAGAGTATAGCTGGGTCGAGCGGGGGTAACAAGGGAATAAAACGGTGGTCTCTAGCTATGGAGTTCTCCCTAAACAGTATAGAAAAGTGTGTTGTATTTTATACATCATTTAGTAGTTATATTTGGTGAATCAAATAGGGTAAGATGAACCCAACGTTGGAAGGGTGTTTTGCCACTATCATACAAGATGTCTAATGACATACAACCTCGTGTCATCATAAGACATAGTTGTGCACATCCACTTGCTGAGTATATCTACGAGCACTACCTATATAATCTTGGTGTTTAGTTGAAGTATAACTCTCAATTAGAGACAATGGAGATAATGATATGTCAAGAGAAGACTCCCATTGGAAAGAATATGATAGTAATCTTCTCATTTTTTTTTGGGGTCTATTGGGTCAACCAAGGATAATTCTGTGGACATATGATATCTATCATAATCTAGACGCATGGCCTCCCATGTACGAAGGTTTTCTTGAGCACTTCCCAAAGATTTTAATTTCTAAAACAGTTTTTGACTGTACCTTTATATAATGTATCAATGTGAGGTGTTGTCCATAGGTTGGACATGAGTCACAATTGCTATTAAAACTCACAGTATATGTGTTGTTGTATTTTGCACGACAATTGTAGTAATAAAGTTGTAGTTATTTTCTATACCATGTATTTGGCGACTCAGAATAGGTTGGATGGATTGGACCTATTTTGGGGGCGTCACATCTAGGGCTCAAAATCAAAACTTTGTCTGAGAAGAAATCGAGGAAGAAGGTGGGGGTCTTTGGCGACACAAACAGACGAATAAGGTGGGGGTATAAATCCAATAAAGTTAGGGTTCCAATCGTCTACCATATTAAGCGAGACAGACAGACGAACAAGGTGGGGTGCATCCCAAGAAAGTTAGGGTTCCAATCGACTACCGAACATGTAAGTGTGGTTTGGGTTCCACCAATTTTTGTCTGTGTCATAAAATATTGTACTCTTTTTCATCTTTGTTTTTTCTTAAAAGTGAAGGTATACGGTGTTGATAGGAAGTATTTCACTTTTTCATCTTTTTTTTTTCCAATCTCCAAGTTCTCATATGAAGTATTGCACTTTTATGCATCAATGAAAATGAAATACTTGATGATATTTTGGATTTAAACATGAATGATATTTTGGATTTATCAGTGAAGTTATGGTTACCAACATTAGTGTAATAGTGCTTTTTCCCTAATAGTTGGTAGCCATAACTTCACTGTTTGTCAAACCCCTAATAGTGTAAAAGTGTAAAAGGGCTTTTTCCCTAATAATTGGTAGCCATAACTTCACTGATTATAGAGTTTGTAAATTGAATTGATAAATAGAAATCACATAGGTTTAAGAGTTAAGAAATCATAAAAAGAAATTAAGGTTTAGTGTTTCTTTAATGTTTATAGTTGTGTTTCTTTAATGTTTACAGATTTCTTTAATTGGTGACCATGTAATAAGTTTATTCAGTAAATGGTCATGGTACTAACAAATTGAACATATTGTTTAATGCAGCATGGTCTACTTTGATGTTGAATTGTACCATGGAGGTCAGTTTGTTACTAAGGAGGATGGATCATATGTTTATGATGGTGGAAGGAAAGAAAGAATGTTGAGAGGATGGTGAAGTTGGTAAAACACCTAGGGTATAAAAGACACTTTGATATGTACTTCAAATTGGTGGGGTGGACTTTGAAGGAGGGTTTAGAACTTCTTCATGATGACAATAGTTTAAGGCTGCTAATTAATGAAGCTATGAAAACTGGGAAGATTGATATATACTTTGGCCATGAGGATAATGAAGAAACACCTGCTGAGGTTGATGTTAGAGATGAGGAAGCACCAAAGCAGACGGATGATGAGGAAAGTGATGCTACTTATGAGGAAAGTGATGCTACTGATGATGATGAGAATGAGGAGTTGATAAATATAAGGAGAAGAAAGGGACTGATAAAAAAATCAAGAGGACAAGAGTTGGTTTTGGATTATGAAGTAAACCTTGATGAAGATCCAATTGATATTGGTCACTTACATGTTGAGGAGGTTGGGGCTTCATCTATCCCAAGACAGCAACCAAATGTGGAAGCTGGTATACAATTGAGCAGTAGCAGGGGGAAAAGACCAAGTCATCCAGAAAAACAAGGCTACAAAGGTGGAAGTTGAACCAACATTTTCATATGTTGAGGATGAGTTAGGGTTTGGGACAAAAGGAATGAGGCCTTGGGTAGAAACTAAAAAAAATTATGATGATGAGATTCCTCTAAGTGGTGATTCTAGTAGTAACAGTGAATGGGAAGGAGAGGAGCCACAAAGGAAAAAGAAAAGAATGGTTCCAACATATAATCCCAACACTCCAATTAGCAAGATAAAATTTGAAGTTGATATGATATTCACCGGTCTTTGAGCGATTGTAGGAAACTATAGTGAATTATGCAATTGGTAATGGAAAGGGAATCTATTTTTCTGTTAATGAGAAAACAAGAATAAAAGCAAAGTGTGCCACTAACTGTCCATGGGGGTTGTGGGCTAGTTATGTGCCACTTGAGAAGGTGTTTCAAATTAAATCATACAATCAGCAACATTATTATGTGAGGAAAATAAGGATTAGGATTGTTACATCTAGATGGTTGGTTGACAAGTTTGGGGTACAATAAGAGCAAAACCAAGAATGAAGTTGAGGAAATACAAATTTCATGATAAACAAAAGTTTGATCGCAATCATCATTTCCTCGATTAATAAACGAGTGAAGAAAATGGCTTTAAGTGAAATTGAGAGCACCTTGAAGGAGCATTATGCTAAAGTCTGGAAGTATGGGAATGAGATCCTAGCTATAAATCCTGGTAGCATAGTCCAAATTAGAGGTGATGGGGGCACTCCACCTAGATTCCAAAGAATTTACATTTGTTTTAAAGCTGTTAAACAAAATTGGTTGGAAGGATGTAGACACATAATAGGGCTTGATGGTTGTTTCTTAAAGACATACTGTAGGGGTGAGTTGTTGTCTGCTGTTGGTAGGGATGCAAACAACCAAATGTTTCCAATTGCTTGGGCAGTGGTTGAAAGTGAGAACAATGAGTCATGGAGTTGGTTTTTAGGTCTATTGTTTGAGAATGTTGGCCTGGAATTAGGTAGAGGATGGACCTTGATAACGGACCAACAAAAGGTATAATTTACTTAATTACATTAACATTGAAGTTACAAAAATTTAGTAATCAGTTTCAGTTTGTAATTATGTTTACAAATGTTTTTGAACTTCATGTTTATTATTATTATTATTATTATTATTATTATTATTATTATTATTATTATTATTATTATTATTATTATTATTATTATTATTATTATTATTATTTTCTAAAGAGAACAATGAAAGCAAAAGGGTGAGCTCAACTAGCCCAAGAAGAAATATTATGACTAAGATAATGCGAAATAAATTATCATTAGCCTTCAACAAAGATGTTAAACCGATAAAATATAACAAACATCAAGTTTAAGCTGCAAAAATGAAACAAGTAATCCATTAGAAGAGTCAGTAGAGAATAAAATCTACTATCTTCTAAAATTTAAAAGTTTTTCATTACTTTTATCATTTGAGACTCGACAATAAATAATCCACATCATCCACTCAGACTTTCTGACCAAGGATATTCATTAGTATCACAACCATAAATTATTCATGCACTACGGGCCAAGGATATTCGTGAATTCATCAATGGTCGTCATGATCATGCCAACAACTGTCCATCAATGCACTACGGCCAATGAGGATTTTATCACATCATTTGTAACATTATGGTCATGATTATCTTTGAATAATCCTTATGTCAATAATCATACCAAGTCCATCTATGCACTACTGAATACCAGATGACTTTCAACATATTATAAACATGAGGATATTGACAATTCAATAAAACAAGTTCAAGAATAAATTTTAAAGATTTATAAGTTAATTTATCCTGAACTCAATAACGTCCAAATTATCGACATGATCTTTGCTTTGTGGAGTAAAATTCAAGAATGCTCGGAAAAATATTTTCATGAAAAGATCTTTGGATGAAGCCTTGAAATATCGAGGATATTCCACTAATTTCATGGAGTATAGAAGCCAAAACTTTAACCAACCGAGTATAATAGAATATATGAAACCGCAAATGGACTTTTTTGTCGCCATACAAGAATCCACGTTGATGATTATTCCAACGAGAATAATAAAGAATGGAATAACGAAGAATTCACCAAAGCGTGCATAATCCGCATGCACGGGTTATTCAAATGAATAATAAAGAATGAATGGAACGGTCATGCGTAACCCTTGCATGACGATATATTCCAACGAGAATAGTAAAGAATGAAACCAGTCACGCGTAATCCGCATGCATGTGATGTTCCAACGAGAATAATAAAGAATGGAACCCGGTCATGCGTAATCCGCATGCACGTGATGTTCCAAATGTAATAATAAAGAATGGAATAACAACGGAATTCACCAGGCATTCGATAGACCGCACAGACATGTTATTCCAACAGAATAACAAGAATAGAATAACAGAATAATTTCACCATGTATGCGGTACTTTGCATAGACAGGTTATTTCAACATAATAATAAAGAATTGAATAACAACTCTTACGAGTATTGAAAGAAAATAACTCTCTTCATGAATACGAAAGAATAATACCTCTTACCTTAAAAAGAAGAGTATTCCGACTGGTAGGACGAAGATATTCTTGAAGAAAACTTATACTGTTTTTTACGCTCAAATCTTCTTCAAACTCTAAAGAAATACGTTCAAGATTATAGAAGAAGAATTCTCTGAATTTCTGGTGTGACTCAATTCTAACTAAGCATCCTATTTATAGAAGAATGGAAATGATACTATGTTGCACTATGCAATAAAATATAAATATATTTTATTTATAATCAAATAAAACAAAACTTTATAAAAAGTATTATGTTTTATATAAAAAGTTTTTACTATACAAACACTATGCAGGCACTATACAAACACTATGCATAATAAAATATAATATATTATATTTAAAATCTAATAAAACAAATAACTTTTTAAAAGTATTACATTTTTTATAAAAAAAGATTTCTGTTTTAGTACATTTATAATAATAATAAAATAAACATTATCATCATTATTATAATTTATAATATTAATCGACCGAGTCTTTCCGGAAAGAGGGAATTTCAATTAAGGATTTCTTCCTATTATTGCAATTATTAGGTGACCAAACCTCTCCTTGATGAACTTCAGACATCGTTAATATTGCAAATAATAATATTAATAACTTTGTCATCTCAATTATTGATTTAATAATATATAAAATATTGACAATAATTGAATCAAATAACATGAGATCTTATCAGGCAATTCTTGTAGCAATAATTGAACAAAAGCGAGTGACTTCTCACGTAAGCATCAATAATCAATCTCGTATGCTACTATGCAACCACGCGTATTATTGTACTTTTAACACCGGGTGTTTCAACGAGTTAACAGTAAAACTTCCGTCGTTATTTTTATAAAGTATTTTGTCGTTTTCTCATTCGACAATAATTCCGTTGTGGGGTCCATCAATGATTGTCTTGTTGTACGAATATTTCTGTTAAAACGAATATTCCCCACCAATCGAATATTATATAACAACTTGCGTACTTTGCAAAATTTATAAATATTACCCACAACTATAACATTATATCAAATTCATTCCATAATATTCAAAATGATATTTATAGAAAATTCATCTTTATTCATAAAAGTTGGGGTCTTACAACCTCCCTTCTTATGAAATTTTGCCCTCGAAATTAGAGTGCGTGCACGGGTATGTCGAAAAGGTAAGGATACCTTGATTTCATTTCAGATTCTAACTCCCAGGTCATTTCCTCAACATCGTGGTTCCTCCACAAAACTTTGACTTGAGGTATAACCTTGGAGTGTAGAACATGTTCCTTCTTATCCAAGATTTTAACAGGAACCTCTTCATACGTTAAATCTTCCGCTATTTCGTTCGGTTCTAACTCAATAATGTGGTGTGGGTCTTTCACATATTTACATAACATAGATATGTGAAAAACGTTATGAACACGAGACATACTTGGCGGTAAAGAGAGTCTATAGGCCACAATTCCTACTCGATCGAGGATTAAAAATGGGCCAATGAATCGAGGATTGAGCTTTCCTCTCTTTCTAAATCTCGTAACTCCTTTCTATGGAGCAACACGTAACAACACATGATCTCCAATATCGAATTCTACGTCCTTTCGATGAAGATTAGCATAACTCTTTTGTCGATCTTGTGAGGTTTTTATACGTTGTCGGATAGTTTGAATCTTTTTCGTAGTCATATGTACCAACTCCGGTCCCAATAACGTTGCTTCACCCACCTCATCCCAGCATACTAGAGAACGACACTTTCTTCCATACAACGCCTCAAATGGAGCCATGCCAATACTTGCTTGATAACTGTTGTTGCAGGGAAACTCCACCAATGGTAAGAACTTATCCCAACTTCCCTTGAAGTCAAGGACATAGAGTCTTAATAAATCTTCAAGAGTTTAAATAGTCCTCTCCGACTGCCCGTCTGTCTGGAGATGATATGCCGAGCTAAATCATAAATCTGTGCCCATAGCTTTCTGCAAACTAACCCAAAATCGTGAAATGAATCTTGGGTCTCGATCAGAAACTATGGATACTGGCATACCATGCAGTCTTACAATCTCGTTTATGTACATACGAGCAAGACGTTCAAGTGTATAAGTTTCTCGTATCGGTAAGAAATGAGCAGACTTGGTCAATCTATCAATAATGACCCAAATCGCATCTATGCCTTGAGAAAACTTAGGAAGACCGGTAACAAAATCCATGGTAATGTGCTCCCACTTCCATTCTGGAATTTTAAGCGGTTGCAATGGACCTTTTGGTACTTGATGCTCTGCCTTAACTCGTTGACAAGTTAGACACCTTGAGATAAACAACGCTATCTCTCTCTTCATATTGCTCCACCAAAATGTATGACGAAGATCACGATACATTTTGGTACTCCCAGGATGGATTACAAACGGTGTGTTGTGCACCTCCATCATGATGTTATACTTTAAATCGAATTCGTTAGAAACAGAAAAATGCAGAGTTGACTCGAAGTATTCCTTCTTCGTCGATTCTTCCTTCCGGCATAGCACTTTCGTGCACTTTCTTCCTCATGCGCATCAGTTCCAGGTCTGTAACTTGAGTAGCTTTAACTTTATCGATTAAAGTCAGTTCTACTCGTATATTCGCCATCGTCACATGGGTCCCCGGAGTCTTTAACTCTATCTTCATCCTTTGCAAGTCACACAAAATGGGCCTTTGCGTTGACAATATCGCTTTTCGTACTGCATATAATCTTCTACTCAATGCGTCGCCTACCACGTTAAACTTTTTCGGGGATGGTATTGGATGGTATGATCATAATCTTTCAATAGTTCAAGCCAACGACGTTGTCGCATGTTGAGTTCTTATTGGGTGAAGAAATATTTGAGGCTTTTATGATCCGTAAAGATCTCCACTTTCTCCCCATACAAGTACTGCCTCTAAATTTTAAGTGCGAAGATAATAGCTGCCAACTCTAGATCATGAGTAGGATAATTCCTCTCATATTCTTTGAGTTGTCGAGAGGCATAGGCTATGACTTTCCCATGTTGCATGAGAACACATCCTAACCCTTAGCCCGATGCATCACTGTAGATGACAAATCCCTCCGAGCCAGATGGTATTGTCAGAACAGGTGCTAAAATGAGTCTCCTCTTGAGTTCTTGAAAACTCTTCTCACATTCCACGCTCCAACCGAATTTTATATCTTTCTGAGTTAGCTGATTTAATGGAGTAGCGATTCGAGAAAACCCTTCCACGAATCTCCGATAATAACCAGTTAATCCGAGAAAGCTACGTACTTCGGTCATTGATTTTGGTTGCTCCCGCTTTGAATAGCTTCAATCTTTGTCGGGTCAACAGATATTCCATGACTTGATACTACGTGCCCAAGGAATGCTACTTCCTTAAGCCAGAACTCACATTTCTTCAACTTGGCATAAAGCTTGTTTTCTCGAAGCTTTTGGAGTATCAGCCTCAAGTGTTGCTCATGATCTTCACGGCTTTTGAAATATATGAGGATGTCATCAATAAAGACGACCACAAAGTGATCCAAATATTCCTTGAATACTCGGTTCATCATATCCATGAAGGCAGCAGGAGCATTAGTCAATCCAAAAGACATGACTAAAAATTCATAGTGCCCGTACCAAGTTCTGAAGGCAGTCTTTGGAATATCCTCAGTTTTAACCTTCAGCTGATGATATCAAGAACAAAGATCGATCTTTGAAAAGAATTGTGCTCCTTGCAACTGGTCAAACAGGTCATCAATTCGAGGTAACGGATACCTATTCTTAATGGTGACATGGTTCAATTCCCGGTTGTCAATACAAAGTCGTATACTCCCATCTTTCTTCTTCACGAATAGAACATGAGCACCCTACTAGGACGAATGAAACCAATGTCTAACAATTCCTATAATTGGGTCTTTAACTCCTGAAGTTCAATAGGAGTCATTCGATATGGGGCTTTGGAAATGGGTTTTGTACCGGGTTCAATGTCGATACAAAATTCAATTTCACGCTCTGGGGTAGGCCATGAAGTTCTTCAGGGAATACGTTAGTAAATTTATTAACAATAGAAACATCATTCAAATCTGACGTATTTTTGTTTAAATATGTGACATGAGCTAAGAAAGCTTGACATCCGTTTTTCAATAAACGAATAGCTTTATGGCTTGAGATGACCGTGATTGATTTTAATGGTTTGGTCGCTTGAATTCGCATAATAGGTTGATTAGGAATATGAAAGCTAACAACCTTACGGAAATAATCAATTTTTGCATGATGAGTAGTTAACCAATCAATCCCTAGAATCACGTCAAATGCAAGTATTTTCAATGAAATAAGATCGACAGGTAATGTGAGGGTACCGATTTGAACCAAACAAGACTTATAAATAGTGGATGTAATGAAGGTTTCTCCCAATGGAGTTTCCACAGATAAGTCAAAGTCTAATTTTTCTGGAGTCAAATTTAATCGTTGAGCGCAAGTAGGAAAAATAAAAGAATGGATAGAACCGGTGTCAAATAAGGTATAGACTTCGCTAGAGTTTATGATAAGCTTACCCGTGATGACCTCGTTCGGGTTCTTTGCTTTCTAGGAGGTCACAACAAAATCTCTCTCTTGAACTACTGGTATTGACTTGTCTAGGACGATATTTTGTGTCACCGTTCCAACTGGACTTGTCTTCGGTGCACGACAAAATCGGGCTAGATGACTTTCTCATCCACAATTATAACACGCTTTGGATGGCATTGCGCAGTTTGGACTGATATGTCCATCCCCTCCGCATTTGAAGCATATGATAGGTGGTCGTTCTCCTTTCTTAACCACGGGTGCTGATGCTGACGTCTTTCCATCATTGTTGAATCTCCTCTACTTGAAATGTCCATTCTTATTGTCTTGGCCATGATTACCACCGAAGTGGTTACCATTTCTGGCATGTTGATTCCTCCACGTTTGTTGTCCACCGCTTGATGATCGCTACCACTGGTATTATCATTTTGCCGGCTGCTTTCTCTTGGTTGAGTTGACTCGTTATCGCGCTCCAATAACTGAGCCCTATTTACAACATCTGAATACAAACACAGTTTATGAGAAATTAGATATTGACGTATCTCGGGTTTCAAACCTCTTAGAAACATTCGCGTCATTCTTTCGTCATTATCAACCAAGTGAGACGTAAACCGGGACAACTCGACAAACTTAGCTTCGTACTGCGACAAGGTCATATTGTTCTGCTCTAACTTGATGACCTCTACCTCTTTCATGAGACAAATACTTTTGGGAAAGTACTTGTCGTTGAATAGTTTTTGGAACTTCTCCCAAGACATCTTGAGTGCGGCAGGTTGAGTACGCTTTATCGATTCCCACCAGTAATCTGCATCTCCTCGCAACATAAAGGTGGCAAAGGGAACCTTTTGATCCTCAGAGCATCCCAAGACATCAAATATCTTGGTGATCTTCTTTATCCACATCTCCACCTTAAGTGGTTTTGGCTCTCCAATAAACTCCGGTGGTCCCAGCTCCTTGAACTGTTTAGCGGTGATTGTCCGGGAGTTTCCAGTGTTTTCACCTATATTTTAGACAGGAGCCGCTCTCGCTTGATGTTGCATGAATTGCATAAAGCCTCTGAACATTCCATCATTCATCATTTGGTCAGTGTTGTTGTTTGCATGAGGATTGTCGCCTTCCTGATGCACATTATCCTGATTATTGATATGTGGAGACTCAACGATCTCCTGTGCTCCATTGCTATTCTCAACATTCTCGGATGTCATTTTCAGATACTGCCCCAAAACAAGGGTTAGTTATCATATCACATATTATCCCTATACTTTGACCGACCAATTAAATACCAAATAAACTTAGGTAGGTCATACTAGCGAAGGAATTTCCCGTCTCTCCCCTCCTAGTTCTTGTCTCATATTTCAGCCAGGGATCATATCCCTAAGCTTTGATACCAACTGTGACGCCCCCAAAATAGGTATATATCACCTATTCTGAGTCGCCAAATACATGGTACATAATATAAATACAACCTTAAATATACAACATGAGCTGTGAGTTTTAATACAAATATTGTCTTCTAGACAGTATTCAAACTCAAAATAAGTCATCAATGCATTTATTATCACACTATTTCATAGAATAGTGAGGACTATTAATGCTATCATCTGGACCGTCACTCCGTTCTCCGACTAGTCCCTGCTACATTCTTATTTCCTGAAGAGAACAATGAAAGCAAAAGGGTGAGCTCAACTAGCCCAGTAAGAAATATTATGACTAAGATAATGCAGAATAAATTATCATTAGCCTTCAATAGTGTTAAACTGATAAAATATAACAAACATCAAGTTTAACTGCAGCGGAACAAGCAATACATTAGAAGAGTCAAGTAGAGAATAAAATCTATTATCTTCTACGATTTAAAAGGTTTTCCATTACTTTTATCGCTGAGACTCAGCTTAATAAATAATCCACATCATCCATGCACTACGGCCAAGGATATTCATTAGTATCACGAGCACAAATTATCCATGCACTACAGGCCAAGGATATTCGTGTATTCATAAATGGTCACGATTATGCCAACAACTGTCCATCGATGCACTACGGCCAATGAGAATTTTTACCACATCATTTGTAATATTTCGGTCATAATTATACCGAATAATCCCTGGTCATAATCATACCAAGTCCATCTATGCACTACAGGCCACATATGACTTTCAACATATTAAAAACATGAGGATGATGACAATTCAATAAAACAAGTTCAAGAATAAATTTTAAAGATTTATAAGTTAATTTATCCTGAACTCAATAACGTCCAAATTGTCAACATGATACTGCTTTGTGGAGTAAAATTCAAGAATGCTCGAAGAATACTTCCATGAAAAGATCTTTGGATGAAGCGCAAATATCAAGGATATTCCACTAATTTCATGGAGTATAGAAGCAAAACTTTAATGAACCGAGTATAATAGAATATATGAAACCATAAATGGACTTTTTTCCGCCATGCGGTAATCCACGTAGACAGATTATTCCAAATGTAATAATAAAGAATGGAATAACGAAAGAATTCACCAGCGTGCGTAATCCGCACAAACAAGTTATTCAATGAATAATAAAGAATGGAACCGTGTCATGCGTAATCTGCATGCATGGGATATTCCAAATGTATAATAAAGAATGAAACTAGGTCATGCGTAATCCGCACAGAAAGGATGTTCCGATAGAATAATAAAAAATGGAACCAATGTGACGCCCCCAAAGTTAGGTATACATCACCCATCTTGGGTCGCCACTTACGTGGTACGTAATTTAAATACAACTTACTAACATAAGCGCTGTGTATACAATACGACATAAACTCGTGAGTTTAAATACAAATATCATCTACTAGATATTATACAAACTCAAAAAGGAGTCCTCATTACAATTATTATCACACTATTTCACGTAATAGTGAGGACTACTAATGCTATCTTCGGGACCATCACTCGTTTCCCCACTCGTCCCAGTCCCGACTATTCTCATTTCAAGAGAACGGTGAAAGAAAGGAGCTCAACTAGCCCAAAGAAGAAATATTATGACTAAGATAATGCGAATAAATTATCAATAGTCTTCAACAATGTTAAACCGATAAAATACAATAGATAACCGGTTTAATGCAATGAATATCTGAATCCATTAAAAGAGTCAGTAGAAAATAAAGTCTACTATCTTTTAGGTTTTTAAAAGGTTTTTCATCATTTGTTATAAATTTGAGACTCGACTTTAATAAATATTCCACATCATCGAATCACCCCTCTTTCTACGACCAATGATATTCTTTAGTATCACGACCACAATTATTCATGCACTTCTTGGCCAAGAATATTTGTGTATTCATTAATGGTCATGATCATGCCAACAATCATCCATCAATGCACTACTGACCATCGAGGATTTTTATCACATCATTTGTAACATTACTACCCATGATTACAATCGAATAGTCTCTCGGTCATAATCATACCAAGTCCATCTATGCACTACAGTGCCACGTATGACTTTCAACATAATATAAACATGAGGATGATGACAATGATATAAGAATTCAATAAAACAAGTTCAAGAATTATTTTATCCAGAATTATTAACGTCCAAATTATCAACATGATCTTGTTTTGTAGAGTAAAATTCAAGAATGATCGTAAAAAATATTTCCATGAAAAGATACTAGATGAAACGCAAATATCAAGGATATTCCACTAATTTCATGGAGTATAAAGTCAAAGTTTTAACCAACCGGGTATAATAAAGAATAGAATAACAAAAGAAATCACCATGCATGCGATAGACCCCATACAGGCGAGTTATTCCCACGAATAATAAATAATCTAATCAAGATCCCCAGTAAAACGCATGCATGTGGGGATGTTCAACGAGAATAATAAAGAATGGAACCAGGTCCGGCGTAAACACACATGCATGGGAGGTTCCAAATGAATAATAATAAAGATTTTAACCAGTCCGGTGTAAAACACACGCATGTGATGTTCCAAATGAATAATAATAAAGATTTTAACCCAGTCCGTGTAAAACACACGCATGTGATGTTCCAACAGAATAATAATAAAGATTTTAACCAGTCCTGTAAAACACACCATGACGAGGATGTTCAATGGAATAATAGAAGAATGTCACCAAGTATAGGTAAACCACGTGATACAAAGTTATTCCAATGAATAATAAGCAATGGATAACAACAGTTCTCTTCATGAATAAGAAAGAATAACACCCTTTACATTTGGTAGGAGATTGAATACTACAAAGTGTAGTAACAAAAAATACTCTTCTTCTTTCTCTTATTCTCTCTATACTTTCTCTCTATCTATAGCTTGAATGAATTAAGTGAAAAATAATGAAGCCCTAGGCCTCTATTTATAGAAGATTTCTAGCTTAGCACCGCCGTGTGAAAAGGCAAGTGGCTCGACGAATCGGTTTGACGCTTTAATGTGAAACGACAAGTGGTTCGACGTCTGGTAAAGGTAATTACTATTAACGAAGGTAAATACTATTGATTTAAGGTAAATACTATTCACAAGGGTAATTACTATTGACGAAGGTAATTACTATCGACGAAAGGTAAATACTATTCACAAGGGTAATTACTATTGATGAAGGTAAATACTATTCACAAGGGTAATTACTATTGACGAAGGTAATTACTATTGATTTAAGGTAAATACTATTGACGAAGAGACTCTTAAATGATGACATATGAGCCCCCATAAAATAATCAAACTTACCACAAATCATTTTTTTTTCATCAACACATATTTAATCTTTCAACAATTATTAATCATTTATAACTTGTCGTCTCAATTATTGATTTAATACTATAACATATTATACGAGATAATACCGTGACAATAATTGAATCAATAAGATAAGAGATATGATGCGTGAAATTACTATAGCAATAATTGAAAGCATAGGTGAGTGACTTCTCACGTAAGCATCAATAATCAATCTGTGTGCTACTTGCAACCACGCCGTACATCAGTATTTTTTACCACCGGGTAGTTCAACAGTTTTTAACGGTAACACCTCCGTAGTTATTTTTATAAAATATTTTTGTCGTTTTCTCGATCAAAATAATAATTACATTGTGGGGTCCACCAATGATTGAGTAGTTGTATTTAATATTCCTAACAAAAAGAATATTCCCAGAATTCAAACGAATATTTTATAACAACTTGCATACTTTTGCAAAATTTATAAATATTACCCACAACTATAACATTATATCAAATTTATTCCATAATATTCAAAAATAATATTTATAGAAAAATTCATCTTTATTTATAAAAGATGGGGTCTTACAACCTCCCTTCTTATGAAATTTAAGCCCTCGAAATTAGAAGTACGATACTGGTATGTCGAAGAGGTAAGATACCTTGATTTCATTTCGATTCTAACTCCCAAGTCATTTCCTCAACATCGTGGTTCCTCCACAAAAACTTTGACTTGAGGTATAACCTTGGGCGTAGAATATGTTCCTTCTTATCCAAAATTTGAACAGAACCTCTTCATACGTCAAATCTTCCGCTATTTCGTCCCGGTTCTAACTCAATAATATGGTTCGGGTCTTTCACATATTTACGTAACATAGATATGTGAAAACGTTATGAACACGAGACATATTTGGCGGTAAAGCGAGTCTATAGGCCACAGTTCCTACTCGATCGAGGATTAAAAATGGACCGATGAATCGAGGATTAAGTTTTCCTCTCTTTCCAAATCTTGTAACTCCTTTCCATGGAGCAACTCTTAACAACACATGATCTCCTATATTGAATTCCACGTCCTTTCGATGAAGATCAGCATAACTCTTTTGTCGATTTTGTGAGGTTTTTATACGTTGTCGGATCGTTTGAATCTTTTCCGTAGTCATACGTACCAACTCTGGTCCCAACAACGTTGCTTCACCCACCTCATCCCAGCATACTGGAGAACGACACTTTCTTCCATACAATGCTTCGAATGGAGCCATGCCAATACTTGCTTGATAACTGTTGTTGTAGGAAAACTCCACCAATGGTAAGAACTTGTCCCAACTCCCCTTGAAATCAAGGACACGAGTCTTAATAGATCTTCAAGAGTTTGAATAGTCCTCTCCATTGTCCGTCCGTCTCGAGGATGATATCTTGAAAGCTAAATCGTGAAGTCTGTGCCCATAGCTTTTTGCAAACTAACCCAAAATCGTGAAGTGAATCTTGGGTCTCGATCAAAAACTATGGATACTGCAAGCATACCATGCGATCTTACAATCTCGTTTATGTACATACGAGCAAGACGTTCAAGTGTATAAGTTTCTCGTATCGGTAAGAAATGAGCAGACTTGGTCAATCTATCAACAATGACCCAAATCGCATCAATGCCTTGAGAAACTTTAGGAAGACCGGTAACGAAATCCATGGTAATGTGCTCCCACTTCCATTCTGGAATTTCAAGTGGTTGCAATGGACCTTTTGGTACTTGATGCTCCACTTTAACTCATTGACAAGTTAGACACCTTGAGATAAACAATGTTATCTCTCTCTCATATTGCTCCACCAAAATGTATGACGAATATCATGATACATTTTGGTACTCCCAAGATGGATTGCAAACGGTGTGTTGTGCGCCTCCATCATGATATTATACTTTAAATCGTGGTCGTTAGAACACAAAGTCCGGAGTTGACTCAAGTATTCCTTCTTCATCGATTCTTGCTTCCCAAGCGCAGCACCTTCTTGCACTTTGTTCCTCATACGCATCGACTCCAGTGTCCGTAGCTTGAAGCGACTTTAACTTTATCGATTAAAGTCGGTTCTACTCGTATACTCGCTATCATCACATGCGTCCCTCGAGTCTTTAACTCTATCTCCATCCTTTGCAAGTCACACAAAATGGGCCTTTGCGTTGACAATATCGCACTTTCGTGACTTGCATATGATTTTCTACTCAATGCGTCAGCTACCACGTTCGCTTTTCCAGGATGGTATTGGATGGTATGATCATAATCTTTCAACAGTTCAAGCCAACGTCGTTGTCGCATGTTGAGTTCCTTTTGAGTGAAGAAATATTTGAGGCTTTTATGATCCGTAAAGATCTCCACTTTCTCCCCATACAAGTAATGCCTCCAAATCTTTAGAGTGAAGACAATAGCTGCCAACTCTAGATCATGAGTAGGATAATTGCTCTCATATTCTTTGAGTTATCGTGAGGCATAGGCTATGACTTTCCCATGTTGCATGAGAACACATCCTAACCCTTTGCCCGAAGCATCACTGTAGATGAAAAATCCCTCCGAACCAGATGGTATTGTCAGAACAGGTGCTGAAATGAGTCTCCTCTTGAGTTCTTGAAAACCCTTCTCACATTCCTCGCTCCAATCGAACTTTGTATCTTTCCGAGTCAGCTGAGTTAGTGGAGTAGCGATTCGAGAAAACCCTTCTACAAATCTCCGATAATAACCAGCTAAGTCGAGAAAGCTACGTACTTCGGTCACTGATTTAGGTTGTTCCCAGCTTTGAATAGCTTCAATCTTTGCTGGGTCAACAGATATTCCATGACTTGATACCACGTGCCCAAGGAATGCTACTTCTTGAAGCCGAACTCGCATTTCTTCAACTTGGCATAAAGCTTATATTCACGAAGCTTTTGGAGTGTCGACCTCAAGTGTTGCTCATGATCTTCACGGCTTTTGGAATAAATAAGGATGTCATCAATAAAGACGACCACAAAGTGATCTAAATATTCCTTGAATACTCGGTTCATCATATCCATGAAGGCAAAGAGGAGCATTAGTCAATCCAAAGGACATGACTAGAATTCATAATGCCCGTATTAGAGTTCTCGAAAGCCGCTCTTTGGAATGTCGGTGGTTCTAATCTTCAATTGGTGATATCCTAACGAAGATCAATCTTTGAAAAGAATTTGGCTCCTTCAATGGTCAAACAGTCATCAATACGTGGCAATGGATACCTATTTTTGATGGTGACATGATTCAACTCCGATAATCAATACAAAGTCGCATACTCCCATCTTTCTTCTTCACGAATAGAACAGAGCACCCCAAGGAGAAGTACTTAGGGGCCGAATAAAGCCAATGTCTAACAATTCCTGCATTGGGTCTTTAACTCTTGAAGTTCAATAGAGTCATTCGATATGGGGCTTTGGAAATAGGTTTTGTCTTACCGTTCAAGGTCGATACAAAATTCAATTTCACGCCTGGGGTAGGCCAGAAGTTTCTGAGAATACGTCAGAAATTTATTAACAATAGGAATATCGTTTAAAACCCGACGTATTTTTATTTAAATCGTGACATGAGCTAAGAAAGCTTGACATCCGTTTTTCAATAAACGAATAGCTTTATGGCTTGAGATGACCGTGATTGATTTTAATGGTTTGGTCGTTTGAATTCGCATAATAGGTTGATTAGGAATATGAAAGCTAACAACCTTACGAAAACAATCAATTTTTGCATGATAAGTAGTTAACCAATCAATCCCTGTAGAATCACGTCAAATGCAAGTATTTTTAATGAAATAAGATCGACGGAGGTAATGTGAGGGTACCGATTTGAACCAAACAAGACTTATAAACGATGGGATGTAATGAAGGTTTCTCCCAACGGAGTTTCCACAGATAAGTCAAAGTCTAATTTCTCCCGAGTCAAATTTAATCGATGAGCGTAGGTAGGAGAAATAAAAGAATGGGTAGAACCCAGTATCAAATAAAGTATAGACTTCATTAGAGTTTATGATAAGCTTACCCGTGATGACCTCATTCGGATTCCTTGCTCTTTGGGAGGTCACAACAAACGCCTCCTCAGCACTTCTGGGGTTTTGAATTTTCTCGGGATGGCCTTTGGTGCCTCCATCCTAGCTGAATTTGTCTTGATGGCAACGACAAAAATCGAGCTAAGTGACCTTCTCTTCCACAATTATAACATGCTTTGAATGACATGGCGACGCATTTGATCGATGTGTCCCTCTCCTCCGCATTTAAAGCATATGATAGGTGGTCTTTCTCCTTCCTTAACAATGGGTGTCTTTGGTCTTGATGTCTTTCCACCATTGTTGAATCTCCGTTTCTTGAAATGTCCATTCTTATTGTTTTGGCCTCGATTACCACCGGTGGTTACCATATCCGCCCGTTGATTCCCTCCACGCTTGTTGTCACCGCTCGATGACTACTCTCATTGGTATTATAATTTTGTCATTTCTCGCTTTTTTAGTTGTGTAGACTCATTATCGCGTTCCACTAACTGAGCCCTATTTACAACATCTGAATACAAACACAGTTTATGAGAAATAAGATGTTGACGTATCTCCGACTTCAAACCTCTTAAAAACATTCGCGCCATTCTCTCTTCATTATCCACCAGTGGGGATTTGGCAAGTGATAACTCCGCAAATTTTGCCTCGTATTGCGACACTGGTCATATTGTTTTGTTCCAACTTGATAAATTCCACCTCCTTCATGTGGCGAATACTTTCGGGAAAGTATTTGTCGTTGAATGTACTCCTCGAACTTCTCCCAAGATATCTTCAAGATCAAATAGGGGTTGAGTACGTTTTACCGATTCCCACCATGAATCCGCCTCTCCGCAAATAAAAGCGTGAAGGAACCTTTTGCTCCTCGAGCATCCCAAGACATCAAATATCTTGGTAACTGTTTTATCCATGCTTCCTTGTGCCAAGTGGTTTTGCTCTCTCTTAAACTCCGGTGGTCCCAGCTCCTTGAATTGTTTAGCGGTGACCGCCGAGAGTTTTCCGTGTTTCCACCTACGTTTTTGGGATGCGAGTCGCTCTCGCTTTTGTTGCATAAATTCATAAAAGCCTCTGAACATTTGATCATTCATCATTTGGTCGGTGTTGTTGTTTTTGCGTGAGGATTGTCGCCTTCGATGCACATTATCCTAATTATTGATATGTGGTGAATCAACGATCGCTCATGCGCTCCATTCTTATTCTCAACATTCTCGGATGTCATTTTCGACATCACACAAAACAAAAGGTTAATTGACATGTAACAAATTATCCCTATCTTCCTCACCAACCAATAAATAAAGACATAAACTTAGGTAGGTCATACTAGCGAAGGTATTCCCGTCTCCCTCCTAAGATTATTCTCACATCTTAGCCAGGGATCATATCCTCAAGCTTCTCTCGATATTAACCGTGTGCCTTTTAGAGTTAGGTATACATCACCCATCTTGGGTCGCCACTTACATAGTGCATGTAATTTAAATACAACTTACTAACATAAGCGCTGTATGCAATACTGACATAAATCATGAGAGCTTAAATACAAATATCATCTACTTAGATATTTTTGCAGGTATTGATGGTTGTAGGCTCAGGAAGAGGTCCTCTTGTTAGAGCATCACTACAGGTTTATACTTCCAGATATTGTGGATATAACATCTAACTGACATGCTCAAAGTATCAATTTTATTAGAGAAAATACTTGGACTAAGACTTGCATATTACTTGAAAAGAACTAAAAAATCCAAGAGTAAGACTTGAGGAATTCACCCAATATAAATTTGTCGTAAAAACATTGTTTATAGTCCACAGGTACCTGTGGAATAGCAGTATCCGTCCTACTCCCTTACTATTTTATTATGTTGTGTACCTTTTTCAATAATGGAATAATATAATCTCAATATCCGCGTTTCATTTATAATCTCGTATACTAAATATATTTTGAAATTTTCATTACTTATGTTGCTCAATTAATTGGAGAAATAGAGGAGTAATTAAATTTCCTTTAAATAAAGAGTAGAAAGAACAACAAAAAATGTCCCCTTTTAACATTTTAAGGGTAAGTTCTACATGATGTCCCATAGATACCTATTCTAGATCTCATTACCTTTTGAAACCCCATAGTGATTTTCCGTCCAAACCCCATAGTGATTTTCTAAATTAATCCCTGTCAGAGTTGTCAACGTAAGTAAAAATAAAAATCTTGTTTAAATCTGTACTATTGGTACTTATGCTATTTGGAACTCTGCTTGTGCATATTTGGTTTGTTCTCATCTACTATGAAGTACGAACATTTCTCGGAGGTCAATGAGTCTTACGGGCACACCTTGGACATGTCCCAACACTTTCCTTCATCTTTTTTTTGAATTCCGATTTCCGGACATGCTCTGCCCTGTGGGACTTTGATCGCTGGATACTCATGACTGAGAGAGTGGGATACCAGAAAAGGGAAAAAGAAAGAAAATGAGAAAGAGATGAAGAGGAGTGATCACCTTGGGAAGCTGGAAGGAATAAAAGCATTGCGTTTGTCGATCACAGTTGACCGACTCCTTCTCTTTCCTTTTGAGACTGAGTCATTATTGACCTATTGTCAGTTGTGTGGCTGCGAACAAGTTGTCCCTTTTTATTTTTGCATAATTACAGTCAAATCCCTCGTAGTTATATAGATTTCAGTCTTTAGTCACTCAATTTAGTAGTTTAACACATCAGTCCTTGCACTTTAGTTGAATATGTGCCGAAATACGTTTATATTTATTAAAAATTTGTATAAAATCAAATTTATTCGCCAACGTATCATATCCCGTTTTTGGGGAAAATGCCATGCCCCGTGTTGCTTATTGTGTCCGTCTCGGCACATCATAGGCTCTCATGTTCTCAGATTGTGTGCTTATTATTAGTTGCAAACTTGTGTGTGCTTACCAATTTTTTTTTCACTTTGTTGTAGCTTTTATATATATATATATATATACATATACATACAAAAAATAGGCAGCTGAAGGGACTCGACGCAAGTTGAGAGTTTATGCTGTAGAGAAAAATCCAAATGCTGTTGTTACACTCCATGTAAGTTAATATTTTTATTCATTCATCTCCCCCATCATCATACTTTGAATGATTTTGCATCATTTAGTTGTCTGCCATGCTGATTTATAGTACTACAATGAGAACTCATTGATGCAATTTATTTGATTTTATTGATTTTATGTAATTACCATGACAAGCTCATGATTTAAATACGTCCCAGTTGACTAGAATTGAATTTCAACATGCTTTTTCTAGACGTTTTGTTCTACTAGTGCTTTTTTGTTATTACTTTTTTTTGTATCGTGTCCAAGTTTACGTATTTTGTTCGTGGGTATGTTTATCTGTAGAAAGGGTTCTGCAATATTAGTTGAAGTTTTCACATTTCTTATGTCCATAATTTACATTTCAGTCGTCAGTGCTTTGACAGGATAATTTCAGTTGCTGGTGAGATGGCTGTATATCTATTTTCACCTTAGAAGGCTACATTTAGAAGACAAATATCTGTGTCTAGATGCAATATTTATTGCCTACTATATCTAGGATTTAAGAAAGGTGGCTTAATTATTGTAATGTTTCTATTAAGATGTTGTAGATGCGTTCAATTTTTTCTCTCCAAAAGAATGACTATCAGTTGGTGTTTTGTTTATGACTACTTATGTTATGGAAAGTGAAAATGAAGGTGATGATTTCAATTGGCAAACAGAGTAGAAAAGATTAATTTATTTGGGCTTGGATTTTCCTCAAGTTCAAGTGCTTTGATTTGTGATGCATTTAGAAGAAGTTTGAGAACACTAGAATTTTACAAGACGCATAAATAAGTTTCACGTTGATTGGTGAGCATTATCATAGAGTTGAGAACACTGAGATTCCGACTGGGAACTTGTGTAAGTAGGCCAGGTTATTAATTTTCATAGGTTCAATTTGAGGAGTTTAAAAATTGAAAAGAACGCTACCAAATTGGTGTATTGTTTATCTCTTGAGCTGTGGAAAGTGGAAATGAAGGTGCTGATTTCAATTTGTCCAAATAAATTATGGATTTTCCTTAAGTCCAAGTGCTTTGATTCATGATGCATTTAGAAGAAGTTTTTGCCACAACTTTTCATTTGTGCCACTTAGTTTAAGATATACTCTAGATGTCCAAATTGCCATTATGAAAATTCACTTAATGCAAGTATTGGGTATGATTTTGATAGTGTACTCTCATTTAGGAAGTCCCAAGAAGAAAAAGTGGACAATAAATATGGGACCGAGGGAGTATTAATTAATTTCCTTTCTACCTTTGACCTCATAACACATTCACAATATCACGTCATTAATACCTGTCCCTGTTTATTCTTTTTCAGTATCAACCCATATTGCTTGTACTTTCAATTGGAATTTGCTACATTGTTGTTCTGTACATAGTTCTTGCCAAAATATGCGCCAGCTCCTTGTTAATGCTTAACTTTTGGCTACCTTCACCATCTTCAGTCATCGTCATAACCCTTTACTCTTTTGTATATGTACAAATGTTATTAGGAAAGAGCCTTAATGTTATTTTGAACTTGATTGATACATGTTCATGGGCATATTAAGATTCTATGGTTTTTAACATGTGGAGCCATGCGCACCAATTTCTGAAGATATCAGGATTAAAATTACATAGGTGTCGTGTACTAGTAGTGTAGGGATACATGACCTTCACGGCACAAGTCAGGATTCACCTCACTTAAATTATTCTCCCTCGTTTGTTACCCATGCGTTTTAGCTAAGTGGTTATTTTATTAGTTTTTGGTTTTAGTGTTGTACTATACTTCGTCTTAGAAATAACATCATTTTTGTTGAAGCAGACCTTAGTGAAACTAGAGGGCTGGGAGGACATTGTTACCATAGTTTCTAGTGACATGCGTTGTTGGGATGCTCCTGAGAAAGCAGACATCTTGGTACACAACTGTCCTAGGAATAAACTTATTATTAACCTTCCATTCTTTCATTTGAGCTTCTTAACTAATACCCATGTTCTTTGTTAATCTAGGTCAGTGAGTTGCTGGGATCTTTTGGTGACAATGAGTTGTCGCCTGAATGTCTTGATAGAGCACAAAGATTTTTGAAGCAAGACGGAGTCTCAATTCCATCATCGTATGTATCATCTGTTTATATATAGTGTAATCCAGAAAGTATGTCCAGGGTTATCTGATAAGTCTCGTGTTTTGTGCACATCATACTTCATCATACATATGGAGATATTGATTTCGGGTATGACACTATATAAGTATATATAAATGATCAAGTCTGACAATTGTACCAACCCTCCTGGATGACATGGCCTGTTTTTGAAGATTTTGGCTGTTTATGAATGACTTTCTTTTTCAAAGTTATCAGTTAAACTAGTCGTTTGGGACCTTTGGGTTATTGTCTTAATTATTTGCTACATGTGAGATTCCTTAGTAGATGCATATGGGTTCCCATTTTAATTCGATTTCCTTTGTGAGTTTCAAATTTAACATCAACTCAATTCCATCTAGAGAGCATGATCCATGTTTTCTTAGGAAATGGTGTTGAATCTTGGTGTTTGGATAGCCTTTACAAGTTTTATAACTCTCATCTGTCTCTTTTCTCGATATTTGTGCCTCAGGTACACAAGTTTCATTCAACCTGTGACTGCATCAAAACTATATACAAATGTAAGTCCAGTGCCTTGGTTATCTACATAGTTGTTACGGCGTCACGGCACGTCATAGCGGTAGCCGACTGCCAAAAACGCCTAGGCGATAAGGCAACTGTCATGACGTCCGTATGGCGACAAGTCGTTTACAATGTGAAATTTATATATTATTTATTTTACTTAACAAGTATATTGGCAATAAAGTTGCATATATATTAAAACTCAAAACATAACACTATGGAATAACATTAAAAGTATAATTATGTAAATACTTGGTAATGACAATCCAAAAATAAAACACTTGATGTATGTATAAGTATGTATCGGTATATAACCATTAACCACATCAAGCAGATAAATTGTATCACTATAAACCACATCAAGATGTCCAAAGTGTAAACACCGTCAAGTAGATAAATGTTACATATCAATGGATAAAATGTAAAGAGTACATATATAAAATATAAATAAATACATATATATATAAATTTATATATAACCAACAGTCAGCAGAAAGGATAAGGAATTAAGGATAAGGGGAACAAAAAACAAAGCAACCAAGTAGTAAACATACTTTGCACAGACAAATCGCACTCGACACTACGCATTGAACATACTTCGTAAGCAACAGAGCGGTAAAGGGGAAGAAAAAAATTGGAAAAGAAATATCTGCTGATCGGAGTCGCGCGTCGCCGGAAGGGACTTCAGAGTCGACAGTCGAGTAGTCTCTCTCGCTCTCGCAGTCTCTCTCTCGGTTGCTCTCACAATCGCTCGTCGACGCCTTCTTCCCTTCTACTGCGATTCAACTTCGAGTTCTACTGTGAAGTTCGATCTTCTCTACTGCGAAGCGAATCGACTTCGAGTTCGACTAGAGCTAGTACCCAATTCCTTAGCGACGTTGTTTTTTTTTACCCAGTTGGCATTTGGGTTAATTCATACCCAGAGTAGCCAAGTCGCTCGTCGTCGAAGTCGACGCCGAGTCGTTCAAGGCGACGACTGCCTTTGCTTGGCGCTTGACTTTCAACCCACTGGATGCCTTGTCTGCCTCCTACCGACTGGATGCCTTGGCGTGGCCTAGGCGACGCCTTAACAACTATGGTTATCTCTACATGCGGCTTTTGTTATATATGTGTTAACTACTTCAGATTCTGTTACAGATCAAGTCGCATAAAGACCTTGTGCATTTTGAAACTGCTTATGTTGTCAAGCTTCACCGTGTAGCAAGGCTTGCTCCCTCCCAACCTGTGAGTGCTTCATTCTGCCTTGCAGGAAGTTATTACACGATGAATTCAACATCACAGACTTTGAACTTGAAATATATAAATTTCAGCAACTCACTTGCATTGTGTTTTGTTGTTGCATAGGTTTTTACATTTGCACATCCAGAGCACTCAACTAACAACAGCAATCAGCGGTACAAGAAGGTTCAATTTGAGTTACCCAGTGACACTGGATCAGCTATGGTTCATGGTATGTTATGTGAACGAATGTCTCACAACAGAAGGTCGTATCACACATAAAATTTTTGGAACATTGGAAGTGAATTATATTCCTACTTCTTTTAGTAATGAACCTTAAGTTGAAAATTTGGAAATGGGAATACATTGTGAAATTGTGTCGAAATATTCATGATCTTGGGAACTAGGGAATTACGAGTAAAATTTCTATTGGAGTTCATGCTATACTGTGTAGGCACCTTAGATTTCGTAGCCTCTTCTATTTTCTGTTGCAAATCAGGGTGGATTGAAGGGATTTGATTCTTATGGATAACTTAAAGGTAAAAGGATTAGGGGAAGGGGGAGGGTGTTGAATAGAAATGGTGAAATACTAGGGAATGGGTGCTTAAGATTAAATAAGGTGGCCTTATGTTCAGTCCCTATAAAATGCTCTTGGAAGCACTTGAAACTTATGTACTGTATATTTGTCCAGTTTTGTTTTCACTCATGAAGAAGTTTGCACATGAAACTATCTTTTATCATCCTTGTTTCCACTTAAACTGGCTCTATAAGGTACATGTAGAATGTAGATCGATGCCATTTTTTTGTTTTGGTGTGCCTAGCACATGGTGCACTTATTTCCCTTACGCAGACTGCGGTGATTAGTTGCAGTATGAATAGCTGATGCTTTATAATTAATTGTAACCAAGGGAGTAAAGGGTTGGTGAGGAGGATTGTTTTTGAAAATATATTTGTTATGAGGGCACTGGTTGCGGAGAGACTTTGAGGTTCTAATTAATAATCAGTTTAGAGCCCATTTAAGGGAGCTTCTGGTTGGACTAAACGCACTTCTAAATTAAATATGGAAGTATTTTGGTATTTGGTAACCCTTTAAAAGCACTTTTAAGAGTAGAGATTTGGGTTTAAAAGCATTTTTAGCTGAAGCAGAAAATTTGTGCTTTTGACTCCAGCACTTTTGGCAAAAAGAAAGATAATTCCAATTTGTTGGAGAGTACGCCCTTTTTCTATAGAGATAGAAAAACTAGGGTTTAGCCAAATACCCATCTTCTTTAATCTTTATTTTTCCTTGGTGGATCACCTCTAGAGGCCAAACATATGGGTGGCTAACGTTGATCAAAGGAAGGAACCATACCCGGTGGATTCAAGTTGAACGCGAAAGGATTTGGAGGTGAACTTGTACCTGAGGAAGCTCGATCTCCAAGGGTATGATTTTATTCTTTATCTTTTCGTTTAATTAATAATTGTGCATAAAGGGTGATCCGGGTATATGGTTTGTAAAATTTTAAATTCTGAATTTTTACTCGCTTCCGCTTATTTTTGCAATTTGATTGCGTTAAAGAATATTACAAACCTAACAGTGGACTGATAGAATGTTATCATCATACACATCATCATTTTATTTTGAATAATATGAAATCTTATTTCATATCTAAACAAACTCCTTTATTTAAGGAAAGATGGATTTACTTCCCTATTCACAAATAAACTCCTTTATTTTAGGAAAAATAAAATCCAATTTCAACTCCAATTAGTTAGCATGGAATCCAATTCCAACTCTAATTAGTTAGCATGAAATTTAATTTTAAAATTAAAATAAACCCTTTTATTTTAAGATTAAAATAAATCTTTTATTTTAAAATTAAAACAAACTTTTATTTTAATTATAAAATTATTAAAATATATATTACATATATATATATATATATATATATATTACCGTATTTCATGCTTAATTTTTCAAAATCGTGGCTTAACGTGTTTTTTTTTTTTTTTTTTTTTTTTATGTCTTGGTGCATGGCATGCATTAAAACATATATATTTAAAATAAAGGTTATCACGTAAAGCAGCTTAAAAACTAAATTGTTAGAACGAAATAAAATCTCATACCATACACTTGCCTTAAATTTGTCATCAATACCTTCAAAAACACTTCTATAATTATGTAACCAAACACTATTTTAATTTTCTTATAAAAGTAGTTTTGTCAAAAGCTCTACATCGAAAAGTGTTTCATCTCATTGTGCCACACCGCACAGCTCCGCCAAACGGCACTTAATGATGTGAAAATGAAGAATTTCTTTTTAGGTGATTGTCATTTATAATTCAAGTTTCAGTTTGTTGAACTGATTTTCAAATCTACCCTTGAGGTGTTTTGTTAGAGAACCTCAGGCATGGAGTGAATATTGGTTAAGAGTGGTGTTGTATTTTCATTGATTGGGGAGAAGTACAAATATATTTTTGTTTTAACGTGAATAGAGTTAAGTGCCATCTACTTGTGTTTTCAATATATAACAATTTCTAAGACAATCTTTCTGTAAATTCAAGTGGGAAATTACATTCTTATTGCATCTTTTCATCCAATTCACAGGATTTGCTGGTTATTTTGATGCAACACTCTACAAAGATGTGCATCTCGGTATTGAACCAATGACAGCAACACCGAACATGTTCAGCTGGTATGTTACTAAATTTTATTTCTTTTGCCGGAGTGCTTGAGTTTTGAGCTTATGTGTAGTGTCAGAAAGTATGCACCAAGCTAGTAGCTTAGCAACCACTTGAACTACCATTACGGTTAGTGTCATAAAGAATGCACCAAGCTAGTAGCTAGTAGATATACAAAGTCATCTAGGCTTTAGGTTATACTCCGTCTCAAAATGAGATCCCCTTTTTCTTTTCGCCTCCCCAAAATGAGAGTCCCCCTTTCAGAATTTAATAGAAAGTAGAACTTAAACGACTTTTCTTAAAGTGCGTGATTTTTTAATGAGCTCTCAATTTTGAACTAAAGGATTATGTTATATAGTTGAACCACTAAATTACTTCAGCTTGAATGAATTAGGAGGTATAGTATGAATGAAGTTTTGATCTATTATGGCTGCGTCAATAATTTTGCCTGTGTTCGTCACACAGGTTTCCGATATTTATACCGTTAAGGACACCTGTATGTGTACAACCGGGACTTCCATTAGAAGTTCATTTTTGGCGGTGCTGTGGTTCTACCAAGGTAATTATTTCATTGCATGTTACATAGAACCTAGTGTTATACTTTAGTAGGGGCAGTGGAATAATTGAACACAAAAAAACGCGAAGGGATGATAATTTAATGGTCTAACATTATGGAATGAAGCACCAGAATTCTAATATCCTTGACGATGCATCACACAATTCTCATATCCTTTCTCTCTCTGTTATTTATGGTGATGCCATTGTTTGCTTTCTGATTTTGCTGAATGAAATGCCAGGTTTGGTACGAATGGTGTGTGACTTCTCCCGTCACATCTCCTATACACAACACTAATGGTCGTTCCTATTGGGTTGGCTTGTAAGACTCCCGGTTCATATGTTATGTATAGGAAGCAGAAGGCAGAGATAGCAGTTATCCCCAAACAAACAGAAATCTGTTTGTAGAAGATTATTTTGTACAACATGAGTTTCAGTCCTTTTTATGTTTTGGGACCGAGTTTTTTGTCTTCTGTCCAATCGTATAAAACTTGTTCCCAGCCAGTTGCAGATATCGTTATCGGGTATCAATGTGCATTTTGGTTTCTGAATTCAACAGGCCTCTGCTTGCTCCATCTTTGCTTTTAGAGGTAGTCAGCCTCATCAAGAATCTCATTTTTCCATTTGTACAATTTATTTTAATGTCAAATTCATTTGTTTCCTCTTAACAGCTTGTTTCTTAAAAAAAGAATGATGTCTAGACTTTTTTCTTTCATAATCTTTTTGACAAATTTTAAAAATATATTGAGAGAACAATTTCTTTTGTTTGAAGTCCACAAATCGGGAACAATATAAACTTTTTTAATTTGCCTAAAAATTATATTCCGTTTCGTATTATTATTATTATTTGATCTTTGTTGACTTTTTAAAGTTGAATCAAGATATTTTAAACTTCAAGTTGCCATATTTTTAAAATTTTAATCAATGTAATGATGAATGTTGTAAATTATTTAAAGTTAAGTTTTATTATTGTTTTATAATTTTAACGAGTAATTTTAATTTGAAATTTAAAAATATTTTAATTAATTTTTAAAAATTAATATTGATCATATAATATAATTTTGGAACGAGGGTTACTAAAACTTATCCAAATTCTCCAAGTATTCAAAAATTTATTACACTATCACCCCCATATCATTAGAAACAAAACAGATAAACTTAATTTCAGACAATTAAAAATGAACAGTCAGTCTATAGAAACAAGTTGCAACGTACTCTCAGCTAAATAAATGCATCTTGTTTCTATTGTATGTCCATATGAAGTGTCTATTTTAAATTGTTCGGATTTGGAAACAATAGGGGTATTGGATGTAAAATTTAATTCTCAAATGTCAATTTTGCCAACATTTATAGCTTTAATTGGAAATTAATTCCGAACAATTCGTGAATCAAACATAAATATATAAAACTGAAAATTTCTCAGTAAATTACAATTAAGCTGAATTCCTGTAAACGGGCAGGCATGTATGATCCATGCAACGTGAGTACACACATTAATCCAATCACATTAGGACACTTGTAATTAATATATATAAGTTTACATGGAAGCTAAGGATATTTGTTCTTCAATATATTATTACCATTTGTGCTCCATCACACTTTTAAATCTGATATACTTACCAGTCCCTCAGATGTTAAATATATATATATATATATGAACACTTCCCATGTTTATATCCCATTTGATAATATATCAATCAAAATTCAACAACATGAACCACCCACAAATGCACTCTAATTAAAGGGTATCTATATATATGGCTGGCTGGCTGGCTGGCTCATTAATTAATTATACACCGTAGCGGTTATCGGTGAACTTGTTCTTAATCCATTTGAAGCTCTCTCTCATAGTAGATTTGAGCTTTCCCTCCGTCGTAAACATATTATAAGCCGCGATTCTCTTCTTCCTCTTTAGCTCTGGATCAGTAGGTGGCGTAAACCCTTCGCCCCTTGCGCTCCGTCCATTAAAGGTATAGGAATTTGCTCCATTCTCGTTCTCGAATTCGCCGGAGTACGAGGATGAGTACTCGGGGAATGACCTACTCTTCTCCATCATCGATCATACAAAAAATAATTCTACTATTGCTCACCCTAGCTTGTCTATTTTTAGATACACACACACACACACATATATATATATATATATATATATATATATATATATATATATATATGTGTGTGTGTGTGTGAGAGAGAGAGAGAGAGAGAGAGAGAGAGAGAAAAGGGTAGTTTTTTGTCTTAAAACACACACACGTACATTTTTGTACTTAATATGACAATAATTTTGATCGATAAAATTTTAAAATGTTTAACAATTATTTATAAAATTAGTAAAATATTTAAATAGCCATATATATTTATGGAAATAGTGAAATGAAAAAACAATCATTAATAAATGAACCAAACAGTTCAAACCCAATTCGTACTCGTTTGACTAAATGATTCAAATATGAGCAAATTTTAAAATTCGATAAATTATTCTAACCTCTTCAAACTATAATTTTCTACTGATATTCATATCATATTCACTCGAAAAAATTCAAACTGTCTGGACTTGATTCGAGATCGTGGTCGACTCAGTAGCTAAACAATTTCAATTAAACTTTATTTTATACTCATAAATTTTAAAAATAAACTTTGAGCACCTCTATATTCGATTTGATTCATTTTCGCCCCAATTTTAGAATTATAACCAAAGGTGAGTGAGGCCGGGGCATGTGTGATGTTGGAGGGAATTAATTAATTAGTTAAAAGGTACACGCTGGGAATCATGAGAGCTAGTGGTGGTGATGGTAATGGGCCATACTTAATTTGCAATAAGATGCCATCATATTGGCATGGCCGTGGTGGCACAAATGGGTTCACATGGTGGGTGGGGAGGTGGGACCAACCTATTGTGGGGTGGGCCCAAATTTCGCAATTGTGTCTTCATAAAGATATGTTGGATTATATATCGGCTGAATGATACTTTTATTTCTTTAAGTTGTCATTTATTTTTAAAATTATTTTTAAAGTTATTTTTCGTCAATTAAATTTTTAAAATGACATGGTTTATCGATTCTGTTCTTTTTATCTGATTTGATTGTAACTCGACCCGACCCGACCCGACCCGACCCAACCTATTTACTTTTAATCAATTTGACATTTTTTTGCACATTGTCCCTCCAAATTACCCAATTTTATTTTCTTTCTTTTAAAAAAAACAACTTTATTTTCAGTAAAAAAAAAATAAAATGTATCTTTTTTTTTAAAAAAGAATAAAGTTTCATAAAATATAGATTCAAAAGAAAATAAAACAAAAAATAAAACTTTATTTTTAGAATTTTTTATTTAAAATGAGTAAAGTTTCATAAAATATAGATTCAAAAATAAAACAAAAAATAAATTTATTTTCACAAAAAAGTAGAATTTTTATTTTTCAAAAATGACTAAAGTTTCATAAAATATAGAATCAATAAAAGAAAACTTTATTTTCAAAAAAATAGAAATTTTCATTTTTTTTAAAAAATGAGTAAAGTTAAATAAAATATAAATTCAAAAAAAACTATATTTTAAGAAAAAAATAGAAACTTTTATTTTTTTAAAGAATGAGTAAATTTTAATAAAAATAGTTTCAAAAAATAAAACTATATTTTTAGAAAAAATAGAAAATTTTATTTTTAAAAATAAATTTTTTAATAAAATATAGATTAAAAAATAATATAAAATTCGAAAAAATAGATTTTTTATTTTTTAAAAATGAGTAAAGTGTCATAAAATATAGATTAAAAAAACTTTATTTTTAGAAAAAAGAGGAATTTTATTTTCTAAAAATGAGTAAAGTTTCATAAAGTATAGATTTAATAAAATATAAAATAAAAAAAAGTGAAATTTATTTTCAAAAAAGTTGAAAATTTAATTTTTTTTTTAAAATGAGTAAAGTTTCATAAAATATAGATTTAAAAAATATAAATAAAAAAAAGTAAAACTTAATTTTCAAAAAAAGAGTGATTTTAAAAATGTGTAAAGTTTCATAAAATATAGCTTTAAAAAATGTAAATAGAAATTTTTTATTTTTAAAAAATTTGTAAATTTATTTTACTAAACTTTACTCATTTACTTTAATTTTATTAACTTTTTTTATTTTATACTTTTTTTTTAATTTATATTTTATGAAACTTTACTTATTTTTTAAAAAATAAAACTTGCAATTTTTTTGAAAAATAAATTTTAATTTTTATTTTACTTTTAAATCTATATTTTATTAAACTGCACTAATATTTTTTATAAAAAATTTCTAATTATTTTTGAAAATATAGTTTTTTTTTTGAATTTATATTTTGTAAAACTTTACTCATTTTTTAAAAATAAAAGTTCTGTTTTTTCCTGAAAATAAAATTTTATTTTTGAATCTATATTTTATGAAATTTTATTTATTTTTTAAAAAAGATTATTTTTTCTAAAAATAAATTTTAATTTTTGAAATCTATATTTTATGAAACTTTGCTCATTTTATAAAAAAATTCATTTTTTTCTGAAAATAAAGTTTTAATTTTTGAATATATATTTTATGAAACTTTACCCATTTTTTAAAAATAATGAAATTTTCTAATTTTTTTTAAAAAAATAAAGAAAATAAAATTGGGTAACTTAGAGAGACAGGAGTGCAAAAAATATCAAATTCGGTAAAAGATAAATGGGTTGGGTTGGGTTACAGTCAAATCGTGTAAAAGGAACGAAATCGATAAAAAATATCACTTTAAGGATCAAATTGACGAAAAATGAACTTTAAACGACTTTAAAAGTGAGTGGCGACTTGGAGGGACAGAAGTGTCATTTAGCATTACTTTAGTCTCAACTTGACTTAGGGTTGTTGTTTTTTGCTGAATGGTGGTGGAATTCATTAATTCAGTCGTTTGTTTTTTTTGAAAAATCGTCTAAATGGTTGAACCCATTGACCATTCGCATTTATTTGATTTGAATGATTTAGTCTCATTTTTTTGACTAAATGGGGCTGAATGAGCGGCTCAATGATATTATTTTTACAATATTAACTATTATATTATGTAATATTAAATAAATTTACAACAATTTTTTGAATTTTTTAGAGGGGTAAAATAATAAAAATTTGTTATTCAGATGTTTCAGATATATCAATTATCAAACAACTTTTTTCATTCAAATTCAGATTCAACTCATTCGGATTCATTCATTTATTATCAAACACCCCCTTAATCCTTCATTTTTTTTACAATGGGTTAAAAAAAAATTAATATATTACAACCTTGCCAGTTGTCTCACTGATTGAAGAGAGAATTTGAGATCAATTCGAAGGTCTTGAGTACAACTCTTATTCAAAGTACTATAAGGGCCACGGACCGTAAATTTAGTCTTATTTCAAAAGTCTTGTTCAAAAAGAAAAGACTATCTGATCGCAAGGTTAGTAACTCCTCTTAGTAAAAAAAATAATCATATATTATTAGTTACTAATAAATTTGGAATAACAAATACAAAATTCAACCCACTAACAGACTTAAAATAACATAGCCTTACATAGGAGAGCAGATCCTCTGAAAATGGGGATAGAGGATCTGCTCTCCCTTACGTAGACGTTTCGGCTCCACCTTGAGTTACAACTTCAATTTTTAAATGCTCTCTATGATAATAATTGTTAATTTTTAAAAGAGGAGTAGTTCAATTTGTAATCCCCCCTTTGTCTCATTTTAATTGACCCTTTTAATATCATCCATAACCTAAAAAATACATGCTTTTGAAAATATTCTTTAGCATATATAAAACAAGGTTCACAAAAAAATTGAAAAATAATATCTTAATTTTTTTATTGTAAGGATAAAACGGTCATATTAAAGCAAAAGTTCATTGATGCTTTGAAAATATTCACTTCAAGAAATTAAGAGTACTTCTAAATACTCTATCATTTCTATTATACAAGTTCTTTAAAATATAATCACACATTAAGAAATTTTATTAATTTTAATATTAAGTAATTAATGTTGTTTACTAGGCCTCCCTTGTAGTCTTGATCATTACACCAAAGCATCAAAAGCTTGGTGAAGGGCAAGGGCTGGTACCAACAAACAAACAAAACAAAAACAAATATTGGTTTAAAATTTTATTACTATCCATGCAATAATTAATTACTCTTCATTCTCTCTCTTAATTATTATATTTTTTTAGAAATAAAATAAAAAATAATTAATTTTGTTTTCTAAATATATATAAAACTTCTTATATTATGAACAAAAAATCATCTCAATCCACTTGTATAATAGAAAGGAGGGAGTACAAATGAAGAAGGTGGATTTTCACTTCATGTTCGTATATATTGGAATAATTGGTTGCAAAACAATTATTCTTTTGTTATGATGAAAAGTAGATGCTCAATTCAAACCACAAACATGTGTGCTTATATCTGTTAAATGTTTCTTCTTATTCAAGTCCAACTTTTCACTAATGGCAAACATTCTCAAAGGAAAACATATCATTTGATATATATATATATGGAAATGATCTATAGCTTGCGTTAATTATGGATACTATTTTTGCTAACTCATCTTATACCGTTTAATGAAAGATCTAAGGGGTGGGTTGGTAGTACCATTCTCCTCTAGTATGGCGCCCCAAAATTAGGTATACATCACCCATCTTGGGTCGCCACTTACATGATATGCAAATTTAAATACAACTTATTAACATAACTGTCTTGTATGAATACGACATAAAATCGTGAGTTTAAATACAAATATCGCCTACTAGATATTATACAAACTCAAACAAAAGTCCTCATTACAATTATTATCACACTATTTCACGAATAGTGAGGACTACTAATGCTATCTTCGGGACCATCACTCGTTTCCCAGACTCGTCCCAAATTATATTCTCATTTCAAGAGAAGAAAAGTGAAAGAAAGGGTGAACTCAACTAGCCCAAGAAGAAATATTATGACTAAGATAATGCGTAATAAATTATCAATAGTCTTCAACAATGTTAAACCGATAAAATACAATAGACAACCGGTTTAATCTGCGGTGAATATCTGATCCATTAAAAGAGTCAAGTAGAAAATAAAATCTACTATCTTTTATGATTTAAAAGGTTTTCATCATCATTATAAATTTGAGACTCGACTTTTAATAAATAATCCACATCATCGAATCACCCCGCACTTTCTGCCGAGGATATTCTTTAAGTATCACGACCACAATTATTCTGCATCTTCGGGCGAAGAATAGTTGTGTATTCATTAATGGTCATGATCATGCCAACAATCGTCCCATCAATGCACTACTGACCAATCGAGGATTTTTACCACATCATTTGTAACATTACTATTAAATGATTACAATCGAATAATCCTCGTCATAATCATACCAAGTCCATCCATGCTCTACAGTGCCATGATGACTTTAAAAAAAAATATAAACATGAGGATGATGACAATGATATAAGAATTCAATAAAACAAGTTCAAGAATTATTTTATCCGTGAAATTATTAACGTCCAAATTGTCAATATGATCTTCGCTTTGTAGAGTAAAATTCAAGAATGATCGGAAGAATATTTCCATGAAAAGATCTTTGGATGAAACGCAAATATCAAGGATATTCTACTAATTTCATGGAGTATAGAAGTCAAAGTTTTAACCAACCGGGTATAATAAAGAATGGAATAACAAAAGAAATCACCACGCATGCGGTGCTGCGCATGTAGGCGAGTTATTCCATAGAATAATAATAACGGAACCGGTCGTGAAATTCACACCGACGGGATGTTCCAATAGAATAATAAAGATGGAACCGGATCCTGTAAAACACACGAGATAGGATATTCCAACGAGAATGATAAAGATTTTAACCCAGTCCTGTAAAACACATGAGCGGATGTTCCAATGAATAATAATAAAGATTTTAACCAGGTCCTGTAAAACACACGATGTGATGTTCCAATGAAATAATAGAAGAATGTCACCAAGTATAGGGTAAATCACATATCTGAAGTTATTCCAACAAAATAATAAGCAATGGAATAACATAAAGGATTTCACCAAGTATAGGGTATGTGCCGTGATACAAAGTTATGTATAGGGTATGCCACTTTTACAAAGTTATTCCAATGAATAATAGTGAATGGAATAATGTAAGTTCTCTTCGAGAGAAAGAATAACACCCTTACCGTAAAAAGAACCTGAATATAAAAGTAGTGAAGTAAGTAGCGAATACTCTTCTTCTTTCTATAACTTTCTCTATAGCTTTTCTCTATAATTTCTCTCTGTAGAGTTTGAATGAATTCGTAAGAAAATAATGAAGGAATGAGCTTATTTATAGGAAAATGGAATGCGTAAGTAATTAATCCATGAACGGTCCCGGATTGATTTACTTTAATCGACGGTCCATATTTAAAGCAAAATCTTTTAAATAAAATATAATATATTCTATTTATATAAAAACATTTTACTATCTGCAAACACTATACAAAACACTATGCAAAACACTATGCAACACTATGCGTAATAAAATATAATATATTTTATTTATAAAATAACTTTAATAAAGTATTACATTTTATATAAAAAAGATGTTTACATTTTATTAAGTTAATAATACGAATAAAACAAAAAAATCATTATCGCTTATAATAATTCATTGTGATAATGAAATCAAACTGAGTGACTTCTCACATAAGCATCAATAATCAATACTGGTGTAATTTCTTATGCAACCACATGTATTCTCGTATTTTTTTACTACCGAGTAGTTCAACAAATATCAACGGTAAAACCTCCGCCGTTATTTCAATAAAATATTTTTGTCGTTTTCTCAATCCGATGATAATTTACATTGTGGGGTCCACAATGATTGAGCTGTTGTACGAATATTCCTGCTAAACCGAATATTCCCCACCAATCGAATATAATATAACCACTTGCATACTTTTGCAAAATTTATAAATATTACCCACAACTATAACATTATATCAAATTATTCCATAATATTCAAAAATAATATTTATAGAAAATTCATCTTTATTTATAAAAGTCGGGTCTTACAACCTCCCTTTCTTATGAAATTTAGCCCTCGAAATTAGGGTAATGCACTGGTATGTTGAAGAGGTAAGGATACCTTGATTTCATTTCGATTCTAACTCCCAAGTCATTTCCTCAACATCGTGGTTCCTCCACAAAACTTTGACTTGAGGTATAACCTTGAGCGTAGAATATGTTCCTTCTTATCCAAAATTTGAACAGAACCTCTTCATACGTCAAATCTTCCGCTATTTCGTCCGGTTCTAACTCAATAATATGGTTCGGGTCTTTCACATATTTACGTAACATGGATATGTGAAAAACGTTATGAACACGAGACATATTTGGCAGAAAAGCGAGTCTATAGGCCACGCCCTACTCGATCGAGGATTAAAATGGACCGATGAATCGAGGATTAAGTTTTCCTCTCTTTCCAAATCTTGTAACTCCTTTCCATGGAGCAACTCTTAACAACACACGATCTCCTATATCAAATTCCACGTCCTTTCGATGAAGATCGGCATATAACTCTTTTATGTCGATTTTGTGAGGTTTTTTATCGTTGTCGGATCGTTTGAATCTTTTCATTAGTCATACGTACCAACTCCGGTCCCAACAACGTTGCTTCACCCACCTCATCCCAAAGATATCTTGGAGAACGACACTTTCTTCCATACAACGCTTGAATGGAGCCATGCCAATACTTGCTTGATAAGCATTTGTTGTGGGAAAACTCCACCAATGGTAAGAACTTGTCCCAACTCCCTTGAAATCAAGAACACGTAGTCTTAATAGATCTTCAAGAGTTTGAATAGTCCTCTCCATTGTCCGTCCGTCGAGGATGATATCTTAGAAGCTAAATCGTAAGTCTGTGCCCATAGCTTTTTGCAAACTAACCCAAAATCGTGAAGTGAATCTTGGGTCTCGATCGTAAACTATGGATACCGCGCAAGATACCATGCAGCCTTACAATCTCGCTTATGTACATACTGAGCAAGACGTTCAAGTGTATAAGTTTCTCGTGTCGGTAAGAAATGAGCGACTTGGTCAATCTATCAACAATGACCCAAATCGCATCAATGCCTTGAGAAACCTTAGGAAGACCGTAACAAAAATCCATGGTAATGTGCTCCCACTTCCATTCGAATTTCAAGTGGTTGCAATGAACCTTTTGGTACTTGATGCTCCGCTTTAACTCGTTGACAAGTTAGACACCTTGAGATAAATGGTATATTTCTCTCTTCATATTGCTCCACCAAAATGTATATTTAATATCATGATACATTTTGGTACTCCCGAGATGGATTGCAAAATGGTGTGTTGTGCGCCTCCATCATGATATTATACTTTAAATCGTGGTCGTTAGGAACACAAAAGTCCGGAGTTGACTCAAGTATTCCTTCTTCATCGATTCTTGCTTCCGCGATAGCACCCTCTTGAACTTTCTTCCTCATACGCATCACTCCAGTGCAGTAGCTTGAAAGCGACTTTAACTTTATCGATTAAAGTCGGTTCTACTCGTATATTCGCTTATCATCACACGCGTCCCCTGAGTCTTTAACTCTATCTCCATCCTTTGCAAGTCACACAAAATGGGCCTTTGTGGTTGACAATAACGCACTCAGATTGCTTGCATACGATCTTCTACTCAATGCATCGCCTACCACGTTCGCTTTTCGGGATGGTATTGGATGGTATGATCATAATCTTTCAATGAGTTCAAGCCAACGTCGTTGTCGCATGTTGAGTTCCTTTTGAGTGAAGAAATATTTGAGGCTTTTATGATCCGTAAAGATCTCCACTTTCTCCCCATACAAGTAATGCCTCCAAATTTTAAGTCAGAAGATAACAAATTTGCTAACTCCGGATCATGAGTAGGATAATTCCTCTCATATTCTTTGAGTTGTCATGAGGCATAGGCTATAACTTTTCCATGTTGCATAAGAACACATCCTAACCCTTTGCTCGAAGCATCATCAGAGATGACAAATCCCTCCGAGAGCCGATGGTATTGTCGAGCAGTCTTGAAATAAGTCTCCTCTTGAGTTCTTGAAAACTCTTCTCACATTCTTCGCTCCAACCGAACTTTGTATCTTTTCGAGTCACCGAGTCGATGGAGTAGCGATTCGAGAAAATCCTTCCACGAATCTCCGATAATAACCAATTTAAACCGAGAAAGCTACGTGCTTGATCATCGATTTAGGTTGTTCCCGGCTTTGAATAGCTTCATCTTTCTTTGGGTCAACGGATATTCCATGACTTGATACCACGTGCCCAAGGAATGCTACTTCTTCAAGCCGAACTTCGCATTTCTTCAACTTGGCATAAAGCTTATATTCACGAAGCTTTTGGAGTGTCGACCTCAAGTGTTGCTCATGATCTTCACGGCTTTTGGAATAAATAAGGATGTCATCAATAAAGACGACCACAAAGTGATCTAAATATTCCTTGAATACTCGATTCATCATATCCATGAAGGCGGCGAGAGGAGCATTAGTCAATCCAAAGGACATGACTAGAATTCATAATGCCCGTCTGGGGAGTTCCGGCCAGCCGTCTTTGGAATGTCGGTGGTTCTAATCTTCAATTGGTGATATCCTAACGAAGATCAATCTTTGAAAAGAATTTGGCTCCTTGCAATCGGTCAAACAGTCATCAATACGTGGCAATGGATACCTATTTTGATGGTGACATGATTTAACTCCCGATAATCAATACAAAGTCGCATACTCCCATCTTTCTTCTTCACGAATAGAACAGAGCACCCCAAGGAGAAGTACTAGGGCGAATAAAGCCAATGTCTAACAATTCCTGCGGTTGGGTCTTTAACTCCACGAAGTTCAATACGAGCCATTCGATATGGGGCTTTGGAAATAGGTTTTGTACCGTGTTCAAGGTCGATACAAAATTCAATTTCACGCTCTGGGGTAGGCCAGAAGTTCTTCGAGAATACGTCGGAAATTTATTAACAATAGAAATATCGCTCAAAACCGGCGTATTTTTGTTTAAATCATGACATGAGCTAAGAAAGCTTGACATCCATTTTTCAATAAACGAATAGCTTTATGGCTTGAGATGACCGTGATTAATTTTAATGGTTTGGTCGTTTGAATTCGCATAATAGGTTGATTAGGAATATGAAAACTAACAACCTTACGAAAACAATCAATTTTTTCATGATAAGTAGTTAACCAATCAATCCCTAGAATCACGTCAAATGCAAGTATTTTTAATGAAATAAGATCGACAGGTAATGTGAGGGTACCGATTTGAACCAAACAAGACTTATAAACAGTGGATGTAATGAAGGTTTCTCCCAACGGAGTTTCCACAGATAAGTCAAAGTCTAATTTCTCCGGAGTCAAATTTAATCGATGAGCGCAAGTAGGAGAAATAAAAGAATGGGTAGAACCGGTATCAAATAAAGTGTAGACTTCATTAGAGTTTATGATAAGCTTACCCGTGATGACCTCATTCGGGTTCCTTGCTTTCTGGGAGGTCACAACAAACGCTTCTCCCTCAGACTACTAGGTTTTGACTTTTTTCGACTACCTTTGGTGCCTCCATCCTAGTTGAATTTGTCTTGATGAACGACAAAATCGAGCTAAGTGACCTTCTTTTCCACAATTATAACATGTTTTGACTATGATGGCACGATTCGGACCGATGTGTCCCTCTTCTCGCATTTGAAGCATATGATAGGTGGTCTTTCTCCTTCCTTAACAACGGTCTTTGGTCTTTGACGTCTTTCCATCATTGTTGAATCTCCGTTTCTTGAAATGTCCATTTTATTGTTTTGGCCTCGATTACCACCGAAGTGGTTACCATATCTCGCCCGTTGATTCCCTCCACGCTTGTTGTCACCGCTCGATGACTACTCTTTGCTTTGGTATTATAACTTTGTTACCGCTTCTTTTTAGTTGCGTTGACTCATTATCGCGCTCCACTAATCGAGCCCTATTTACAACATCTCGAATACAAACACGGTTTATGAGAAATAAGATGTTGGCGTATCTCCGACTTCAAACCTCTTAAAAACATTCGCGCCATTCTCTCTCTTCATTATCCACCAGTGGGGCGAAAACCGTGATAACTCCGCAAATTTTTGCCTCGTATTGCGACACGGTCCATATTGTTTTGTTCCAACTTGATAAACTCTACCTCCTTCATGTGGCGAATACTTTCGGGAAAGTATTTGTCGTTGAATGACTCTGGAACTTCTCCCAAGATATCTTGATCTGAAAGAGGTTGAGTACGTTTCTGGAATTCCCACCAAGAATCTGCCTCTCCGCGCATGACATAAAGGCGTGAAAAGGAAACCTTTTGCTCCTCGGAGCATCCCAAGACATCAAATATCTTGGTAATCTGCTTTATCCATGCTTCCGCCGAAGTGGTTTTGGCTCTCCCTTAAACTCCGGTGGTCCCAGCTCCTTGAATTGTTTAGCGGTGACCGCCTCGAGAGTTTTCCGTGTTTCCACCTCCGTTTGGGCGAGTCGCTCTACTTCTTTGTTGCATAAATTGCATAAAGCCTCTGAACATTTGATCATTCATCATTTGGTCGGTGTTGTTGTTTGCATGAGGATTGTCGCCTTCGATGCATTATTATCTTGATTATTAATATGTGGTGAATCAACGATCGCTTTGTGCTCCATTCTATTCTCAACATTCTCGGATGTCATTTTCAGATATCTTGCCACAAAACAAAAGATTAATTGACATGTAACAATTATCTTTATATTCTCGACGTAACCAATAAAATAAAGCACATAAACTTAGGTAGGTCATACTAGCGAAGGTATTCCCCGCTCTCCCCTCCTAGTACTTTTCTCATATCTTAGCCAGGATCATATCCCTTAGCTCGATATTAACCGTGACGCCCCCAAAATTAGGTATACATCACCCATCTTGGGTCGCCACTTACATGGTACGTAATTTAAATACAACTTATTAACATAAGCTGTCTTGTATAATCTGACATAAATCGTGAGTTTAAATACATATATCGCCTACTAGATATTATACAAACTCAAACAAAAAGTCCTCATTACAATTATTATCACACTATTTCACGTAATAGTGAGGACTACTAATGCTATCTTCGGACCATCACTTTCGTTTCCCAGACTCGTCCCAAATATATTCTCATTTCACAAGAGAATAAAGTGAAAGAAAGGGTGAGCTCAACTAGCCCAAAGAAGAAATATTATGACTAAGATAATGCGAATAAATTATCAATAGTCTTCAACAATGTTAAACGATAAAATACAATAGACAACCGGTTTAATCTGCGGTGAATATCTGATCCATTAAAAGAGTCAAGTAGAAAATAAAATCTACTATCTTTTATGATTTAAAAGGTTTTTCATCATCATTATAAATGAGACTCACTTTAATAAATAATCCACATCATCGAATCACCCCGCACTACTACTACCAAGGATATTCTTTAGTATCACGACCACAATTATTCACCACTACGGGCAAGAATAGTTGTGTATTCATTAATAGTCATGATCATGCCAACAATCGTCCATCAATGCACTACTGACCATCGAGGATTTTTACCACATCATTTGTAACATTACGGTCATGATTACAATCAATAATCCTCGGTCATAATCATACCAAGTCCATCCATGCTCTACAAAAATACGTATGACTTTAAAAAAATATAAACATGAGGATGATGACAATGATATAAGAATTCAATAAAACAAGTTCAAGAATTATTTTATCCAGAATTATTAACGTCCAAATTGTCAACACGAATCTTTGCTTTGTAGAGTAAAATTCAAGAATGATCGGAAGAATATTTTCATGAAAAGATCTTTGGATGAAACGCAAATATCGAGGATATTCTACTAATTTCATGGAGTATAAAGTCAAAGTTTTAACCAACCGGGTATAATAAAGAATGGAATAACAAAAGAAATCACCATGCATGCGGTACTTGGCATGACAGAGTTATTCCAATAGAATAATAATAACGGAACCAGTCGGTGAAATTCACACCGCAAGGATGTTCCAATAGAATAATAAAGATGGAACCGGATCCGGTAAAAAACACGATAGATATTCCAACAGAATGATAAAGATTTTAACCGGTCCTGTAAAACACACAGACATGGATGTTCCAATGTAATAATAATAAAAAGACGGAACCAGTCCGGTGTAAAACACACGATGGGATGTTCCAATGTAATAATAGAAGAATGTCACCAAGTATAGGGTAAACAGCAGATACAAAGTTATTCAATGAATAATAAGCGATGGAATAACATAAGGATTTCACCAAGTATAGGGTATCTGCACAGTATCAAGGTTATGTATAGGGTATGCCACTTTTACGAGTTATTCCAATGTAATAATAGTGAATGGAATAATGTGTTCTCTTCAAGAAGAAAGAATAACACCTCACTGTAGTAAAAAACCAATATAAAAGTAGTGAAGTAGCGAGAATACTCTTCTTCTTTTATAACTTTCTCTATATAGCTTTTCTCTATAATTTCTCTCTAGTTTCAATGAATTCGTAAGAAAATAATGAAGGAATGAGCTTCTATTTATAGGAAAATGGAATGCGTAGTAACTAATCCATGAATATCAGTATTGATTTACTTTAATCGGACGGTCCATATTTAAAGCAAAATCTTTTAAATAAAATATAATATATTCTATTTATATAAAAACATTTTACTATGCAAACACTATGCAAAACACTATCAAAACACTATACAACACTACGTAATAAAATATAATATATTTTATTTATAAAATAAATCAGAATGAAGTATTACATTTTATATAAAAGATGTTTCGCTTTATTACGTTAATAATACGAATAAAACAAAAAGTCATTATCGCTATAATAATTCATTAATGAATAATGGAATCAAACCGGAGTGACTTCTCACATAAAGCATCAATAATCAATATCGCGTATTACTTATGCAACTACACGTATTCTTGTACTTTTACTACCAGTAGTAGTTCAACAATGATCAACCAGTAAAACCTCCGCCGTTATTTCAATAAAATATTTTTGTCGTTTTTTCTCAATCCGAAAATAATTACATTATGGGGTCCACCAATGATTGAGTAGTTGTCTTTAATATTCCTCGCTAAACCGAATATTCCCAACCAATCGAATATAATATAACCACTTGCATACTTTGCAAAATTTATAAATATTACCCACAACTATAACATTATATCAAATTATTCCATAATATTCAAAAATAATATTTATAGAAAATTCATCTTTATTTATAAAAGCTGGGGTCTTACACTAGCGGCCAATCAAATTCTTTTATATTGGCTGCTACTCCCTCTAGCGGTCAGTCAAAATAATTATAATTTAAATTAAAAAAATATAGCTAATTAATACTCAACCGTCTAATTGGTTCACAAATATAAAGAATTATAAAACGAATAGTAGACTAATATAAATAATAGTACTTGATTAGGTAATTTAGAAATAGTAGTTGAATACGTAATTTGTTTGAGTAGAAATATAATATAAACTCAATTATTATTTCCTATTTATAATTAATAATTAGAAGGCGATAATCAGTAATTATCCTTATACGTACTTATTTTATTAATTAGTATTATTGATAATCCATATAAGAAATAGTGATTGAGTTTATATTATATTCATACTCAAATAAATTATGTATTCAACTACTACTCCCAAATTACCTAGTCAAGTATTATTCATTATATTAGTCAACTACTCATTTTATAATTCTTTATATTTGTAATTCAATTAGTGAGTGGAGTATTAATTAGCTATATTTTTTAATTTAAATTATAGTTATTTTAAGTCCCTGACTAATTGGCCGCTACTCCCTCTAGCGACCAATCAAAACGACCGCGTTTTGACTGATCGCTAAAGAGAGTAATGACTAACATAAAAGAATTTGGCTGGCCGCTAGACAGAGTAGCGGCCGACCCTAACCCATCCCTTAAATTTTCTATTGGACGACAGGAGATGAGTTAGCTGGAAAGTGGTCATAGCTAACGCAAGCTATAGATTATTCTATATATATATATGATACTCTGAAAATTAATAAATTCACAACAAAAAATAATATTTTCACATGAAAATCGTCGTTATAATCTATAATGACGATATTATTATTATTAATATATATGTAAATTATATTTTGTTCATCTTACGCAGTAATTTTCGCCCAAAGAGAACTTCAATTGCCTTTTAGAAACGGATTTGAAAACGCGGTCCTTTCTCCCGCCAATTACAACCAATTTTGTCTCAATTTATTAATGTCTCACCTCACCTCCCCCTCCCTATTCCAAAAATTACAAATTTGTCCCTTCACTTGAAGAGTAGGGAAGTGTATTTTAATATTAAGAACTTTATATTATCTCGCAAATGAATAGGGCATCAATTTGACGAAGGGCCTTGAGAATTTTTTTTTAAATTCATTTTGACTTTCTAAAATTAATCTACGAAATTTTAAATTTTAAAATTATTGTAATTCACGAAAGTTTTGAATATACTAGATTTAAACTTTAAAATGTACCACTCACATGATCAAGTGTTGACGTAATGGTTGTATTGACTAGTTACCTCTGCCTTGAGTAGGGAATGGATTAAGTCTTATCCCCACCCCTTTGTGAAATGATAAAATGCTTTAATAATACCATTTATTTATTTATTTATTATATTTTTTTTATCACAAATCTATTATATAAGAATGTAAATGAACAAAGTCGAGTAGAGTATTGAGTTGTTTAGATTTGATTTACAAAATTTATCGAGTAAAAAATAATGTTTGATTGAGACTCGTTTAGTTACCGGGTCAAACACGATCTCGAATTGAATCCGAGAAGTTTTAAATTTTCGAAAGAAATGGTCCGAGTATTAGTAGAAAATTGCAATATGAAGATGTTCGAGTAATTTATCGAACTTTAAAATTTGCTCATTATTAAATTATTTATATTTTGAGTCGAGTTCGGATCGAACTTTTAATCGAGTAAATACGAATCGAGTCTGAACTGTTTACTCATTTTACAGCCTACTATGTTTCTAATATTTAAAAGTAAGAAAAAAATAAAATATATAGTTAATGGACTATAATACCAGTTGTGTAGGGTATATATAGCAAGAGAATTTGTCAGAAACTTGGCCTTTCTTCTGTTGGACAGCATGGCTTAAAGGCCCAATCCGACCATACGTTCAAATTGGTAAAAATATCAATTAGGCTTATTCAATCCGGCTCTTTACCATGGTTGACTATGGTTTTTTGATGACAGATGGGCCTTGTAATATAGAATCACTAGTAGTTATTCGTGTAACAATCTCACTTTTATTTTTTCTCTCTTCTCCTTTCTCTATCACCATCCTTTTTCACCCAAATCAATTAAAATAAATCTGAACCGTATTAGTGTTTTTCTGCCCAAATTCAAAATGGGTTTTATCTTAATATAGATATACGAAAATGAAATTTGTCTAATATATATATGAACAAATGAAAATAGAATTCTCTTATATCATATATCCCATGAATGTTAAATTTGACTGAAATTAAAGTAATCATCTTAGTCTAAAAATGATATATATATATATATATATATATATATCGGTCCGGAGTCCTGACACGATCAAAATGGATTTTTTTTTTTTTTAAAAAAAAAAAATATTTAATATTTTATGGGCCAAATTTTTCATATCTACATATTTTAGGCGTGTTTTGAATACCTATACCAAAAAGTGGTGGTACGATGCATGCAGATCAGTATACATACAATGCTTTGTTATCGTCACTCAAAACATCATTATGAAAAAATTGAATTCCATAATTATTTATTTATTTTTTTAGTTGTTTAAAAAAAAAAAAATAAAAATAAAAATTTACATTAGCTCATCTGGAATTTGATCTTGCCCTATATATATATATATATATATATATATATATATATATATTGGAAGTAGATTCAAGAGCGTTACCGTTAAGAAAGAATATATTTCTTAAGTAGCACTCCCTATATAATGCTTCCTATTTTTGGCTCCATTTTGAAAATCATGCATTTTCTCTCTCTCCAAAACAAAACAAGCTCCAAGCAATCCTGAAATTTCTCTCTACAAAACCCAAAATCGATAAAAAAAAAAAACCAAATCACGATTCACCCATTTCATTTCAAATCGACATCTATTTTACCTATTTCATTCCAAATCACGATTCACCTATTTCAGTCCAAATCACGATTCACCTATTTCACGATTCGGCATCTAGGTTGAACAGATCGACACTTGGCATCTCCTATTTCAGTCCAAATCGACTTCAACTCAGACCAAAACCTTGATTTCGACTTCGATTCGGTAAGGGTTTAACTATTTTCCTCCATTACAATTGTATTTCTAGGTTTTTGTTTTGGTCTGTTTTGGTCCGACTTCGATGGCAACATCTCTAGCAGTCCAATTTTCATTGTTGTGACACCCCCAAAATAGGTATCATCGTCACATATTTTGAGTCGTCAAATACATGGTACAAAAACAAATACAACTTCATGTCTGGTTTATCGTCTGAAAATCTGATAAATCGTATATATTGAAAGTTTGAATCAACTATTGTCAATAAAGTATCTATTTCAAAAGCGAAAATCTCATTACATTATTGATCTGTTATTTTACAAAATAGTGAGGACTACTAAATCAACTATCTTGAATCATCACTCCATACCTCGACTAGTTAAACGCTAAATTCTCTCTCCCGAAAAGAACAATGGAACAAAAGAAAAGGGTGAAATTTCAACTAAATTCCGAAGAAGAATATATTACGACTAAAGATAATATCAACAAATTATCATTACCTTTGACGGAAAAAATCGATAAAATATAATGAGCAAATGAGTTTTAGATCAACAATTTGCAAATAAAACATCAATCCATTGAAGAATTAAGTAGAAAGAATTCTACTATCTTCTAAGATTTAAAAGTTCATCATCAATATTTTATCCCTATAACATCAATCAATATACATCTTTAATCAAATATTTATCTCAAGGCTGCGCTTAAAGATATTTATTTATTCATCATCACCAAATTAACCATTAAATCTCAACACTTTAAATCATCTTCAGACTACGGCCAAAGATATTCATTAATATCATCATTTAAGATGAGGATGATGAAAAAATATCTTAAAGAAAACGAATCTAGTGAAACAAAAGGACAAATATTAGGGATTCAGACACGGTTTATCCAAGTTCAATAATACTTTCTAATAACCAATTGTTAAATGTAATTCAAAATAAAGATCAAAACACTGAATCTGATCAAAGATAAGAACTATAATAGATATCTTTGATAAAAAGCGAGAAAAATTTATTTTTTCATGAATAATGTAATGATTCGTGAATAATATCAGATATCGTGAATAAGAACTCCCACGACAAAAAAAGTAAAAATTCCACAATAAAATCCATACCAATATTTCTAGGTATAATGATATTGAAAGAATAACATCATTAGGAAGAAAATAACATCCTTTACTTCTCAAAAAATCGTCTTTGAAAATGGAATATCGGATATGATCTTTGAATGAAACTCAGATTGAATAACAACTCTCAAAATGTCTAAATACTCACAAAATACTGCTCGATAATATATAGAGAAAGAAAACTTTTTTCCTGTGATTTTTAATTCTAACTTAAATTTCTATTTATAGGAAAATGTTAGCGTCTTGAAGCGAGACTTAACTCATAACTACTTGATGAACTTTCTACTATCTTATTACCCACCGTATTTGAAATTCAATTTGAAAGACATTTCACCAACTAAAAGCGGGGCACAATTCTAGAATTTTCCACCAAAATGATAAATTCAAACTTCAACAATTTCTCGAACCAATCACTCTTAAAATTCATAACAAATCATACGTTCATTTTAATTCGGTTCAAAATTTGTGGACGTATATTCAACTTATATATATAACATATCCAAAAATTACAACGATCCAACTATTTGATTAAAAATTATAACTCACGAATATATCTCAAGAACAATTTGATTTAATTTTTTAATACCTCAATTCCGACAAAATAATTGATAAAACACCTCAACATTAATTCCTTCGTTTATAACCACATAAATAAATTTATCATTTAAATCGCGTCAAATAAATATTTTCTTATCATATAAATCAATAATTAATTATTCACAAATAATATACTGAATCACATTTATAATAAACTAGATAGTTCCAAGAAATAGAGAACTTTCAGATAAGGATTTCTCGCTTCTTGGACGCCAAGATTAGGTGGCCCAAACCTCTCTCGATGTAACTTTCTAGAGCATTCGCTAATAATGATATCTCATAATTTTATTCAAATAATATGAATTATTGATCCGATAATGAAATACTTGTCACGTGACAATTATTGAAACAACAATAATATAAAATATCAACACATCAATTATTGAACCAATAAAATAAAATATTAAACAAGAATTACCGTAATAATTATTGAAGTAATGTTTTTTACGTAGAATCAATAATTCAAAATATTGTCTTGCCAGACATCGTATTTTGTATTTTAATATGAATTCCAATAAATAAGTGTTAACGAATAACTACGCTGGCGTTATTTGTAAAAACTCAAACTCGTTTTTTTTTCATCCCAATAGTTATCCGTTATGGAGTTCATGAATGGTTTGTGCCATTGCATTTAATATTCCCTTCGTAAACAATATTCCACGTACCAAACGAATATTCTCCTAAATGAACAATGAATATTTTATAACCACTGCTTTATTTTGCAAAAATTCTTGCGCATTTCACCCATAACCAAAAGCGTTATGTCAAATTAACACCTTATTATTCACAATAATAATTAGAAAAATCAATTTTATTTATAATAAGTTAGAGGTCTTCTACAAATTAACTTATAAATCTTTAAAATTTATTCTTGAACTTATTTTATTGAATCACATCATCCTCACATTTTATAATATGTTGAAAGTTATCTCGTGGTAGAATAAGAGTGCGTAGATGTCTTTTGGTATGATTATAATGAGGGATTATTCTATATAATCATGGCCAGTAGTATATTCTGAATGATGTAGTAAAAATCCTCATTAAGTTAAGTAGTGGTCGTTGATGGAAATAGTTGTTGGCGTGATCGTGAATTCGATGAATAATATCGAATATCCTTACCAGTAGTAAATGGATAATTTTTTGTCGTTACATCTTGATGAATATCTTTACCGTAGTAGTGTATGGATGATGTGAATTATTTATTAAGCTGAGTTTCAGCGATAAAAGTAATGAAAAACCTTTTAAATCATAGAAGATAGTAGATTTTATTCTTTACTTGACTCTTTTAATGAATATAGGGCTGAGTATTCGGTTATAACCGAACCGAATAGCTTATTCGGTTATAACCGAAAACCAAAATTATCACAATTTTAATATCCGAACTGTTAATCGAATTAGGAGATAACCGAATAACCAAAATGAAGGACTAATGAGTAATACCACTTGCCCATCATATCACAATTTCGACCGCTGCAGATCATAATAACCGAAATAGAGAAAAGGATTCGTTGGTGACTCTGTAAAAAACAGAGAAACCTGATAAACAAATGATGTCAGAAGTGACCATTTTAGGAGCATAACCCAGCAGACAGAGAAAAAAAGGTTTAAAATATATGAAGGAATTATTATGCTATGTACTTTATTCTTATCCAGCATATTCCAGAGCATCAACATCAGCTGGATCAATAACAGTGGTCTGCACAGAAAGTGACAAATAAGATAGCAGCCTTGACTCTTAATTTCGACCGCTCTAGCATCGAATCATGGGTGGCCACCGGTAACACCACCTGCCCGGGTTCCCCTAACCGATTTCACTTTCATACCTAACCATACCCTCCGCCGTCTTATCCAGGAATGGTGCGTCGCTAACCGGTCTTTTGGTGTTCAGCGGATTCCGACACCGAAGCAACCGGCTGATCCAGTCACGGTTCGGTCTTTGCCGAATCAGGCCTCGTCTGAGTTGAATTCAATGCATTCACGGCTCTCAGCTTTGAGGCGACTCAGAGGACTCGCTCGTGACTCGGATAAGAACAAATCGGTGATTTCCACTAACAAAGCTTGTACTAGAGAGGGAGAGATGAGAGATGAACTAGAGAGAGTGAGAGATGAGATTAGAGAAAAGAGATGTTTGGGAGGGATACGAGAGATCTGAGAGTTTTGAGAGATGAGAGATCAGATTTCATCCGGTGAAAGGACTAATGAGTCATAAGAGTTTAAGTGATTTTATCCGGTTCGGTTATTCGGGTAAACCGAATAACCCAAAAATGATACTCGTATAAACTAACCGAAAATCGAATATAATTTCGGATATAACCGAAATGTTAAAAATAATCGAATTATCAGAAAATTTCGGTTAATTTATTTCGGTTCGGTAATTCGATTATATCTATTTTTTCGCTCACCCCACAAATAGATAAAAACATTCAATCATGCAGTTAAAAACGATGTTTGTTATATTTTATCGGTTTAACAATATTTGAAGATTAATGATAAATTATTACTGCATTATATTAGTCATAATATTTCTACTTTGACCAGTTGAAATTTCACTTTTGCTTTCATTGTTTTTCTCTTGAAAAATGAGAATGTAATGAGGAATTAGTTGGGGGAATGGAGTGATGGTCGGGATAAATGGCGTTAGTAGTCACCATTCACTATTCTGCTAAATAGTGTGACATAAATGTAATGAGGACTCCATTGAGTGTGGATATTATGCAGATGATGATATTATTCTTATTAAAACTCTTAGATTATGTTTTTATTAGTATTTTACACTGCGATTGTTGTATAATTAAGTTGTATTTGAATTTTTGTCTACGTATTTTATGCTATTTTCAAGATGGGTGATGTATCTCTATTTTGAGGCGTCACGATTATGAGACTCAAATTTTATGAATAAAGATTTAAATTTACTAAATATTTCTTTATATTATGGTGTGGATTTAAGATAGTGTTATAGTTGTGGGTAGTATTTATAAATTTTAAAAAGATGCAAGTTATTGTATAATATTTGATTGGTTTTAAATATTCGCTTTAACGAGGAATATTAAATATAACTATGGCGTAATAATTGGTGGGCCATTAACGAAATTATTATTTTGATTGAGAAAAACGACAAAAATACTTTATGAAAATAATCGGCGGAAGCTTTTACCGTTAATCGTTAAACACCCTTATTAAAAAATCTGATGTCTGCATTATTGCATTGGTATTGATTATTGATCTTTACGTGAAAGTCACCGGTTTTGTTCAATTATTCTTCTACGATAATTCTTTGTAAGTATCTCGTATTATTTGATTTAATTATTGTCGATATTTTATATATTATTAAATCGATAATTGAGATGAGAAAATTATTAATATTATTATTTGCAATATTAACGATGCTAGAAGTTTTGTCGAGGAGAGGTTTGGTCAACACCTGATCATACGGCCAATAAGAGAAATCGCTATTTAAAATCCTCTTTCTTTGTGAATCAGCCCAATCGATTAATGTAAGAATCCAACTTATTATAAATAAAATCGAATTTCTCTAATTATATTTGTGAATAATAAGGTATTAATTTGATATAATCCTGCGGTTATGGGTGAAATGTATAAATTTTCACAAAAATATACAATGGTTATAAAATAATCGTTGTTTTAAGAATATTCGTTTGGTCGTGGAATATTAAATGCGACTAAGACGATCGTTCATTGGTACATAACAAAATAACCTGTCGGATGAAGAAAACGTGAGTTTGGATTTTATAAATAACTACAGCGTAGTTATTAACGTTAACATTTGTTGGAATACCCGTGGTTAAAATCTGATGTCTACGCGTGATGCGATGAAGTATTGATAAATTATTGATCGCTACGTAAGTAAAAGACTACTCAATAATTATTCTGATGAGCTCTTGCTTTAATATTTTATTTTATTGATTCAATAATTATTGCGTTGATATTTTATATTATTGTTGTTTCAATAATTGTCAACGCACGATATTTTCCATTATCGGATCAATAATTCATATTATTTGAATAATATTATTAGATAAAGCGTTATTAGCGATGCCTGAAAGTTACATCGAGGAGGTTTGGTCACCTATGACGCCTTTTAAAATCCATTCATTCCATCCAACCCATTCTGAGTCAGCCAAATACATTGAATGCGAAATAACTACAACTTTATTAATACATTTGTCGTAAAGAAATCTGACAACATATATATCTTATGAGTTTAAATCTGATTATTGTTTTCAGACAATATCATACTACCAAATAAATCCTTATCACAATTATTTATATATTATTTTACAAAATTCATGAGGATTACTAAATAACTCTCTACAACTCCATTCCATACCAAAATTAAAGATTCTTTATATTCGCCTCGGAGAAGAAAAATGGAACAAAAGGAAAAGCATGAAATTTCAACTAAATTTCAAAAAGAATATTATTACGACTAAGATAATATACAACAAATTATCGTTAGTCTTCAATGAAAAAAAATCGATAGAATCTGATGACAACCGGGTTTTAAATCAACAATCATTTGCAATGAAAGCAACAATTCATTAGAAGAGTTAAGTAGAGAATCTAAACTACTATCTTCTATATATATAATTTAAAAGTTCATCGTCGATATTTTATCCTCAGAACATCAATCAATATATATTTGGAATCAAATATTCATCTTTGCATTCTGATGCCAAAGATATTCATCGATTTATCATGTTCATCTAAACACATTACATCTTTCTGACTACTGAATTGAAGATATTAATCGATCGATCGTATTCATCTCAACACTTAAATCTGCAGACTACTTCTGGTAAAGATATTCATCAAGAAATCATTCATCTTTGCACCACACGCCAAAGATATTCAAGAATATCATCATTTAGGATGAGGGATGATGAAAAATATTTCAAAAAAACGAATCCAATTGAAACAAAAAGAATAATATTAAGGATTCGTATTTTAAACAATCCAAGTTCAAAAATACTTCATAAGTAATCGAGTGGAGTAAAATTCAAGAATGATCAAAACACTGGATACAATCAAAGTTAGTATCCATAATAGATATTTTGAATGAAAAGAAGAAATTTCATTTTTCTAATTGAATAGTCTTGAAGATTAAGTGAATAGTAGTCAGATATCGTGAATAATCTTGAGTATCGTGAATAAGAATCTTCAAACACCAAAAGATAGAAATTTCACAAAAAATATCTTCACGCTTGAATAAGATTTAAATGAATAAGAATCTCGTGAATAAGAATCTTACGTACGTGAAAAAGTTCCAAATTTGATAAAAATTTCCAACCAATATTTCGACGTAATGATATTGAAGAAATAATATCATTTTCGAATAAAATAACATCCCTTACCTCGAAAAGCAGTGATTTCTAGTTGAAACACCGATATAAAGGCTATGACTTGAACTTGCAAGCAGTGTATAAAGCAATACTCAAAGTATCTCAAAATACTCACAAGAATACGTTTCGATAATATAAAGAGAAAACTTCAGCTTTAGTGTGATTTTCAATTCTAACACCAAGACCCTATTTATAGGAAAATCTTTGAACACCAAAGCAAAAAATTTAATAAATTAATATTATAATTTTTCCACAACTTCATACGCATACTAACAATCTGAATTCAGCCTCCTAATCACATGTTAAATGAGTTTCAAAAATGAAAAAAACGTTTTTGTAATTAAAAATATTTTAAACTTCCAAAATTAATTATTTGAACTTGAATTTTAATAATTCATAATAAATAAATAGCTTTTATCGGAAAATTCGAATCTCGCTATTTTTATAGGAAATTCAATTCTCTACAACTTTGCGTAAGAAAGTTTTTCCAAATTCCAAACATAAATTGATCAAAAATCACAAACAGACGATTTTACATGCTATAATCAAATTTCGATCAATAATTGTGTCCATCAACACACAAAATATGTGTTAAACATTTAATGCCACAAAAATACTTTCCTCCTCATATACTCATATATCCCACATTCATTGTAAAAATATCACCATTATTATATTATTAAAATAATATATTTAAATGAATTATTTTATCGTAAAAAGATAAAATATTAATTTTCAACAATTTTCATTTTAAAAATTTCTCCATCTATATCCACATAAAATCAATATTTTTCTCATCATATAAATCAATAATTAATTATTCACAAATAATATTACAGAATCAAGATTGTGGTGACCGGTAGTTCTCCTGGAAAGAGGGGCTTTTCAATAGGATCTCTCCTGCAAGCAATTAATTAGGTGACCAAACCTCTCCTTAGACGTAACTTTCTGAGACATTGCCAATAATGTTTTCTAATAATATTATTCAGATAATATGAATTATTAGCTTCGATAATGGAAAATCTTGTGTGACAATTTATTGAAACAACAAGTAATATAAAATATCAATCGCAAGAATTATTGAATCAATAAAATAAAATAATGAATAGTAATTACTTAAACAATTATTGAGTAGTGCCTTCTTACGTAAGAATCAATAATTGGTGCAATACTGCAGTGCCTTCTTGTTCAACGGCGTATTAGTGTGTTTTAACCACCCAATTTCCAACAAGATAATACTTGAATAACAACGCTGTAGTTATTTATAAACAACTTATATTTGTCGCTTTCTTCATCCAATCGCTTTCCGTTATGGGGCCCACAAAAGACTGCGCCGTCGTATGAATATTCCCCGACAGTATGAATATTCCACGACCAAACGAATATTCCCCGACGATAATGAATATTTTATAACCACTTGCTTATTCGAAATATTTAGGTATTTTACCCATAACTATCCACATTAATCAAATCAACCCTTACTATTTCAAAATAATAAATAGAGGAAAATAAATTTCATTTATTAATAATTTGGGGTCTTACTGACCTCCCCTCATTATGAAATTTCGTCTTGAAATTGACGTCGATACACAGTGTTTGAAAAGATGAGAATACCTAAGCTTTCATTTCCGTTTCCAACTCCCGTGTCATTTCCTCAATAGCATGGTTTCTCCACAAAACCTTAACTTGTGGTATAACCTCGATTACATAGGACATGTTCTTTCCTATCCAAGATCTTAATAGGTACCTCCTCAAATGCGTTAAGTCTTCTGCTATCTCGTCCGGTTCTAACTTTCAATGACGTGGTTCGGGTCGTCCACATATTTACGTAACATCGATCGTGAAAAACGTTATGAACACGCGTCGTACTTGGCGGAAAAGCAGTCTATATAGGCCACAATTCCTATTCGATCGAGAATTTCAAATGGATTAATAAATCGAAGGTTTGAGCTTTCCTCACCTCACCGATTCTCGCTTTTGAAATAACAACTTCTTGATCTCCTTCTTCAAATTCATCATTTCCGGTGTGTAGTTTGAATAAACTTTAACTTTATCGATTAAAGTTGATTATACTCAGATATCATCATCGTGGGTACCTTAGAGTTTTCATCTCCATCTCTATTATTTATAAATTATACTGAAATGAGTCTTTGACAATATCGTACTTGTCTTGTATACGATCTTCTACTCAACATGTCATTTACCACGTTCGCTTTTTCCGGGATGGCATTATCGAACATGTCTTTGAAATGAGTCTCCTCTTGAGTTCTTGAAGCTCTTCCCACATTCCTTGCTCCATTCGAATTTTGTATCTCTCACGAGTCACCACCAAGTTAATGGAATAGCGATTCGAGAATATCCTTCAACGAATCTCCGATAATAACCAACTAAGCCTGAAAGCTATGTATTTAGATTCATCGACTTAGGTTGCTCTCAACCGTGACTCATATCCCAATCTTGGATAAGACGTCACAATGACACCTATCGATTTACTACCACACAAATATGGTATCCCCTACGAGAGTGCGGCGGTGCATTCCACAAAGGAAGTCACCAGATAAAGGCTCAGGTACCAAATTCTATAGTTGAATTTTTAACTCCTGAAGTTCAATAGGAGCCATTCGATATGAGATTTTAGAAATGAGTTTTGTACCGGGTTCAAATTCGATACAAAATTTAATATCAGTCTTTGGGAGTAAACCAAGAAATTCTTCAGGAAATACGTCAGGAAAAATCAATAACAACAGGAATATTATTCAAATCTGACGTGTCTTTATTCAAATCCATAACATGGACTAAGAAAACTTGACATCCGTAATAAACGAATGACTTCATGGCTTGATATGAAAATGTTTGACTACAATGGTTTGATTGCTTGAATTCGAATAACAGGTTGCTTAGGAATATGAAAACTAACAACCTTACGAAAGTAATCAATTTCGGCATGATGAGTAGTTAACCTTAAAATCACATCAAAAGCAAATATCTCTATAGAAATAAGGTTAACAGGTAATGTGATAGTGCCAACTGAATCAAGCAAGATTTCTAAACAACGGATGTAATGAAAGTTTCTCCTAACTGAGTCTCCATAAATAGGTCAAAGTCTAATTTCTCCGTAGTCAAGTTCAAATGTTGAGCGCAAGCAAAGAGATAAAAGAATGGGTAGAACCGGATATCTAGTAAGGTATAAACTTCGCAAGAATTTATAATTAACTAACCCGTGCTAACTTCGTTCGGGTTCCTCGCATTTTGATCGGTCACGACAAACGCTCTTCCAGAAATCGTTGACTTTGACTTTTACGGGACATCCTTTTGAGTCACCATTCATTGGGTGGTTTCGATACATCTGCATAATCTCGGCGATATGTCCTTCTTTTCCATAATTATAGCATACCTTAAATCGCCAGTAGGCGGTTTGGGTGATATGTCCCTCTTTCCAATTTTAGTAACATACGACCGATGGTCTTTCTCCTCCTTGGAACCGGTTCCTCTTGGCTACCGCGTCTTCACATGGTCGTTGTTGAATCTCCTCTTTTAAATCTCCTCCCGACTCGCTTCTTCTATTTTCATGACCACGATTACCACCAGAGTGGTTACTAGCCTTTGTCCGTATTCTTCTTTCTCCGCCGGTTATCATTATTACGATGGCTACTATATCTTGATATGATCCTCAGTTATGGTCCCTCGGTTGAACGTATTAGTTATCTCGCTCTAACAACCGAGCCACATGACAACATCTGAATAGAGAGAAAATTTATGAGAAATGAGATATCTTGGTATCGCCGGGTTTCAAACCTCTCGAAACATCCACGTCATACGTTCCTCATTCTCCACCAAATGAGGTGCAAACTTGGATAACTCCGCGAACTTAGCCGTCTTCGGACACCGGCCATGTTATTCTCGCTCGATCCTAATAAACTCCACTTCCTTCATATGACGAATACTTTCGGGAAGTACTTGTCATTGAACATTCTTCAAATGTCTCCCATGACATCTTTGAGTGCGGTTTGGATGGATACGCTTCACGATATTTCCACCAAATATGTCACGCCTCATTATGGAACATAAAAGTAGCGAATGAAACTTTCATTCCTCTCCGTGCATCCCAAGACATCGAATATTTTGGTAATTTGTTTGACCCACGTCTCGCCTTTAATCGGATCCAGCTTTCCCAGTGCATTCGTGGTCCCAACTCTTTAAACCGCTTGCATTTGTGACCACCCGAGAATTGCTATCATTTCTCTCAGTATTTTGAACACGAGTCTCCTCGTCTGCGATTTTGCATGAACTGCAAAAAGCTTCTAAACATCCCTCGTTCATCATTTGCTCGATTGGTGTTGTTCACGGGAGGTACATTGCCGAACTGTTGCGTTCTCCTCGTTGGTAAATACAGGCATCTCCACGGTCTCATTTACTCCTTTATTAATATTCTCGATCGACATTCTCAAATCTTTGTCATAAAACAAGGGTTAATTAAGGAAATCAATATATCACATAATATCCCATATCTTGACCAACTAACAAATAAGCTTAGGTAGGACACACTTGCGAAAGATTTACTCGTCTCTCCCCTCCTAGTTCTATTCCACGATCTCCGCCAGAGATCATATCCCTAAACTCGATACCAACCTGTGGCGCCCCAAAATAGTGAAAGTAGTATGCACACAAAGCCAATCATGTTTGATGATAAAGCATATACTTTGTAACAATCTTATTCATTTATTAATAAAAAGTATTAATTTATTAAAGGCTTTTAATTATCTACATGGTGTTTGTTTATATAATATGTGATAAACCCATAGTTTTAAGCAATGCTTTTAGAATAATGATGATGATCATTCTAATGAGATCTAAATTCTTAGAAAGCTTAAAACTAAAATAGTTCCCAATCATTGGATTACTAAATTGGGGATTAGTGAATCCGGATAGATTGGTACATACGTTGTTGTTGCTCATTGGATGAGGATGATTGATCTCATGATCATTTGTGTGGAGACACTAAAGCAAGTATGTAGGTGCTTATTAGAGAATAAGTTCATTTGAACGTTGGCTCGCTAAGGAATACCTAATGGAGTTTTACTTGCTGTCGATAGGAATTCTGTAGTGATAGTAGTACAAGTAATCCTTGGACTTGAGATCATCGTAGTATCTTGTGTATGATGAGTTATACTTTGACTTATTCCTTAAGACCCTTAGGGTATATCAAAGGTATGCTTGGGTATAATAAGTTGTATACGGAGATAATGTATGATCAATAAAGAATCTACCACTTCTAATAAAAGAAGAGAAATGTCCTATGTGATTCGATAAATGACAACCCAAGTAGTCCTTGGCGGCGAGAATGAAATTAGAAAGGAGTTTCTAATTTGCATTATTTGAGTTGTGCATTTAAGAGTCGAAATACATATAATTAAATAAAATAAGACTTGGACAAAGAATTCCATGTCTTATATTTAATTGGGACATTGTATGGTGGAAGGATTGAATTATGCGGTAACTATTTACTCAAAGGTTCTTTAATGATTAATGTTGAAATCTATATTATCCGGAAAGTCGTTGATCGCATTGGAGGTTTTATCCCTATTGTAGAATAAATATTATTTATTTAAATAAATTAATTGTTTAATTTATTTATTTAAATAAGATTAGAATTGTTCTAATTGATTTATTCACAACCGGTTAATATGGAGAACCTAAAGGGTCACACCATAAAAAAGAAGAATAATTATTTAAGAAGTTAATGGCATAATCGTAATAATATAGTTAAGTATATTTAATTTAATCTATGGTGATAGAATAAATTAAATAGCTTAATATTATTATTTAATATTTTAGAAATATTAAATATAAATTAATAAGATGAGTCTTATTAATATTATTACAATTATTATTATTTTAATTTCTAAAAGAGTTTAGGAATTAATTTAATATAAGTACTCTCATTTATTCCTAATTGGATTAGGAAGAAAAATTAGTTAAAGGAGTTTAATTAATTATCCCTTATAAGATTAGGGAGCTTAATTAATTAAAAGAATTTAATTAATTAAATAAATCCCAATTCCTTAATTGTTAAGGTGGGTTGCCCACATCTATAAATAAGAGGAGTCTTATTATGGGTGTGGTGGTTGTTGACTTTTACTAATACGTAATAATTTCAATTTGTTGGAGAGTACGCCCCCTTTTTCTATAGAGATAGAAAACTAGGGTTGAGCCAATACCCCTTCTTCTTGAATCTTTATTTTTCCTTGGTGGATCACCTCTAGAGGCCAAACATATGGGTGGCTAACGTTGATCAAAGGAAGGAACCAAACCCGGTGGATTCAAGTTGAACGCGAAAAGGATTGGAGGTGAACTTGTACTGAGGAAGCTTCGGATCTTCAAGGGTATGATTCTTGTCTTTCATCTTTTCGTTTAATTAATAATTGTGCATAAAGGGTGATCCGGGTATATGGTTTGTAAAATTTTAAACTCTGATTTTTACACGCTTCCGCTTACTTTTGCAATTTGATTGCATTCTTGAATATTACAAACCTAACAAATAGGTCCATTCCATCCAATCCATTATGTAATCCCAAATACATGAAACGAAATAACTACAACTTTATTAATACATTTGTCGTGCAAAATAACGACAACATATATCTTTGTGAGTTTAAATACAATTATTGTCTTAGAGGCAATATACATACCCAAATAAATCCTCATCACAATTATTTATACATTATTTTACAAAAATTGTGAGGACTACTAAATAACTCTCTAGAACCTTCATTCCATACCCACGACTAAGTACTCACTACATTCTGCGCCTCACGAGGCGAAAAAATGGAACAAAAAGGAAAAGGGTGAGCTCAACTAGCTCAATAAAGAATATTATGACTAAGATAATATACAACAAATTATCGTTAGTCTTCAACGGGGAAAAATCGATAGAATACAATAGACAACCCCGATTTTTAAATCAACAACTGCAGCGAAAACAACAATTCATTAGAAGAGTTAAGTAGAGAATGCAAACTTCTATCTTCTATATATGAATTTAAAAGTTCATCGTCGATATTTTATCCTGTAACATCAATCAATATATATCTGAATCAAATATTCATCTTTGCACTACAGCCAAAGATATTCATCATTGATCATGTTCATCTAAACACTGCTCATCTTTGCACTACTGGGCCAAAAAGATATTAATCGATTAGTCATATTCATCTCAACACTGTTCATCTTTGCACTACTGACCAAAGATATTCATCAAGAAATCATTCATCTTTTACTACTGGGCCAAAGATATTCAATAATATCATCATTTAGGATTTGAGGATGATGAAAATATTTCAAAAAAAAAATGAATCGGTGAAACAAAAGAACAAATATTAAGGATTCGTATTTTAAACAATCCAAGTTCAAAAATACTTCATAAGTAATCAGAGTGGATATTACAAACCTAACAGTTTGTAAAATTTTAAACTCTGATTTTTACACGCTTCCGCTTACTTTTGCAATTTGATTGCGTTCTTGAATATTACAAACCTAAAAGTGGCATCAGAGCCAAACTTTTATGCGAATTATTAATTGTTCAAATTTGATATGTGTTTAGAACAATTTAATTGGGCATAATTTTATTATATAAAAAAAAAAAAAAAAAAATTATTTTAATTTTAAAATTAGAATTTCATGCTAACTAATTAGAGTTGGAATTAGATTCCATGATAACTAATTGGAGTTGAAATTGGATTATATTTTTCTTTAAATAAAGGAGTTTATGTAGATATGAAATAAGATTTCATATTATTCAAAATAAAGGAGTTTATTTGTGAATAGGAAAAGAAAATCCGTGTTTCCTTAAATAAAGGAGTTTATTTAAATATGAAATAAGATTTCATATTATTCAAAATAAAAGGAGTTTATTTGTGAATAGGAAAGATAATCCGTGTTTCCTTTAATAATTTTTTTTTACATGGAATTGGATTCCATAATTAATTAAAATAAAGGAGTTTATTTTAATTAAAGATTTTGATTAAAATAAAATAGTTTATTTTATTCAAAATGGATAAATTAAAATAAAATAGTTTTATTTTGATTTAAATTTGGATTAAAATAAAGGAGTTTATTTTGATTCAAAAATAGATTTTATACTAACTAAATTTACCCATTAAATGATATCAATATATATATTAAATGTTTATTATTCATAAGATGAATGTTATTTATTGATGCATATGGTGATATGTATGATAATAAATGGGATTGATTATGGACTATCGACCAATATGATTGGATTTTATTTTAGTTGGATGCATGAATGTATGGGTTTTATTAAATGGGTCTGCAGAGCTCGCCTTCTCTAATTTTTCTTAATGTAAATTCTATCTCTCTCCTATGTATTTCCCTCGATCGATCAAGGTTTCTATTTATTTTAAAACAGTTTTGTAATAGGAATAGTTAGAATTAATTTTGAATAATTGGAGATAAAGGAGCAAGGAGCGCTTGAAGACCTGGTTTGTAATGGAGCCCGGTTTAAATGTAATAGTTATATTTAAATATTATTTCTTGCACCCCTAGGGTTTGACCTTTTGGTTCACTTGGTGGCTCTAGTGAACCAAACTAGAATAAAAGTCCATAATCAATCCGTAGAATATAGTATTCTATATGTGCATGCTTATACTATATATATTATATATTATGCAAACATGCTTGCATGTTCATTAATATGACGCGTTTTTTATATATATATATAATATGCGCGCGCCAAACAAGATGAGAGACAAATTAATAACAAACCCCTCAATTTTTATATTAAGTCCTAAGCGTTCAAAGATATTTGGAATATCGAACGTCGCCTTCTAGCATGATAAATTAATAGAGTATTAAATATTTAATATGAGTTTGTTGTGTCATCACAAGACAAGTATTAAGTATTTAAGATGTTAATTTATCACATTTGATGCTTATAAAGAAAATTGAACAATATTATTTTGTTGTGTCACCACAAGGATGATATTTTTCTTTTTTGAATATATGGAGTGCTAGGTCGGACTTAACTTGGATAATTTTGATTCTATGTGCCACCACTGATCAAAATAATCTAAGAGGCAAAATACAAGGAGTTGCATAGTTGATATAATTGACAAAAGTTGTCTACCTATTTATTTATATATAGTTTGTTGTCTCACCACAAAGATATATACATTTGAAATGGGATCCTTATTCTCACTAGCAAATCTTTAATCGAGATTTTAGAACTATATAAGTGAGGGTAATATAGTTTGAAGAAAATAGTGGGAGATACCAATTTAAAACAAGTCCTAATTTATTTTGGTAATTAATAAAAGAATGTATGTTAAAATGTTGTTAATTACAAATTCATTTACTGAATTTTACAATGTCTAAAATTACTATCATCACGAAGCATATTAGATGCTAAATTAACGAATCAATTAAACTGATTGGTTAAGGAATTTGAGAATAGTTCTCATGGTTTGAAAAGTTATCTTATGTCCTTAATACGCCTATCCTCTCGCAATGGTTGCGCATAATGCCTCCGAGAGAAAGAGATTGCTACTTTTAGAAAGTGGCAAAATGATGCACAATTAGGCTCAATGCATCATGCTCGCATCCATGAGTAACGAGCTTCACGTCGGCGATGAAACTATGGATGCTCTACTATATTCCTACACATCAAGTAGTTAATGGTGAGGAAAGTAGGACTGATAGATATCGAGATATCTAAGGAGCTCTTCCGATCTAGAATGGCCAATGACACTATAAATACGCAGACAAAAAGTTCTTAACATAATCAATTTGATTGATCAATTAGGACAACTGGTTTTGTCATGGATGGAGAGTTGAGCCAAGATTTGATCTTGCACTCACTCCCGGACTCCTTTCACAATTGTTGTGAATTTTTTCATATAAAGAAGCTAGATATCAGCTTCGTTGATTTGCTAAACATGTTGAAAAATGATGAGAGTCACTTTCCAACCAAGAAAGACCATGTCTTACTGGTAGGGGCTAAAGGATCTTCTGAAAAGAAGAACGATTCAAAGAAGGTATATAGAAGAGGCGTAAACAAAGGATAATAAGAACAAAAGCGATACGGATAAAGAAGGAGTTTGCTTCCACTGCAATAAGCCTGGACACTGGAAAGAAACTACGAGAAGCATCTTGCAGAGCCTAACCAAAGAAGCTTAGTGAAGTTTCGGTTACAATACAGTTTTTGTTCATGATTGAAATAAATTTTTCTTTAAGTCAAGGTTCTACATTGGTATTGGATACCGATTTTAGTTATCATAAATATAGATTTATGAAGGGACCAAGAAGAAGTAGAAAGCTAAACAATGATAAATAATCTTATGTGGGGAAAATGAAGCAAAGGTTGCTATATTAGCCATAGAAACTTATAGTTTAGCAATGCCTACGGGCAAGTCTATTAAGTCAATAAGTTGTTATTGTATTCCAGTTCTCGTTGGAAACATTATTTCCATTTTATTGTTGGACAATGACATCTTTGGTATTATATTTAAGAACAATTGTTGTTCTATTTATAATAATAATGTTTTGTATAGGACTGAAATATCACTTAATGGATTTTGTATACTTGACTTACGTGAAAATAATTTTACAAATTGAACAAACTAGTATAAGAAAAGGAGATGATCATTCAAAGAGTTGAATGTGTGTATTTGCTTTGAAATACAAGTATGAATTATTTGAAAGGTTCAAAGAATTGAAAGTGAAACAAATTAGCAATGTATTAAGATTCTTTGATTAGATCAAGAATAAATACTTATGCAATAAGTTTCTAGATCATCTCAAATGGTTTTCTCATAATGGACACATCCCGATCTGCAATAATTGATTGATGTATCTGAATGAAAATCGTACCTTGTTGGACATGGTGCGGTCCATAATGATTTTACCGAAACATTCCAAAGATCCCTCTATGGTCATGTCCTAGAAATGGTCGCATATATACAAAAGGTAACCTCAAAATCCATTTCAAGACTCCATAAAAGTTATGGACGTGGGAGGATTCCTAATCTTAAGTATGTTAAGATAAGGGGTTGTCCAACTTATGTGAAAAGGTTTCAAAGGATAAGCTTGAGACAAGATTTTATAAGTGTCGATTTGTGGGACATCCTAAAGTAAGTTTAGGGTATATGTTCTATAATCCTACTTAGCAAAACGTGTTTGTTGCGAAACACGCTACCTTCTAAGATAAAGGTGTTTATTATTGAAGGGGCTAGTGGGAGGATAATAGATCTTGAAGAGTTCAAGAACCACAAAACACTATAAGTCAAATAAGAGGAACCTGTAGATAGACCTATTGTACCACAACCAAATCGTAAATCTGGAATAGTACCAAAGATACCTAGGAGGTATGGATTCATCATAGATGATGTTGATGAGGTACACATCATAGAAGATGATGATCCAGTTACATACGATGAGGTAAGAGTTCTAGTGTGTACAAAAGGGATGATTAGAGTCCGTGACATTCCTAATATTATATGTTGATATACTACGGATAAGGAATGACATATTAATGCTACAATCAGTAATGATAAAGTTGTCTAAACATTCCTCCATGAATGGTTTGGGAAGAGTATCTTAATTGGGGATAAAATCTATATAGATAGATACAACAGGATGCTCGACTTAACCCAAGGAACGTATATTCATTTGATGCTAAAGTCGTTTAGCATGGCAAGCTCCAAGAGATGTTTTATGTTGATGAGCCATGGAGTGTATCTCTCTTAATAGTCCCCACAGACTCCTGAAAAGAGAGGTCGCATGAGTGACAATCATGTATGCAATGAAATGTACGAGACCTGATGTTGATCAGTCATATTATGGAGAAGTTCACTAGAAGTCAGTGAAAAATATCTTAAAGTGCTTAATCGACACTAAGGATGTGATCATATTCATGGTGGGTCTAAATTAAAACTAGAGGGCTTAACAGACTCAAGTTTTTCAGACAGACCAAGATGACAAAAAAATCCACTTTAAGGTAAAGCGTGTAAGACCCCGAAATTTTTTTTAAATAAAAAGGAATTTCCTTTATTTATTATTTTGAAATAGTAAAGGGTTGATTTGATTAATGTGGATAGTTAAAGGGTTAAATCGCTAAATATTTCAAAATAAGCAAGTGGTTATAAAATATTCATTGTTGTCAGAGAATATTCGTTTGGTCGTGGAATATTCAATTAATGTCGGAGAATATTCGCATGCGACTAGCGACCATGTATGAGCCCATAACTGGAAAGCGATTGGATGAAGAAAGCGACAAATATAAGTTGGTTAAAAATAACGATGAGTTTATTACCGTTAAGGCTATTGGAATACCCGGTGGTTAAAATACGATGTCTGGCGTGGTTTGCAAGTGTGCTTATCATTAAGATTGCGCAGTATTGTTGAATTATTGATCCTTACGTAAGAAGGCACTTTACTCAATAATTATTACAAAATTATTGTTCAATAGTTTATTTTATTGATTCAATAATTGTTTGCGTTGGTATTTTATATTATTGTTGTTCAATAATTGTCACACATACGATTTTCCCATTATCCAAAATTAGGTATACATCACCCATCTTGGGTCGCCACTTACATGGTACGTAATTTAAATACAACTTATTAATATAACTGCTGTGTACAATACGATATAAACCGTGAGTTTAAATACAAATATCGCTCTACTAGATATTATACAAACTCAAAAGGAAAAGTCCTCATTACAATTATTATCACACTATTTCACGTAATAAATGAGGACTACTAATGCTATCCTCAGACCATCACTGCTTCCCCGACTCGTCCCAAATTTATATTCTCATTTCCTCAGAGAATAAAAGGAAAGAAAGGGTGAGCTCAACTAGCCCAAGAAGAAATATTATGACTAAAGATAATGCAAATAAATTATCAATAGTCTTCAACAATGTTAAACCGATAAAATATAATAAACAACCAAGTTTAATCATAATGAATAAGCAATCCATTAAAAGAGTCAAGTAGAAAATAAAATCTACTATCTTTTATGATTTAAAAGGTTTTTCATCATCATATAGCCGAGACTCACCTTTAATAAATAATCCACATCATCGAATCACCCCCGCACTACTACCAAGGATATTCTTTAAGATCACGACCACAATTATTCCCGCACTACGCCCAAGAATAGTCAGGTATTCATTAATGGTCATGATCATGCCAACAACTCGGCCCATCAATGCACTACTACCAATCGAGGATTTTTACCACATCATTTGTAACATTACTACCATGATTACAATCAATAATCCTCGGTCATAATCATACCAAGTCCATCCATGCTCTACAAAAAGCCACGTATATTTATGACTTTAAAAAAATAAAATACGAGGATGATGACAATGATATAAGAATTCAATAAAACAAGTTCAAGAATTATTTTATCCAGAATTATTAACGCCCAAATTGTCAACATGATATCGCTTGTAGAGTAAAATTCAAGAATGATCAAGAATATTTCCATGAAAAGATATCGATGAAACGCAAATATCAAGGATATTCTACTAATTTCATGGAGTATAAAGTCAAAGTTTTAACCAACCGGGTATAATAAAGAATGGAATAACAAAAGAAATCACCATGCATGCGATTGCAGATGATGTGTTATTCCAATGTAATAATAATAATCTAAACCAAAGTCGTGAAATTCACACCGGCATGTGATGTTCCAATGTAATAATAAAGATGGAACTGCATCCTGTAAAAACACATGTATAGGATATTCCAATGTATCGATAAAGATTTTAACCAGTCCTGTAAAACACATGCATGTGATGTTCCAATGTAATAATAATAAAGATTTTAACCAGTCCTGTAAAAACACATGCATGTGTTCCAACAGTAAAACAAAGATTTTAACCAGTCCTGTAAATGTGATGTGATGTTCCAATGTAATAATAAAGAATGTCACCAAGTATAGGGTAAATCACAGATACAAAAAGTTATTCCAATGTAATAATAAGCAATGGAATAACATAAGGATTTCACCAAGTATAGGTATGCCATGATACAAAGTTATGTATAGGTATGCCACTTTTACAAAAGTTATTCCAATGTAATAATAAAGAATGGAATAATGTAAGTTCTCTTCAATAAGAAAAAGAATAACACCCCTTTACGGAAAAAAAATAATATTCCCTACCGTAAAAAGAACCTAATATCGTAAAGTGAAGTAGCAGTATACTTTTCTTCTTTCTATAACTTTCTCTCTATAGCTTCTCTCTATAATTTCTCTCTGTAGTTTCAATGAATTCGTAAGAAAATAATGAAGGAATGAGCTTCTATTTATAGAAAATGGAATGCATAAGAATTAATCCATGAACTATCCAGTATTGATTTACTTTAATCTGACTATCCATATTTAAAGCAAAATCTTTTAAATAAAATATAATATATTCTATTTATATAAAAACATTTTACTATGCAAACACTATGCAAAACACTATGCAAAACACTACGCAAAAACACTATGCATAATAAAATATAATATATTTTATTTATAAAATAACTTTAATAAAGTATTCTGCTTTATATAAAGATGTTTCGCTTTTATTACGCTAATAATACTAATAAAACAAAACGTCATTATCGCTATAATAATTCATATTATTAATCGACAATAATGGAATCAAACCGAGTGACTTCTCACATAAGCATCAATAATCAATACCGCAAGCTACTACGCAACCACACGACATCGCATTTTTTACTACCGAGTAGTTCAACAAGATCAACCAGAAAACTTCCGCCGTTATTTCAATAAAATATTTTTGTCGCTTTCAATCCGACAATAATTTCATTGGGTCCACCAATGATTGAGCCATTGCATTTAATATTCCCTCGCTAAACCGAATATTCCCCACCAATCGAATATAATATAACCACTGTGATACTTTTTGCAAAATTTATAAATATTACCCACAACTATAACATTATATCAAATTATTCCATAATATTCAAAAATAATATTTATAGAAAATTCATCTTTATTTATAAAAGTCGGGTCTTACAACCTCCCCTTCTTATGAAATTTCTCCCAAATTAGGGTACGACTGGTATGTCAAGAGGTAAGGATACCTTGATTTCATTTCGATTCTAACTCCCAAGTCATTTCCTCAACATCGTGGTTCCTCCACAAAACTTCGACTGAGGTATAACCTCGAGCGTAGAATATGTTCCTTCTTATCCAAAATTTGAACAGAACCTCTTCATACGCCAAATCTTCCGCTATTTCGTCCTGCTTCTAACTCAATAATATGGTTCGGTCTTTCACATATTTACGTAATATGGATATGTGAAAAACGCTATGAACACGAGACATATTTCAAGCAGAAAGTTTAGTCTATAGCCACGCCTCCTACTCGACGAGGATTAAAATGGACCGATGAATCGAGGATTAAGTTTTCTCTCTTTTCAAATCTTGTAACTCCTTTCCATGGAGCAACTTTTAACAACACACGATCTCCTATATCAAATTCCACGCCCTTTCGATGAAGATCAAGATAACTCTTTTGTCGATTTTGTGAGGTTTTTATACGCTGTTTGATCGTTTCAATCTTTTCCGTAGTAGTCATACGCATCAACTCCGGCCCCAACAACGCTGCTTTCACCCACCTCATCCCAAAGATACCGAGAACGACACTTTCTTCCATACAACGCTCGAATGGAGCCATGCCAATACTTGCTTGATAACCGCTGTCAGTAGAGAAAAACTCCACCAATGGTAAGAACTTGTCCCAACTCCCTCAAATCAAGAACACAGTAGTCTTAATAGATCTTCAAGAGTTTGAATAGTCCTCTCCGATCGTCCGTCTGGCCCGAGGATGATATGCCGAGCTAAATCGTAAGTCCGCGCTCATAGCTTTTTGCAAACTAACCCAAAATCGTGAAGTGAATCTTCGGTCTCGATCGTAAACTATGGATACCGCAAGATACCATGCAGCCTTACAATCTCGCTTATGTACATACGAGCAAGACGCTCAAGTGTATAAGTTTCTCAGATTTCGGAAGAAATGAGCGTACTTGGTCAATCTATCAACAATGACCCAAATCGCATCAACGCCTTTGAGAAACCTTAGAAGACCCCAGAATCTAAATCCATGGTAATGTGCTCCCACTTCCATTCTCGAATTTCAAGTGGTTGCAATGGACCTTTTGGTACTTGATGCCCGCTTTAACTCGCTGACAAGTTAGACACCTCGAGATAAACAAATATATCTCTCTCTTTCATATCGCTTCCACCAAAATGTACGACTTAATATCATGATACATTTTGGTACTCCTGTGATGGATTGCAAATGGTGTGTCAGGCGCCCATCATGATATTATACTTTAAATCGTGGTCGTTAGAACACAAAGTCCGGAGTCGACTCAAGTATTCCTTCTTCATCGATTCTTGCTTCCCAAGATAGCACCTTCTCAGACTTTCTTCCTCATCACGCATCACCTCCGTGTCCAGAGCTCGAGCAGCTTTTAACTTTATCGATTAAAGCCTGCTCTACTCAGATATTCGCTATCATCACACGCGCCCCCTCGAGTCTTTAACTCTATCTCCATCCTTTGCAAGTCACACAAAATGGGCCTTTGTGTTTGACAATAACGCACTCAGATTTGCATACGATCTTCTACTCAACGCATCACCTACCACGCTCGCTTTTCCGTGATGGTATCGATGGTACGATCATAATCTTTCAATAGCTCAAGCCAACGCCGTTGTCGTCGCATGTCGAGTTCCTTTTGAGTGAAGAAATATTTGAGGCTTTTATGATCCGTAGAAGATCTCCACTTTCTCCCCATACAAGTAATGCCTCCAAATTTTAAGTGTAAAGATAATAAATGCTAACCCGCATCACGAGTAGGATAATTCCTCTCATATTCTTTGAGTCATCATGCGGCATATAGCTATAACTTTTCCATGTCATAAGAACACATCCCAACCCTTTGCTCAAGCATCATCAGAGATGACAAATCCTCCGAGCCGATGATGGTATCACGTAACAAAATAAATAAGTCTCCTCTCGAGTTCTTGAAAACTCTTCTCACATTCTTCGCCCAACCGAACTTTCAGATCTTTTCGAGTCACCGAAATCAATGAGTAGCGATTCGAGAAAATCCTTCCACGAATCTCCGATAATAACCAAATTAAACCGAGAAAGCTACGTGACTTTCTATTATCGATTTAGGTTGTTCCCACCAATAGCTTCAATCTTTGCCGGTCAATGATATTCCACGACTTGATACCACGCGCCCAAGGAATGCTACTTCTTCAAGCCGTAACTCGATTTCTTCAACTCGCATAAAGCTTATATTCACGGCTTTTTTTGAGTGTCACCTTTCAAGTGTTGCTTTCATGATCTTCACTACTTTTGGAATAAATAAGGATGTCATCAATAAAGACGACCACAAAGTGATCTAAATATTCCTCTCAATACTTGGCTCATCATATCCATGAAGGCAAAGAGAGCATTAGTCAATCCAAAGGACACGACTAGAATTCATAATGCCCGCATCGAGTTCCGAAAGCCGCCTTTGGAATGTCACGGCTCTAATCTTCAATCGGTGATATCCTAACGAAGATCAATCTTTGAAAAGAATTTGCTCCTTGCAAATCGGGTCAAACAGTCATCAATACGCGGCAATGGATACCTATTTTTGATGGTGACATGATTCAACTCCCGATAATCAATACAAAGTCGATACTCCCATCTTTCTTCTTCACGAATAGTAACAGAGCACCCCAAGGAGAAGTACTAGACTAATAAAGCCAATGTCTAACAATTCCTCGCAGCTTGGGTCTTTAACTCCTCAAGTTCAATAGAGCTATTCGACATGGGCTTTGAAATAGGTTTTGTACCGTGTTCAAGGTCGATACAAAATTCAATTTCACGCCTGGGGTAGCCAGAAGTTCTTCTGGGAATACGCCAGAAAATTTATTAACAATAGAAATATCGCTCAAAACCGACGATTTTTTGTTTAAATCAGGATATGAGCTAAGAAAGCTTGACATCCATTTTTCAATAAACGAATAGCTTTATGGCGGCTTGAGATGACCGTGATTGATTTTAATGGTTTGGTCGTTTGAATTCGTGATATAATAGGTCGATTAGGAATATGAAAGCTAACAACCTTACGAAAAACAATCAATTTTTGTATGATAAGTAGTTAACCAATCAATCCCTGTAATCACGCCAAATGCAAGTATTTTTAATGAAATAAGATCGATTGTAATGTGAGGGTACCGATTTGAACCAAACAAGACTTATAAACAAAGGGATGTAATGAAGGTTTCTCCCAACTGAGTTTCCACAGATAAGTCAAAGTCTAATTTCTCCTGAGTCAAATTTAATCGATGAGCGCAAGTAGAGAAATAAAAAAGAATGGGTAGAACCCAGATCAAATAAAGTGTAGACTTCATTAGAGTTTATGATAAGCTTACCCGTGATGACCTCATTCGTTCCTTTCTCTCCGGGAGGTCACAACAAACGCCTCCTCAGACTACCGGCTTGACTTTTCCGACTACTTTGGTGCTCTCCATCCTAGTTGAATTTGTCTTCTAGAAAACGACAAAATCGAGCTAAGTGACCTTCTCTTCCACAATTATAACATGCTTTGACTAAGATGGCACAGCTTCGGACCGATGTGTCCTCTTCTCCGCATTTGAAGCATATATGATAGTGGTCTTTCTCCTTCCTTAACAACGGTGCCGGTGTGCCGACGCGCTTTCCATCATCATTGAATCTCCGCTTTCGAAATGTCCATTCTATTGTTTTGGCCCCGACACCACCGTGGTTACCATATCCGCCCGCTGATTCCTCCACGCTTGTTGTCACCGCTCGATGACTACTCTCGCCGGTATTATAATTTTGCCGCACCGCTTCTTTTTTAGTCATGCTGACTCATTATCGCGCCCACTAATCGAGCCCTATTTTACAACATCCTCAATACAAACACGCTTTATGAGAAATAAGATGTCGACGATTCCCACTTCAAACCTCTTAAAACATTCGCGCCATTCTCTCTTCATTATCCACCAAGTGGGACGAAACGTGATAACTCCGCAAATTTTGCCTCAGATCATGACACTGGCCATATTGTTTTGTTCCAACTTGATAAACTCCACCTCCTTCATGTGGCTAATACTTCGTGAAAGTATTTGTCGCTGAATGCCCCCCGAACTTCTCCCAAGATATCTTCAAGACAAAGAAGTCGAGTACGCTTTTACCGATTCCCACCAAGAATCCGCCTCCCCGCAACATAAAGGCGGCAGTGGAACCTTTGCTTCCTCTGAGCATCCCAAGACATCAAATATCTTGGTAATCTGCTTTATCCATGCTTCCGCCAAAGTGGTTTTGCTTCCCTTAAACTCCGGTGGTCCCAGCCTCAATTGTTTAATGCGACCGCCGAGAGTTTTCCGTGTTTCCACCCACGCTTTTGGACAGAGTCGCCTCATCATTGCCAGATAAATCAGATAAAGCCTCCGAACATTCGATCATTCATCATTTGGTCAAGGTTGTTGTTTGTATGAGGATTGTCGCCTTCCTCGATGCACATTATCCTCGATTATCGATATGTGGTGAATCAACGATCGCTCGTGGCTCCATCATATTCTCAACATTCTCGATGTCATTTTCAGACATCGCCACAAAACAAAAGATTAATCGACATGTAACAATTATCTTTATATTCTCGACCGACCAATAAAATAAAGACATATAAACTTAGTAGGTCATACTAACGGTAGTATTCCCCCCTCCCCTCCTAGTACTTTTCTCACATCTTAGCCAGGATCATATCCCTAGCTCGATACTAACCGTGACGCCCCAAAAATTAGGTATACATCACCCATCTTGGGTCGCCACTTACATGGTATGTAATTTAAATACAACTTATTAATATAACTGCTGTACAATACGACATAAAAACCGTGGTTTAAATACAAATATCGCTTACTAGATATTATACAAACTCAAAAAAAGTCCTCATTACAATTATTATCACACTATTTCACGTAATAAATGGACTACTAATGCTATCCTTCGACCATCACTGCTTCCCGACTTCGTCCCAAATTATATTCTCATTTCCTCAAGAGAATAAAGGAAAGAAAGGGTGAGCTCAACTAGCCCAAGAAGAAATATTACGACTAAGATAATGCGTAATAAATTATCAATAGTCTTCAACAATGTTAAACCGATAAAATATAATAAACATCAAGTTTAATCAAGAATGAAATAAGCAATCCATTAAAAGAGTCAAGTAGAAAATAAAATCTACTATCTTTTATGATTTAAAAGGTTTTTCATCATCATATAGCCGAGACTCACTTTTTAATAAATAATCCACATCATCGAATCACCCCGCACTACTACCAAGGATATTCTTTAGTATCACGACCACAATTATTCCCGCACTACGCCAAGAATAGTCAGGTATTCATTAATGGTCATGATCATGCCAACAATCGGCCCATCAATGCACTACTACCAATCGAGGATTTTTACCACATCATTTGTAACATTACTACCCATGATTACAATCAATAATCCTCGGTCATAATCATACCAAGTCCATCCATGCTCTACAAAAGCCACGTATTTACTTTAAAAAAATATAAAACGAGGATGATGACAATGATATAAGAATTCAATAAAACAAGTTCAAGAATTATTTTATCCAGAATTATTAACGCCCAAATTGTCAACACGATATCGCTTTAGAGTAAAATTCAAGAATGATCGTAAGAATATTTCCATGAAAAGATATCGATGAAACGCAAATATCAAGGATATTCTACTAATTTCATGGAGTATAGAAGTCAAAGTTTTAACCAACCGGGTATAATAAAGAATGGAATAACAAAAGAAATCACCACGCATGCGGTATTTTGTGATGTATGTTATTCCAATGTAATAATAATAATCTTAACCAGTCGTGAAATTCACACCGGCAGTGATGTTCCAATGTAATAATAAAGATGGAACTGCATCCTGTAAAACACACATGATAGATATTCCAACAGTAATGATAAAGATTTTAACCAGTCCTGTAAAACACACGCATGTGATGTTCCAATGTATAATAATAAAGATTAACTAAAACACATGCATGTGATGTTCCAATGTATCAAAATAAAGTCCCAGTCCTGTAAAACACACGCATGTGATGTTCCAATGTAATAATAAGAATGTCACCAAGTATAGGTAAACTCACAGATACAAAAAAGTTATTCCAATGTAATAATAAGCAATGGAATAACATAAGGATTTCACCAAGTATAGGTATGCCACAGATATAAAAGTTATGTATAGGGTATGCCACTTTTACAAAAGTTATTCCAATGTAATAATAAAGAATGGAATAATGTAAGTTCTCTCAAGAATAAGAAAGAATAACACCCCTTACCGTTCCCTACCTTAAAAGAACCTAATATCGCAAGTAGTGAAGTAAGTAGTATACTCTTCTTCTTTCTATAACTTTCTCTATAGCTTCTCTCTATAATTTCTCTCTGTAGTTTCAAATGAATTCGTAAGAAAATAATGAAGGAAACGAGCTTCTATTTATAGAAAATGGAATGCATAAGAATTAATCCATGAACTATCCCGATTGATTTACTTTTAATCTGACTATTCCATATTTAAAGCAAAATCTTTTAAATAAAATATAATATATTCTATTTATATAAAAACATTTTACTATGCAAACACTATGCAAAAAAACTACTATGCAAAACACTAACACTACATAATAAAATATAATATATTTTATTTATAAAATAACTTTAATAAAGTATTCTGCTTTATATAAAGATGTTTCGCTTTTATTACGCTAATAATACTAATAAAACAAAACGTCATTATCGCTATAATAATTCATATTATTAATCGAAATAATGGAATCAAACCGAGTGACTTCTCACATAAGATCAATAATCAATACGTGCGCTACTACGCAACCACACGACATCGCATTTTTTACTACCGAAAGTAGTTCAACAAGATCAACCAGAAACTTCCGCCGTTATTTCAATAAAATATTTTTGTCGCTTTCAATCCGACAAATAATTTCATATGGGGTCCACCAATGATTGAGCTGCATTGTATTTAATATTCCCTCGCTAAACCTAATATTCCCCACCAATCGAATATAATATAACCACTTGATACTTTTGCAAAATTTATAAATATTACCCACAACTATAATATTATATCAAATTATTCCATAATATTCAAAAATAATATTTATAGAAAATTCATCTTTATTTATAAAAAGGGTCTTCACAAATTTTGAACCGTTAAAATTCACGAATGATTTGTTATGAATTTTAAGAGAATGTCGATTCTTAAATTAGGGTTATAATTGATTTTGGTGGAAAATTCTAGAATTGAGTGGGCCCCACTTGTGGTTGGTGAAGAAATGTGCTGAATTTTATTTCAAATGTGGTGGGTGGTAATAGTAGCGGTAAAGCCATCGTGTAAAGCAGTCAAGTCTTTATTAAATTTACGGCTAACATTTTCCTATAAATAAAGGGCTAAGTTAGAATTGAAAATCACACCGTAAACAAAGTTTTCTCTCTATTATCGAGCGTATTTTGTGAGTATTTAGATACTTTGAGAGTTCTTTATCAAAGATAAGTTTCATTCAAAGATCACTTCCTAATCCTTCCTTCCGGCACCGATTCTTTGAGGTAAGGATATTATTTTTTTTCGTAATGATATTATTTCTTCAATATCATTATACTTTGGAAAATGTCGATCCGAGGTTTTATCAAATTTGGAACTTTTTCATATCGGGTTACTATTCATGAGTTTCTATTCACGAGTTACTATTCATGAGTTACTATTCACGAAGTTACTATTCATGAGTAACTATTCACGAAGTTACTATTCACGAGTACTATTCACGGTTGCGTGAAAATGTTTTTTTGTGGAATTTCTATCTTTTGGTGTCTGAGTTACTATTCACGATATTTGACACTATTCACGATACTAAGACTATTCACGATACTACTGACTATTCATCGAAAAATAAAATTTCTTCTTTTCGTCCAAAATATCTATTTTTTGGATACTAAAGACCGATCAGATCCATGTTTTGATCATTCTCGAATTTTACACCACTATGATTATTTTGAGGTATTGTTGGACATGGATAAAACAAAGTACTAATCCTTAATCCTTAATCCTCACCATTTTGTTTCACCGGATTCGCTTTCTTAAAAAATATTTTCATCATCCTCGCCTTAAATGATGATATTATTGAATATCTTTGGCACCAGAAGTGCAAAGATGAATGATTTCTGAAGAATATCTTTGGCCTCGTAGTGCAAAGATGAACAGTGTTGAGATGAATACGACCGATTGATGAATATCTTTGCCTCAGAGTGCAAAGATGAATATTTGATTCGAGATGAATATCGATTGATGTTACAGGATAAAATATTGATGATGGATCGTTAAATTCATAGATTATAGTAGATTTCATTCTCTACGTAACTCTTCTATGAATTATTATTTCACTGCTAATATTGATCTCAAACTTGTTGCCTATTGTATTCTATCGATTTTTCCCTCGTTGGAGACTAACGATAATTTGTTGTATATTATCTTAGTCATAATATTCTTTATCGGCTAGTTGAGCTCACCCTTTTCCTTTTTGTTCCATTTTTCTTCTCGTGAGGCGAGAATGTAATGAGTACTAGCTCTGGGTATGGAATGAAGGTTCTAGAGAGAGTTGTTTAGTAGTCCTCACCATTATTGTAAAATAATGTATCAATAAATGTGATGAGGATTTATTCGAGTATAAATATTGCCTTAGAAGATAATATTTGTATTTAAACTCACGCTTTATTGTTGTGATAATAAAGTTGTAGTTGTTTCACTATGTATTTGGCGACTTCGTAAATGGGTTGATGGAATGGACCTATTTTGGGGTCGCCACAACGTAGGGTATCGAGCTTAGGATACGATCTCCGCGAGATCTGGGAATAGAACTGTAGGGGGAGAGACGAGTAAATCCTTTGCTAGTGTGTCCTACCTAAGCTTATTTGTTAGTTGGTCAAGATATGTAGGATATTATGTGATTGATTTCCTTAATTAACCCTTGTTTTATTTTACGACAAGAATTGAGAATGTCGAATCGAGAATATTAATAAGGGTGTAAATGAGACCGTGGAGATGCCTGTACTTAACAAACGAGGAGAACATGCAACAGTCGCAATGTACCTCCCGTGAATAACACCACCGAAAGCGGATGATGAACGAGGGATGTTTAGAAGTTTTTTGCTTCATGCAAAATCGCATTTAGGAGACTCGTGTTCAAAATACAGGAGAGATGATAGCAATTCACCGTGGTCACAAGCAGCGCTCAAAGAGTCGGGACCACTGCACTCTGGGGAAAGCCGATCCAATCATGGCTAAAACACGGGTCAAGCAAATTACCAAGATATTCGATGTCTTGGGATGCACGAGAACGAAAGTTCCATTCGCTACTTTTATGTTCCGTGGCGAAGGCAGACATCGGTGGGAATCAGTGAGCACTCCATTCACCGCACTCAAAGATGTCATGGGAGACGCTTTCAAATAGCTTAATGACAAGTACTTCCCCGAAAGTATTCATATATAAGGAAGTGGAGTTTATTAGACTAGAGCGTATAACATGACGATTGTCCCAAAGACGAGGCGGTTCATGAGTTATCCAGTTTGCACCTCATTTGGTGGAGAATGAGGAACGATGACGCGGATGTTTCTTAGAGGTTTGAAACCCGCATACGCCAAGATCTCATTTCTCATAAATTTTCTCTATTCGAGATGTTGTAAATGTGGCTCACTTGTTAGAGCGAGATAACGAGTACGCTCAACCGAGGACCATAACCAGGATCATACTCAAGATAAGCAGCCATCGTAATAACGATAACCAAATGGAGAAAGAAGAATACGGACAAAGGCTGTAACCACTCGGTGGTAATCGTGGCCATGAAAATATAAGAAGCGAGCCTGAGGAGATTTTAAAAAGAAGAGATTCAACAACGACCACGCGAAGACGCCGCCATCAGAAGTAACTAGTTTTAAGGGAGGAGAACGACCACCCCATATATGCTACAAATGCGAAAAGAGGGACATATTAGTCCAAACCGCCTACAACAGCTTCAAGGTATGCTATAATTGTGGAAAGGAAGGACATATCGCCGAGATTGTACAAGAATCGAAACCTAGTTCAATGGGGATTGGTGACTCAAAAGATGTCCCAAAAAGTCAAAGTCAACGATTCCGGAAGAGCGCTTTGTCAGGATCGGTCCAAATGCGAGGAACCCGAACGGTTAAGACGTTAGTTAATTATAAATTCTTCACGTAAGTATATACCTTACTAGATATTGGTTCTACCCATTCATTTATCACTCTTACTTACGCCAACGCTTGAACTCGACTACGAGAAATTAAACTTTGACCTATCTCATGGAGACTCCATTAGAGAAACTTTCATTACATCCGTTGTTTAAAAATCTTGCTTGATTCAAGTTGGCACTATCACATTACTCCGTTAACCTTATTTCTATAGAGATATTTGCTTTTTGATGTGATTTAAGGTTAACTACTCATCACGCCAAATTGATTGCTTTTGTAAGGTCATAGTTTTCATATTCCTAAGCAACCCGTTATTCAAATTCAAGCAATCAAACCATCAGAGTCAAACATTTTCATATCAAGCCATGAAGTCATTCGCTTATTACGGATGTCAAGTTTTCTTAGTCCATGTTATGGATTTGAATAAAGACACGCCGATTTGAATAATATTCCCGTTGTTATTGATTTTCCCCGACGATTTCAAAGAATTTCTCGGTTTACTCCCAAAGATCGATATTAAATTTTGTATCGACTTTGAACCCTAGACAAAACTCATTTCTAAAATCTCATATCGAATGGCTCCTATCGAACTTCGTGAGTTAAAAATTCAACTATAGAATTTTGTACATGAGCCTTTATCTTGTGACTTCCTTTGTGGAATTCACCTGCCGCACTCTCCGTAAGGGACGCCATATTCGTAAGATAAGAAATCGATAGGTGTCATTGTGACGCATACATCCAAGGTTGGGATATGAGTCACAACAGAACAACCTAAGTTTCAGAATCGAATCGCGTAGTTTTCAGGCTTAGTTGGTTATTATCTGAGATACGTTGAAGGATATTCTCGAATCGCTATTCCATTAACGTAGCTAACTCAGAGAGATACAAAATTCGAATGGAGCAAGGAATGTGGGAAGAGCTTCAAGAACTCAAGAGAGACTCATTTCAAAGACATGTTCTCACCATGCCATCCTCGAAAAGCGAACGTGGTAGCCGACGTGTTAAGAAGAAGAAGATCAGTATATAAATATGAGTACGATATCACAAAGACTAATTTCAAGATAATTTACAAATAATAGAGATGGAGATGAAAACTCTAGGTACCCACGTGATGATATACTGAGTATAATCGACTTTAATCGATAAAGTTAAAGTCGCTCAAGCCACCGACCCGGAGTTGATGCGTATGAAGAAGAAAGTACAAGAAGGAGCTATTCCTGAAGCGAGAATTGATGAAGAACGAATACTTCGAGTCCACTCTAGACTTTGTGTTCCTAACGACTCTGATTTGAAGTACAAGATTATGATGGAGGCACACATTACGCCATTTGCAATCCATCCTCGAAGTACTAAAATGTATCGTGATCTTCGACATACATTTTGGTGGAACAATATGAAGAGAGATTGCAAAGTTTATCTCGATGTGTTTAACTTGTCAACGCAGTAAAGCGCGATCTTCTACCTAAGGGTCCGCTTGCAACCACTCGAGATTCTGGAATGGAAGTGGGAACACATTACTATGAATTTCGTTATTTAGTCTTCCTACGCTTTCAAGGCATCAATGCTATTTGGGTTATTGTTGATAGATTAACCAAGTCCGCTTTTCATTTCTTGCCGATATGGGAGACTTATTCCTCGAACGCCTTTCTAAGTATGTACGCGGAATGAGATTGTGAGGTCGCACGGCATGCCAAGATCCATAGTTTTAGATCGTGACCCAAGATTCACTTCATGATTTTGGGTTGTAAAGCTATGGGCACGCAATTTGTGATTTGGTTTGGCATACCATCCTCAAACGGATGGGCAATCGTAAAGGACTACTCAAACTCTTGAAGATATATTAAAACTCGTGGTCCTAGATTTCAAAGAAAGTTGATAAGTATTTGCCATCGGTGGAATTCTCATACAACAATAGTTATTAAACAAATATAGGCATGGTTCCATTCAAGCATTATATGGACGAAAATGTCGCTTCCAATATGTTGGGATGAGGTGGGTGAAGCAACATGGTTGGGACCGAAGTTAAGACGTATGACTACCGAAAAGATCCAAATGATTCGACAACGATACAAACCAAGACAAGATCGACAAAAGAGTTATGCGGATCTTCATCGAAAGGACGTGGAATTTAATGTAGGGGATCATATATTGTCATGAGTTGCTCCACGGAAGGGAGTTACAAGATTTGGGAAGAGAGAAAGCTCAAATCCACGATTTATCGGTCCATTTCAAATTCTTGACCGAGTAGGAAATGTAGCCTATGTACTTGCAAGCACAGTATCTCCAAGTATGTCTCGTGTTCATAATGTGTTTCATATATCTTTACTTCGTAAATATGTGAAAGACCCGAACCACGTTATCGAAGTTAGAACCATTTGAGATAGCCAAGACTTAACGTATGAGGAGGTACCACCAAGATTTTGGATAGAAGGAGCATGTCCTACGCCAAGAAAGGTCATACCACAAGTTAAAGTTTTGTGGAGGAATCATGCTATAGTAGGAAATGACCCGAATTGGAAACTAAATGAAAGCGAGGTATCCTCACCTTTTCAAACACTGTGCGTCGTCGTCCAATTTCGAGAGACGAAATTTCATAAGGAGGGAGGTCAGAAGACCCTCAAATTTTTTTTAAATAAAAAGGAATTTCCTTTATTTATTATTTTGAAATAGTAAGGGTTGATTTGATTAATGTGGATAGTTAAGGGTTAAATACGCAAATATTTCAAAATAAGCAAGTGGTTATAAAATATTCATTGTTGTTTGGGAATATTCGTTTGGTCGTGGAATATTCAGACTGCTTCGGGAATATTCGTATTTACGATAGCAAGCATGGCATGTGGGCCCCATAACGTAAAGCGATTGGATGAAGAAACGACAAATATAAGTTGGTTAAAAATAACTACGTAGTTATTACACCGCTAAGACCATTGAATACCCGTGGTTAAAATACGAGAATACGCTGCGTGTCATCGCACAAAGAAGACACCAGTATTGCATGATTGTTGAATTATTGATCCTTACGTAAGAAGGCACTACTCAATAATTATTACAAGAATTACCGCTCAATAGTTTATTTTATCGATTCAATAATTGTCGCGTTGGTATTTTATATATATTGTTGTTCAATAATTGTCACCGCACAAGATTTCCCATTATCGCATCAATAATTCATATTATTTGAATAATATTATTAGATAACATTATTGGCAATGTCTAGAAAGTTCTGTCAAGGAGAGGTTTGGTCACCTAATCATGGCGCCAAGAAGGAGAAATCCTTATCTGAAAGCCCCTCTTTCCTGGAACGAAATTTCAAGTCATAAAATGTGATTCTCGTAATATTATTTGTGAATAATTAATTATTGATTCATATGATAAAGAAATATTTATTTTATGTGGATATAAATGATGGATTTATTTATGTGGTTATAAATGAAGAAATTATGTTGAGGTGTTTTATCAAGATTTTATCTGATTGGAGGTATTAAAATTAAATCGTGGGTTTTGAGATATATCATGGGGTTATAATTTTTAATCCGATCGTTGATTGTGGTAATTTTTGGGTATGTTATACATACATAAGTTGAGTATATGTCCACAAATTTTGAACCGTTAAAATTCACGAATGATTTGTTATGAATTTTAAGAGGTGTCCTCGATTCTTAAATTAGGGTTATAATTGATTTTGGTGGAAAATTCTAGAATTGAGTGGGCCCCACTTGTGGTTGGTGAAGAAATGTGCTGAATTTTATTTCAAATGTGGTGGGTGGCAATAGTAGCGGTAAAAGCCATCAGTAAAGAAGTCAAGTCTGCTTTCTAGGCTAACATTTTCCTATAAATGAGGGCTAAGTTAGAATTAAAAATCACACCGTAAAACAAAGTTTTCTCTTTCTCTCTATATTATCGAGCGTATTTTGTGAGTATTTAGATACTTTGAGAGTTGCTTTGTCAAAGATAAGTTTCATTCAAGATCACTCCGACCTTTCCTTCCAAGCAATCGATTCTTTGAGGTAAGGGATATTATTTTTTCAGAATGATATTATTTCTTCAATATCATTATCTTTGAAATGTCGATCCGAGGTTTTTATCAAATTTGGAACTTTTTCATGTCGGGGTTATTATTCATGAGTTACTATTCACGAGTTACTATTCATGAGTTACTATTCACGAGTTACTATTCATGAGTTACTATTCACAAGTTACTATTCACGAGTACTATTCTATGAAGCGTGAAAATATTTTTTTGTGGAATTTCTATCTTTTGGTGTTTGAGTTACTATTCATGTATACGACACTATTCACGATATAAAGCACTATTCATGTATACGGCACTATTCATCTAAAATAAAATTTCTTCTTTTCATCCAAAATATCTATTTTTGGATACTAGCTCGATCAGATCCATGTTTTGATCATTCTTGAATTTTACACCACTATGATTATTTTTGAGGTATTGTTGATATGGATAAAACAAAGTACGAATCCTTAATCCTTAATCCTCCTTGTTTCATTTTTTTTCACAAAATTTTTCATTCGCTTCTTTAAAAATATTTTTCATCATCCTCGGCCTTAAATGATGATATTATTGAATATCTTTGGCCCAGTAGGCAAAGATGAATGATTTCTCAAGAATATCTTTGGCCCAGAAAAAGATGATGAGCAGTGTTGAGATGAACACGACCGATTGATGAATATCTTTGGCCTGTAGTGCAAAGATGAATATTTGATTTGAGATGAATATTGATTGATGTTACAGGATAAAATATTGATGATGGACTGTTAAATTCATAGATTATAGTAGATTTCATTCTCTCACGTAACTCTTCTATGAATTATTATTTCACGCTGCGAATATTGATCTCAAAACTTGTTGTCTATTGTATTCTATCGATTTTTTCCTGTTGGAGACTAACGATAATTTGTTGTATATTATCTTAGTCATAATATTCTTTATCGGGCTAGTTGAGCTCACCCTTTTCCTTGTTGTTCCATTTTTCTTCTCGTGAGGCGAGAATGTAGCGAGTACTAGCTCAAATGGAATGAAGGTTCTAGAGAGAGTTGTTTAGTAGTCCTCACCATTATTGTAAAATAATGTAACAATAAATGTGATGAGGATTTATTTGAGTATAAATATTGTCTAGAAGATAATATTTGTATTTAAACTCACAGCTTTTATTGTTGTGATAATAAAGTTGTAGTTGTTTCACATACCATGTATTCGGGCGACTCGAATGGGTTGGATGGAATGGACCTATTTTGGGGTCGCCACAAAGCGCTATCTCTTGAACAAAGGTGCAGTTGAATTGAAAGGTTCCAAACAAAGAAAGAGTTCTTTGGTTTAGTGATAAAGACAAAGTATATAGCTATAAATGAAGTCGCAAGTTGATTGTTTGGATTAAAAGTTCATTACGTAACTAGAATAGTTCCAAGTCTCATCTTGGATCTAAACATGTGTTGTGGCACTTTCATTTGATTATTAGAATCATTGAAGATGGGAAATCACTATAAAGATAGTGGTCTCTCAAGAACAACATTACATATCCATTAACTAAAGCTTATCCAACAACGGGGATAATCGTCACTTAGAGAGAAGAAGAGTATGAGATACCATGACGATCGACTTTAGTGCAAGTGGGAGATTGAAAGTAGTATGCACACAAGCCAATCATGTTTGATGATAAAGCATATACTTTGTAATAATCTTATTCATTTATTAATAAAAAGTATTAATTTATTAAAGGCTTTTAATTATCTACATGGTGTCGTGTTATAATATGTGATAAACCCATAGTTTTAAGCAATGCTTTTAGAATAATGATGATGATCATTCTAATGAGATCTAAATTCTTAGAAAGCTTAAAACTAAAATAGTTCCCAATCATTGGATTACTAAATTGGGGATTAGTGAATCCGGATAGATTGGTACATACGTTGCTTGCTTCATTGGATGAGGATGATTGATCTCATGATCATTTGTGTGGAGACACTAAAGCAAGTATGTAGGTGCTTATTAGAGAATAAGTTCACCGAACGTGGCTCGCTAAGGAATACCTAATGGAGTTTTACTTGCTGTCAATAGGAATTCTCAGAGTGATAGTAAGTACAAGTAATCCTTGGACTTGAGATCATCGTAGTATCTTGTGTATGATGAGTTATACTTTGACTTATTCCTTAAGACCCTTAGGGTATATCAAAGGGTATGCTTGGGTATAATAAGTTGTACATGGAGATAATGTATGATCAATAAAGAAACTACCACTTAATAAAAGAAGAGAAATGTCCTATGTGATTCGATAAATGACAACCCAAAGAGTCCTTGGTTAAAGCGTAATGAAATTAGAAAGGAGTTTCTAATTTGCATTATTTGAGTTGTGCATTTAAGAGTCGAAATACATATAATTAAATAAAATAAGACTTGATGAAGAATTCCATGTCTTATATTTAATTGGGACATCATGGTGGAAGGATTGAATTATGACGGTAACTATTTACTCAAAGGTTCTTTAATGATTAATGTTGAAATCTATATTATCCGGAAAGTCGCTTGATCGCTATTTGATGGAGGTTTATCCCTATTGTAGAATAAATATTATTTATTTAAATAAATTAATTGTTTAATTTATTTATTTAAATAAGATTAGAATTGTTCTAATTGATTTATTCACAACCTAGTTTAATATGGAGAACCTAAAGGGTCACACCATAAAAGGAAGAATAATTATTTAAGAAGTTAATGGCATAATCGTAATAATATGTTAAGTATATTTAATTTAATCTATGGTGATAGAATAAATTAAATAGCTTAATATTTATTATTTAATATTTTAGAAATATTAAATATAAATTAATAAGATGAGTCTTATTAATATTATTACAATTATTATTATTTTAATTTCTAAAAGAGTTTAGAATTAATTTAATATAAGTATTTCATTTATTCTAATTGGATTAGGAAGAAAAATTAGTTAAAGGAGTTTAATTAATTATCCCTTATAAGATTAGGGAGCTTAATTAATTAAAAGAATTTAATTAATTAAATAAATCCCAATTCCTTAATTGTTAAGGTGGGTTGCCCACATCTATAAATAAGAGGAGTCTTATTATGGGTGTGGTGGTTGTTGACTTTTACTAATACGTAATAATTTCAATTTGTTGGAGAGTACGCCCCCTTTTTCTATAGAGATAGAAAACTAGGGTTGAGCCAATACCCCTTCTTCTTGAATCTTTATTTTTCCTTGGTGGATCACCTCTAGAGGCCAAACATATGGGTGGCTAACGTTGATCAAAGGAAGGAACCAAACCCGGTGGATTCAAGTTGAACGCGAAAAGGATTGGAGGTGAACTTGTACCTGAGGAAGCTCGGATCTTCAAGGGTATGATTCTTGTCCTTCATCTTTTCGTTTAATTAATAATTGTGCATAAAGGGTGATTCGGGTATATGGTTTGTAAAATTTTAAACTTTGATTTTTACACGCTTCCGCTTACTTTTGCAATTTGATTGCGTTCTTGAATATTACAAACCTAACAAATAGGTCCATTCCATCCAACCCATTATGAGTCGCCAAATACATGGTACAGAAATAACTACAACTTTATTAATACATTTGTCGTGCAAAATACGACAACATATATACTGTGAGTTTAAATACAATTATTATCTTCTAGACAATATACATACCCAAATAAATCCTCATCACAATTATTTATACATTATTTTACAAAATTGTGAAGTCTACTAAATAACTCTCTAGAACCTTCATTCCATACCCGATAATTAAGATTACTACTACATTCTCGCCTCCGAGACGGCGAAAATGGAACAAAAGGAAAAGGGTGAGCTCAACTAGCTCAAGAAGAATATTATGACTAAGATAATATACAACAAATTATCGTTAGTCTTCAAATCAACGGGAAAAATCGATAGAATCAATAGACAACCGGGTTTAAATCAACAATCATGCAGAAAAAACAACAATTCATTAGAAGAGTTAAGTAGAGAATGCAAACTACTATCTTCTATATATGAATTTAAAAGTTCATCGTCGATATTTTATCCTGTAACATCAATCAATATATATCGAATCAAATATTCATCTTTACTCACGTGCCAAAGATATTCATCACCGATCATGTTCATCTAAACACTTCGCTCATCTTTGCACTACGGGCAAAGATATTAATCGATTAATCATATTCATCTCAACACTGCTCATCTTTGCACTACGGGCCAAAGATATTCATCAAGAAATCATTCATCTTTGCACTACAGGTGCAAAAGATATTCAAAGAATATCATCATTTAGACCGAGGATGATGAAAATATTTCAAAAAAAAATGAATCCAAAGTGAAACAAAAGAACAAATATTAAGGATTAGTATTTTAAACAATCCAAGTTCAAAAATACTTCATAAGTAATCGAGTGGAGTAAAATTCAAGAATGATCAAAACATGGATACAATCAAAGCTAGTATCCATAATAGATATTTTGACAAAAGAAGAAATTTTATTTTTAGATTGAATAGTGCCAGATTCGTGAATAGTGCCGTAGTATCGTGAATAAGAACTCGCACACAAAAGATAGAAATTTCACAAAAAAATCTTCACGCTTTCGTGAATAATACTCGTGAATAATAGTAACTTCGTAAATAGTAATTAAGTGAATAAGAACTCCGAGATATGAAAAAGTTCCAAATTTGATAAAATTTCCAATCAATATTTCTAAGCATAATGATATCAAGAAATAATATCATTTTCTTCTAATAAAATAACATCCCTTACCTCGAAAAAGACAAAAGATTTCTAGTTGAAACACCTGGATATAAAGCTATGACTTGAGCTTGACCAGATAGCAATACTCAAAGTATACTCAAAATACTCACAAGAATACGCCGATAATATAGAGAGAAAACTTCAATTTCAGTGTGATTTTCAATTCTAACCCAAGCACCTATTTATACGAAAATGCTTAAACACCAAAAAGCGTAAAATTTAATAAATTAATATTATAATTTTTCCACAACTTCATCACGCACACTAACAATCTGAATTCAGCCTCCTAATCACATGTTAAATGAGTTTCAAAAATGAAAAAAACGTTTTGTAATTAAAATATTTTAAACTTCCAAAATCAATTATTTGAGCTTCCTAACTTCAATAATTCATAATAAATAGCCCTTTTATCGTAAAATTCAATCTCGCAAATGTTTATAGGAAATTCAATTCTCTACAACTTTACGTAAGAAAGTTTTTCCAAATTTCAAACAAAATTGACCAAAAATCCACAAATGCATTTTATTTTATAATTATAATCAAATTTCTACCAATAATTGTGTCCACCAACATACAAAATATGTGTTAAACATTTAATGCCACAAAATACTCTTCCTCCTCATATACTCATATATCCCACATTCATTTTAAAAATATCACCATTATTATATTATTAAAATAATATATTTAAATGAATTATTTTATCGTAAAAAAGATAAAATATTAATTTTCAACAATTGTCATTTTAAAAATTTTCTCCATCTATATCCACATAAAATCAATATTTTTCTCATCATATAAATCAATAATTAATTATTCACAAATAATATTATAGAATCACAATCTTTGCAACCGTGCCGCTCCTGTGAAAGAGGGGCTTTCCAATAAGGATCTCTCCTCATCTTGGCCGCAATTAGGTGACCAAACCTCTCCTTAAATGTAACTTTCTGAGACATTGCTAATAATGTTTTCTAATAATATTATTCGGATAATATGAATTATTGCTTCGATAATGGAAAATACTTGTGTAACGACAATTTATCAAACAACAAGAATATAAAATATCAATGCAAAGAATTATTGAATCAATAAAATAAAATATCGAATAATAATTCATCGTAATAATTATTGAGTAGTGCTTTCACGTAAGAATCAATAATTGGTGCAATACTGCGCGCTTCTTGCTCAACAACGCCAGTATTAGTGTGTTTTAACCACCGTATTCCAACAAGATAATCTTGAATAACTACGCTTGCTATTTATATAAACAACTTATATTTGTCGCTTTCTTCATCCAATCGCTTTCCAGTTATGGGGCCCACAAAAGATCGCGCCATCGCATTTAATATTCCCCGACAATACGAATATTCCACGACCAAACGAATATTCTCCGATGATAATGAATATTTTATAACCACTCATTATTCGAAATATTTGCAGTATTTTACCTATAACTATCCACATTAATCAAATCAACCCTTACTATTTCAAAATAATAAATAGAGGAAAATAAATTTCATTTATTAATAATTTGGGGTCTTACAACCTAATTAAGGCTGCTAATAAGGAGAAATTCTTATTGGAAAGCCTCTCTTTCATAGTAAATTCCCCTGTATTATCATAAATGTGATTCTCAGTAATATTATTTGTGAATAATTAATTATTGATTCATATGATAAGGAAATATTTATTTTATGTGGATATAAATGTTGGATATATTTATTGTGGTTAAAAATGAAGGAGTTAATGTTGAGGTGTTTTATCGATATTTTTTGTCGGAATGAAGGTATTAAAAATTAAACCAGTGTTTTTGAGATATATTGTGTGAGTTATAATTTTTAATCCGACCGTTGGATCGTTGTAATTTTTGGATATGTTATACATATATAAGTTGAGTATATGTCCACAAAATTTGAACCGTTAAAAATGAACGTATGATTTGTTATGAATTTTAAGAGGTGACTGATTCATAAATTAGGTTTATAAATGATTTTGGTGGAAAATTCTAGAATTGAGTGGGCCCCACTTGTGGTTGGTAAAAAAATATGCTTAATTTATTTCAAATGTGGTGGATGGGAATAGTAGCGGGTAAAGCCATCAGGTTTCAAGTCAAGTCTACTAACATTTTCCTATAAATAGAAGCTTAAGTTAAATTAAAATCACACCGTAAAAGTTTTTTCTTTCTTTCTCTCTAGATTATTGAGTGTATTTTGTGAGTATTTAGATACTTTGTGAGTTTCTATTCATCGGTCAAAGCAAGTTTCCTTCAAATTTTATACCGATATTCCGATCGTAAGATCGATATTTTGAGGTAAAGGATGTTATTTTCTTCATATATGATATTATTTCTTTAATATCATTACGCAGTAAGATTGATCCGAATTTTTATCAAATTTAAACTTTTTGTGTCTGAGTTACTATTCACGATACTCTGACTATTCAATCTAAAAATGAAATTTTCTTCTTTTTGTCCAAGATGTCTATTATGGTTCTTATCTTTGATCAGATTCATGTTTTGATCTTTATTTTTGAATTCGCTCAAAATTGGTATTTATAAGATTATTGATCTTGGATAAACTGTTATACTAATTCCTACTATTTGTCCTTCATTCCTTCAACTGATTCGCTTTTCTTTAAAATATTTTTCATCATCCTCAAATTCTAAATGATGATATTACTAAATATCTTCTACGATGTAGTCAAAAGATAAATGATTAATCGATGATTATCTTTGGCCAGAAGTGCAGCATTTAGCAATGTGTTGAGATTTAATACGACTTAACCCATGATATAAAATGAATATCTTCGCCTATAGTGCAAGCAGATGAATATTTGATTAAAGATGTATATCGATTGTTGTTACAGTGATAAAATATTAATGATGGATTTTTAAATCTTAGAAGATAAGAGAACTCATTCTCTCTTGACTCTTCTAATTGATTCATTGCTTACCGCAAGTTGTTGATCTAAAACTTGTTGGCTATTATATTTTATCGATTTTTTCCTCATTGATTACTAACGATAATTTGTTGTATATTATTTTAGTCATAATATTCTTTATCGGGCTAATTGAGCTCACCCTTTTTCTTTTGTTCCATTTTTCCTCGTGAGGTGAGAACATGCTATAACTAATTAATGACATCTGAGTGATGGTTCTGAGAAAGATGTTTTAGCAATCTCACTATTTTTGTAAAATAGTGTTTGAATAATCAGAATGAGGACTTATTTGAGTGTGGATATTATCGCAGAAGATAATATTTGTATTTAAACTCACAAGATGTGTTTGTCGTATTTGCATTTACAATCAGATTATCGAAGTTGTAGTTCTTTTCAGTCTTATGTATTCTACGACTTCAGAATGGGTGTTGTATACCTATTTTGGGGCGTCACGAAGATTTAACATAAGAGAATCCAATGCAGACGCAGCAGTGATGGTTCTAGAAAGATGTTTTAGCGGTCCTCACTATTTTTGTAAAATAGTGTTTGAATAATCAGAACGAGGACTTATTTGAGTGTGGATATTATCTGTAAGATAATATTTGTATTTAAACTCACAGTATGTGTTTGTCGTATTTTGTTGTGACAATTGTATTATCAAGTTGTAGTTTATTTCACATCTACGTGTATTTGGCGATTCGTAATGAGTGTTGTAGATACCTATTTTGTAAATCATAACATAAACAAACATGATCAAATTGATAACTCCTCATATCATCAATTTTAAACTCCAGTTTGTTTTTGCACATACATAATATATATATATATATATATATATATATATATATATATATATATCCTGACCGATCAAAAATCGGACTTTTTTTTTCGCTTTTTTTTTTTAAAACAATTAAAAAATATTTAATATTTTATGAATCGAAATTTTTCCATAATATAATATTTTTAGGCGTGTTTGAATACCTATACTAAAAGTGTGGTGATACAGAGACAGACAATTATACATACATGTTTTGTTATACGTCTCCAAATCACACCTAAAACATCGACATGAAAAATTTCAATTCCATAATTATTTATTTATTTATTTTTAGTTGTTTTAAAAAAAAAACAAAAAAAAAAAATTCCGGACATTAGCTCCGTCCGGACGTCCGGACGTCCGGACTGGATCTTGCCCTATATATATATATATATATATACACTGATATACACAATTCAGAGTCAGAGAAAGGAAACAATTGAAATACAAGATATAGGTGAAAATGGCCTGCTAATTTGGATAATTGGATCACTATATCATCACAACTCGTAGAAAATTGCATGATTATTTCAAATAAAAATCATAATGAAGTTGAATCCAAATATTAACCATTCATTCATTGTGAATAAGAATAATCGAGATTTTCCAAAGAAAAAAGAAATGAAAGTCCACTAAAAAGAAATTCAAATTAATCAAACAAATAGGTGAACCTTAGTTCTTAAATTTTTTTAAAATCTTGGGGGGGGGGGGGGGGAGCATAGCCCCTGCAAGCTCCACGTTGCTCCGTCCGTGATTATAAACTTTATTATTTTAATATTTAAACAAACTACGTAAATGCGAATATTAGAATTAACTTGTGACAAAATAACACAATATATTTATATGTTTTTTTACTTGAAACGGGTGTAGTAATTAATTAATATGTACTAATGTGGGACAATAAGGAATTAAGTATCTAGAATAAAACTTAACATTGTCTTCCCACCAAACAACAAGATATTTGAACATTGGGCTCCACTAATCTTGTAGCATTAAATTATTGATAACACAATTTGTGGGTGGATCGTCTTGTTCTAATTATAATCTAATTAGAAGAGAATTTCAATTTCTATTTAACAAACATGCACTTGGTTATTCCTGGCAGCTCAGCTGGAAATTTGAATATTCATCATCTTATTTAGGCCAGGCATGCACTGATGCAATTGTACAAAATATTGAATATGTGTGTATATAAATATATACATATAAAATACAATTTTAAAACATACTTCTTAAAGGATTCTAATTCTCTCTCGACTAGGATCCTACCCATTTCAAATAAAATGGAGAGTTTTTATTCTTTGTATATTTTTCATTATCATATTTCTCTCTCATTATCAACGATGTCGCACATTTCAAATACATTTAAAATCCTGAATTGCGAAATGGAGAGAGTGATTATAAATTGTTAAATCCATTAGCGAAATTGTTATTTTACAAACAAAGTGTTGCTATAGATCCTATAACGACGGTTTTTACCGTCGTTATACATCTATAGCGACACTTTTGTTGTGAAAATAACAAAAAATATTATGGATTTAACAATTACCTTCATTATTTAAAAGAGATGATTTAGATTCGTTTTCTATATATAGTCTCTCTAGCGAACCATATGGAGCGAACTAAAAACAAACTGACTATAACGACGATTTTAGTTATAGCATAGAAAAATGATTTTCTATACTATAACGACGGATAAAACCGTCGCTATATCCAGTTCGTTTTTAATTCTCTCCCTATAGTTCGCTGGAGAGAGCCGACCTACATATATACAGTGGCGGAACCAGAACATTTTTACAGGGGGGTCAAAATACATTAGTAAAAAAAAAATTATTTATTGACGCTTGAAGTGCTTCTTTCAAAATCATTTTCCTCAATTATAGTATTTCACAACATCCTATTCCAACCTTTGTCAACCTTTGAGTTGTGAGTCTAATGGCGTTAAATATATATATATATATATATATATATATATATATATATATATATATATATATTTTTGAATTTCTTCCAACTATGGGACTATTAATCAAACTTTGAAGTTTTTAGTCAATTGATTAACTACTTTTATGAATAAATTACAAATTATAATATTATACATTCAAAACCTTATATTGTGATTCTGGTCATCTTCTTTGGAGACAACTGAGAGGAGCCACTCAAAGTAAGAAAATGAATTAAGTTATTCTCATTTATAAAAAATTGATACCAAGTTATGATTAAATTAGTAAGACAAATGAGTGCAATATTAATTAATTAATTAATTATCAAACTTATTTAACATTATTTTATCTTAAAATAATATTGTTAATTTATTATAGATGGAAGGACATGAAGAAACAAATGAATTAATATCATCTCATAACAAAGATCAAATTTAACTAACATTAATACGCTTCAGATTCCTGGATTGGAGGGTCATATGACCGACCCCTAATTCTGCCATTGCATATATATATATATAAAAATAAAAAAGGGTGTAAAAAGTGTCTCTAAACTAAGTATAAAAGTATCACTAAATGAATATTTATTTTAACAACATTATTATTACTCTGACAATATTAGAACCTAAAAATATGTATCATCATAGGAGTGGTCCGAGTGGAATTCAAATTTCCCTTCCCCTAATTGAAATAATTGAAATGTAATTTGAATGATACCAAAAAAAAAATGAAAATGAAAAAACCAATAATTGCTTAACCCTGGCCAGCTAATGTACTTGGAACTTTACAAGAATTTGGTCTTCATCTCCTCTTGTTCCTATAGATGAGTTCAAAAGAATTTGGATGATATCTTTGGGCTTTCCTCACTAAATAAATGGGTGATTTACGTATTTTATTACATTTTTTAAAAAAAATTCCAACAATAGTCTTCATATAATAATTCTGCTTAATACACTTCCATATTTTATTTACAATACTTTGGATGCGATTATGATTCCTTAATTTAGGGAATTAGTATTCAATTAAAATTCCTTAATTTAAGGATTAGTTATACATACGGCTTCTTCTATCTCTCCTTATCTATAACAACCGCAGCTAGTATCACCCTTCTTCTTCATTCAACGTATTCTTTCTCTCTCTATATATGATTATTGGTAGCAAAAATTATTGTTTGTTGAGGAATACGATGAGTGGATGCAGATAAGCACTTGGTTCGATCAACATCCCTATCAATACATTTTTTTCAAACATGTTTTGTGTTTTTTTCGATCTATATGCATTTATTCCTTTCAGTATACTCCTCCCTCGCATAATATATATATATTATCTGAATCGCTCTATTCAAAGAAACGAGGGCAAGATTTCCCATACAATTTTATTCCAGAACCATTCAATCTGAAAAGAATATTCTCGCTGATGAGAATCACGAGTTCTTGTAAGGAATTCAACTACCACTAGTTTCGACGTTCTTCGCTCACAACCGCTCCAATTCATTGTGAGGAAAATTTCAAACTGCAAAGATGAGGCTATATCCTTCACACGCAACCAAGTCATTTTGCCACCACGCTTTATGTTGCCATTCTCCTTCTCTCTTGATGTAAGTGGACAACACTTCGTCTTTTCCGCCGCCGTCCAAGGTCCTCTCTTCATCCCACCTCATTGCAACACGATAATTGTCGTCTTCATATTCTTTGCAATTTTCTTATAAATACAGTTGGTAGTTAAACATTCATGCATGAGCGTAACTAATTCAAATGTTATTAGGTTTAATTTATTTTAAAAATCTATTATAGATTTTTTTTTTTTAATAGTGCGTTGGTATTTAACACTTTGCTCTGAATGTAACGAATTCAATTTTTTTATTGGAGTTCTTAATTAATTAAAAAATCTATATGTAGATTATTTTTTTATATCTGATTAGTAGCCAGGGCCTTGTCTGAAAATGTAATCTAACGCGGTTTTATTGGAGTTACCAATTAATTATAAAAATTTATTATAGATTTTTTTTTTCATACTTAAATTAGTAGCCTAACCTATCTGAATGTAACCAACAAAAACTAAAATTGTTTCGCTGTAAGTTTTGGTTCTGCAACTCTGATTTGAAATTCTCTAGATTCTTACAAAAAACTAAAATAGTTCACTTCTTTGTATAAATATTTGGATCTGCCAATTAAACTAAAATTTATCATTTTCTCGCTTTTAATTTACTGGATTAAATCAACCTTCATCAACGTGGGTTGTGGTAGTAATGAATGAGAGATCGGCGTCACGTGGTGTTGAAGCGAAGGGAGGGGAGGAAGATGGCCGTGAAGGAGGATGAAGATAGCGTTGTCAAACTTTGAATATTTGAATTTTAATTATTATTTTGAATTTGAATTTGAATTTGTTGTTAGATTGAAATATTTGAATTTGAATTATTAATTATAGCGATTATTTGTCTCGATTTTAGGTTTCCTTATTAATGTGAATTGTCTTATTTTGTAATATGAATTCTCTTTTTGTAATTATTTGGTTGATCGTTTTCTCATAATTCTTTCTATCATTGTTGTATATTTATGTAAAAACCCAAATAAATCTCAAGGACAAAAAATGGGCCCAATTATGCGGGAATACCGCATCATGCCTTTATAGAGAACTAATTAACAAAGTCCATCACAATCCCCATGACATTTCTGAATCACTACTTTCAAGCCTGGCCCATTTAATTGGATAAACTGATCCTTCAGCAATTACTTCAGTCACTTGCAATGCTTTTAATTCATTATGTGGGCCAGCCCAGACTAGGCCCAATATTTCCACAACCACATAATATTACTTCTTGGACATCATGTCCACTTTCGGGTTTATCCTTCTAGTAGTCATTGGCAATTCTGTCGTAGACATGTTTGTCTTTGACGAGACTGTGATGAATAAGGACAAAGTAACGTAATTTAAAAGATATTTTTTTTAAAAAAGATGACATTAAGAGAGAAATAATAATTTCCTCTAACCAAAGGAGAGAAACTTTTTTTTAAAAATTGAATACAGTAAAATTTGTATACATATTAAAAAAAATAAAAGTAGAGAAGAGAGTAAATTTTTTTCTAAATTTATCCTTAGTGGTCTCACAAGATTATATAAAACGATGAATACTTTAATTTTTTTTATACTAATTGACTATACTAAATGACATGCTTACCCTTCAATTTATATATTTTATCTCATCCTTTTGAGAACAAAAAAAATTATACTTTTAATCATCTTTTTGGGGACGGAGGGAGTACCAACTACCAAGTATGCGCACATATTTAGGTATATATATATTTCTTGTTCTCTTTTTTGAGTACATTTGTTATAAGGAAACTGATAAATTTATAACAGAAAAAAATATTTTCATGAAAAGTCATCAATATAATTTATAAATGACGGTTTTTTTTTGTCATTAAACACCTATAAATGACAATTTTTATATATAAAAATATTTAAAAGTGTTGCTATTCATGAGACACTATTTGATACTTCTAACATTATAAAAATAAGGATTAATTACATAGTTTAGTACAGTTTTAGAAATAATTACAATAATGGTGCATAGATAAAATAATTACAAAAATAATACATTTTTTCATATTTATTTATAAAATTAATACATTTGGGTATCCTTTAATCGTGGCCCATGATTATCTCTCTTATCTATTCACTTTAATTATTATTTTCTTATTCAAACACATTCAAACACAGCAGACCTATTTTTGATCTCTGTTCATGTTTGTCTCTCTTTTTTCTTCATCACCTTTTTTCCTACTATAAATCAAAGTGGCGGCGGTTTGGCCGGCAGAGGCAAACCATGATTATTAGATTAAAAGCAGCAATTGGGATTAAGAAATTTGTGGTTTTGGGTTTCCTTGAGATGGGAGAGGAGGTAGCACATAAATGGACTGAAGTTGTTTATTCTAATCATGTGTTGCATGGAAAGAATTTCTGGGTGCACCTCTCAGCAATGTTTCCTTCTCGAACAAAATGGGAACTTGTCAGCTATTATTTCAATGTATTTATGCTTCGTAGGCGGGCTGCTCAGAACAGATCTAGCTGGTTGGATATTGACAGTGACGATGATGAGTGGAAGGGAAATGGTGAAGGACCCTTTAGTGTAATAGGAGAAGATAAAAATTCAGCAGTTGTATCTTTCATCAATCAAGATTTTTGAGTTGATAACGATGATGGTGATGATAATTTGCAAGTTAATGTGGTGGATGCAACTGAGAATGCCAAGGGAAAATATCACATGTCAAAGGAAAAGTATGAAAATTCTCTTGATGATCACAGGCTTGATGTCATGCAACATCACATGGATGGATTTCTAGGTGGTGGTGGTATATTCGTCCCAATGCTTACCTTGATTATTGGATTTGATCCAAAATCAGCAACAGATAGAAGAGATTGACAGTGGCGAAGCCAGGAAGTTATAGCAGTGTGGTCAAAATTATTAATAAGTTATAAAAAAGTTGGCGGGGTTGGTCATTCCCCAGCTGAATTTTTTAATAATTTTATACTTTGCCAGACAAATGCATCTAAATATCCAATTTAATAATACTAAAAAAAGGGAAATCACAATTGATTTACGAAAACAAAACCGAGGTTGGAGAAATTGAAGAGAGTAATTTACATTACAAGGCAAGAAGAAGGTACAAGAGAGAGTCACGATAGAATAAGTCGCACTCCAGGTCTCTACACTCATGGCCATTGGCCAGTCATACCAAGACCCACTTCAAACCACTGCGAAAGGCTTTGATGGTTCACTATTTGGCTTTTTGCTTTTGCGATTTGGCTTTGCCCCATTTCTCTATTTTGTGGTTGAAGTGCTGAACAGATATTGATGTATGAGATTTAGGATTGAGGCTTGACCGCTTGGGTATCTCTAATTAAAAAATAAATCTGAGTGGGGTCAAAAATTGAGTGGGGTAAAAAAAAATTTGTAAGTGATTTCAAAAATCGAGCGGGGTCAATTGACCCCACAATTTTACCATAGCTTCGCCCCTGGAGATTGGTAACTAAACCTTCATACCAAGGTTACCAAACCATCATACCAATGTTACTAATCCACCTCCACACCTGCAGTTTTTTCATAGTGCAGTTGGTAACCAAACTTTCATACCAAGGTAACCAAACCGTCATACCAAGATAACCAATCCACCTCCACACCTTCAATTTTTTCATAGTGTAGTTGGTAACCAAACATTCACACCAAAGTAACCAAACCTTCATACTAAGGTAACAAAACATTCATACCAAGGTAACCAATCCACATCCACACCTGCAGTTTTTTCATATATAGTGCAGTTGGTAGCCAAACATTCATACCAAAGTAACCAATTAAATATTATTAGGTTACCAATTTATTTTGAATGTGATGCAGTTGGTAGCCAAACCTTCATGCAGTGAGTAGCCAAACCTTCATACCAAGGTAACCAATTCAATTTTATTAAGTTACCAATTTATTTTGAATGTGATGCATGCAGTTGGTAGCCAAACTTTCATGCAGTTGGTTGCCAAACTTTCAGACCAAGGTAACTAATTCATACTGCAGGTGTGGAGGTAGATTGTTTACCTTGGTATAAAGGTTTGGTTACTGCTTGGTATAAAAGTTTGGCTATATCATTGGTAAACTTATCGTTTCTTCTTATAGTATCTTCATGTTTAAGTTATTCGTGAGTGATGAAATTTCAATATGATGTTGTGAATATTTGTAAAAATACATAGTTTGATCGTCTACCTTTGGGAGGAAGATCTCTTGATTGACATGTCTTTCTTTGTTGTCCGTATGTCTTATAGTCCTACAAGTGGGCATACAGTTATTGCTATACTGGAGGTCGGTTTCTTAGCTATGTATAGTAACCTTTCCTTTTAGGACACTTTTTGATTGTACTATCAGACACTCTATATCAATTGCAAAGTTAAGTGACGTTTTTGATAAATTGGATAATGCAGATATTAGATAGTAGCGGAGGAGAGGGCAAGAAGGAGATTCGCGGTGGAGTAGCGGATGGGAGGGCAACTGTGAGGGAGATGAAGATTTGAATTTGAATTATTATTTTGAATTTGAATTTATTTTTTTGTTAGATCCTAGATATTTGAATTTGAATTATTAAGTATGGCAGTTATTTCTCCCTGATTTTAGGTTTCCTTATTAATGTGAATTGTGTTATTTTTGTAATTATTTTGTGGATGCACTAATAGTGTAATTACTTTCTAATTGTTGTATATTAATGTTAAGGACCCTAAAAATAAATATACATGTAAAAGGGGCAATACAATGTTTTAAATTTTTTGGGCCCAAAGTCGATATACTCCCAAAAAGAGGCATAACATCATTTACAGGGGTGACAATTGTCATTGCACTGAAAGAAAAAAAAAGAGAAAAGAAGAAGGGTATATGAAGTAGGGGACGAGAAATGTCCCATAAAAAATAGAGTCTATTATCACATAAAATCGCTCACATACATACATATTTTGATGGCTCACGTAACTTTCTCTACACGCGGACCATCAAAATATACATATAAATAGTATGTGAGCGATTGTATGTGATAATAGACTTACTGCATCAAAAATCTCCCCTTATTATACCGAGAGTTTATACATACACAATCCCCAATATATATTTGTTTTTCCCAAATCATGCAAAACTATCTCAATTTTCACTTTTTCATCACCATGCAAACTAATCCTTGTGAAATATTTCCTCCGTTTCAAGATATAAATTATTAATGATTTTTTAAATTCAACTAAAGACATTGTTCATTATGTTAGGGTTCTGATAAATGTGCTCAAGTTCGATCAGATAAAATACATATGTTGCCCCTGAACTTTAGATAAGATTTTAGCAAAGAGACCACTCAAACATGATAAGCTTAGCTACTAAATTATCCAAAGAATATTGCTATATATTAAATCAATTCATAACAACTAAATAAAATAAAAAGAGATGACAAACAGAGGGGGAAGAGAATTATTTTGATAAATATTTTATAACAACAACAACAATAACAACAACAACAACAACAATAATAACAACAACAACAGCAACATTAATAATAATAACAATAATAATAACACTACTACTAATAATAACAATAACAATAATAATAATAATAACAATAATACTAATAATAACAATGATAATGATAATAATAATAATAACAAAAATACTAATAATACTAATAATACTAATAATAACAATGATAATGATAATGATAATAATAATAATAACAATAATAATAATAATTTAAATAATGCATATTTTTCATCATTATCACACTACAAGAAAAAGCGTTATTTTCGACGGAAGTAAGGTCAACTGAACACATTCAGTCGACTTTAAGTTAAGACCGACTGAATATTTCATCGATATTAAGTCAGTCGAGTTTAATGTATCCTCGACGGACATCCGTCAGAATTAAGCCCTCTTCCTTAGCGCCAAGCTTTCCCGCCATCGCGAGTATAAAGTCGACGAAATATGTGTTATCCTCGACGAAATAGTTCGTCGAAAGTATCTTAAAGTTGACGGAAATAACCTCGACGGAATTCTGTCGAGAATAATTATTAAAAACTTAATCAGATAATTTTTTTCTCCAGCGCCTCCTCTCGTCACTCACTCTCCCCTTTCTCTCTCAGTCAGTTCTCTCATTCACTCTCTCACACTAAAACTCCCTCGATCATCTCACTCCGCCCACACCACCACCTCGCCGGAATCCAACCACCATCTCCGACGACCACCTCCGACGACCACCTCCGCCCACCTGCTACAGAAGCTAGACCACCTACTGTGGTCGATTTCTTCTCAAATTGGTGGTTTTTTAGTTAGTAAAGCTTATACTTTTTGTTAAAAATTCAAGCTAAGCAGGTATATTTGATGAATCTGTCATTTGATTTTGATTAATATCTTTTAAATGCATGCCCTATTTTTGCAAAATGGGTTCTATTAAAGTATATATTGCTATGTATTTTGTATATATGTTTGGGTCTAAAAATTAGTGGGTATTTTGTATATATGTTAATTTGGGTCTGAAAATTAGTGGGTCTGAAGAATGTACTGAAATTGGTTTTTATTAGGTTTGAAATTGGATATATTGGTACCGAAGATATGAAATAGGACTGAAATTGGTATAAGATAAAGCTGAGTTAATCAAATTGGTCTGAAATTGGTATAAGATTGTACTGTATTTTGTATATATGCAGGAATTGCATAACTAAAAATTGGTATTATATGCATGCTATGAATGGTTGATATATGTGTTTGTTTATTATTATTCTGAAATTGTGAAAATTTTGATGAAATTGAGAATATTAGTTGCAATTCTGAAATTCTGAAATTTTGATGCCATGAATAGTATCTTGTTGATGCTTCATGAATTGTAAAATTTCGTGTTATATTCGTTATTCCCGACGGAATTCTGTTAGAATTATTCAATTACAAAATCAGTAGGCCCTAAAATAAATAAAATTTAATAATAAATTAGAATAATATATATAAATTGAATAAATATATATAAAATAACTTAAAAAAATCTAATAAATAAAATAAAATAAATTATAATTAATTAATTAATATAATATCTTTTAAATAATTAAAAGAAAATAAATTATATTTAAAATGAATAATAAATCGAGAATAAACCAATTAAATTGAATAAATTAAATTAAATTTAATAAAAGAAATTTTAAAAATTACATAAAATAAAATAATACAAAATAAACTAAGTTTCACTTACTTAGTTTTTTAAATTAATGAAAATAAGATCAAAAATAAATAAATAATATAATATAATAAAAAATAAATCAATATTTTAGTAAATAAAACTAAATAAAATAAATTAAATCATATCTAATAAATAAATAAAATAAAATAAAATAAATTATATTTAGTTAATTAATATAATATAATATAATATAATATAATAAAACTAAAAATGAGCAATAAATCGAGAATAAACCAATTAAATTGAATAAATTAAATTAAATTTAATAAAAGAAAGTTAAAAATAATATAATATAATATAATACAAAATAAACTAAGTAGTTTTTTAAATTAATGAAAATAAGATCAAAATAAATAAATAAATAAATAAAATAATATAAATAAAATTAAATATATTAAACTAAAATAAAATAAAATGAAATGAAATAAAATGAATAAATTAAAATTAAATTAAATATAATTACATATAAATTAAATGAAATATAATACAACATGGTAATGAAAAAATAGTATAATATATTCAAATAATAGTATAGTACAGCTATGCCTAGACATAGCGGTGGAGGCGGCCGTGGTGGCGGTCGCGATGGATCGGGTGACGGTTCCCAAGGCGGGTCGTCTTCGTCAGTTAGTGAGTTAACACTTTTTTCATAACTATATTAAACATTCATTTACAGAAACTATATCAATGTCATAACTATATTAAACATATAGATGCTAGACGTCAACGTCAGTGAGGGCCTAACCTCTGTCTATTAGGTCGTCCGCCAGAGGTTCCTGACATCTGCCCCGTTGATGTTGGGTCATCATGGTAGGTTTCAACTTTAATATATCACTTATGTTCAATTAGAATGATATTATTATGTGATTAATAAATTAAAATGTTCCATACAAATTTTGTTTTCTAGTATTATGGATTCGATCGCTAAGCGGATCAGTACATCATATACCAACGATTCTCTCATCGGCATCAGCATGCGATTTAGCCAAGATTGCTAAGCGTTCTGATGCCCGACTTTATGGTGACAAGGTGTTGCGTGAACTTGACAAGCAAAGTGCCCATTAAGCAAACGGTAGGGTGAGTGATGGTAAGACAAAAAAGTGGGCAAAAAATAGGCCGATTTTCTTGGGCCAAAATCATGCGACCCAAAAGTTAGGCTCAGTGGCGCCAGTCATGCAATGGTGAGACCAATGTCAGGCATATTTTATGCTATCTTTTTGGGTTTGGCCCAAACAATTGGTAGGACCAAAAATGGGCGCCAAATAGGCCGAATTTTATGGGCTAAAAATTTGCCAAAAGTCTACCACTGGCGGTGGCCTAAACCTCTTTTGCTGTCTAGTGTTGCGGGAGTTTCAAGTAAGTTGAATTACATATACTAAATCAAGGTTTAAGTTATTTACATATTGTTCAAATTATAATTAATTATACGTACGTTATGTCCGTTTGATAGAGGTATTATAGATACGATCCCAACATCACTGAGGCAGATGGTGACGCCATTATTATTGCGCACATCTCGAAGAACTATTCCAGCTGGTTGTACGAAATGCGTATGAGATCAGTCCGGGCAGTAGAAGAATCACTGAGAGACTACTATTATGACAAAGATCATCGGCCATGCCAAATCGATGTCGAGATGTAGTATGGGCTGCCATGTGTACATATTGGGATGATGCTGCCTTCAAGACCAAGTTTGAGCAGATGAAGAAGAATCGAGGCCAGCTACGGGTTGTATATACTTCTGACTCGCAGTCGTTTCAGGAGGTTAAGTCGGTATGTATTTATATTTAGTTTAATTTAATATTAAACTACAACTATAGTAAAGTTCGGTAATATTAATTAATGTACATGATTTAGGCTATGCGGAGTAGCTTGGACCGACCTCCTACTATGATGGAGTTCTGGGATAGAGTCCATACGCTGAAGAATTCTACTTCAGGGTCGACGATGTCTCCAACAACACTAGCTATACGGGTAATACATTTACTATAATCTCTATAATTTAAGATCATATTATGTAATTTATAGGATGATACAAAGTTACCTCACATGTATATATATTAAATTACAGGACCAGTTTGAGAAGCTCACATGACCGGTAGATATAGCAGAGTTACAGTAGCTAGAAGCGATCTTTGAGACGACTGATCCCACCGTCTTTCTGTCCGAGATTAGTTTATCTTAGGATGACAAGAGGCTAAATTCCAAAATCACCTAAAGTTCTGGGACAACCCTTACATTTTACCCAAGTGCAATCCAACAAAGCTTCAAGTCTGAGTCCTAGTCTTGCAAATCAAGGGACATGACGCGTAGGAAGACCCTCATGCAGTGGCGGATCTATGTGGAGGGCAGAATATGCTGTGCTTATGTTGAGCTTTTTTTTAGGTATAGGGATAGGGACAAAAATAAAATTTAATAAATTTAAGGGGCAAATTTATGAAAAAGTTAAACTTACGGTGGTAAAAAAACTTAAACTACTACTATAAAAAAAACTAAACACAATCGCTCTCTAACTCGTTAAGCTTCAACACTTCACACTTTAGCCCATAAAAATCCGCCCAACTGTGAACATATTCTGAATCCGCTTATGCCCTCAGGTTAATTTTTTAATTGGATAATATTAGTTGTCTCAATTTTTTTGACCGAAGTGAGTCTGAAATGACATGATATTGAATATTTTGTGGAATAACCAATCACATGAGATCTAACTAACTGATGTAATGATGTCATATCATTGAGATGACTTTTGAAACCAAAAATTTGAGACCCATATAGGGGCAGATTCAAGAATTAGTTCAGATCAACAAAATATTAATTTTTTTAAACATAAAATGATTAAAAGTAATATATATATATATATATATATATATATATATATATATATATATATATATAGAATGGATCAGTCCTGACTTTCAGACTGACCAAAATCCGCCCCATTTTATTTTTATTTTTGCTTTTTTTTTAAAACAACTAAAAAAAAGTTTAATATTTTATGGACTTGTACATACATGTTTTGTTATATGTATCCAAATCACACCCAAAACACTGTATTATGTAAAAATTCCAGTTCCATAAAATATTAAATATTTTTTTAGTTATTTTAAAAAAAGAAGCAAAAAAAAAACAAAAAAAAGGTCCTAATTTTAAACATGTCCTGGCTCTGGACGGATCCTAACTTCTCTCTCTCTCTCTCTCTCTATATATATATATATATATATATATATATATATATATATGAAAAATGTATGTATACAACTGTGTATTACACAGTAGGCTATGTCGACGATTTTTTGGGCTATAGTGACAATTTCACCCGTCGTCATAGCTATTCTAGGCTATAATGACGATTCTTTACTGTCATTATGTAAGACCAAAAAATCTCCGCCATAATTTTTTTTATGTAGAATACACAATCATATATATATATATATATATATATATATATATATATATATATATATAAAACCCCAAAATCATTGATTACTTAATATATGTAGAATAATATTATTCAGAATAACATTATTTGAATCTTCAAATTTAGAAAATATTACATAATATCGTATGTTTTAATCATATCAGATAATTCATCTACAATATGCATGTACAAAATGTTAAACTAAAATAGAAAAAAATACAATACAGTAGGTATTCATTAATATTGCACTAGATCATGGTCAAATAATTTTTTAATTGAAAATAATACATAGGTATTTATTACAAGAAAATAAAAATGATTGCAAGCTATCGATATAAGAAAATAGTCATGCTTGCTACTTTAATGGGCATGATTGTTTGGAAGTTCCTTAATAAAGTCTTCATACTTCTTAAATTGTGTATGGAATTAAATAAACTTAAATATTTAAGATACTATACATCCACGGAATCAAATAAACTTTAATATTTAAGATACTATACATCCACCCGCATGCAGACCATTTTTATTGACGGACAAAATTGTAGTTAAATCCGGTATGAACAGTCACTAAATAATATATATTATATAAAAAAAAGAATAAAAAACCCAGCTATAACAATTGCCATATATAGCTAAAAACACACTAGTAAATTTTACTTAGGTTAGATTCTGGGTGGCCTTACAATGTAAAAATTAATACAGGTCTTAGAGAGATAGAGTGAGTATATATTGAGATAAGATAGTGAAAAATAAATTGATATTTTTATATAAAAAATTGATATTTTTACACGATCTCTCTCATATGAATAGTGAGTGAGTTCTACCTCTATGTAAAAGAGAGACTCATGTAGAAATATCATTTTAACATGTGAAAATATCAGTTCTTAGTGAAAAAAGGTTAGCACTTGGAAGTAATTAATTGATACCTATGGAGGGTGATATATATAGAGTAATTAGCATCATGTCTTGAATAATGCTAGAAATATAAATTATTCTACAAGCATTTTACAAACTGTTTATGTGACATACTCCACCTCAACATATTGTGTGGAGCCGAAGACTACATTGAAACAATTTGTTGATCAATATACTGAGGTGGAGTATGTCACATCAACAATTTGTAAAATATTTAATTGTAAAATAATTTGTGTCTGTAACATTACTCTTATATCTTTGGTTGTAAATATCTTCCCAAATTGAAGGGCTATAATGCCGTTTAGGCCAATACACACCCCTAAAATACAAAGTATTTAATGTGGGCCATGGAGTATTAATATATAAGAGAGAGAGAGAGAGGGGATATATATATATATATATATATATATATATATATATATATAGTTCTATATGGATCTTTATAGGTCTGTGTACTTACACTTTTTGAATAGATTGATAAACTTATTGGAAAATGAGATTGAAACATAAATATACTGCAATGAAAGTATGCAACTTATCTTAGCTTTTATTTTAATATGAGGACTACATACATAGTCAACGTGTTGTCGGTTTGTTTAAATAAAAGCAATTTTAATATTAAATAATGCTTTAAATAACGAACAAGCTCTTCAATTTGTTAAAAAAAAAAAAAAAATACAGCAATGACAAGCTCTTACTACAAAAAAAAAAAAAAAAAATAATATAAGCTAGCGTATGCCCTCTTAAACATATAAAAATCTAATAATTAGCCTGAGTTCTTTATTTGCTATTTTTATAACAATATTTGTTATTTTATAAAAGCGAATATTTTTATAAAAACAAATATTTTATAATAACAAATAAAGAATATAAAATATTTTATAAAACAAATATTTTTATAATAACAAATATTTTTATAATTCTTTATTTGCTATTTTTATAAAAATATTTGTTATTTTATAATAGGATATAAAATAGGATATAAAAATATTTTTATAATTCTTTATATAACAAATATATGCTATTGTTATATAAAATAAGATATAAAATATCATAAAGAATTAATATTTTAAATTAAAGTGGGAAGAAATTAATATATTTGTTATATAAAGAATTATAAAATTATTTTTATATCCTATTTTATATCCTATTATAAAATAACAAATATTTTTATAAAAATAACAAATAAAGAATTATAAAAATATTTGTTATTATAAAAATATTTGTTTTTATAAAATATTTTATATTCTTTATTTGTTATTATAAAATTATTTATTTTTATAAAATATTTGTTTTATAAAATAACAAATATTGTTATAAAAATATCAAATAAAGAACTTGTGCTACTATTAGATTTTTATATAATTCAAAAGAGGTTGTCTTTGGTTTAGATTTTTTTTTTTTTTTATACAAGTCAAAGAGCTTTGTTCCTTCGATATTTTTTTTTTTTTTTTTTTTATGTTAGAGCATTTCGATCAAGAAGAGCTTGTCCTCGATTTAGCATTATTTAATATTAAAAATTGCTTTTATTTAAACAAACCGACAACACGTTGACTATGTAGTGTCCTCATATTAAAAAAATAAAAGCTTGCATACGTCATACTTATTTGAAGATATTTATGTTTCAATCTCAAATTTCCAATAAGTTTTATCAATCTATTCAAAAAGCTGTTGTCAGATAATACCCATAAAGAATCCTATTACATGGATAAGCCCTATATATATATATATATATATATATATATAAAAGTTATAACTTGATCAGAAATATATGTTCTAGCTTGCTCTATATACAACAAGACATGAAGTCATCAGTTGTGTCATGCAAGGTTGCCCTTTTGGTCACTCTTTTCTTCCTCTGCTACATTTCAGGCTTATCACTTGGCATTGAAGGTAATTGAATTAAACTTCTACCCAGAACACAACATTCTTCATTTTATAAATAATTAAACTCAGTTAAAAGAAACTTCCCAATTTTTTTCCTTAAAACATATTTTAAAACTAATTAAATAATTTTTCAGTTTCTAGTCATGATTTCATGAAGTTGTCAGATTATCATTTGTTGCTAATCAGGTCGAAGGATTCGGACAGATGGCCAGGGAGCTAACGGAGCTCATTTGGATGGGAGAACGAAATCAGAAGAACCTTTCTTCGAAGGAGATTCAGTCAATGAAATGGATTATACACCAGCTCGGAAGAAAACACCTATTCATAATTAATTTGCACCACTAATCTTCTTCTTCTTCTCATTCTTTTTCTTTTGGCCGTTTATGTAGTTAATTAATACATTCTCGGTGTCGGTCTGTCTTTAAAAATGAGTACCATTTTCTCGTTAAAGATACAGAGAAAGTATTCATTTTTTAGGATGTGGAGAATTTATATATACTTTATCTAGCTGGTTGTTAAATAATGTATTGTAAATTGGACATTTAGTTGTTGATATTGATAATGTCAACAAAATGTATTGGAATGTAGCAATATTGGTGGGGTGGGATGGGGTATATATTATCTCCTAGATATATATATATATATATATATATATATATATATATATATATATATATATATGTGAATGTCTACATCTGAACACATTAGTTTTTACTCAAGTTCTATGTATTCTGGTTAATTATCTGTGAAAATTTGAACTGATCGATCACTCACTGTTCAATTAAGGGGAAGAAAAGAAAAAAATAGGATCAATTAGGTGGATTTGTTGGTATATATGCTTGCCTGTCTCAACACAATTTCAATTTTGATTCCAAAAAAGATGTTCAACATTTGGCCAAGGAGGCACTTGAAAGGTATGTTCAACAAAGAATTCCATCTGTAATTTGATTCCTCACAATTTATAGCACCATGCCCTGAAGCATTTTGTCTCCCTAGGTAAGCAATCAACAAAAAGAAGTTGCTTCCCATAAAGAATGTTCTTCAACATGCTTGTGTTGGTTTATATATTATTTATGATTTTAATAAAGACAATATTATTGGGTTTGTATTTAAAAATAAATTTTATTTTAATTATTTGGGCTGTTTGAAATTGGTTTGATTTAGTGTAAAAGCTTAATGGCATCCTTTAGTGTAACAGCTTAATGGTACCTTGTTTGTTTTCTTGGGCTGGTTTAAATTGATTTCTTGGTTGGCTCAAAGTTGGTTTGGTAGTTCATTAGATATCCGATAAACACTTATGCTACGTTTGGATCGATGGAATAGGAGGGAGAATGGAATGAATCATTCCATTGGAATGATAAAAATGTTGTTTGGTTTGTTTATTACAACGGAAGAATGTATTCATAGTGGAATAGATGTTAACTTAAAATTATAATTTTTATTCCTAGAAGGGGGGTCAGGAATAACTTATTCCATCTATTATTTTTAAGTAATTGACAAATATGCCCCTTAAAAATAAAATAGGGTTTCATGTTCTTTCATTCAATCAATCTATCGATCTGCGAAAGAAGAGGAACAGAGGCGAGCGAAAGAGGAGCAGAGGCGAGTCTGGGATTTCATTCAATCGATCCATCTATTCGGTTTGCTCTTCTTCCTGAGATTTTGATATCGTTGTGATATCTAGTTCATCTATTTGTTTGGATTACAGATCTCTGTTTGGTGTGACATTGAGAATTAATTTGATGCTAGTTCTAGTTCAATTTGTTTGGCGTTTATTCTCTTTGGCGTTCATTCCACATGAAATTTCACAAACTAGAAAAGATTTTACGCATGAAATATATTGATTCTAAGTTTTGTTTTTTGTTTTTTTTTTGCCAAGATTTGGAATCAGAATAGTACTGTGATTTCTGGTTCCATATCTGTTTCGACTTCAAATTTGAAAGCAAACTCTTGTACCCAGCTAAGTTACTGATAAGCAGATTTTGTGTTGTCACTAAACATTTTTTATATATATTTTAAATTTGTGTTGTCTTGTTTGTTTGTTCTGGACTTCTGGTGGTGGGGGGGAGGGATCTGTATTAAGTAGTACTAGTATGCAAACCATAGAAGGTTTAAGCAATGATCAAACCCAAGCAGCCTTACATAAAGTGGTTTAAGCAATGATCAAACCTGAGCAGGCAAATCAACTACAGAATTCAGTTGATCTATGTAGCACAGATCTTTGTTTTGAAGCCTAGCGAATGAACTGTTTCATTATTGCTTTCATTATAGTATGTTTCTTGAAATTATTTTGAAATTGTTTTACAATATGTTTATTGTTTGAGTTTGCTCTTACTTTTTCAATTGAATTGCAGTCATGGCTCCACTACAACAAAAAGGGTTATTTCTGACGGAATATTCGGTCGGTAATAAGCATATTCCGTCGAGGTTAACCTTATTTCCGACCAAATATTCGGTCGGAAATTCGTTCGTATATAAGCATGTCGAAATTAACTTCGTCGATATTTCGGTCGGGGATACTTAGATTCGACGAATTTATTGTCGACCGAACATTCGATCGGAGTTAAAATATCCCCGACTGAAATGTGTCTGTCGAGGATATTCGGTCGGTGATAAGCATGCCACGTGGCCGCTTGACAAACGGAAGAGAATGAAGAGATTAATTGCCTTTTTTTATTTTTGGTCCGAAATAGTTGCCATGGTTACCTTATTCATGCAATTTGTTATATCTATGGCACGACATAGACATATGAGAGCACTTAATCGACCAAAGTACACCATTTCTTGCTCGAGCGGTCTAAAATTTATGAGGGAGCTAGTGTATGATAGTGACATTACATGCCACAATTACCTTAGAATGGATAGGGCAAGTTTTACCAAATTATGTGATATTTTACATACCACAAGCAAACTTAGTAGTAAAAAGTACCTTCAAATAGATGAACAAGTTGCCGTATTCTTGTATGTGCCCATCATGTGAAAAATCCATCATGTGAAAAATCGTATGTCATAAGTATTACAATTTCGTAGATCCAACGTACTGAGATGTGATTAGTAGGTCATTTCAACAACGTACTCAATGCCGTGATAAGATTGGAAGGTCAACTTTTTTTAAAAATTTGGAACCTATAATGTGAAAACTCTAAACCTAGGTATCAAAATCGAAAACTAACGTGTTAGGTGTTTGCCCTCGGAGATGCAATTTATGTGACACCCCAATCCGGTACTTTGAATTCCACGGAATTTGGTGTTCATTTATACAAATATCATCTATCTATCTACCCATAATAAATGCAAACCATGTAATAGATAGAATAAAAATCTTTCCCTTAAGGGTTACAACATCTGAATAATAATAATACAATCCCAGGTTAAACTAACCTTAAACATCTGTATGTGGAATCGAAATAATAAGTCTTAATAACATCATTAACTTAAGTCTTAAACATAAATACATCATCTAATAAAAATAACAAGTCTTCATCACTTGCTAACTTTGCCCTTGCCTTTACTAGTGGAAGGTTCATTAGTTCTTTCGTTCTTAACTGCAATGTTATTATTAAGCAAGAGTGAGCACTATTGCCCACAAGTATAATAATGAAATAACAGTATAATAACATGCGAGTAAATCAAAGACATCTGAATAAAAGCTCAACTTTTGAATCAAGAATGAATAACAAGAATCAAAAGAATTCTGAGGGTCATAAGACCTTGAACTATGTCCTAGGTTATCAAGGGTTATACTTGAAACCTTTAACAGTCATAAGACTATGGACCTTTCTACTGTGCTTAGGGGATCAACCCTTAGTACCATCACATGCACAATATCTTAACTTAACGCTTAACGCATAAGTAAATCCCTTTGCGGGGTTGTTCATCTCAGTTTGACATTCGAGTCCGCACTAAAGGAAGTTTGGTTTGGATAATTCATCAAGGGTTCTGAAATTTAGAACGCTCATCAACTATGGACTAGTCGAATCAATAAGGGTTCGCTAGTCTAATAAGATTCAATAATAATGATATTCAAATTGAATAATAATCTCAGGAAATATACAATAGGACAATTATTGTATAACTGAATCATGCTTTGAAAATATAATCAATCTTTAATATAACATTTGAACATGAATAATAAAAATGATAATTTACTCGAGGTAAATAATAAACTTGTACAATAATGACAAGTAGGGTTAGGAAACTTGCCTCGTGCGTAGATTACACTTTAACTAAGCACGTTCTTTGAATTTAATCCTACATACCATTCACATTCACAATACCAGTTAATTATAACTTAACTAATCATCATAAACTCATTATCTTTGTCTACTTTGATTATTGACTATACTTAGTCAAATTACCACTTTGTCACATAATTTTTACTTCATGAATTATCAAGCTAATTATGTATTCAATAATTCAATCCACATGCAATTATGTTATTTACATGTTAAACAACTATTTTATCATCATATTATACTTCTAACATGTTTACATGTTCATTACATTAATTTACTAACACATTGTTAGACTTAAACATTTTAAAAATTACATTTATGAACTTTACGGAGAGTGGTATTTATTGCATTTCACATTACACTTGTACTTTCGGAGTTCTTGGCCGGACACTTGGCGCTCTGTGGCGTAATTGTTATGTTCGACTTGGCATGATTGCTAGACTATGTACATTGGCTCTTCTTTTGGCAGCGGGACTTTCAGTTTCGGAGTTGGCGCATAGCGCGAAACTCGAACTTTTGATTCCATTAGCGAAAACACGAGTTCATGAAAAGGACAATAAATGATCATTAATTTCTACTAAATTAACATACCCACATGCTATAATTTATACATAATCATTACCCAACATTTATAGAACAATTTTAACCCATTAAAACACATAATCACGAATTAAAACCTATAAATTCACTTGACTTTGATGTTCTTGAAGGTTTTGAAAATAAAACATGAAAATTGTCACTCTGGGATTCGTTATAACACCGAATCCGTTCATTTAAACTTTGGTCTCTTCATATCAACATGCATAATCAAATAATAGTGTAAAATTTAGGAATAATATTTATGTTTACATAAAATTACGTATAAGGCCATATAGCCAAAACCCAAACTCTGTATATTTTGAAATAACAAGTCATCATAATACGACATGTTTTCATGAATTTGATGATATGGTTTACATAATATATATAATTAAATACGATGTGATATGTCATAACACATACACAACCCATAATCATTACTCCTATCCCAATTATAGAGGTTTAAGCTAAAAACTTTAAAAGCCATATTTATGAAACTTAATTGACGTAAAATAGAAATTAGGAAGGAGGAGATTACCCTGTAGAGTATAAAGAAGATGATCAATGATGATCCTTTCACAAGTATTTGATTGATTACACACTCATAATCTTTTATCAATCTCACAAATTCTCTCTCTGTGAACTCTAAATTATGCTCTACTTATTCTCTGAGACTTAGGAATAATAATGAAAGAAAGTAGACGTCGTAATCAAATAAACTGATGCGTTGTGGTCAGTTACCCATCATGGGTTAACTTTCCTCAACTCTCTCTAAGGCCATGTTTGGCTAGCAAGAATAGATTACAAAACTATTTAATTTAATAAAGCTTTATCATATAGTTTAATAAATGTCACACTCCTTTATAAAATAAATCAATATCTTATTTAATTTATTTTAAATAAAATATAATAATTTCTCATTAATTCACATAGTCACATAATTAATTTTTCTCTTAAATTAATTATATCAAATTATTAAATCTCTAATTAATTAATACATTAATTAAAATAACATCATGCTTAATTAAATATTTCATTTAATTCAATAAGCTCACATAATTACATACTTCGATAATAAAATTCTCCACATAAATTTAATAAATGTAACACATTTAATTAAATTAATCTACCACAATTGCATCAATTAATTATTTAATCTAATAATTAAATCATCGAAAAAATATTTATTTAATTCAATAAATATTAAAATTAATTTACAAAATCTCGTTCGTCACATCTTTCCCCCTTAAAAGGATTCTGTCCCCAGAATCACGACTCAATAAATTCGACCCGTTACATTCTCCCCCCTTACAAAGATTCTGTCCCCAGAATCGCTTACACATAATTAAGTAAATAAATGAGGATAATTCTTCATCATATTCTCTTGAGTTCCCACGTAGCTTCTTGACGTTGTGGTTTCCTCCAAATTACCTTAACGGAAGGTATAACTTTATTTACGAGAACTTGTTCTTTTTCGATTTGACAATTTGGATAGAATTTCTTCGTAAGATAAGTCTTTCTCAAAATGTAGGGTTCGTATTCAATTACATGCTTGTAATCGGCTTTGTATAGTTGTAATGAGAAACATGGAAGGCGTTGTGGACATTCTCGAGTCTTTGGAGGTAAGGCTACCTCGTCTGCGACTTCTTCTCCGATTCTTCTTAGTACTTCAAAGGGTCCAATGAATCTTGGGCTCAATTTTCCTTTCTTTCCGAACTGATCTTTTCCTTCCGAGGAGAGACCTTTAAGAAAACATAACTACCTGATTCAAACTCGATATTTTTACGATGTGGATCAGCGTATTTCTTCTGTCGATCTTGAGCCGCTACCAGTCGTGCTCGGATCACTTTGACTATTTCTGCCATCTCATTGTACCAATTCTGGCCCTAGCAATTGTCTTTCACCAACTTCATCCCAGTAAAGTGGAGTTCTGCACTTTCTCTGCCGTATAACGCTTCGTAAGGCGGCATGCCATACTAAGCGTGGTAATTGTTGTTGTAGCCGAACTCTACTAACGGTAGGTGATCATCCCAATTTCCTTTAAAGTCCATTACACAGGCTCTTAGCATATCTTCTAATGTCTGAATCGTTCTTTCACTCTGTCCGTTTGTTTGAGGGTGATATGTTGTACTCATTCGCAATTGCTTACCCATGCATTCCTAAAGACGCTTCCAGAAATTCGATGTGAAGCGCGGATCTCTATCAGAAATAATTGACACCGGAATTCCGTGTCTCGAAACAATCTCTTTACGTATAGCCTTGCCAACCGATCTAAGTTGAATCTTATTTTGATCGGAAGGAAGTGTGCGATTTAAATCGATCGGTCAACGATAACCCATACTGCGTCGTAGCCTTTCTGAGTCGTCGGAAGGCCAACCACGAAGTCCATTGTAATATGTTCCCATTTCCATTCTGGGATTTCTAACGGTTGTAGCAACCCACTTGGTCTTTGATGTTCTGCTTTCACTTTCTGACAGGTAAGACACTTGGCAACACATTCTGCAACATCTCGTTTTAAATTTGGCCACCAGAAATGTTGTCGAAGATCTTGGTACATTTTGGTACTACCAGGGTGAATCGAATATCGTGAACTATGAGCCTCGCTCAAAATTTCTTCCTTAATCTCTTGTACTGGCGGTACCCAAATTCTACTCTCAAATCTCAATATTCCTTCCTTATCCATCTTAAATCTCGGTTCAGTTCCTTCAGATATCTTCTTTGTAACCTTTTACATTCTTAGTCCTGGTCGAGCCTCCTTAACTTTATCTAGTAGGGTTGTACAAGATTGCATCTAAAATAGCTTTCTCATCATTTCCATAGGATACTTCACCTCTAACTCCAGTTTCTCCATTTCTGAAATTAGCTCCTCCTGAGCAGTTATCATCATCAATTTCTCACGACCCTTTCTACTTAAGGCGTCGGCAACCACATTTGCTTTTCCCGGATGGTATAAAATCTCACAATCGTAATCCTTAATTAATTCCAACCATCTTCTTTGATGCATATTCAAATCCTTCTGCATGAAAATATATTTCAGACTCTTATGGTCCGTATATATTTCACACTTCTCCCCGTAGAGATAGTGCCTCCAAATTTTCAAAGCAAAAACAACTGCAGCTAACTCCAAGTCATGGGTCGGATATCCCTTCTCGTAATCCTTCAATTGTCGTGATGCATACGCAATGACTTTGCCGTTTTGCATCAGCACACAACCAAGTCCTTTATGCGATGCATCACTATAAACAACAAAATTTCATGTATCATCCGGAAGAGATAACACAGGGGCCGTACTCAATCTCTTCTTCAATTCTTGAAAACTTTCCTCACACTTATCCGTCCAAACAAATTTTGCAGCTTTTCGAGTTAAATTTATTAACGGAGTTGCGATCTTGGAAAAGTCTTGTATGAACCTTCTATAATATCCCGCCAATCCAAGAAAACTTCTTACTTCAGACAGCGTCCTCGGCTGATCCCAGTTAATCACGGCTTCGACTTTTGATGGATCTACCGAAATTCCGTTTTTATCGATCACGTGACCAATAAATTATACTCGCTCAATCCAGAATTCGCCTTTTAAAAATTTAGCGTACAACTTCTCCCTTCTCAATACTTCCAACGTTAACCTCAAATTTTCTTCGTGTTCTTCTTTGGTTTTGGAATATACCAAAATGTTATCTATAAATACCACTACGAATTTGTCCAAAAATGGCTTGAATACACCATTCATTAGTCCCATAAATGCTGCAGGAGCATTTGTTAGACCAAACGACATTACTAAAAATTCGTAGTGACCGTATCGCGTTTTGAACGCGGTCTTCGGTATATCCTCCGGCCTCACCTTCAGTTGGTGATAACCACTCCTCAAGTCTATCTTGGAAAAGTATCTTGCTCCTTTTAATTGATCAAACAGGTCGTCGATCCTCGGTAATGGATATCTGTTCTTAATCGTGACCTTATTCAGTTCTCTGTAGTCAATGCAGAGTCGCATCGATCCGTCCTTCTTTTTCACAAACAACACCGGCGCTCCCCACGGTGATACGCTCGGTTGAATGTACTTCTTGTCCAACAATTCTTGTAGTTGTACCATTAATTCTTTCATCTCTACTGGTGCCATTCGGTATGGTGCCTTCGATATTGGAGCAGTTCCGGGCACCAAATCGATTACGAAATCTACCTCTCTATCTGGTGGAAGTTCTGGTAAATCGTCTAGAAATACGTCGACAAAGTCCCTCACAATCGGTATTTCTTCTACCTTCGGATTCTCTTTTCGATTGTATCGACTATGTAAGCTAAGTATCCTACTGGCGACCTTGTCTTAACAACTTCGCGGCTCGCATCATCGTCAGACAACTCGCTTGTCTAGGCGACTTGCTACCATAAAATACAACCTTTGACGGATCATAAGGTTAATACACTTCTTTTGGCAATCAATTACAGCCTCCGTAATTGAATAACCAGTCCATTCCCAATATAACGTCAAATTCCCCAAGTCGAATAGGGATAAGATCTACGTTCATGATATTACCCTTAATATCCACTCTACAGTTCTTATGTACATACTTAACAGGGATTATTTCTCTATTCGCAATTTCTATGTTCATGGGGTAATCCAATTCATTCTTAGGCAAATCTAAATTCTTGGCAAAATCATCGGATATAAAGGAACAAGTAGCACCCGAATCAAATAATACGTAAGCATTAATTTTATTGATCGAATGATACGACACCACATCACGGATTGAATCGCATCTTGCAAATCGTATTGAAAGTCCCAAGGCGGTCGGTTAGGTTTGTTGCGGTTGGTCCGGTGATGGTTAAGGTATTTCCACTTATTATTTCCCGTTTCCTCGATCCCGACCCTCCGATCCCTTCTTGGGACAATCTCTTGCCGGATGGTCCTTGAACCACAAGTAAAACAAGCACCCTTCTTTGGGTTTGGGCAGTTTTGGTGCTATGTGGCCTTCCGACCACAATTGTAGCACACTCTTTTTCCTTTCATACAAACTCCCGATGGGCTTTCCATGAGTCGGGCATGCTTCGATTCTTTTCTTCCGATTACCTTGTTGATTCCCCCAGATGATGAGTTGTCGTTCCACCTTTTCTTGATTAAAATTTCCACCTCTCTGTGCCACTTCCACTTTGGCCTTGTTATTAATTTCACCTTCACTTCTTCTTCTTCTTGATCTTGATTGTACTTGGTCACCGCATCGCTTCCTTCTTCAAATGAGAGGATGGCCTTTTCCAAAACTCCGGCAAAATGTGTTTATCTGAAACATTGATACTTTTTGTACACCCAAGGCTTTAGTCCTTGTTGAATCTTCTCGCCTTTCTCTCATCCGTGTGTGACTTGATACGGGCGAATCTTGCCAACTCATTGAATTTAGCCAGTAGTCGGTACACTCGTATTTCCTGCCTGCTTCAGTTCCAGAAATTGAACTTCCATCTGATTCTGCGAACTAGTTGGGAAGTACATCTCGAAGAACATCTCTTTAAATCTCTCCCACGTAATTACACCTTCACCTCCTCGTACTTTGTTTGCTTGCCACCAGTAGCTAGCCTCAGACTTCAGCATAAACGTTGCAAAAGCGGTCTTCTGGTCTTCTCTAACCCTAGCAACATCGAAAACCTTCTCCATTTCCATAACCCACGTTTGAGCCTCGATTGGGTTCATGGAACCTTTGAACTCTGGCGGTCCCACCACCTTGAAGTCTTTAAACGTTGTGTTTGGTGGAGCTTGAGGTTGATTATTCATGGCTCCAGTCAGTAAGTTCACCAACTGCTGCACGGGATTAGCGTTGGCATTATTATTATTATTGGTTGACTCTTCCTGAGCCGGTTGACGTTGTTGTCTTCTCCTTGGCGGCATTTTTCTGTTAAATAAACGCTTTATTAGAACTTTATTTATTTCTCTAAATAGTTAAGGCATTACTTAACAATTTAACATACTCATTTAACACATCATCTCAAACAACTTGATATATTTGCATTCAAATCAAAGTTTTAACATTAAACGATAGCATAACTGCTATTTACATCAACTATCCTGGAATAAAGAATCCATAGGATTTAAAACATTCAAATATTTTTTCGTTCATAAACACGTCAGAATTTACATCTAAAACTAATTAAGTTCTTCACATAATTAAATAAATCATATCACTGTCGGTCAAGGTACTGATTAGCCTTGCTACGCTCCTCTTCTAAGATGCGATGCATCGTCCTGCGATCCATCATGTACAATGGTAGTCCTTTGAACTGGATTGGGTACCTCAAAACTCGATCTTGGGTCTCATTCATTGCCTTGTTAAGTGTAGAGTACGTTTCCCCAATCTTTGCTTTCTTTGCACGACTATCATCCTCTGCACGATCAGCTCGACGCGATTCTCTTACCCAGCCTTCCTCTGCTATGTTCAGCCTTTCGGAGGTTTCCTTCAGTTCCTTCTTCAGCTTCTCTATCTCCTCGGTCTTATCTTCAGTTTGACCCTTCTCATGGACCAAATCCCATTCTACATTTGCCAGTCGAGAGTGAAGAGTCGAAATCTCCCTCTCCTTCGCTTTCTGAGTAATATCTTTGAATAACCGCTCGCTCAGTCAAATCCTGGACCTCGTCTCGTAACTCCACGTTACGGTCGTATAACGTGTCATACATCTCAGCATCAACGGTGTACCATGGTAACTCCTCTTCTTCCTCTTCCTCTTCCTCTTCCTCAACAAATTCCTCCTCAGGATCCTCCTCAGGATCAGTCTCGGGCTCATGCTCCTGACCAACAACGGTGATCAATGGAGATGATTCCCTCTGCACCAGCTGCTCCCTAACGACATGAATGTCTCGGGCTCCTCCTCTGTTGGTACTATAGGTACATGGGGTTCCTCCTCGAGAGGGTACTATAGGTACACGGGTTCTTCCTCCCCCCCTTGACTACTAGCTTCTCCAACATTCGACATCCCGACAACAAAATTTTAAGTTTTAGTTACTAAGTCGTATCATCTAACGCATACTTTAACACATAAACACATAAGGTCTTTTATTATCTTCAATGAATTACAAAATTCATTTCTTATAACTCGATAAGAGTTTTCCATCACTATCTTCTTTCTATAAGGCTACTACCTAAGGTTGTTCCCCCACCTAAGGTTCATAACCTCTGACTTTGATACCAACTTGTGACACCCCAAATCCGGTACTTCAATTCCACGGGATTTGGTGTTCATTATCTGAAAATATCATCTATCTATCTACCCATAATAAATGCAAACCATGCAATAGATAGAATAAAAATCTTCCCCTTAAGGGTTACAACATCCAAATAATAATACATAATCCAAGTTAAACTAACCTTAAACATCATATGAAATCATAAACAAATAAGTCTTAAACATCATTAACTCAAGTCAACATAAATACATCATCAAATAAAATAACAAGTCTTCATCATTTGCTAACTTTGCCCTTGCCTTTACTAGTGGAAGGTTCATCGGTTCTTTCATTCTTAACTACAATGTTATTATTAAGCAAGAGTGAGCACTATTGCCCACAAGTATAATAATGAAATAACAGTATAATAACATGCGAGTAAATCAAAGACATCTGAATAAAAGCTCAACTTTTGAATCAAGAATGAATAACAAGAATCAAAAGAATTCTGAGGGTCATAAGACCTTGAACTATGTCCTAGGTTATCAAGGGTTATACTTGAAACCTTTAACAGTCATAAGACTATGGACCTTTCTACTGCATTGCCTTAGGGGATCAAACCCTTAGTACCATACTGTGCACAATATCTTAACGCTAACGCATAAGTAAATCCCTTTGCAGGGTTGTTCATCTCAGTTTGACATTCGAGTCCGCACCAAAGGAAGTTTGGTTTGGATAATTCATCAAGGGTTCTGAAATTTAGAACGCTCATCAACTATGGACTAGTCGAATCAATAAGGGTTCGCTAGTCTAATAAGGTTCAATAATAATGATATTCAAATTGAATAATAATCTCAGGAAGTATACAATAGGACAATTATTGTATAACTGAATCATGCTTTGAAAATATAATCAATCTTTAATATAACATTTGAACATGAATAATAAAAATGATAATTTACTCGAGGTAAATAATAAACTTGTACAATAATGACAAGTAGGGTTAGGAAACTTTCCTCGTATGTAGATTACACTTTAACTAAGCACGCGTTCTTTGAATTTAATCCTACATACCATTCACATTCACAATACCGATTAATTATAACTTAACTAATCATCATAAACTCATTCTCTTTATCTACTTTGATTATTAACTATACTTAGTCAATTTACCACTTTGTCACATAATTTTTACTTCATGAATAATCAAGCTAATTATGTATTCAATAATTCAATCCACATGCAATTATGTTATTTACATGTTAAACAACTATTTTAACATCTCATTATACTTCTAACATGTTTACATGTTCATTACATTAATTTACTAACACATTGTTAGACTTAAACATTTTAAAAATTACATTTACGAACTTTACGGAGAGTGGTATTTATGCTATTTCACTATTACACTGTACTATTTATTTGCTGTTGCGCATATGGCCATGTGGCGACATGACGTGGCTGGGACGCTGCATTGCTATTTATTTGCTTGAGAGACTTAGCCTGCGCTTGTACGGACTTCGATTACGGAGTTGGCGTAGCGGCACACGAAACTCAGAACTTTGATTCCAATTAGCGAAGAACACGAGTTCAAATGAAAAGGACAATAAATTTCATTAATTTTACTAAATTAACATACCCACATGCTATGATTTATACATAATCATTACCCAACAATTATAGAACGATTTAAATCCATTAAAACACATAATTACAGAATTAAAACCTATAAATTCACTGACTTTGATGTTCTTGAAGGTTTTGAAAATAAAACATGAAAATTGTCACTACGGATTCGTTATAACACCGAATCCGTTCGTTTAAGGCTTGGTCTCTTTGTATCAACATGCATAATCAAATAAGAGTTTAAATTTAACGAAAAATATTTATGTTTGACACCTTAAAGTTACGTATAAGGCCATATGGCCGAAACCCAAATTCTGTATATTTTGAAATAACAAGTCATCATAATACGACATGTTTTCATGAATTTGATGATATGGTTTAGATAATATATCTAATTAAATACGATGTGATATGTCATAACACATACACAACCCATAATCATGACTCCTATCCCAATTACGGAGGTTTAAGCTAAAAACTTTAAAAGCCATATTTATGAAACTTAATTGACGTAAAATAGAAATTGGGAAGGAGGAGATTACCCTGTAGAGTATAAAGAAGATGATCAATGATGATCCTTTCACAAGTATTTGATTGATTACACACTCATAATCTTTTATCAATCTCACAAATTCTCTCTGTGAACTCTAAATTATGCTCTTTCTTATTCTTCTGAGACTTAGGAATAATAATGAAAGAAAGTAGATCGTCGTAATCAAATAAATCGATGCGTTGTGGTGGCTTTACCCCATCATGGGTTAACTGTCCTCAACTCCCTCTAAGGCCATGTTTGGCTAGCAAGAATAGATTACAAAACTATTTAATTTAATAAAGCTTTATCATATAGTTTAATAAATGTCACACTCCTTTATAAAATAAATCAATATCTTATTTAATTTATTTTAAATAAAATATAATAATTTCTCATTAATTCACATAGTCACATAATTAATTTTTCTCATAAATTAATTATATCAAATTATTAAATCTCTAATTAATTATTACATTAATTAAAATAACATCATGCTTAATTAAATATTTCATTTAATTGAATAAGCTCACATAATTACATACTTGATAATAAAATTCTCCACATAAATTTAATAAATGTAACACATTTAATTAAATTAATCTACCACAATTGCATCAATTAATTATTTAATCTAATAATTAAATCATCGAAAAATATTTATTTAATTCAATAAATATTAAAATTAAATTACAAAAATCTAGTTTCACACACTACTGATAAAAAGGCTTATCAGCGACCACCTATCAGCGACCACCCATGGTCGCAGATGGGTTTTAGCGACCGACTGCGGTCGCTGATGGTAGTCGCAGGTAATTTGGTCGCTGGATGGACATCAGCGACCAGTAATAGCAACCGCTTTATTAGCGACCACACTCAGCGATCGTGTCCGTCGCTATTCTGACTATGCTGAGTCAGTTGTTAGATGTAACATGGCACACGTGGCAGCGACCGGTAATAGCGACCGATGCGGTTGCTAGCTTCCAACAAAGTAATGCGGTCGCTGATACGGAGTTAGAAACCGCATGCGGTCGCTGATGTGTTTTTTTTTTATTTAAAATTTTACTTGTTTTCTTGATTTCCCAAAAATAACCTGTTGTACCTGCTTTCAATCCCAACACAGCAGTATATACAAGCATCCATATTAACATCCATTCATCCATGAATAAACATTCATCCAACACAATACAATTGTAAATATTCATCCAACACAATACATTCGATATCGTAAACATCCATATAAACCAATACAATTGTCCAAAGAATAAATCTAAAATAGTACAAGGCTTTAAAAATCTAAAAAAACCAGTCTAGGCGGTCTTCATGGATCATCCAAATTATGATCATGTAATTAACAAAGTAATAAAACATATATATTACATGTGTTGATACTGCTACGACATACTTAGGGAAAACTAAACTATAGACAATATATATACCTAGTCGTTATTCTCTCTTCGTCTTTGCTGCTTGCCGCCGCTTACTTGCCTCCTTGACTCATCATGACTTAGAGATGAGATGCACCAAAGATATCTGAAGAAGATCACGATCTGACAGATCGCTTCTCACACACGGTCGGCGAGGGAGTATGATAGGTGGATAACTTTGATGATCGTATGTAGACTTGGTGGCGAGTTACTCGTGCCCTTGATGGTTCCAAGCGCCAGTTTTTTGTCCTTGGCCTTTGACATAATTTTTCTTCACAATGGACGCCTCTCCCATAATTCTTGATCAATCGACGGACGCGGGGTGCCTTCAAGATAGCGCTCTTTCATTAAGCCCTTATAAGTGTCCTGTCAGAAGATGAATAATTAAATAGTTAAAAATAAATAAAAAAATACTCAAAAAAGTTATCACAATTTATACACAACATATTAGGATAAAATGAACTTATTACCGTTATTTGAACAGCCTCAGGCAGGCCATCGCGGGTGGCCACATACACATCCAACCAATTGATAGGTTGACCTTGAGACTGAGACTCTTACAGTTCATTTTCTCATATTATTATGTAAATGATATTTTAGTTTACAAAAGATGACTGTAAACATAAAAACAAATAGCTAAGCCAATAAGCTTGCTATACATACGCATTCTAGCGATAATATCTTTGCGGTTGTGATATCTACCGCCGCATACGCGCCGCCTTTTGCCTTTCGCCTTGAGATACACTGAGGATCTGCATTAGAGGAAGCGCGATCTTGCGTCTCTTGACCGGACTCATCTCTCCACGGTCACACATCTGCACCCATATATGGGATGTCGTACCACTGTGGACTATGCTTTCGTGCGTATCTTGCTCACCCTGTCCCCGGATGGTCAATCTCAACATTGTGCGGGGCTTTTTGTCGTTCCTTGTTGATTATCTTTAGTTGAGACGGCAGACTTACGCGAATAGTGTCGATTAATCGATGCCCGTAAGTCGTCCCATCTATACCGCTTCAAATAAAATAAATAATAATAATATTAAAATCATTTATATTATATTATCATAATCCAACATTACTAAACAATATTATTTGATTAACTATGTATTATCTATCGAGTGATAAAAAATATACCGAAATTCAAATTTCAAATCAGATCCTTATGGGCGAGAGGTGTGCTTTTACATGTAATCAACAGGCGTAGGCCGATTCAGAAGCATAATTGTGAAATGCACTTCACAATTTTACTATCTTGAAAATCACTACAATATAAAATAATTTACAAATCATATATATTTATAATAATTGAAATATTAAACCCTTATATATACACGATGTTTAACTTACGTGCTTTCTGGAGGAGGACGAATCTGTATAAAAATGCGATCATCCGAATTAGCCGGGCCTTGAAAGACATGATTAGGGCCCCCACCCAACCAACAAGGCGTCTTTGCAGTTCGTAAGACATCTATAAATAAAAAATTTAGGATGTTAGTATGAGTTATAAATGAAAGATACATAAACGCGTCAAGGATATAGAGAACATGTACATATGTAATTGTATATTAAAACTAAACATACATTTTATATAGGCTTAAATATGAATTAGTACCCTAAACTATAGGCCATATTCCACTTCGATGATCCACCTTTCAATTTTGTCAATTAGATTATTAAACTATTAATTTTTTCCAATTACACAAATTAAACACGCTACGTCAGCAATTGCTGATGTGGCTTATTATATGGGGCCTTAAGAAGCTTATGTGGCAAAAAAAAATATTTTTAATTATTAAATAAACAACTCTTATTAAATAAAGGGCAAAATAGTCAAAACATAAATTAACATTTCTAATATTCCATTTTCAATTCCATTTTCTCTTTCTGATCAAATCTCTCCTCCCCCAACCTCCACTCCTCCACCGCCTCCTCCTCCTACGCTACCACGTCCTGCTCTCTCCCACCGACCTCCGCCACTTCACCCCTGCTGGAAAACTCATCGACACCCTCTTCCAAACCACCGGCCGCGCCACTAACAACTTCGGCTCCGTTAACATCACCCGCAATGCCACCACAAACTGTCACAATCTTCTCCCCTTCCTCCACTGCATCCTCCAACACCACCATTCTCTCTCTCATCAAATCAATTCCCTACAATATCATAATCTACTCCGTTAATTATCGGAGTCGATTAGAACTCAACATCACAAAAAACAGAACCCTAACAATCGAAATCAAAATCCTATATTCCTCAAATCAAAGCCATATATACCCAAATCAAGCACACAAAAATCTGAATATGCACACAATCCAAGATTTTGAAACTAATACGAGATCAGATCAAAAACAAAAATCACGGGAAGCCATATCGGTAAAATCAAGGAAGCCATATCGGTAAAAATCACGGGAAAGCGGCCATATTCCAGAGGAATTGAGCCAGAGAAGAAGTTGCCGCCGAGGTGGAGATGACGAAGGCTCGAGAGAGTGATGCACACGCCAACCGGGAGGTCGCCAATCGAGTTGTTGTTGTAGAGGTCTAGGATTTTGAGGATTTGAGGCGCTTAGAGAGCCGAGTAGGGAAGCTTTCGTTGAATATTTTGTTTGGGAGGTTGAGGAGGCAGAGTCCCATGACGAGGACAGCCTCGGGGGACGGGCCATGGATTTGGTTGGCGGCGGTGGGTTAATGAGATTTAGGCCAGAGATGTTGAGGGAGATTTAGGCCGGAGATTTAGGCCGCATTTTCTCTCTCTATTAAAAAGGAATTAAGAAGTAGAAGAAGGAGTTAAAAAGGAATTAAGAAGAATTAAAAAGGAATTAAGAAAGAAGAAGAAAAAGGAGTTAAGTTTTGACTATTTTGCCCCTTATTTAAATATATTTGTTTATTTAATGATTAAAAAAATATTATTTTTGACACATCAGCTGTTTAAGGTCCCACACAATTAGCCACATCAACAATTTCTAACGTGGCATGTTCAATTTGTTGCAATTGAAAAAAATTGATAGTTTAATAACCTAATTGACAAAATTGAAAGGTGGATCACCGAAGCGGAATATGACCTATAGTTTAGGGTACTAATTCATATTTAAGCCTTTTATATAAAAGGACAATAATGACAATTAATTGTATGAAATAATTAACTACGACAAAACTAAACATACATTTATATTCATTGTAATACGATTAAAACATGTTAAGGATATAAAGAACATTCTATATGTAATTCATTGTAATACGATTAAAACTAAACATACATTTTAATGAAAATCGTTGTCAGAGTCAGAATCATTTTGTACAAGTGTCGGAGATTGATAACCATCTTCTTCTTAAGATTACGTATGGGTGTCGATTCAATAACTCTTCCTCGGTATCACCGCTATCCGGCACAATAAGCGCCCTCGGGATCCAATTCATCAGTTTCATCTCCACCTCTAACCGGATTACATCATTGTTGTCCTCTATATTTATTATAGAGGTCTATGAAGCATCTCCTCTTGGTAGAAATCCCCGCCTATTACTTGGACACATTGCTGGCAGAGTATGAATTTCAACTTGCCCGATCAGAAGGCGGTCTATCTCTTTTCCTAACAGGACTAAGAGTGTAGTATACTTGTCTTTGCTTGAGTTGGTAAAACAAACGGTTCGTTGGAGTGGTGACTATATGTAGTTAATATCGACGATTCCATGTTTGTCAACACGTATCCCTTTTTTCTGAATCAAACCAACGACACTTGAATAAGTTAATATGACCCCCGTATGTGCCCTTGTACGACAACTCTACGATTTCCTCCAACTCTACGATGTCCTTGGACACACACTCCATAGTTCGTTGTTCTTTTACCGCCCATATTCCTTTGTATGAAATTCACAACCATTTATTTTGTAACCATTGCGACTAACTTGGTCCCTGTCTGGTCCCATAGCTAGGACTTGTACATTAGCCGGAATCGTTGATCCCTCAGTCAAAGCCTACAAAAACTCCATCTTATTAAATTAAGTCATAGTTAATATGGAGTATATATATATATATATATATATATATATGTCGTGCTTAAGAAATTGAACTTACTTTGTCCTTTAACCAAAGTGCAAATTTTTTATCACGATTGATTTGAATATCTTTATCAGTTATGCCGGGATGCTTCACTTTTAACTCGTCATCGTACAATCTATACCATGTTATAAACATTAACATATTGGAATAAATTTTCAACTTACAGGATAAATTATCATGTTTACATGTGCACCTAACAAATTCGTCAATCTCCTCGCAATTGAGAAGAATGTAAGTATGTGCAGCATGTAATTCTTGCTCAGAGAGGAATATGCGCTTCCCTTTTCCATAAGTGCGACCCGATAGACCAAATACAGAGACCCGACCATTTAGTTCAACATTTCTCCCATCATCATGTCTCGATACTCGATTGGCCTTTGTCAAGACTTCGTCCGGAAAATAATCTGAGACAAACGTAGATATCTCATCGAAACTGTATGCCTCGCATATCGACCCCTCGACATAAGCTCTATTCTTCACCTTTCTCTTAAGGTTTCCCATCACCCTCTCGAAAGGGTACATCCATCTATATTGAACTGGACCCCCAACACGAGCTTCATAGGGAAGATGGATTTGAAAATGCTCCATGGAGTCAAAAAAATCAGGTGGGAATATTTTTTCTAGTTTACACGTTATCTCTATGATTTTCTTCTCAAGTACATACATGTCCTTCTCATTTAATGATTTTGAACACAAGTCTTTGAAGAAACGACTAAGATCCGTCAAAGCATCCCATATTGGTTTATCAAGCTGATCCCGAAATGTTATAGGCATGAGTCTCTCCATGAACACATGACAGTCATGACTCTTCATCCCTTGCAATTTCCCACCCGTAACTGAAAGTAGTATGCACACAAGCCAATCATGTTTGATGATAAAGCATATACTTTGTAACAATCTTATTCATTTATTAATAAAAAGTATTAATTTATTAAAGGCTTTTAATTATCTACATGATCTTTGTTTTTATAATATGTGATAAACCCATAGTTTTAAGCAATGCTTTTAGAATAATGATGATGATCATTCTAATGAGATCTAAATTCTTAGAAAGCTTAAAACTAAAATAGTTCCCAATCATTGGATTACTAAATTGGGGATTAGTGAATCCTGGATAGATTGGTACATACGTTCTTGCTTTCATTGGATGAGGATGATTGATCTCATGATCATTTGTGTGGAGACACTAAAGCAAGTATGTAGGTGCTTATTAGAGAATAAGTTCATTTGAACGCGTTGGCTCGCTAAGGAATACCTAATGGAGTTTTACTTGCTGTCAATAGGAATTCTGTAGTGATAGTAGTACAAGTGATCCTTGGACTTGAGATCATCATAGTATCTTGTATATGATGAGTTATACTTTGACTTATTCCTTAAGACCCTTAGGGTATATCAAAGGGTATGCTTGGGTATAATAAGTTATACATGGAGATAATGTATGATCAATAAAGAATCTACCACTTCTATTAAAAGAAGAGAATGTCTATGTGATTCGATAAATGACAACCCAAGAGTCCTTGGCCAAAAGCGAATGAAATTAGAAAGGAGTTTCTAATTTGCATTATTTGAGTTATGCATTTAAGGATCGAAATACATATAATTAAATAAAATAAGACTTGACAAAGAATTCCATGTCTTATATTTAATTGGGAAATTGTATGGTGGAAGGATTGAATTGTGCGGTAACTATTTACTCAAAGGTTCTTTTATGATTAATGTTGAAATCTATATTATCTGGAAAGTCGTTGATCGTTGCAGGGAGGCTTATCCCTATTGTAGAATAAATATTATTTATTTAAATAAATTAATTATTTAATTTATTTATTTAAATAAGATTAAATTGTTCTAATTGATTTATTCACAACCGGTTTAATATGGAGAACCTAAAGGGTCACACCATAAAAGGAAGAATAATTATTTAAGAAGTTAATGGCATAATCGTAATAATATATTATGTATATTTAATTTAATCTATGATGATAGAATAAATTAAATAGCTTAATATTTATTATTTAATATTTTAGAAATATTAAATATAAATTAATAAGAGGAGTCTTATTAATATTATTACAATTATTATTATTATTTTAATTTCTAAAAGAGTTTAGGAATTAATTTAATATAAGTACTTCATTTATTCCTAATTGGATTAGGAAGGAAAATTAGTTAAAGGAGTTTAATTAATTATCCCTAATAAGATTAGGGAGCCCTTTAATTAAAAGGGTTTAATTAAATAATACTTTATTTTAATAGGGTTACTTGATATCTTTATAAGAGAGTCTTATATCGGATATTAATACATACGTAATAATTCCAATGGTTGGAGAAGACGCTCATTTTCTATAGAGATAGAAAACTAGGGTTTAGCCAACCACCCACTTCTTCAATTCTTCTTCTTCTTCTTGGTGGATCACCTCTAGAGGCCAAACACTTGGGTGGCTAACGTTGATCGAAGGAAGGAACCAAACCCGGTGAATTCAAGTTGAACGCGAAAGGATTTGGAGGTGAACTTGTACCTGAGGAAGCTCGATCTTCAAGGGTATGATTTTATTCTTTATCTTTTCGTTTAATTAATAATTGTGCATAAAGGGTGATCCGGGTATATGGTTTGTAAAATTTTTTAAACTCTGATTTTACTCGTTTCCGCACTATTTATGCAATTTGATTGCGTTCATGAATATTACAAACCTAACAGTGGCATCAGAGCCAAACCTTTATGCGAATTATTAATTGTTTTAATTTGATATGTATATTGATATGTGTTTAGAATAATTTAATTGGGCATGATTTTGTTATATAAAATTTAATAATAATAATAATAAAAAAAACCGAAAATCAATTCGCGAAAGGCATATACAAATTAATTATGCGATTCACTTGATATTAATTATTTTTACAAACCTAACAAGTTTGATATTAAATAAGAATATTTAATATCAGAGTATAAATTAATATTTCATAAGACTTCATATCAGTGACACGCGAAAGGCGTTTAATAAACCGAATTCCTATTAACCGTACGGTTATAATATTTTATATATATATATAATAATATTCTTAGTTATTTTATAATTAAAATAATAAGTTTATTTTAATATTAAAATAAAAGGTTTATTTTATTATTAAAATAAAAGAGTTTATTTTAATTTTAAAATTAAATTTCATGCTAACTAATTAGAGTTGGAATTGGATTTCATGATAACTAATTGGAGTTGAAATTGGATTCTATTTTTCTTTAAATAAAGGAGTTTATTTTGATATGAAATAAAATTTCATATTATTTAAAATAAAAGAGTTTATTTGTGAATAGGAAAGAGAATCCTAATTTCCTTAAATAAAGGAGTTTATTTAGATATGAAATAAGATTTCATATTATTCAAAATAAAAGAGTTTATTTGTGAATAGGAAAGAGAATATGTGTTTCATTAAATAAAAGAGTTTATTTAGATATGAAATAAGATTTCATATTACCCAAAATAAAGGAGTTTATTTTGACTTGGAATTGATTCCATAATTAATTAAAATAAAGGAGTTTATTTTGATTAAAGATTTTGATTAAAATAATATTGTTTATTTTATTCAAATTGGATAAATTAAAATAAAATTGTTTTATTTTGATTTAAATTTGGATTAAAATAATTGAGTTTATTTTGATTCAAAATAGATTTTATACTAACTAAATTTGCCCATTAAATGATATCAATATATATATTGAATGTTTATTATTCATGATATGAATGTTATTTATTGATGCGTATGGTGATGTGTATGATAATAAATGGGATTGATTATGGACTATTGACGATGTAATTGGATTTTATTTTAGTTGAATGCATGAATGTATGGGTTTTATTAAATGGGGTCTGCGTACCTCGTCTTTTCTAATTTTTTCTTAATGTAAATTCTAACTCCTCCTATGTACTTTCCTCGATTTACGATCAAGGTTTCTATTTATTTTAAATAGTTTTGTAATAGGAATAGTTAGAATTAATTTTGAAAAATTGGAGATCAAGGAAGCAAGGAGCGCTTGAAGACCCGGTTTGTAATGGAGCAGGGTTTTAAATGTAATAGTTATATTTAAATATTATTTCTTGCACCCTTTGGGTTTGACCTTTTGGTTCACTTGGTGGCTCTAGTGAACCAAACTAGAATAAAAGTCCATAATCAATTCGGGTAGAATATAGTATTCTATATGTGCATGCTTATACTATATATATTATATATTATGCAAACATGCTTCAGCATGTTCATTAATATAACGCGTATTTTATATATATATATGCATGCGCTACGCTTAAACAAGATGAGACAAATTAATAACAAACCCCTCAATTTTTATATTAAGTCCTAAGCGTTCAAAGATATTTGGAATATCGAACGCGTTAAGCCTTCTAGCATGATAAAATTAATAGAGTATTAAATATTTAATATGAGTTTGTTGTGTCACCACAAGGCAAGTATTAAGTATTTAAGATGTTAATTTATCACATTTGATGCTTATAAAGAAAATTGAACAATATTGTTTTGTTGTGTCACCACAAGGATGATATTTTTCTTTTTTGAATATATGGAGTGCTAGGTCGGACTTAACTTGGATAATTTTGATTCGGATGTACCACCACTTGATCAAAATAATCTAAGAGGCAAAAGAAAAGGAGTTGCGTAGTTGATGTAATTGACAAAAGTTGTCTACCTATTTATTTATATATAGTTTGTTGTGTCACCACAAGGCTATATACATTTGAAATGGGATCCTTATTCTCACTAGCAAATCTTTAATTAGATTTTGCCGAACTATATAAGTGAGGGTAATATAGTTTGAAGAAAATAGTGGGAGATACCAATTTAAAACAAGACCTAATTTATTTTGGTAATTAATAAAAGAATGTATGTTAAAATGTTGTTAATTACAAATTCGCTTTACGAAATTTTACAATGTCTAAATTACTATCATCTGCGAAGCATATTAGATGCTAAATTAACTGGGCCAATTAAACGGATTGGTTAAGGAATTTGAGAATAGTTCTCATGGTTGAAAAGATATCTTATGTCCTTAATCGCCTATCCTCGTAATGGTTGCAGATAATGCCTCCGAGGAAGAGATTGCTACTTTTAGAAAGTGGCGAAGATGATGCACAGTTAGCTCAATGCATCATGCTCGCATCCATGAGTAACGAGCTTCGATGTTAGCGTGAAACTATGGATGCTCTCTATATATTCCCCACATCAAGTAGTTGATGGTGAGGAAAGTGGGGACCGATAGATATCGAGATATCTAAGGAGCTCTTCCGATCTAGAATGGCCAATGACACTATAAATGCAGACAAAAAGTTCTTAACATAATTAATTTGATTGATCAATTAGACAACCGGTTTTTGTCATGGATGGAGAGTTGAGCCAAGATTTGATCTTTCACTCACTCCGGACTCCTTTCACAATTGTTGTGAATTTTTATATGAACAAAGCTAGATACCGGACCTCATTGATTTGCTTATCATGTTGAAAAATGTTGAGAGTCACTTTCCAACCCGTAAAAAAGCCGAGTCTTCTTGGTAGGGGCCAAAGGATCTTTTGAAAAGAAGAATGATTCGAAGAAGGTATAAATAGAAAGGGCAAAAACATAGGATAATAAGAACAAAACTGATACGGATAGCAAAGGAGTTTGCTTCCTTCGCAATAAGCATGGACCTTTGGAAAGAAATCTGCGAGAAGCACTTTGCGTTGGCTAACCAAAGAAGCTTAGTGAAGTTTTGGTTCTACAATCTGATTTTTTGTTCATGATTGAAATAAATTTTTCTTTAAGTCAAGGTTCTACTTGGGTATTGGATAATCGACTTTGGTTATCATAAATATAGATTTATGAAGGGACCAAGCAAAAGTAGAAAGTTAAACAAGATAAGTAATCTATATGCGGAAATGTAACAAAGGTTGCCATATTAGCCATAGAAACTTATAGTTTAGCAATGCCTACGGGCAAATCTATTAAGTCAATAAGTTGTTATTGTATTCCGATTCTTGCTAAAATATTATTTCCATTTTATTGTTGGACAATGAAATCTTTGGTATTATAATTAAGAACAATTGTTGTTCTATTTATAATAATAATGTTTTGTATAGAACTGGAATATTACTTAATAAATTTTGTATACTTGACTTACATGAAAATAATTTTGCATATTGAACAAATTAGTATAAGAAAAGAGATGATCGTTCAAAGAGTTAAATGTGTGTATTTGATGAAATACAAGTGTGAATTATTTGAAAAGTTCAAAGAATTCATAAGTGAAACAAATTGGCAATGTATTAAGATTCTTTGATTAGATCAAGGAATAAATACTTGTGCAATAAGTTTCTAGATCATCTCAAATAGTTTTCTCATAATGGACACATCCTGATACGCAATAATTGATTGATGTATCTGAATGAAAAAATCGTACCTTGTTGGACATGGTGCGGTCCATAATGATTTTACCGACATTCCAGTATTCTTCTGGGTAATGTCCTAGAAATGGCTAGATATCTACGAAAAGGTAACCTCAAAATCCATTTAAGACTCCATAAAAGTTATGGACATGGAGGATTCCTAATCTTAAGTATGTTAAGATAAGGGGTTGTCCAACTTATGTGGAAAGGTTTCGAAGTATAAGCTTGGGACAAGATTTGACATGTACAAATTTGTGGGACATCCTAAAGTAAGTTTAGGGTATATGTTCTATAATCATACTTAGCAAAAGGTGTTTGTTGCAAAACACGCCGCCTTACTAAGATAAAAGGTGTTTATTATTGAAGGGCTAGTGGGAGGATAATAGATCTTGAAGAGTTCAAGAACCACAAAACACTATAAGTCAAATAAGAGGAACCTATAGATAGACCTATTCTACCACAACCAAATCGTAAATCTGGAATAGTACCGAAGATACCTAAGAGGTATGGATTCATCATGGATGATGATGATGAGGTACGCATCATAGAAGATGATGATCCAGAGTTACATACAATGACGTAAGAGTTCTAGTGTGTACAAAAGGCTCAGTGGGAGCGTCGTGACATTCCTAATATTATATGTTGATATACTACGGATAAGGAATGACATACTAATGCTACAATCAGTAATGATAAAGTTGTCTAAACATTCCTCCATGAATGATTTGGAAGAGTATCTTAATTGGGGATATAAATCTATATAGATAGATTTAAAAGGATCCTCGACTTAACCCAAGGAACGTATATTCATTTGATGCTAAAGTCGTTTAGCATGGCAAACTCCATGGGATGTCTCATGTTGATGAGCCCTTGAGTGTATCTCTCTTATAGTCCCATGATTCTGAAAGAGAGATCGCATGAGTGACAATCATGTATGCAATGAAATGTACGAGACACGATGTTGATCACCATATTATGGCGAAGCTCACTATGAGTCGTTGAAAAACATCTTAAAGTGCTTAACGGCACTAAGGATGTGATCATATTCATGGTGGGTCTAAATTAAAACTAGAGGATTAATGAGACTCAAGTTTTTCGAGACGGACCAAGATGACGAAAAATCCACTTTAAGGTAAAAAGTTATCTTGAACAATTGGTGCGTTGAATTGGAAAGGTTCCAAACAAAGAAAGAGTTCTTTGGTTTAGTGATAAAGACAAAGTATATAGCTATAAATGAAGTCTGCAAGTTGATTGTTTGGATTAAAGTTCATTCTGAACTAGGAATAGTTCCTAAGTCTTATCTTGGATCTAAACATGTGTTGTGGCACTTTCATTTGATTATTAGAATCATTGAAAGATGGGAAATCACTATAAAGATAGTGGTCTCTCAAGAACAACATTACATATCCATTAACTAAAGCTTATCCAACGGCGGATAATCGTCACTTAGAGAAGAAGAGTATGAGATACCATGACGATTGACTTTAGTGCAAGTGGGAGATTGAAAGTAGTATGCACACAAGCCAATCATGTTTGATGATAAAGCGTATACTTTATAACAATCTTATTCATTTATTAATACAAAGTATTAATTTATTAAAGGCTTTTAATTATCTACATGATCTTTTTTTATAATATGTGATAAACCCATAGTTTTAAGCAATGCTTTTAGAATAATGATGATGATCATTCTAATGAGATCTAAATTCTTAGAAAGCTTAAAACTAAAATAGTTCCCAATCATTGGATTACTAAATTGGGGATTAGTGAATCCGGATAGATTGGTACATCGTTGCTTGCTCATTGAATGAGGATGATTGATCTCATGATCATTTGTGTGGAGACACTAAAGCAAGTATGTAGGTGCTTATTAGAGAATAAGTTCAATCGAACGTGGCTCGCTAAGGAATACCTAATGGAGTTTTACTTGCATCGATAGGAATTCTGTAGTGATAGTAGTCTGAAGTGATCCTTGGACTTGAGATCATCATAGTATCTTGTGTATGATGAGTTATACTTTGACTTATTCCTTAAGACCCTTAGGGTATATCAAAGGTATGCTTGGGTATAATAAGTTGTACATGGAGATAATGTATGATCAATAAAGAATCTACCACTTCTATTAAAAGAAGAGAAATGTCTATGTGATTCAATAAATGACAACCCAGTAGTCCTTGGCGGCGAATGAAATTAGAAAGGAGTTTCTAATTTGCATTATTTGAGTTGTGCATTTAAGGATCGAAATACATATAATTAAATAAAATAAGACTTGACAAGAATTCCATGTCTTATATTTAATTGGGACATTGTATGGTGGAAGGATTGAATTGTACGATAACTATTTACTCAAAGGTTCTTTTATGATTAATGTTGAAATCTATATTATCTCGGAAAAGTCGTTGATCATTAGGGAGCTTTTATCCCTATCGTAGAATAAATATTATTTATTTAAATAAATTAATTATTTAATTTATTTATTTAAATAAGATTAGAATTATTCTAATTGATTTATTCACAATAGGTTTAATATGGAGAACCTAAAGGGTCACACCATAAAAGGAAGAATAATTATTTAAGAAGTTAATGGCATAATCGTAATAATATGTTATGTATATTTAATTTAATCTATGATGATAGAATAAATTAAATAGCTTAATATTATTATTTAATATTTTAGAAATATTAAATATAAATTAATAAGATGAGTCTTATTAATATTATTACAATTATTATTATTATTTTAATTTCTAAAAGAGTTTAGGAATTAATTTAATATAAGTATTTCATTTATTCCTAATTGGATTAGGAAGGAAAATTAGTTAAAGGAGTTTAATTAATTATCCCTAATAAGATTAGGGAGCCCCTTTAATTAAAAGAGTTTAATTAAATAATACCTTATTTTAATAGGGTTACTTGATATCTTTATAAGAGGAGTCTTATATCAGATATTAATACATACGTAATAATTCCAATGGTTGGAGAGTACGCTCATTTTCTATAGAGATAGAAAAACTAGGGTTTAGCCAACCACCCAACTTCTTGAATTCTTCTTCTTCCTTGGTGGGTTACCTCTAGAGGCCAAACACTTGGGTGGCTAACGTTGATCAAAGGAAGGAACCAAACCCGGTGAATTCAAGTTGAACGCGAAAGGATTTGGAGGTGAACTTGTACCTGAGGAAGCTCGATCTTCAAGGGTATGATTTTATTCTTTATCTTTTTGTTTAATTAATAATTGTGCATAAAGGGTGATCCGGGTATATGGTTTGTAAAATTTTTTAAACTCTGATTTTACACGTTTCCGCACTATTTATGCAATTTGATTGCGTTCATGAATATTACAAACCTAACAGTAACACACCTTGCAATGTTTGACGCATATCCATCTGGTAGTTTCAGAGACTTAACCCATGTGCACACATCTTCAACTTGCTTTTTGGACAATGTGTACCTTGCATGCGGTTTGATAATCTTACCATTAGGAGATTCATAAAGTTCTAATCCAGGACGTTTACAAATATCTTTCATGTCCAAATATGCTTTATCGTTATCTTTTGTCTTCCCCGTAACATTCATCACAGTGTTAAACACATTGTCAAACACATTCTTCTCAATATGCATCACATCTAGATTATGACGAATCAAATTTGTAGACCAATAAGGCAGTTCCCAAAAGATGCTTCTCCGAACCCAGTTATGAGATTTTGCCAAACCCATGGATTATGTTTGTGGCATCTATCTTACTAAATGGGATAACCGGCAATCTCATCACACGATCTCACATCTCTGTTCCCGACAATCGCGGTGCAGGCATATCATTGTCTACTTTCCCTTTCCTGAAGTGTTCTTTATTTCTTCGAAATGGGTGATCTACCGGTAAGAACCGACGATGACAATCAAACCAGCAAGGCTTTCGACCTTTTGATAGATTAAACGACTTTGTATGCTCCATACAATACGGACAAGCCAACTTCCCGTGTGTACTCCATCCAGCTAACATACCAAAAGCTGTGAAGTCACTTATAGTCCACATAACCGCTGCCCTAAGGTTGAAATTTATTTTCGTTGCAACATCCCAAGTCTGTACTCCATCCTCCCACAATACCTTCAACTCATCTATAAGAGGTCTCAAGTAAACATCTATGTTCTTTCCAGGACTCTTAGGACCAGGAACCACGAGTGAAAGAAACAAGTATGGCTGTTTTATACACATCCAAGGAGGCAAGTTGTACGGAGTAACAATCACAGACCAACATGAGTACGGAACAGCTGAGTGGCCAAACGGATTGAAACCATCGGTGGACAATCCAAGCCTCACATTTCTAGGTTCCAATGCAAACCCAGGATGTGCTAAGTTGAAATCTTTCCAAGCACCTTGCCCATCTGCGGATGATTTAGTTCTCCATCTTTAGTGGAGATTTCGCATACCAACTCATATGTTCAAATTGTTCTTGAAGACATGCACAATCTTTTTAGCCGATGTGTTATTGGAAAATACCTTAGAATCTTAAACGGTATACTTGATTTTTTGTAGTCACACCCTCTTTATTAGGCCTAAACCGATCATGACCGCAAAACATGCACCTTGTCATCCTGCTTCATTTTCCTTATAAACAACATGAAATCGTTGGGACATGCATCGATCTTTTGGTATCCAAGACCCAACTTCTTCACCATTTTCTTACAAAAGTAATAGTTACCAAGTAATTTCTCACCGTCAGGCAACATACTCTTAATGGCCTTCAAGAGCGACTCAAAACACTCATGGCTCATGTTGTGGTCAGCCTTGATATTAAGTAATGTCGCCACTGCAAACAATGTAGTGTGTTTGGTGCAACCATACCACAATGGCTCATTACCCTCGCCTAACAACTTAAAGAAGTCTTTGGCATCGAAATTCATAGGTTGCTCTCTCTGCCTTGTTCCCAATCAAAATCGGCCTTGCAATATCATGAACCATTTCATTCATACGATGAGTACTACTGCCCGAATTGTGTACTTCTGTGATGCCACCATCTCTTCTCTGCCCATGTGCCCACAGGCATTCTTCATAATTTTTCATGAACCCGAAAACAAGTAAATGATAGTTTATCATGTCTCTGTCCATATAATTTACATTCTTACACTTCAAACATGGACATCGTATTTGCGACTGACCATTCATACATTCCGGGTGACTATACGCATACTCCAAAAACACTTGGCAACCAACTCTAAATTCAGCTGTAGCACCTATCTGGGCACTTGACTTTCGTCGTGCCATCCAACTACGGTCTGAATAGAGGTTCATGATTCCACGGTACCTACTACAGACAACATGAGGTTATTAATCATATTACTTGAGCATACTTGTAAGCATATGATTAACATTTCAACATACTTGTAAGCATATGACTTGAGCATACTTGTAACCATATGAATACGTAAGGTATGAGAAACTTCATGCCAAGAATTGAATAGTCCATCTAAGGCCTCGACTAATATGTTTTATGATTATACCCCTCACGGTCCCTTTCTATAATCTTTTATGTTTTGGGATAGTCACAATTTGTCGGCGAAATTTATAGTTTTTATAACATTTTGTAGCTTTATTCTTGTATACATAAGTGTTAAATACCCTTGTTTTTTCTATTATAGCCAAAACAGTCTCTTTATTGACCAAGTGTGTCTAGTTACCTTCTCTGTTGCACTAACAGCCTTCTAGATCGCTATTTTGGCTTAATGACCCCAATAGCTTACCATACTGCCTATTCTGAACATTTTTCAAACTTATACTTATAATACTTAAAAAACAATTGCCAGAGTCTCCCCTACAATATAGACTAGCCACATGCACGACGACATGTATATATGGACATTTCTAAGCACCCAAGACACAAACCAAGAGAAATATACAAATTTCCAATACAATAAGACCAAAACAATAACGATTGAATGCAAATTAAAGAAGTAAAAAATTCAGTAAATTAAATCAAATTCTTTGTTGAGACAAGGATGTTAAAAAGGATTCTGAATCAGACACAGTCATATAAATCAAATTATGAACTTTTAGTCGATTTATGTCGAGCACGAATTGAAGTTTTAGTCGAACAACTATGAATCAAATTCAAATTGTTTGGTCATTTTACAGCTTTATATCATTTATGGGTGTCTGTATATATATATACAGGCATAGTTCATGGAAGAAGACGATGAAGATCAAAGGTTTCTTCATCATCGCAACTCAAAAGAGTTTGTTTCACCCAAACATTTAAGCGAGTCTCCCTATTTTTCTCAGTAACTTTCAATTTCAATCCTCTAAAAATTTCAGAGTAAACTATAAAGCTAATAGAGTTTGACACGAGATCTTGGCGTTACATCGGAATTTGAACCCAAATAATTACGAGAATGACAAAGAATTGCGAAAGATTAGATGAAGCCGGGGCTACAATTACATGGTATATATATGGGTGTGTAATTTTATACTTGCGCATTTCTACCATCTATAAAATGTTATACAAAAATTAAGTTAAAAACTGTGTGGATGGTTTTGATTGAATTGAAAATATGAGATTAACTTATATGTATATAGGATATGCTAGATTTGTGCCCCGATAAAGTGGAGAATTACGGCGAAGGTATGATAAATCGTGTGCATAGTTAGGTTACCTATGGGCGTGATAATGATAAGCGATGGCTTGGGTGGGTGGTGGCGTCGCGTGCGTCGTCTTCTCCTTCTTTTCCTTTTCTTTGCTCCCCTTCTCCTCTTTCTCTCTATTCGATCTCCTCTTTTTTTTTTCGTCTCGTGTCGAAGCGAATGACCAAATCGGTTACATTAAGGTTGATCAATGACGAATTCAACCGACCGTGACGCGCGTCGATTTGATTTTAAATGACGTGGACGTGTTAGTGATCGCCAAAGGATCATTGATAGAAAGTAATCATAAAAAAAAAAAACCGCGCCAGGGTTTTACACCAAAATTTTAGGAGGGAAAATCATAGTAGCGACCGATCAGCAACCGTATGCGATCGCTGAACTTACCTAGCGACTAGAATCCATAGTGGTCGCAGATAGCGGTCGCTAGTACTATTATCCGTGACCGAATACAGCGGTCGTTGATATTATTGGTCGCAGATAGGCTTTTTTCTTATAGTGACATCCCATGTGTGGACAAACTTTAGAGAAAATCTTTCCGTTGAGATGTTTGATGTGTGGAGGGCTGACCATATTTTATAGTTTAAAATTGTGTTATTTATTATTAGTAGTACCTTTCAATGCTTATTGTATCGATTAATAGGATTTTGTATGATACTTATGTTTTAAGATTGAGATGTTTGAAATGTTTTTTTGTTCTCTCTCCCCTCTCAGTTTGATGAAGCCAGTTTGAGATATTAGTGTGAATATCTCTAGCTGTTTGTTATGGAATATGGACCTTATTTTTCTCACTTAATTGAGCTATTTTTTTAGGATTTATTAGTTTTAAAATAGCCTGCGTAGCTTTTAGATTTACTGCATGCACTGTATTTTTACAATGCATACACTAGTAAAAGAACTAAGATAGCTTCAGTTTCAATTATCAAAGAACAACAACTGTTCCAAGGAAAGTAACCACAGGGAAAAAAATATAAAAAAAATTCATAACTATTGTAGATCACGTGAACTAGGCTTTTATTATGAGCTGTGAGTGGTTTGTAACACCTTCCATTGTGTTATAAATCTTGGTCTTCCTGTTATGAATTTTTTATAACGAGTTGAAATGAAATGCAACTAATTTATATTTGGCCAGACTTCAATTTATGATGGATTCTCAAGTAAATGATGAAGCAAAGAAAGGCAAGGCAAAAGAAAGTAAGTACAAATGGGTTGAAAATGAAGATGACAAGCTTGTGGAATGTATGCTGAGACATATTAAATACTCATCAAAACTTTGTATAGAGTGATAATGGTTTTAAGCTTCGGTTTTACTTGGCCATTAAGAAAGCATTGGCTGAGAAATTACTTGCAGCGCAACGGAATAAAGGCAAAACTACATATTGAGTCAAGGTTGAAAACATTGAAAGCTGATCAGTTGTATATGATATATCTTTGCATGGAAAAGACAAGAGTGGATTTGGTTGGGATCTTTGAAAATCATGTGCTTGAAGCCTCTAAAGATGTCTAGATTCCATATCTTAAGGTAAGTCATTTTTTAAGATTCGAAGCATTTAATTTCTAAGGTAATTCTCATACAGTAGAATAATCAATTTGTAGTTGCCATTATTCCTTCTACTTTTGTTCAATACTCACCTTACTGTGTACTTGGTTCTGTATCACCTATCAAAGAAAAAAATGTGATTTAATTTGACAACTACTGTGTACTTGTTGAATCATCTGGCTCAAAATGTGATTTAATTTGAACGGTTGGCCTTATAGATCACCTGTTTGGAAGTGCTATTTGCCTTAAGTATTGGAAACCATTGTAGTTTTTGTAACTAACTAAGCAAACAGAGTACAAGGTTGTTAATTGTTAACTGCCAATTAATACTTCACTCAATTAAATACGATTTGATGTGAATTGAGTAATTGCCTCGATGGGGATTTGGTTTGCTTTATTGAGTTATGATTGCTATGAATTTGCTTTAATTGAAATAAGTTTTCTCTGTTTTACTGCGAAAAATGGATGGAAGAGTTGAATAAATGAATACAGAATCTTGAATCTCATTATATAATTTGGTTTTGGTTAAGATATTGGTATGATCATGTGGATTAATTATTTGATGGATCAGAGTTGTTTGAATATATGATCAGAGTTTTTTTTAATTACTGTGTTATTTTTTTTCTCTTACTTGTTTTAGGTGCACCAAAAGAAAGCAAAGTGGCAGAATAAGACATTTTCACATTATTTGGATCTCTGTGTTATATTTGGCAAGGATAGAGCAAATGGAAAAGATGCTCTATCGGCTGCGAAAATGGTCGAGTTAGATGAAGAGATCCAAACAAATGATGGAGATGATGACTTGATTCCAACTCGCACTGAGGAAATATCTAGCAAGTCCTCTAGTTTCAAGAAAAAGAAGAGAAAATCAAGTTTCGATATTGGTTCTGAATCTGCCATGGAGAGGGCTACTACTATTCTTGCTGCACAACTCGAGAAATCATCTGCTCAATTTGCTAACTTTCTTGGATTAGAGGCTTCATTAAATGAGCAACGGAAGAATCTCAGTAATGCGTTGAGTAATTTGCCCAGACTAACTGATAGTGAGCGTAACAAGGTCATGTGCAAGCTTGCTCGTGAGGAGGAGTTGATGGTGGTCTTTTTTAGCCTTCCCGATGAGCGAAAAGAGGGTTTTGTCAAAGATTTATTGAGTGGAGTGTTATACTAGTTATTTAAACATTTTATTATGTTACTTATTGAACGATGATATTGGGATTTTGTATAGGATTTTTTGATGGAATGCATTACTACTTGATTAGACATTTTATTAAGTTGTTGGTTGTTAAATGAAATTATGCATTATGTTATTGAATTTTATCATCACTTTATATTATTGAGTGAGGTGTTATACTAGTTGATTTAGTTTTTGTTGGTTGTATTTTATTTTACACTACTTATCTTTAGATTTCATCAATTAAAATAAAATTAATTCTAGAGAAATAAAAATATATATAAAAAAATAACTTACAAGTAAGAAAAAAATTATAAAAAAAAATTATATGAAAAGTATAGTAAAAAAAAAGAAGAATATAATTATAAAAAAATCTAGAGAAATATGTGTTAAAATTTTTAATATAAATTGAATATAAGTTAAATTTGAACATTTGGGGGTATTTAGGTCACTTTCTAATTATTTATTTCATTCTTAGATATATTCATAACATCAACCAAACATGTACATGGAATATTAAAAAATTATTCTATTCTCTTCCTTATTCCATTCCCTCATCTATTCCATTCCCTACTCTATTCCATTCCTTCAATCCAAACGTAGCATTAAGATTGCATTTTAAAGTATTGTTGCTGAAAAGTTTTTTATTTCTTAATATTTATCCTGTTCAGAGTTAATATTATTATATGCAATCTTATTTGAAAAGGAGTTTTTAAAGGAAACAATTATTGGTATACCAACAAACTAGTGATTGGAATGAATCAAATCTTATTAGGTATTATTCTTTATTCCTTGATATTAGCTTTTTTAGTTTGACCATGTTACTATTTCTTTGCTAGCTAATTTGATATATTTTATATCCGTTGGTCAAAGTCAGTTGCAAAAATCATGTGGTGTTTCAATTGTAGCCTAAGGCTTTTTTGATAAAAATTTTATAGCCGTTGTTTTTCTTCAGTATATATATTCCTCCTACTTGGCTAATTATTGGGTAGGAAAATTGAAACATATATTAGTCATAATTCAGAGATTATCAAGAGCTTTTAAAGTCTATTTTCAGCTACTCATTGTATTGTTAATTATTTCCTATTTGTTGAAAATTAAAGAGTCCAATATATTTAAAAAATTTTGTATTTAATTTTGAGGTCAAGCATTGTGTGACTTGATGGATCCAGTGGTGGATGTGTTTTGTTCAAAATGAGCTTTCAAGGTTGCAGAGGTGCAAAGTTCTCAGTGATGAGAAAGATTGCAGTGGTGCAAAAGGGCAAAGGTGTCCAACGTAATGGAAAGCTTTATTTGAACAAAGAATTCTTTTTATTGTATTTAATTGAGTCTTAAAATTAATAAAAAGAGTCTCCAATACTGGTTGGTATGGGACGTGTGTGACGCCCCCAAAATAGGTATACACAACACCCATTCTGAGTCGCCAAATACATGGTACAAGAAGCAAACTACAACTTCAATAATACAAATGTCTTCTGAAATACGACAATATATCTTGTGAGTTTAAATACAAATATTATCTTCTAGACAATATCTATACTCAAATAAATCCTCATCACATTTATTGATACATTATTTTACAAAAATGGTGAGGACTACTAAACAACTCTCTCTAGAACCTTCATTCCATACCCCACTAGTACTCCCTACATTCTCGCCTCCCGAGAAGAAAAATGGAACAACAAGGAAAAGGGTGAGCTCAAACTAGCCCGATAAAAATATTATGACTAAGATAATGTACAACAAATTATCGTTAGTCTCCAACGAGGAAAAATCGATAGAATACAATAGACAACAAGTTTCGGATCAATATTCGCAGTGAAATAATAATTCATAGAAGAGTTACGTGAGAAATGAAATCTACTATAATCTATGAATTTAACAGTCCATCATCAATATTTTATCCTGTAACATCAATCAATATTCATCTCAAATCAAATATTCATCTTTGCACTACTGAGCGAAGATATTCATCAATCGGTCATATTCATCTCAACATCATTCATCTTTGCACTAAAGGCCAAAGATATTCATCGATCGGTCGTGTTCATTTAAACACACTGTTCATCTTTGCACACTCTTCACGAATGAAAGATATTCTTGAAATCATTCATCTTTGCACTACGTGCCAAAGATATTCAATAATATCATCATTTAAGGCGAGGATGATGAAAAATATTTTTAAAGAACGAATCCGGTGAAACAAAATGACAAGGATTAAGGATTAAGGATTCGTGCTTTGTTTTATCCATGTCCAACAATACCTCAAAAATAATCATAGTGGTGTAAAATTCAAGAATGATCAAAACATGGATACAATCAAAGCTAGTATCCGAATAGATATTTTGGACGAAAAGAAGAAATTTTATTTTTCCGGTTGAATAGTACTGGATATCGTGAATAGTCTTGGATATCGTGAATAGTAACTCAGACACCAAAAGATAGAAATTCCACAAAAACATCTTCACGCTTCATGAATAGTACTAGTGAATAGTAACTTTCGTGAATAGTAACTCATGAATAGTAACTCGTGAATAGTAACTCATGAATAGTAACCCAGATATGAAAAAGTTCCAAATTTGATAAAAACTTCGGATCGACATTTGAGATAATGATATTGAAGAAATAATATCATTACGATAAAAAATAATATCCCTTACCTCAAAGAATCGATTACTTGGAAGGAAAGGTCGGAAGTGATCTTTGAATGAAACTTGTATCTTGAACGAACTCTCAAAGTATCTAAATACTCACAAAATACGCTCGATAATATAGAGAGAAAGAAAACTTTGTTTACGGTGTGATTTTCAATTCTAACTTAGCCCTCTATTTATAGGAAAATGTTAGCCCGTAGAAAGCGGACTTGACACAAGCTACACGATGGCTTTACCCTTTACTATTGCCACCCACCACATTTGAAATAAAATTCAGCACATTTCTTCACCAACCACAAGTGGGGCCCACTCAATTCTAGAATTTTCCACCAAAATCAATTATAAACCTAATTTCCGAATCGGACACCTCTTAAAATTCATAACAAATCATTCGTGCATTTTAACGGTTCAAAATTTGTGGACATATACTCAACTTATGTATGTATAACATACCCAAAAATTACCACAATCCAATGGTCGGATTAAAAATTATAACCCCATAATATATCTCAAAACCCCGATTTAATTTTTAATACCTCCCGATACGATAAAATCTTGATAAAACACCTCAACAATAATTTCTTCATTTATAACCACATAAATAAGTCCATCATTTATATCCACATAAAATAAATATTTCTTTATCATATGAATCAATAATTAATTATTCACAAATAATATTAGAATCACAATTATGACAACCGGTAGTTCCTCGGGAAGAGGGGCTTTCAGATAAGGATTTCTCTCTTCTTGGCCTTGATTAGGTGACCAAACCTCTCCTGTGAGAACTTTCTAGACATTGCCAATAATGCTATCTAATAATATTATTCAAATAATATGAATTATTGATCCGATAATGGAGATAATGTGCGGTGACAATTATTGAACAACAATAATATAAAATATCAACGCAAATTATTGAATCAATAAAATAAAATCTTTGACGATAATAATTCGTAACAATTATTGAGTAGTGCCTTCTTACGTAAGGATCAATAATTGATGCAATCTGCGTCAATACCGTGTCTTCTTTTTATGCGACCACGCGTATTCGATTTTTAACCACCGGGTATTCCAATAGTATTAATTGTGAATAACTACTACTGTTATTTTAACCAACTTATATTTGTCGTTTTTCTTCATCCAATCGCTTTCCAGTTATGGGGCCCACACGTGGCACGCGTCGTCGTCACGAATATTCCTCGACAGCGATCTAATATTCCACGACCAAACGAATATTCCCGACAAAATGAATATTTTATAACCACTTGCTTATTTTGAAATATTTGCGTATTTAACCCTTAACTATCCACATTAATCAAATCAACCCTTACTATTTCAAAATAATAAATAAAGGAAATTCCTTTTTATTTAGAAAAATTTCGGGGTCTTACAACGTGGATTAAGCCATTATAGGTTAATAACAGAACCACGTAAAAATCCTTGTGTCTGTATTTTATTTTTTCTTGTGGTTTGATCATTTAATTCTCACGTTGCATCTAAAACACATTCACATAAAAGTATATTGCTGATAGATATAGTATACTAATCCACACATTATCTTTTGTCTACATTATAACAAAGACATTGTTGTTTGTGTTATAAAATTATAGTGGATGTCTAGATTCATAGGATGTCTAGATTCATTCTTATCTTGTAACTCCCATATTCATGAGATATAAAACTCATGACCTTTGAGTTTTATAACCTCCTAGTATTGATGTTAGTACATCTATAAATAATATCATTTGTAAAGTGAATGTGATACACAAGAAGATTATGCAAACTCTCTCTTTTCTCTAATCATCCTTGTTCTTGTCATCTTTGTTCTTGATTTTAGTAAGATTAATCTTTTATAACACGTTATCAGCACGATTTTCTTCTCACTTTCGTCTTAAAGCAGATAATCATATTTAGTTTGTTGGTAAGAAGTAGAAGGTATATTTATCTATTATTTATACAAATTATTAGTATACTTTTATGTATGTGCTTCATATCATCTTGTGCCCATTTAATACATTAATGATTTTTCTAAGATCTTTACGGTAGGAAATATTGCTATTTCTGTTATTGTTTGAAATTTCAAACAACTTGGAAGGTTGGCTAGTCATCATGAGAAATATATTTACATTTTAGGATTACATAGATAGTCCCCACCGTAATTTGTTCAACTGCATGATAGAATAAGAGTGGAAATTTAATATCTTTGATTAACGTAATATTTACTCTCGACCACATGATCATAATATTTGTATAGTAGTGAAAGATGGTTAATTAGTCTCAAAAGCGAATCTGTAGCCTTTGAAGAAGGTCTTTCTTTTATCTAATATGTGCCAAGGTCTATGTAGTAACCCCAACCAAGTTTTGAAGGACCGATTGATGATTAATATACCCAGCAAGAGTTACGGTGAGAAATGATCAAACATTGTCCAATAAATGACTAGAAAAGAGCTTTTGATTGCTTTGCATCAATAAAGTTGGTCCAAATAATGCTTTGCTTCTCTTGTATTTTATTTTATTTTATTTATTTATTTCTCAAGAGTATATAGTTCTTGTGACTAACACTTCATTCAATTTGGATCTCGACCTTATTAAACATGTGATATACCGAATTTTCATATCGAGAATCTGTTTATGTGCATTCTGTTTATAAAACATATTACTAACACTTTGAATTGTATTGAGCGTTTGGTATGGTCCCCCTCTGGTTCGGCTGGGGTAGTGCTAAGAAGTGAAATGATATTCTTATGTCCAACTCCAGATTTAAATTCAGATAATCATAAGCTAGTAATGATAGTGTCACTTTCATGAAAAATTAAAAGTTGAGTACATTACAGTAAAAGACTCACTTGTCTTATGAAATGATTTAAAGGAAAGATTTTAAAAGTTCATTATAATTGGTTGCACCTGAAGTTGCAAGATTTTAAAAGTGTTGAGTGAAAAACACTGATGAAGACATGTTAGAGAAAATATTTATTTCATACCTCGAATATGCTCCTGCAGCAGCAATATCGAGAGCGTAAGTTTACAAAATATTTCCTGAAGCGATAAAGGAAACTATGTTTTCAGAAGTGAAATTATGTCTTCTAGTAGTTGTACAAAATAATGAGTTTTTGCTGAAATACCAACAATCTCGCACGACCGATTCTATTACATTCCCTGAAGTGAATGGAACCTCATTTGATAATTATAGAGGAAATTATGGTTGTGGTTGTGGTAGTGCGCATGAAAAAAAACAATATAGAAAAGGGATGTACCTGTCGTACTCCTAAACATTTGGTAGATTGTACCAAGACTCCATAAAAGAAAAAGAAATGAAATAATCCTAAAGATCCCATGAATTATTTTAACTTTTCAAATGGAGTTGATATAACTAATTTTGATATCTATGGTTCCTTGATGATATGTTGATAGAAATGTTCATACAAATTAATTATTTTTATTTCATTATATTATGACATTATAATAAGTATTTTTATTATATATTTTATTTATGTTTCAAGTAATAAAGTTAAATTTATGTTTTGCATATATGAAGTTGTATGGGTCAGAAGCTCATCAAACTTTAAAGGCTCTAGAAGAGCGATTATTCATCAAATATAATGGAAGACTCTTGAAAAGTGATTATTCATCAAATTTAATTAAAGTATCTAGAAGAGCGATTATAATGTTTTCAATGGGCCCAAAACTTTGTATTGATGATTCTTTATATTCTTCTGAGACAAGCAGAAATTTGTTCAGCTTTAAGGATATACATTATAATAGTTATTATATTGAAATCAATAATGAAGGCAGTGAAGAATTTTTTTTTTATTACTTCAATAGTATCGGGCCAGATGCTCATATTAGAAAAATTGTATATTTTCTCTTCTGGGTTATATTATACTAAAATGAGAATAGTTGAAACAAATGTTGTAATACACCAGAAGTGTGCAATACACCATAAGTGTTTGGATCCAAATATTTTTATGATTTGACATGATCATCTAGGATCAATAATGATGCATTAAATTATTGAAAACTCCCATGAACATCCTTTAAAGAACTAGAAAATTCCTTTATCTGTTAATTATATCAAAGTAAATTACTTACCAAATTATCATATTTAATTATTGTTATTTGGTGTTCATCTTCTAAGAAAGAATTCAGAGGAATATTTTTAAGGTATATTTTGAGGATTGTTATTTTAATAGTCTTCCCACCATTAGGGGGAGAAAAGTCGTTGCCTGAAGCACGACGTGAGATCATTGCCTGAAGCACGAAGGTAGATTAATTGAAATGCTTCAACGTTATTTAATCCTGATTCTCATACAAATCAATATGAACTAGAAGTTCAAATGATTATTCATTTGCAATGAATTGCAAATCAATTACCAGAATTATTCACCGATAATAAGAAAAGTGTGATACCTCATATTTTAATTATTAATATTCTAGAAGAAATTGAAGTCCCTGTAGGACAATCAGTTAATACAGCAGCAAATTGAATCAAAGTCACACTTGAAACATGGAAGAATGATCGGTGTTAAAGATAAAAATTTTCAGAAGAAGAAAGTACAAGAAAAATAAGTTGCAGCCTATAAAGAGGCTATACCCATGAAACAGGCTACACAAATTTATCAACCTATCCAAAACTTATGAATAAAAATCTCCTGTAAATAAAACTCATGAAGAGTTATCTCCTGAAGATGATGAGTTATCCCCTGAAGAGGATCAGGTACCTGAAAATAACGAGATCTCGATACATTATGTATATACAGGAGACATATATATTGGATAGAAATAAAATCGTTGTCGACAACATATTTTCATATAAATTTTCTATGGATATTACCAGAAGTAATGATCATATATATGAACCACAAATCGTTGATGAATGTAGAAATATTTGGCTAATGTAGAAAGAGACGATTCAAGCAGAATTAAATTCACTAAGTAAATGTGAAATTTTTGGACCTGTAGTCCGAACACCTAAAGGTGTAATGCCTGTTGAATACAAATGGGTATTTGTACGAAATAAGAAAAATTATATGGTACAAAGCGCAACTTGTAGAACAAGGTTTCTTCGCAGAGACATGGTATTAATTATAAAAAAACATGTGCTCCTGTAATGGACACAATTACATTCAAATTTTTAATTAGCTTGGTAGAAAGAGAAATTAATGGATGTTGTTACATACATCATATCTGTATGGATCATTATATAATTATATATACATGAAAATCGCTGAAGGATATAAAATACCTGAAGCATATAATTCTACATCTCGAAATATATATTCTATTAAGCTACAAAGATCCTTATATGTGTTAAAGCAATCCAGATGCATATTGTTGTATAATTACCTAAGTGGATATCTTTTGAAAGAAGGATTTGAGAATAATCCAATTTGTGCATGTATTTTTATCAAAAGATCATAATCTGGATTTGCTATTATTACTGTATTTATTGATGAAAGATCTTGCTCCAGAAGAGTCGACAAAAACAACTAATTTAAGATGAAAGATATTGGTAAGCCAAATTTTTGTCTTGGCCTACAAATTGAACTATGAAATTCTTGCTCATCAATCAACATACACAGAAAAAGTCCTGAAGTAACTTTACATGAATAATGTTAATCCTTTGAGTACTCCAATGATGGGTTGGTCACTTGATATCAAGAAATATCCGTTTTGCCACAAGAAAATAATAAAGAAACTCTTGGTCCTGAAGTACCATATATTAGGTCCTGAAGTACCATATCTTAGTGCAATTGATATTTTGATGTATCTTACAAATTTCACAAGACTTGATATAACATTTGCAGTTAACATACTAGCAATGTATAGTTATGCACCAACTCGAAGATATTGTAATGAAATTAAACATATTTTACGTTATCTTCGTGACACTATTGATTTGAGATTATTTAATCCAAATGGTGATAGAACCAAGCATATTGAACCAAAATTATTTTATACACATGAGCCCCAGAAGAATGACAATATTGATCATGTGATAATTTGGTTGATATATTCATTAAGTCATTACCAACTATGATTTTGTAGAAGATGGTGCACAATATTGGCATACTTTGACTTAATGATATTTTTACCATGAACAATGGAAATTCTATGTTCTTATGAAGGGGAGTAAAAAGGATATGTGATGATTGTACTCTTTTTCCTTCGCTAAGGTTTTTTTCCTACTGGATTTTCTTTTGCAACGTTTTAATGAGGCAATCCCAATGCACTAGAAGTTTTACAAGAATATTGTACTCTTTTCCTTCACCAATTTTTTTTTCCACTGGGTTTTTATTTGGTAAGGTTTTTAACGAGACATATTCTTAGAAAATTGCTACAAAAGAACTCCATCCATTATGTATGAAGACAATGCTGCATGTGTAGCTCAATTAAAGGGAGGATACATCAAAGATAATCTAGCAGACCAACTGCAACGTTTGAAGGATTGCGTTGCAATAATGGAATGCGACAACTGAAGGACTTAAAGATACATTCATGAGGGGAATACTAATACGTGCACTCTTTTTTTTCCTTAACCAAGTTTTTTCCCCATTGGGTTTTTCCTCAAGGTTTTTAATGATGGCGACTTTTCAATGCGTATGGCTATATATCTGATAATGTATCCAAGGGGAGTGTTATAAAATTATAGTGGATGTCTAGATTCATAGGATGTCTAGATTCATTCTTATCTTGTAACTCCCATATTCATGAGATATAAAACTCATGACCTTTGAGTTTTATAACCTCCTAGTATTGATGTTAGTACATCTATAAAGAATATCATTTGTAAAGTGAATGTGATACACAAGAAGATTATACAAACTCTCTCTTTTCTCTAATCATCCTTGTTCTTGTCATCTTTGTTCTTGATTTTAGTAAGATTAATCTTTTATAACAGTTTGTCTGTTTTAAGTTCAGTAGCAGAAAAATTAAAATTAGTCTTTGTTAATCACTTTGTAACTCAAACACCTATTCACCATCCTTTTAAGTGTGCACTTACACGAAATTACAGCTTGGACCATTACCTTTGCTTACGGATGCACATAGATCCTATGAAATTACAACAATATATTATCTACCGATACAGAAATAGAAGATTACCCAAAGGGCTTGTTTGTGAGTTTTAATTAATATTTTTTCTATAGGTTTTATTACTTTGGAGTTATGATGAATTCAGTACATAATATATATACAAACCATAGTCATCATCTATTATATAATATGCATGATCATCCAGTAGTATTTATTTTAACAAGTTTCACACCGCATTAAAATCTGAAAACAAAATACATAAACATCCACAAACGAACAAGTGAAAAACAAACACCAGCAATATCATCTCTAGGCTAGCTATATATTCACCAATCTTCATCTTCTTAATTTTGATTTTGACTCCACATTGTCATCCTCCTCCACAATCGATGCCAAATATGAGCGATTATCCGAATTCCTCACTGAACAATTCGCCCGAATTTCCCCATGTTTACCTCCCAACACACTAAGCTGCCCCATTTTAAGCATAGCATGCACAAACTTGTCAAAAAAGAGCTCCTGGTCAAGAGCAAAGCTCTTGACAATGTCCCTTGTCCTTGTACAAATCTTGATCCGATACAAAAAGGCCTTGTCGTGTCGATTCATGAGAGATCAACGTCATCGAATGAGATCACAATGTCCCTTGTCCTTGTACAATCTTGATCTTTGTTATCATGAGATGAGTTTGTTATCGAATGAGTTTGGAGTTCGAATGTCTAGGATAGTTGTGTTGGTGGAATTTGATGTAGGGCATATTTCTTTGAGGTTTTTTGATACAAACATTAGCCCCTTTGACCCACCTTGAAAAGCCGAGGTCCTCATCGGCAAGTAGGGCTCTCAATGAAAGCACCAATGATACAAACATTAACCCCTTTGACCCACCTTGAAAAGCTAGCTACTCAAGGAGAGATGCTAAGGCCTATATCAACCCACATCATGTCGCATTTGTAACCGATGTGGGACTATTCCTTACGGTCTAGTATGGAGTTCGCATCATCTTTGGCTAAGGTTTCGTCCATGGTTGGATCTTGGGTCGGGTAGAGTCTCGGGGTGAAGGAAGTGCAGTGGCTGAGGCCAATGGTGTGGCCACCGGAGAGGGCTACAAGGTCGGTGGCGTCCAGATTTTTGGTGGCTAGGGAGGTGAGAAGGGCACTTGTGTTGAATGATGGTGGAGGAATGTTGTCTAGTGTTGTGTTTCTTGTGGCAAAATTTACTCCATCTCTTCTTCCTAATGGGATATCATAGTCCGGGCACCTGACTACAAAATAACAAATCAAAACTCAAGTTACTACAAAAATACACAAATTGTAGGGAGTGATCTATAGAAATTATGAGATTATATATGGTGAACTCATCTTAATATTATATGAGTAGTGACATGATGTTGAAGAGAAAACATTTAATTTTTATTTTTCATCTTTTATTTGAATAAAACGTATTTGTAAAATATTACAATGGACGGTGTAAGACGTGTTGACTTTTTTAACACTTTAAAGTCAATGTTTGATATTGATCACTCCACTTAATTAATTTAAGACTCAATATTATATGCACAAACTAAAACAAGCTAGCTAGCTTCTCAAATATAATTGCTACATGAAAACAAAGATTAATATCAGAATTCTGAGGAAGTACATTACAAGATAAATTAATGCAAATTAAGTGTGAATGAAACTACACAAATTCAATACATATATATATATATATATATATATATATATGCAAGTGAAATGTATATGGATCGAGTTTTTACCAGAAAAACAGCATCACGGGCAGCAAGGGCGGTAATATCAGCACATGAGACAACCCTTCCACACTCATCGTGCACGAGCTTCCGAAGATCATTAATGATCTCAAACGCCTTGGCCCTAAGGCTCAGATTTGGAGGTGCATTTTGTTCACTTGGTCCACTGGCTGATCCATCAAGTAAAACTGAACCATCGCATCCCTACATCATATATTCATGGAAATTTAGTGAAATAATAGGTGTTAAAGACCCCAAAATATAGTAGTGCTATAAATATTGAATCCGGCCTTGCGAGGATATAAGTTTGGCTTGCTTAAACCCGACTCTACTTGTTTGAATTCTCGTTTATCGAGTCAACCTCGAACATGTTAATTCTTTTGTTTTCATTTGTTTTTATTGCTCATATTTTGGAGGATATTAATTCCTCTGTAAGTTTTTCTTGTATATGATTCTGTTCATTCAAAAAATATTTTATTTACCAAGCAAAATAATAATAATAAAAAACAAAAAACATGTACCCAAGTGCAGCTTAAATATGCTGATGGGTTGGCATCATGATTAACAGCAGATCACGGATCAAGAGCAACAGATAAGTTTTCCTAAACAAAATTTCATCAATATAATATTATTTTTTTGGACATCATAGATATATTATTTAAGCACCGATAAACTACTATTCCCTCTATTCTAAATTAGAGATACAATTGATTTTTCAAAATTAATATGCAAAGCTCTAAAATATTAAGCTAATCCATACTATGAGGCCTTGCCATAGTTGGGTGTGCTTTTGAGAGTAACAAATATGAAAACTAACGCTATTTTTTTAGTCAATTTATAATATTTATTGTTTATACTTAAATTAAATATATTGTATCATTTGTAAATGAGTCTTTATGAGAAAGAGTATAGCAGATAGTAATGTGGAGGCTTATAAGGCCAAACTGATTCAAAAAGTTTCAAACAAAGATAAGAAGTTGATTATGATCAAATCTTTTCATCGATAGCAATGATTAATTCCATTCGGATTTTGCTTGCAATATCAGCTTACTACGATTATGAGATCTGACAAATGGAAGTGAAAACGACATTCCTCAATGAAGAACTAGAAGATGATGTATATATGATACAACCAGAGGAATTTGTCTTTAAAGGTGGATCAAATCAAGTTTGTAAGCTTTACAACGATTCATTTATGGATTGAAGCAAATTTCTTGAAGATGAAACATTCATTTTGATGAGACAATCAAAGAGTTTGATTTTATAAAAAACGAGGATGAATCATGTGTGTACAAGAATGTTAGTGGGAGCGCTGTAACATTCTTAATAAATACTATATATATGTTGATGATATACTACTTATTGAGAATGACATACCAATGTTACAATCATTAAAGATAACTATCTAAACACTTCTCCATGAAAGACTTGAGAGAAGAATTTTATATTTTAAGAATAAAGATCTATAAAGATAAATCGAAAAGGATGATTGGTTTGACCCAATGAACGTACATTGATTCGATATTGCTAAATATGTTTAGCATGGAAAACTTCAAGAGAGGTCTCATACCGATGAGCTATGGAGTGCATGTTTTTAAGAAATTATCCCTGAAGACATTTAAGGAGAAAGATTGCATGAGTAAGATCTCTTATGCTTCGGCTATATGATCATGTATGGAGTGATATGGGCCTAATGTTGCCTACACGCTTAGTGTCAAAAACATATATCAGGCCAATTCTAGAGAAGAACAATATTGGAAGATAATGAAAAACATCTCGGAGTACTTAAAAAAGAATTAAGGTTATGTTTCTTTTTTATGGTGGGTCTGATTTGAAACTAGAGAGTTATACAAATTCAAGTTTTCAAACTGACTATGATGACAACAAATCCATTTTAGGTTACGTGTTTACATTGAACGGTGGTGCAATGAGTTGGAAGAGTTTCAATCAGCAAACAACTGTTGATTCAGTGATAGAAGCAGAGTACATAGCTACAAGTGAAGCTGTAAAGGAGGCTGTTAATTTGGATGAAGAAGTTTATATATTACAAAACGTAAAGTGGTTCTTAGCATTTAAGGATCAGTGCCTTTATATTGTGACAACACTAAAGATGTTGCACATGCCAAGGAGCCTAGGTCTCATAAAAAATCCAAACATGTATTGCGGTGCTTTCATTTGATTAGAGAAATTATTGAGAGATGAGATGTCACTATGGATCGAGTAAACTCTGTAAACAACTTTGCATATCCATTTACTAAAGTATTATCTCAATAACAATTTGAACGCTACTTAGAGAAAATGGGTATTAGATACTAGAGCGATTGACTTTAGTGCAAGTGAAAGATTGAAAGTAGTATGACCTCAAGCCAATCACATTTTATGTGATAGAGCATTTACTTTGAAATCTTATGCATTTATTAATAAAATAATTTATTTATTTAAATGCATTTATTTATCTATATTTAATTGTTATAATTAATTGATGTGACAAACCCGTAGTTTGGAGCAATACTTTTAGAATCATGATGAAATTATACTAATGAGATCTAAAATCTAGATAGCTAAAAAGTAGAATATTCCTAATCATAGGATCACTAATATGGGGTTAGTGAATCCGGACATATTATTACATGTTATGCATGCTCTTTTGAAGAGAATGATTGATCTTATAATCATTTGCGCGTAGACACTAAAATAAATATGTATATGTTTATTAAAGAATAAGTTTACTGAACGTAACTCACTTAATTAATGAACACCTAATGGAGTTTTACATACTTGTCAATATAAGTTCCTATACTGATAGTATATAGTACAAGTGGTCATTAGACTTGATATCATCATAGTACCTTGGGTATACTGAGTTTTATTTTTTCATATTCCTTAAGACTTTTTGGGTATATAAAATGGTATAATAACGTGTAAATGGAGGTAATAACGTGTACTTTTCGGGTGTAATAACGTGTACATGGAGGTAGGTGATTAACAAAGGATCTACCACTTCTAGTAAAGAGAGATAATGTCATATGCGATTCGATCAGTGACAACTAAAAAATCCCTGGATATGGTTAATCAAATAAATAAAACTTGATATATAATTTCATATTTTATATTTAATTGTGACATTATGTGGTAGAATGATTTAATTGTACAATAACTATTTACTAAATATGTTCTTCATGGTTAAACGTTGATTTCATATTATCTGGATAATCATAATTTACTGAGAGGCGTCACTCATGATGTAGAATGAATATAATTAATTTTATTAATTATATACAAGAATTAAAAGAGTTTAATTCATTTAAATAAAATTGGAATATTTTTAATTTTATTTATTTTACTACCGACATAATATTGAGACTAAATGGTCACACCATAAAAGAGAAATATTAATTTAGAAGTAATTGACTCAAATAATAACAAATTAAGTATATTTAATTTGTACCATGGTGGAACAAATTAAATAGCTTAATATTTATAATAAAGTATTTAAGAAATAATAATTATAAAATAATAATAATAATAATAATAACAACAACAACTTAGTTTCTAAATAGTTTAGGAATTAGATTAAAAATCCTAAATCCTAAAGAGTTTAGAAAAAATGATTTGCCTATAGAAGAAGAGACCTTATTATAGATTAGGTTTACTACACTGCTACTACTACTACTATTCTCTGAGAATAAAAAAACTTGTCAACCTAGGGTTTTCCACAATATTTTCAGACTCGGACCGCCAATCATCGAACCGAAAATGTTAGCGGGTGGATGAGTCACTAGTTCAACCAACCATTATTGTACCGGTGACATCATAAATATATAAAAACATATTATTAGTAATTAATAAAATTTTAAAAAATCTCATTTTTTATGAACTAAAACATAATATAGTTGAGCCGATTCAATTCAAGTTTTGATTAAACTGGGCCAAACCGGACCAACTACATAGAATTGGTTCCCGAATCAACCGGTTGAATCGGCCAGTCCGGACCGGGTTTCAAAATAGTGGTTTGCTATAACCCTAAATTACTTCTATATTAGACAAATTTGCCATGAAAAGCTAAAATTACTAAACGACGTATACAGCAAAAAATAGTAAATTAGTTCAAAAGAGGTATATAATTAGTTATATCACTAATCCATTACATGAATTAAAAGTATATATAAAGGCGTAATTACTAAACCACATACAGCAAAAATAGTAAATTAGTTCTAAAAAGGTATATAAGTTATATCACTAATCCATTATTACATGCATTAAAAGTATATACCTGAACAAAGCAGTCATGGAAATGAAGGCGAAGCAAGGCTGCCGCTTGGCCGATATCCTCCTTGAAAACCTTCTTGAGATGTTTCCTGATAATAATTTCCAGCCTTGGACAGGTAGAATGGTGAAAAGTGTATGAGAGTCCCTTCACCAATGGTACAGAGCTCTCAGCTTCGGATAAACGCGAATAAATCAAAAGGGAAGAGATCACAAAAAGGAGAGAGATTGAAGAAGAAGAAGAAGCCATTGCAGACTCTTTGATGCTTGTTAGGCAACAACAAATAGGAGAGGATGATTTATAGGCCAAAAAAGTCACCAAGACTTTTGTCTCAATCTATCTATCTATCTATTTTCTATCTAATAAAATACAAATGATTTTGAATTTTTGACCTCATTCAATAAATCATTTGGACCATTCAAAGTTTGAGATAAATCTCACCGTACCGGAGACACGGAACCCAACTAATATTCTATATATGGTCATGGAACTTACCATATTTCTAGACTAGAAATATTGTTTTAATATTTTATAGTTAAAACCTTAAAATTCTTAACTTAGATATTAAGTTATATATCGCACTAATCACACGTATTTATATGTATGGAAATAATATATTCATAACTACCGTGGTTATTATTTATTTAGACTAAAGGGGATAGCTTTAAAAATAGTGTATGAACCACTAAAAATGAGTTGACTGAAAATATGAGTTAGGTCATGATATATATGGATCTTTTCATGGACAAATTAAAAATGGGCTAACAACCTTTTCTACCTTTTAAAGCAAGAATGGAGAATGTTTCCAATTCGTGTGTTTGAATTGGACTTTTAATTTTTAGAGCTCATTTTAGATCATCATCATTTACGTACGTACTATAATATTAATTTAATTTCTTCTCATCTTTATTTTGATATTCTCCATCTAATTCGGAAAACAAAAGTTAATAAGTTTTTTTTTTTTTGTCTTTAAGAGGGATAGAAGTAGTGTAGTGGGTGAACTAGCTACTTGTTTAACATATCAATCTAACGACTAACATTTCAATAGGCCTAGGGGGAGCCGCCCAGGGGCGGATCTAGCCTTTTAGCTGTGGGGTTAAATTTAAAATAAATAAATTCTTACAAAAAATAAAAATAAAATAAAATAAATTACAAAATAAAATAATGCCCAAATATTATTTTTAGTAACATTTCTAATAATCTCATTTTTATTAGTTATAAAAATTCACAAGTAATTATAAAAAATCACAAAAACAACTGTTAAATTTATGAAATTATCAAAAAAAAAATACAACATAATGAATTTTCTCTAAAGTTGAACTAAGGGAAAGAATTAGGTCAAACCGCTAGACGAGAAGCGGAGAAACAAAGAGTATTATAGTGATCAAGGTAGTATAGTATATAAACTTTGAAGAATTTAATACTATCTCCATTCCAAAATTAGATATACATTTTGATTTTTTAAAGTCCATTTCCGAAATTCTAAAACTCCAATTGATATAAGTTCGTTCAAATTTTGAAAATAACAAAGATAATAAGTAGTAGTGTTTTATAGTTAGTTTATTACAAATGTTATATTTATTGTATTAAAACTAAATAATATCATATCAATTTTGAATTTTACGATTTCGTGAATTGACTTTAAAAAGTCAAAATATATCTTTATTTTTAGAACAGAGATAGTATTTTTCAATCTAAATTTTAAATTTGTTATTAAATACCATAAAATTTTACTCTCTTTCTTTTTTGACCCCTGAAAATTTAGTGGGGTCAATTGACCCCACTGCCCCTAAGCTAGTAGTCTCGAACCTTTATCATTAGGATAACACCTTTTTATTATATTTATTTTAATCAATATAATTATACATATTATAAACTATTTAAAAAGTACTACTTATTATAAGATTCATTGTTTAATTTTTTTTAATGAATTATCGCAATTTTAAATTTAAAAATATCTCAAATTGAATTTTAAAAATCAATAATGATCTTATAACAAAGTACATATATATAGTATTACCTACATATTAAAGAATTAAAAAGAATATCATATGATGTGAAAGGAATACCTTGCAAAGCAAGAATGAAGAATGTTTCCAATTCATGCGTTTGAATTGGACTTTTAATTTTACACAATTAAATTTCAGTTAGAACATCATCATTTACTATAATATTGGCTTGCCAATGTGAATATGTGACAATGCGTAGGGGAATTGTTCTCATCTTTCTTTAATTTGATATTCTCCATGCATCTTCGGAAAATAAAATTAATATGCTTCTTCAAACCAGCCACTTGTTTAACAAGTTATATATTGAATTTATAGAAGAGAAATAGCTAACAACTAACATTCGAGCTTAGCAAATAAATAAAATTAAATAAAAAAAAAAACCTAACATTCGAACTTTGAAGAAGTATTTTCCTCTTCATTGATGAAAGGTACATAATAAAATTAGAGTAGACATCTAAATTTAGGAGATAATGATGATCAAACAAAATACTCCTTCCTTTTATATTATTTGATTATTGTTGACTTTATAAAGTCAACTTAAGAGATTTTAAACTCAAAATTAACATATATATATTTTTAATTTTAACCAATACAATGATGAATATTGTAAACTATCTAAAAATTATTATTCATTGTAAGTTTTATTGTTTCATAGTTTTTAAGCGGTCATATCAATTTTTAGTTTGAAAATGTTTTAAAATGACTTTCAAAAGTGATCATATAATTTGAAACAGAGGGAGTACATCGGAACCTATAAATATCCATCCAATAAATTGAACCGGAATAAACAATGTAGTCTTTGAGTTTTTAAAATGACTGAATGACACTTATGTCCTTTTAGAGGCGGCCCTGAGTTTTTCAGGGCTTAAAGCGAAAAAAATAAAAATTGGGCCCTTTGTGAATTGTTATTAAGATAGGCATAAAAAAAACTAAGAATTTTCTCTGAACAAAAGAGCATAAATACAAAAGAATACCAAATATAACAACCGATTATTTCAACATTTTTAAAGCATCATTCAGATATCACATTATCACTAATTCAAAAAAATAATCAGTTCAAAGACATAATATCATCAACAGAGGGGTGGATAATATCATCAACAACTCCTCTTGAATAACACTCACTTATAATGGGCAAATTATAAATAAAGAAGCATAAAATTTAATAGTTCAGGTAATGGAATGTAACCTTACTGAATTTCAAATAGTTTCACAGAGATCAATCAGGGGGTGACATATCCAAGCTATGATAAGAGTTAACCTGTTTGGTTATTCTTCAAATATTACCAACGGTAGATAGTGTAAAACTCAAAATCTTCCCAGTAAGAGTTTACCTATTTTCTTTTGTATTATATTGGCTATATTATGACCTCAGTCTTTAACTGTCAAATTTTAATACCAATAAGTAAAGTACTCATAATCCATAGTCTATTAATAGAGATAATCGTAAAGTCTGCACTAGCCAGATTAAGAGAAAAAAAATCGAATTATACATATTTGCAAAGAAACACAAGAATGAGTAAAGACATAATTTGTGACGCCCCCAAAATAGGTATACATCACCCATTCTGAGTTGTCAATACATGGTACAGAAACAACTACAACTTTATTATTACAACAAGAAAAAGCTGTGAGTTTGAATACAAATATTATCTTCTAGACAATATCTATACTCAAATAAATCCTCATCACATTTATTGATACATTATTTTACAAAATGGTGAGGACTACTAAACAACTCTCTAGAACTTTCATTCCATACCCCGACTTCGTACTCGCATATTCTCGCCTCCCGAGAAGAAAATGGAACAAAAAGGAAAAGGGTGAGCTCAACTAGCCCAATAAAAGAATATTATGACTAAGATAATATACAACAAATTATCGTTAGTCTTCAACGAGGAAAAATCTAATAGAATACAATAGACAACAAATTTTAAATCAATATTCGCAGCGGAAATAATAATTCATTAAAAGAGTTAAGTAGAGAATGCAAACTACTATCTTCTATATATGAATTTAAAAGTTCATCGTCTATCTTTTATCCCCAGTAACATCAACCAATATATATCTACGAATCAAATATTCATCTTTGCACTACAGCCAAAGATATTCATCATCGATTAATCGTGTTCATCTAAACACTGCTCATCTTTGCACTACTGGGCCAAAGATATTCTTCGAAATCATTCATCTTTGCACTATAGGCCAAAAGATATTCAATAATATCATCATTTAAGACCGAGGATGATGAAAAATATTTTTAAAGAAACGAATCCGGTGAAACAAAATGACAAGGATTAAGGATTAATGATTAGTACTTTGTTTTATCCATGTCCAAAAATACCTCAAAAATAATTATAGTGGTGTAAAATTCAAGAATGATCAAAACATGGATACAATCAAAGCTAGTATCCGAATAGATATTTTGACGAATTTTTTTTTATTTTTTTCGATGAATAGTCAAGTATTCGTGAATAAGATCAGTATACGTGAATAGTCTTTATATCGTGAATAAGTAACTCAGACACCAAAAGTTCCAAATTTGATAAAAAAACTTGAGATCAATATTTTAACATAATGATATTGAAGAAGTAATATCATTACGAAAAAAATAATATCCCTTACCTCACAAAGACAAGATGCTTCAAATTGAAACAGGATATAAAGGCTATGACTTGAACTTACACCAGTATAGCAATACTCAAAGTATACTCAAAATACTCACAAGAATACGCTTCGATAATATAGAGAGAAAAAACTTGATTTACGGTGTGATTTTCAATTCTAACCTAAGCACCTATTTATAGGAAATTGCTTAGAACACCAAAGCGAAAATTTAATATAATACTATTATATATATTACAAATTCTCTCCTTACACTTAGCATCTGAAATCAGCAATCTTAACACATGTTAAATGAGTCCCAACAATATAAAAAACGTTTTTGTAATTAAAAATATTTTAAACTTCCAAAATTAATTATTTGAACTTCGAACTTTAATAATTCATAATAAATAGCCCTTTTATCGAAAAATTCGAATCTCGCGACTTTTTATAGGAAATTCAATTCTCTACAACTTTGCGAGAAGAAATTTTTTCCAAATTCCAAACAGAAATTAACCAAAATCCATAAACGGGTGATTTTACTTGCTATAATCAAATTTCAGTCAATAAATGGGGTCCACCGACATGTTTAACATGTTTTAAACATTTATTGTAACAAAAATACTCTTCCTCCTCGTATACTCATATATCCCACATTCGTTGTAAAAATATCACCATTATTATATTATTAAAATATAATAATACATTTAAATGAATTATTTTATCAGAAAAAGATAAAATTTCAATTTTCAACAATTGTCACATTAAAAATTTTCTCCATCTATATCCACATAAAATTAATATTTTTCTTATCATATGAATCAATAATTAATTATTCACAAATAATATTACTGATTCACAATATTGACAACCGTGCGGTTTCAGGAAGAGGGCTTTCCAATAAGAATTTCTCCTTCTTTGGCCGCAATTTGGGTGACCAAACCTTTCCTTAGACAGAACTTTCTAGACATTGCCAATAATGTTATCTAATAATATTATTCAGATAATATGAATTATTGCATCGATAATGAAAAATACTGTGTAATGACAATTATTGAAACAACAACAATATAAAATATCAACGCAAAGAATTATTAAATCAATAAAATAATTGAATAAATAATTACGTAACCATTATTAAGTAGTGCCTTCTTACGTAAGAATCAATAATTGGTGCAATACTGGTGTGCTATCGTGTTTTTAACCACCTAGTATTTTAACGATATTAATTCAGGTAATAACTACGTTATTATTTTTAAACAACTTATATTTGTCGTTTTCTTCATCCAATCGATTTCAAGTTATGGGGCCCACACATGGTTCTTGTCGTCAATGCGAATATTCCCCGACAATCTTTAATATTCCACGACCAAACGAATATTCCCGACAACAACAATGAATATTTTATAACCACTTACTTATTTTAAAATATTTGCGTATTTTACCCCTAACTATCCACATTAATCAAATCAACCCTTACTATTTCAAAATAATAAATAGAAAATTAAATTTCATTAATAATAAGTTGGGGTCTTACAACCTCCCTCCTTATGAAATTTCGTCCTTGAAATTGACGTCACGTGCACACTGTGTTTCAAAAGGTGAGGATACCTCGCTTTCATTTCCGCTTTCCAATTCCCGTGTCATTTCCTCTATAGCATGATTCCTCCACGAACTTTAACTTGTGGTATGACCTTTGTCGTAGAACATGCTCCTTCCTATCCAAGATCTTGACAGGTACCTCCTCATACGTTAAGTCTTCGGCTATCTCGTCCGGTTCTAACTCTATAACGTGGTTCGGGTCTTTCACATATTTACGAAGTACAGATATGTGAAACACATTATGAACACGAGACATACTCGGAGGTAACGCGAGTCTATAGGCTACATTTCCTACTCGGTCAAGAATTTGAAATGGACCAATAAATTGTGGATTGAGCTTTCCTCTCTTCCCAAATCTTGTAACTCCCTTCCATGGAGCAACTCAAATAACAATACATGATCCCTATACTAAATTCCACGTTCTTTCGATGAAGATCCGCATAACTCTTTTGTCGATCTTGTCTGCTTTGTATACGTTGTCGAATTATTTGGATCTTTTCGGTAGTCATACGTACTAACTCGGGTCCCAACAATGTTGCTTCACCCACCTCGTCCCAACATACTGGAGAGCGACACTTTCGTCCATATAATGCTTCAAATGGAGCCACACCTATACTTGCCTGATAACTGTTGTTGTAGGAGAATTCCACCAATGGTAAATACTTATCCCAACTGCCCTTGAAGTCTAGGACACAGAGTCTTAATAAATCTTCAAGAGTTTAAATAGTCCTTTCTGATTGTCCGTCTGCTTTGAGGATGGTATCTTAAGCGAATCAATCGTAAATCCGTGCCATAGCTTTTTGCAAGCTAACCCAAAATCTTGAAGTGAATCTTGGGTCACGATCCAAACTATGGATACAGGCATGCCATGCAACCTCACAATCTCATTCACGTACATACTAAGTAAAGACGCGTTCAGGAATAAGTCTCCGTGTCGGCAAGAAATGAGCGGACTTGGTTAATCTATCAACAATAACCCAAATAGCATTGATGCCTTGAGAAACCATAGGAAGACCCGTAACAAAATCCATGGTAATGTGTTCCCACTTCCATTTCGAATCTCAAGTGGTTGCAACGGACCCCCTTAGGTACTAGATGCTCCGCCTTTACACGTTGACAAGTTAAACACATCGAGATAAACTTTGCAATCTCTCTTCATATTATTCCACCAAAATGTATGTCAAGATCACGATACATTTTAGTACTTCCAGGATGGATTGTAAATGGTGTATTGTGTGCCTCCATCATAATCTTGTACTTTAAATCGTAGTCGTTAGGGACACAAAGTCTAGAGTGGACTCAAGTATTCCTTCTTCATCAATTCTCGCTTAGGAATAGCTCCTTCTTGTACTTTCTTTCTTCATATCGCATCATTTCCGGGTCGGTGGCTTGAGTAACCTTAACTTTTCTATTAAAGTTGGCTCTGTCGTATATTTGACATCATCGCACTCATTCCCATATATGATCTTCTACTTAACGCGTCATTTCTACCACGTTCGCTTTACCGGGATGGTATTGAATAGTGTGGTCGTAGTCTTTCAATAGCTCGAGCCAACGTCATTTGCGCATGTTGAGTTCTTTTTGAGTGAAGAAATATTTAAGGCTTTTATGGTGCAATATATCTCCACTTTCTCCCCATATAGATAGTGCCTCCATATCTTTAGCGAAAAACAATCGGCCGCTAACTCTAGATCATGAGTAGGATAATTCCTCTCATACTCTTTAAGTTGTCGCGAGGCATAGGCTATGACTTTCCCCCACGTTGCATGAGAACACATCCTAACCCTTTGCACTCAAGCATCATTTGTAGATAACAAATCCATCCGAACCGGATGGTATTGTTAGAACAGTCTTAGAAATAAGTCTCATCTTAAGCTCTTGAAACTCTTCTCGCATTCTTCGCTCCAAACGAATTTTGTATCCTTCCGAAGGTTAATGAGTTAATAGAGTAGCGATTCGAGAAAACCTTCCACGAATCTCCGATAATAACCACTAGACCCGAAAAGCTACGTACTTGATCCACCGACTTTGGTTGCTCCCAACTTTGTATTGCACTACTACAAAAAAAAGGCTTATCAATGATCAAGACATCGGCGACCGCATACGGTCATGAGATGGCTATCTATGACCGTATCGCGATCGCCGATCACGATCATCAGAATAATCCGTCATTTGGAAGGACATCAGCGACCAACAATAGCGACCGAATTATTAGCGACCGCAATTAGCGACCGATACCGTCGCTATTATGACTTATGCTGAGTTATTTGTCATGCGTGACGTGTCACACGTGTCAGCGACCGATAATAGCGACCGCAGCGGTCGCTAGATTCAAAGAAGTCAAGCGATCATTGATACATTTTTAGCGACGCGCGCGATCGATTGATGCTTTTTTTTTTTAAAATTTTTTTTTTTTGCCTATTTTATTGATTTCCCAAAAATAACCTGCTTTGTACCTGCTTTCAATCCCAACACAGTTATATATATATATATATATATAAGCATCCATATTAAACATCCATCCAATACAATACAAAACAATCATCCGTGAATAAACATTCATCCAATACAATACAAAACATTCATCCAACACAATATAATCGATATCGTAAACATCCATATAAACTAATACAATTGTCCAAAGAATGAATCTAAAAGAGTACAAGGCTTTAAAAATCTAAAAAAAATAAGTCTAGGCGCTCTTCATAGATCATCCAAATTAGGATCCTGTAATTATCAAAGTAATAAAACATATATATTACATATAAGTAAGACATTGACTCAGAGACTATAAACATATAAGACAATGTTGCTAAACAATAAACGATATATATATACCGCTCCTGTTGTTGTCTTCTTTCCTCACTGCTCCTGCCTGCCGCCGCCACATCCCTTCCCTCCTTGACTCATCAGACTCGAGAGACTGCAGATGCCCGCCCAAGATATCTGAAGAAGATCACGATCTGACAGATCGCTCTCACACGATCGGCGAGGAGTATAATAGGTTTGGATAACTTTGATATTTGTGTGGTAGATGGGTGGCGTAGCCGCTGTGCACGATGATGGTCGAGCGTCGTCTTTGTCCTTGGCCTTTGACATAATTTTTCTTCACGATGGACGCCTCTCCCATAATTCTTGATCAATCGATCGACGCGGGGTGCCTTGGGATAGCGCTTCGTTCATTAAGCCCTTATAAGTGTCTCATCGGAAGATGAACAATTAAATAGTTAAAATAAATAAAAAAAATACTAAAGAAGGTCGTTACAATTTATAAACAACATATTAGGATAAAGTGAACTTATTATCGCTTATCCGAATGACTTCAGTAGACCATTCATGGTGGCTACATACACATCCAACCAATTGATAGGTTGACCTTGAGATCGAGACTCCTATAGTTCATTTTCTCATATTATTATGTAAACATATGATATTTTAGCTACAAAAGATGATCAGTAAACATAACATACGTTACCACAGGCAAAGAATGTGTTTGCGGTACTGTGATATACTTCCGCCCCGATCGTGCCTTTTGCCTTCTCGCCGCGATCGACACACTGAGGATCTATTCGAGGCGGCGCTCTTGCGCCTCTTGACCCGACTCTCTCGACTTTCCATCGGGTCACACATCTCGCACCTATATAAATTTATGCGCACCACCACTGGGGCTATGCTTACGTATATATCTTTCACCCCATCTCGGATGGTCAATCTCGACGATTGTCAGCGGGCTTTTTGTCGTTCCTTGTTCAAATAATCTTTAGTTCGTGCAGTAGCACTTCGCGAGAATAGTGTCTTAATAATCGATGCTCGTAAGTCGTCCCCATATATATCGTTTACGCAAATAAAACAACAATAATAATATTAAAATCATGTTATATTACTAAACAATATTATTTTATTAACTATGTATTATCTATCGAGTGATAAAAAATATACCTCGAAATTCAAATTTCAAATCGCATCCTTATGGGCGAGAGGTGTGCTCGCCCATGTAATCACTGGCGTAGGCCAGTTCAGTAAGCATAATTGTGAAATGCACTTCACAATTTTACTATCTTGAAAATCACTACAATATACAATAATTTATATTAAAACCCTTACATTTAAATCACTACTATATTTATAAAAATGAAAATATTAAACCCTTATATATATATACACGATGTTTAACTTACGTGCTTTATCTGGAGGAGGACGGATCTCATATAAGAATGCGATCATCCGGATTAATTTTGGGGCCTTGACACATGATTAGGGCCCCGACCCAACCCGCGCTTTCGTGCTGCAGGTTCAGAAGACATTTATAAATAAAAAATTTAGGATGTTAGTATAAGTTATAAATGAAAGGTACATAAACATGTCAGGGATATAGAGAACATCAGGATATGTAATTGTATGTAAACAAAAGGACAATAGGATAGGATAGTCTAGGCCACTAGGATAGTCTAGGCGTGTATATTTAAGTTACTTAAGGTTACTTTTAGCATCACCAAACTTTATTTAATCATCTAACTCATTTTGACTTATCAAAGCTCACTTTAGGCTTGAAAAGAGAGCTTAAATTGGTTTTCTTGTTGGCTTTATTAATGACCATGTTTGGGAATCATTACTAGCATGTATGAGCAACTTTGTATCTTCTCATAATAGTCCTTTAAGGTCAGGTACTATGAATTGTCCAAAATAGTCCATTTTGGCTTTAAAATGTGATTTTAACAAGTCTCATGCTCAAAATGGCTTGGGCTTGGTTCCTTTAGTTTGTGTAGCTTTCTTATGTCTATTATGACTATTGAAACTTGTGTATGGGGTCCGGTATGGTGGTTCACTATTTTAGTGTTCATTGTTCTATAAAGCTTATTTTCATTGATTTTTAAGCAAGAATTTGCACAACACACCATGTAGACCTTAACTAACTTAGGGAACCATTTTTACATGTTATCTATAGGCAATGTATGTACTCTTCACTATCTAACAACACTAGTCACACAAGTTGGCCATAATAAATCCTTATAGGCACAATTTTGGCTACCAAATCCCCAACAGGTCTACTAATAGAACACATATGGTCTTTAAGCATTCCTATAAACCTTAAATCACCATGAAAACTCATAAGCACATACTACGCATGTTTGAAAACCGAGTTCAATCTTTCCATACTCGGCATGTTTGTACTAATATGTTCCAAATATTAGATAAGTAAGAAAATGGAATGAGAAATCCAATAAGAGTATATCTGCAAAATGAATGTGGCATAGAATCGATTGTTATGATCGATTCACTACTCATTGTCACTCATTTGTCTTTTGAAGTAAGTTTTCTACTAGTATATATATAACCTAAAGTTTTCTACTAGTATATATTTTTTTTACTCACTTCTCTCTCTAACTTTTGTTTTGTTGGTGAAAAGTGAAGAAAATGAAGTAACTTGACTATTTATGGGCAATATTTTTGCTAGTTTATTAATTGGTCCCTCAACTCTTTTTTTTCTTAATCAAGTTACTTAACAAGGATACATATATGATTCGAGGTTCCATATCTGAACACAACAAAAACATCACATATACTCATTGCCATCACATATACACGAATGCATATATGGCCATTTGACTTATATATGAAGATTTAGACAAGTATGGATATTTTAGAAACAACTCATTAATAGTGTGATTGAAGTTATGGTGCTTGTGTTTGTGTTTGTACTTTTCATTTTCTTTCTATTCTAAGCTAAGTCATACTTATAGCATACATATTAATAGTGTGTCATTTTCTTTATCTTCTCGACTGTGAATTATGGAAAAACTTCTTTGAACCTTCTTCTTGATTGAATTATGGATAAACTTAATTCCTAGTTATGTTTTATGTTATACTCATGTTCAAGTTATATGGCCATTTGACTTATATATGAAAAAAATTCGGCAGAGTCTCCCCTATAATATGGACTATCCACATGCACGAGGGCATGCATACTTGACCAATTTCAGCAAAATATAATCCCAACACACACAACAGAATGTGCACATTCATCTCGATCGCAGATAGCGGACGCTATTACTATTAACATACTATATAAGATGAACTTGTCCAATTTTTTCACTTGGACAAAAATGAGGTTGTCATTATTTTTCTAGTTCCTCTGTCAATGACATTAATCAATAATACAAAGAATATTTGGTAAAATAGTGAAAAGTCCATTGAACCCCAATACAGAGAATATGCCAAAAGTCCTGACGAGCTTGAAAGCGATTAAACTTTCACAAATTAGATAACTAATCTTGAACAATTTAATCACTCGGTTTATGACAAATAAGAATTCATGTCCATTTTAATGAAATAACAAAACTAATCTTGAACAAATTTAGTCTAGGTACCCAAAATAGTTAAGCTATCACATAGTTTGTTGCATATCAAATACTTCACAATTCAGTAAATCAAAGTGTGCACATATGATTTTGTTACATCGCAGTGGCAGTGGTGTCGGCCGGTTGTGGTGGTGGTGGTGGTGATGGTGGTGGGCGGCGGTGATCGTGGTGGTGGTGGTGGTGATGGTGATGGCGGCGGCAATTGTGTGTGGTGGTGAAGGTGGCGGCCACTGATTTTCCCCTCTTTTCCTCTTCTCTTCTCCCCTTCTCCTATTCTTTTCTCCTCTTTTTTTCTTACATCGATCGAGAGTGATGAACTGAACTGAACAAAGTTAATTGGAATAGATCGTGCACGCATGCGATCGCTAATTTTAAATGATGTGGAAGTATCCGCGACCGCATGCGGTCGCTGATGGTGAGTGGTCGCAAATAACTAAGGCGCCAATATTTCGTGCCAATTTTTTGGAGGTAAAATTGAACCTGCGACCGAATAGCGACCGGGTTCAGTCGCTAACATACTCTAGCGACCAAATTCAAGGGCGGTCGCTAATGGCGGTCGCTAGGAATACTTTTTGCGACCAAAAAGTGTGGTCGTTGATGTTTTTGGTCGCTGTTACAGCATTTTCTTGTAGTGTTGCTTCAATCTTCGCCGGGTCCACGGATACTCCATGTTTTGACACCACGTGCCCAAGAAATGCTACTTCCTCAAGCCAGAACTCGCATTTCTTCAATTTGGCATATAGTTTGTTTTCACGAAGCCTTTGAGTACCAAATTTCAAATGGTGCTCATGATCTTCACGACTTTTGGAATATATGAGGATGTCATCAATAAAGACAACAACAAACCGATCCAAATATTCCTTGAATACTCGGTTTATCATATCCATGAAAGCGCAGGAGCATTAGTCAATCCGAAGACATGACTAAGAATTCATAATGCCCGTCTCGAGTTCTAAAGGCGTCTTTGGAATATCCTCGATTCTAATCTTGGTTGATGATATCCGAATCGAAGATCAATTTTTGAAAAGAATTGTGCCCCTTGCAACTGGTCAAACAAGTCATCAATACGAGGTAGAAGATGTAAGACCCCGAAATTTTTTTTAAATAAAAAGGAATTTCCTTTATTTATTATTTTGAAATAGTAAGGGTTGATTTGATTAATGTGGATAGTTAGGGGTAAAATACGCAAATATTTCAAAATAAGCAAGTGGTTATAAAATATTCATTGTTGTCGGGGAATATTCGTTTGGTCGTGGAATATTTGTCTTTGTCTTGGGGAATATTCGCATTTATAGCGACCATGTGTGGGCCCATAACGGAAAGTGATTGGATGAGGAAAACGACAAATATAAGTTGTTTAAAAATAACGGCATAATTATTCACCGTTAATCTTTGTTGGAATACCCGGTAGTTAAAACACACTAATACGCGTTGTTGAACAGTAGCACATGGTATTGCATCAATTATTGATCCTTACGTAAGAAGGCACTACTCAATAATTGTTACGATAATTCTTGCTCAATATTTTATATTATTGATTCAATAATTGTTTGCGTTGGTATTTTATATTATTCTTTGTTTCAATAATTGTCACTTGACAAGATTTCCCATTATCGGATCAATAATTCATATTATTTGAATAATATTATTAGATAACATTATTGGCAATGTCTAGAAAGTTACTCGCTAAGGAGAGGTTTGGTCACCTAATTGCGCGCCCGATGAGGAGAGATCCTTATTGGAAAGCTCCTCTTTCTGAACCTGCTTCAGTTGCCATAATTGTGATTCTGTAATATTATTTGGGAATAATTAATTATTGATTTATATGATAAGAAAATATTTATTTGATATGGATATAAATGATGGATTTATTTATTATATGTGGTTATAATTGAAGGATTTAATGTTGAGGTGTTTTATCGATATTTTTGTCTGAATGGAGGTATTAAAAATCAAATCAATTATTTTTACGATATATTGCGTGAGTTATAATTTTTAATCGACCGTTGGATCGTTATGATTTTTGGATATGTTATACATATATAAGTTGAGTATATGTCTACAAATTTTGAACCGTTAAAAATGAGCGAATGATTTGTTATAAATTTTAAGAGGTGTTTGATTCTAAAAAGTAGGGTTATAATTGATTTTGGTGGAAAATTCTAGAATTGAGTGGGCCCCACTTGTGGTTGGTGAAAAATGTGCTGAATTTTATTTCAAATGTGGTGGGTGGCAATAGTAGCGGTAAAGCCATCGGTAGCAGTCAAGTCTCGCTTTTGGCTAACATTTTCCTATAAATAGAGGGCTAAGTTAGAATTGAAAATCACACCGAAAACAAAGTTTTCTCTCTTTCTCTCTATATTATCGAGCGTATTTTGTGAGTATTTAGATACTTTGAGAGTTCTTTGCTCAAGATAAAGTTTCATTCAAAGATCACTTTCGATCTTTCCTTCCGGCAGTAATCGATTCTTTGAGGTAAGGGATGTTATTTTCTTCTCAAATGATATTATTTCTTCAATATCATTATCTTTGAAATATTAGTTGGAACTTTTTATCAAATTTGGAACTTTTTCATGTCTGGGGTTACTATTCATGAGTTACTATTCACGAGTTACTATTCACGAGTTACTATTCACGAGTACTATTCATGAAGCGTGAAAAAATTTTTTTGTGGAATTTCTATCTTTTGGTGTTTGAGTTACTTATTCACGATATCTGGCCTTATTCACGATACTGACACTATTCATCGAAAAATAAAATTTCTTCTTTTCGGTCCAAAATATCTATTCGGATACTAGCTTTGATTGTATCCATGTTTTGATCATTCTTGAATTTTACACCACTATGATTATTTTGAGGTATTTTTGAACATGGATAAAACAAAGTACGAATCCTTATTCCTTAATCCTTGTCATTTTGTTTCACTAGATTCGCTTTCTTTAAAAATATTTTTCATCATCCTCGATTCTTAAATGATGATATTATTTAATATCTTTGGCCTGTAGTGCAAAGATGAATGATTTCTGAAGAATATCTTTGGCCTGTAGTGCAAAGATGAACAAGTGTTGAGATGAACATGACCGACTGATTAATATCTTTGGCCCGTAGTGCAAAGATGAATAGGTGTTTAAATGAACATGACCAACTGATGAATATCTTTGGCCTGTAGTGCAAAGATGAATATTTGATTCCGGATGTTTATGGATTGTTGTTACAGGGATAAAAGATGACGATGAACTTTTAAATTCATACATAGAAGATAGTAGTTTGCATTCTCTACTTAACTCTTCTAATGAATTATTATTTCATTGCGAATATTGATTTAAAATTTGTTGTCTATTGTATTCTATTAAATTTTTCCTCGTTGAAGACTAACGATAATTTGTTGTATATTATCTTAGTCATAATATTCTTCTCTTGAGCTAGTTGAGCTCACCCTTTTCCTTTTTGTTCCATTCTTCTCGGGAGGCGAGAATATAAGCGAGTACTGCGAGTCGGGAATGGAATGAAGGTTTTAGAAAGGATTGTTTAGTAGTCCTCACCATTTTGTAAAATAATGTATCAATAAATGTGATGAGGATTTATTTGAGTATAGATATTGTCTGTAAGATAATATTTGTATTTAAACTCACAGCTTTCTTGTTGTAATAATAAAGTTGTAGTTATTTCGTATCTATGTATCGACAACTCGTAATGGGTGATGTATACCTATTTTGGGGGCGCCACAGAGGATACCTATTCTTGATGGTGACATGGTTCAATTCTCGATAGTCAATACAAAGTCGCATACTCCGTCTTTTTTCTTTGCGAATAAAACAGAACACCCCAAGGAGATGTACTAGGATTTAATGAAACCGATGTCCAACAATTCCTCAGAGTTGGACATTTAACTCCCGAAGTTCAATAAGAGCCATTCGATATGGGGTTTTAGAAATGGGCTTTGCACTGTGTTCAAGATCAATAAAGAATTCAACTTCACGCTCGGGGTGAGCCGGAAGTTCTTCTTGAAATACGCCGTGAAAATCAATAACAACAGAATATTATTCAAATTTGGCGTGTCTTTATTCAAATCCATAACATGGGCTAAGAAAGCTTGACATCCGTTTTTCAATAAACGAATAGCTTTATGATTAGATATGATGATGATTGATTTTAATGGTTTAGTTGCTTGAATTGCATAAACAAAGTTGGTTAGGAATATGAAAACTAACAACCTTACGAAAACAATCAATTTTGGCATGATGAGTAGTTAACCAATCAATCCCTAAAATCACATCAAAAGCAAATATCTTTAAAGAGATAAGGTCACGGTAAAGGCGATGGTGCCAACTTGAATCAAACAAGATTTATAAACAAATGGATATGATGAAAGTTTCTCTAACGGAGTTTCCATAGATAGGTCAAAGTCTAATTTCTCCTGAGTCAAGTTTAAACGCGTTGAGCACAAGCAGAGAGATAAATGAATGGGTAGCACCCCAGATCAAGTAAGGTATAAACTTCGTAAAGAATTTATAAATAGCTTACCCGTGATCACCTCGTTTGGGTTCCTCGCATTTTGACCAATCCACAACAAATGCTCTTCCTAATCGTTGACTTTGACTTTTCTAGGGATGATCTTTTGAGTCACCGAATCCTTGCTTGAATTAGGTTTCGCTCACTCGCACAATCTCGAAGCGATATGTCCTTCCTTTCCACAATTATAGCATACCTTGAACTGTTGTGGGCGCTTTGACCGATATGTCCTCTTTTACGCATTTGTAGCATATGACCCAAGTGGTCGTTCTCCTCCCTTAGAACCGATTCTTTGCTTGCAGATCGCTGCCTTCACATGGTCGTTGTTAAATCTCCTCTTTTAAAATCTCCTCCCACTCGCTTCTTCTATTTTCATGGCCATGATTACCACCAGTGGTTTACCATTTTGTCCATCTGCTTTTTCTCCACCGGTTATCATTATTCACTGACCGCTATCTCCGTACGATCCTCGGTTATGGTCCCTCGGTTGAACATACTCGTTATCTCGCTTCTAACAATTGAGCCCTATTAACAACATCCTGAATAGAGAAAAATTTATGAGAAATGAGATATTGTCGTATCTTGGGTTTCAAACCTCTCGTAAACATCTGCGTCATCGCTCCTCATTCTCCACCAAATGAGGTGCAAACTCGATAACTCTGCAAACTTTGCCTCGTCTTCGAGACACCGTCATGTTGTTTTGTTCTAATCGATGAACTCCACTTCCTTCATATGACGAACATTTTCGTGAAAGTATTTGTCATTAAATAGTTTCAAACGCCTCCCAAGACATCTTGAGTCTGGGTGGATGGAGTACGCTTCACGCATCTCTCCACCAAGAGTCTTCCTAGCCACGGAACATAAAGGTGGCGAATGGTGTAAGACCCAAAATTTTCTAAATAAAAGGAATTTCCTTTATTTATTATTTTGAAATAGTAAGGGTTGATTTGATTAATGTGGATAGTTAAGGGTTAAATACGCAAATATTTCAAAATAAGCAAGTGGTTATAAAATATTCATTTTGTCTTGGAATATTCGTTTGGTCGGTGGAATATTCGTATCATTGTCGGGGAATATTCGTATTTACTCGCCAGCGACCATGTGTGGGCCCCATAACGAAAGCGATTGGATGAAGAAAACGACAAATATAAGTTGGTTAAAAATAACTTGGCGTAGTTATTACAGTTATCTATTATCGGAATACCCATGTGGTTAAAATACTGATGCTGGCGTGGTTGCACGATGAGCACTTACCAGTTTGTAATGCAATTGTTGAATTATTGATCCTTACGTAAGAAGGCACTACTCAATAATTTTCACGATGAATTACTTGTTCAATATTTTATTTTATTGATTCAATAATTGCTTGCGTTGATATTTTATATTATCATTGCTCAATAATTGTCACCGCATTATCTCCATTATCGGATCAATAATTCATATTATTTGAATAATATTATTAGATAGCATTATTGGCAATGTCTAGAAAGTTCACAAGGAGAGGTTTGGTCACCTAATTGCGCGCCAAGAAGAGAAATCCTTATCTAAAGCCCCTCTTTCTCAAACTACCGGTTGTCATAATTGTGATTCTCAGAATATTATTTGTGAATAATTAATTATTGATTCATATGATAAAGAAATATTTATTTTATGTGGATATAAATGATGGACTTATTTATGTGGTTATAAATGAAGAAATTATTGTTGAGGTGTTTTATCGGTATTTTATCGATCGAGGTATTAAAAATTAAATCGTGGTTTTGAGATATATTATGGGGTTATAATTTTTAATCCGACCGCTTGGATTGTGGTAATTTTTGGGTATGTTATACATACATAAGTTGAGTATATGTCCACAAATTTTGAACCGTTAAAAATGCACGAATGATTTGTTATGAATTTTAAGAGGTGTCTGATTCGTAAATTAGGTTTATAATTGATTTTGGTGGAAAATTCTAGAATTGAGTGGGCCCCACTTGTGGTTGGAGAAGAAATGTGCTGAATTTTATTTCAAATGTGGTGGTGGGTGGCAATAGTAGTAAAGCCATCGCAGTAGTGGTGTCAAGTCTGCCTTGGCGGGCTAACATTTTCCTATAAATAGAGGGCTAAGTTAGAATTGAAAATCACACTAGAAACAAAGTTTTCTCTCTCTCTCTATATTATTGAGCGATATTTTGTGAGTATTTAGATACTTTGAGAGTTCTTTGCTCAAAGACAAGTTTCATTCAAGATCACTTCCGACCTTTCCTTCCAAAGTACTTGATTCTTTGAGGTAAGGGATATTATTTTTTTCAGAATGATATTATTTCTTCAATATCATTATCTTTGAAATGTTGATCCAAGTTTTATCAAATTTGGAACTTTTTCATGTCTGGGGTTACTATTCATGAGTTACTATTCACGAGTTACTATTCATGAGTTACTATTCACGAAGTTACTATTCACGAGTACTATTATGAAGCGTGAAGATGTTTTTTGTGGAATTTCTATCTTTTGGTGTCTGAGTTACTATTCACGATATCGACACTATTCACGATATACAAAGACTATTCACGATACCAGCACTATTCACCTGGGAAAATAAAATTTCTTCTTTTCGTCCAAAATATCTATTCGGATACTAGCTTTGATTGTATCCATGTTTTGATCATTCTTGAATTTTACACAAAAATAGTACACACAACACCCATTCTGAGTCGCCAAATACACGGTACAAGAAGCAAACTACAACTTCAATAATACAAATGTCTTACGAAATACGACAATATATAATGAGTTTAAATACAAATATTATCTTCTAGACAATATCTATACTCAAATAAATCCTCATCACATTTATTGATACATTATTTTACAAAATGGTGAGGACTACTAAACAACTCTCTCTAGAACCTTTATTCCATACCCCGACTAAAGACTCGCTACATTCTCGCCTCCCGAGAAGAAAAATGGAACAACAAGGAAAAGGGTGAGCTCAACTAGCCCAAAGAAGAATATTATGACTAAGATAATGTACAACAAATTATCGTTAGTCTCCAACAGGGAAAAATCGATAGAATACAATAGACAACAAGTTTCGGATCAATATTCGCAATGAAATAATAATTCATGAAGAGTTACGTAGAGAATGAAATCTACTATAATCTATGAATTTAATGAATCCATCATCAATATTTTATCCCCGTAACATCAATCAATATTCATCTCAAATCAAATATTCATCTTTGCACTACATGTGCCAAAGATATTCATCAATCGGTCATGTTCATCTCAACATCCGCTCATCTTTGCACTAAAGGCCAAAGATATTCATCGATCGGTCATGTTCATTTAAACACTGCTCATCTTTGCACTACTGTGCCAAAGATATTCTTCGAAAATCATTCATCTTTGCACCTACTGGCCAAAAGATATTCAATAATATCATCATTTAAGACCGAGGATGATGAAAATATTTTTAAAGAACGAATCTAATCCAAAGAAACAAAATGACAAGGATTAAGGATTAAGGATTCGTACTTTGTTTTATCCATGTCCAACAATACCTCAAAAATAATCATAGTGGTGTAAAATTCAAGAATGATCAAAACATGGATACAATCAAAGCTAGTATCCGAATAGATATTTTGGACGAAAAAGAAGAAATTTTATTTTTCTATGAATAGTACCAGATATCGTGAATAGTCTCAGATATCGTGAATAAAGTCTTAGTATCGTGAATAAGTAACTCTCACACCAAAAGATAGAAATTCCACAAAAAAAACATCTTCACGCTTTTATTAATAATACTCGTGAATAAGAATCGTGAATAAGTAACTCATGAATAGTAACTCGTGAATAAGAACTCATGAATAGTAACCCCAGACATGAAAAAGTTCCAAATTTGATAAAAACTTCAGATCAACATTTCAAAGATAATGATATTGAAGAAATAATATCATTACGAAAAAAAATAATATCCCTTACCTCAAAGAATCAAGATTTCCGGAGGAAAGGCTCAAGTGATCTTTGAATGAAACTTGTCTCAACAAAGAACTCTCAAAGTATCTAAATACTCACAAAATACGCTCAATAATATAGAGAGAGAAGAGAAAAACTTTGTTTCGTGTGATTTTCAATTCTAACTTAGCCTCTATTTATAGGAAAATGTTAGCCACCAAGCGCATTTTGACCACTTTACCGATGGCTTTACTCGCTACTATTGCCACCCACCACATTTGAAATAAAATTCAGCACATTTCTTCACCAACCACAAGTGGGGCCCACTCAATTCTAGAATTTTTCACCAAAATCAATTATAACCCTAATTTCTAATCGGGACACCTCTTAAAATTCATAACAAATCATTCGTATATTTTTAATTCGGTTCAAAATTTGTGGACATATACTCAACTTATGTATGTATAACATACCCAAAATTACCACAATCCAACTATTTGATTAAAAATTATAACCCCGCAATATATCTCAAAACCCCGATTTAATTTTTAATACCTCCAATCCGATAAAATACTTGATAAAACACCTCAATAATAATTTCTTCATTTATAACCACATAAATAAATCCATCATTTATATCCACATAAAATAAATATTTCTTTATCAAATGAATCAATAATTAATTATTCACAAATAATATTACGTAATCACAATTATGACAACCAGCCGCTCCTGTGAAAGAGGGGCTTCCGATAAGGATTTCTCCTCATCTTGGCGCGCAATTAGGTGACCAAACCTCTCCTCGATGTAACTTTCTAGACATTGCCAATAATGCTATCTAATAATATTATTCAAATAATATGAATTATTGATCCGATAATGGAGATAATGCAAAGTGACAATTATCGAACAAAGAATAATATAAAATATCAACGCAAAGAATTATCGAATCAATAAAATAAAATACTTGAATAAGAATTATCGTAACAATTATTGAGTAGTGCCTTCTTACGTAAGGATCAATAATTGATGCAATACTGCAATACCGTAAAGCTCTTTCATGCAACCACGCCAGACATCAGATTTTAACCACCGGGTATTCCAATGATCTTAATTGTGAATAACTACGCCAAGTTATTTTTAACCAACTTATATTTGTCGCTTTCTTCATCCAATCGCTTTTCGTTATGGGGGCCACACACATCACTGCTACTGCAGCATTTAATATTCCTCGACAAAGCATTTAATATTCCACGACCACCAAACGAATATTCCCAGCAAAATGAATATTTTATAACCACTTGCTTATTTTGAAATATTTATGTATTTAACCCTTAACTATCCACATTAATCAAATCAACCCTTACTATTTCAAAATAATAAATAAAGGAAATTCCTTTTATTTAGAAAAATTTCGGTCTTACAAGCGTCTCCACTGGTCCTCATTTCCATTGTTAATATTCTCATCGACATTCTCAAATCATCATTATAAAACAAGGGTTAATTAAAGAAATCAATATATCACATAATATCCCTATATACCGACCAACTAACAAATAAGCTTAGGTAGGACACACTAGCGAAGGATTTACTCTCTCTCCTCCTAGTCTTATTCCCCGATCTCCGCCAGAGATCATAACCCTAAGCTCGATACCAACCGTGACGCCCCCAAAATAGGTATACATCACCCATTCGAGTTGTCAATACATGGTACGTAAACAACTACAACTTTATTATTACAACAAGAAACTGTGAGTTTGAATACAAATATTATCTTCTAGATAATATCTATACTCAAATAAATCCTCATCACATTTATTGATACATTATTTTACAAAATGGTGAGGACTACTAAACAACTCTCTCTAGAACTTTCATTCCATACCCAGACTCGTGACTCGCATATTCTCGCCTCCGAGAAGAAAAATGGAACAAAAAGGAAAAGGGTGAGCTCAACTAGCCCAAAGAAAAGAATATTATGACTAAGATAATATACAACAAATTATCGTTAGTCTTCAACAGGAAAAATCTAATAGAATACAATAGACAACAAATTTTAAATCAATATTCGCAATGAAATAATAATTCATTAAAAGAGTTAAGTAGAGAATGCAAATTACTATCTTCTATATATGAATTTAAAAGTTCATCGCTCTATCTTTTATCCCCGTAACATCAACCAATATATATCCGAATCAAATATTCATCTTTGCACTACAGGTGCCAAAGATATTCATCGATTATTCATGTTCATCTAAACACTGCTCATCTTTTTCTACGGCCAAAGAAGATTCTTCAGAAATCATTCATCTTTTGCACTATAGGCCAAAGATATTCAATAATATCATCATTTAAGACCGAGGATGATGAAAATATTTTAAAAAACGAATCCAAAGGAAACAAAATGACAAGGATTAAGGATTAATGATTCGTACTTTGTTTTATCCATGTCCAAAAAATACCTCAAAAATAATTATAGTGGTGTAAAATTCAAGAATGATCAAAACATGGATACAATCAAAGCTAGTATCCGTAATAGATATTTTGACGAATTTTTTTCATTTTTCGATGAATAGTCTGCCGTATTCGTGAATAATACCAGATATCGTGAATAAAGTCAGATACGTGAATAAGTAACTCAGACACCAAAAGTTCCAAATTTGATAAAAACTTCAGATCAATATTTCAACATAATGATATTGAAGAAATAATATCATTACGAAAAAATAATATCCCTTACCTCACAAAGACAAAGATTTCCAAATTGAACACTTGGATATAAAGCATGACTTGAACTTGCAGACCGTATAGCAATACTCAAAGTATACTCAAAATACTCACAAGAATACGCCGATAATATAGAGAGAGAAAACTTCAGCTTCGTGTGATTTTCAATTCTAACCTAAGCACCCTATTTATAGAAATTGCTTAGAACACCAAAGCAAGTAAAATTTAATATAATACTATTATATATATTACAAATTCTCTCGCACACTTAGCATCTGAAATCAGCAATCTTAACACATGTTAAATGAGTCCCAACAATGTAAAAAACGTTTTTGTAATTAAAATATTTTAAACTTCCAAAAATTAATTATTTCTAACTTCGTAACTTCAATAATTCATAATAAATAGCCTTTTATCGTAAAATTCAATCTCGCGACTTTTTATAGGAAATTCAATTCTCTACAACTTTACAGAAGAAAGTTTTTCCAAATTCCAAACAAAAATTAACCGAAATCCATAAACGGGTGATTTTACTGGCTATAATCAAATTTCAGTCAATAAATGGGGTCCACCGACATGTTTAACATGTTTTAAACATTTATTGTAACAAAAATACTCTTCCTCCTCGTATACTCATATATCCCACATTCGTTGTAAAAATATCACCATTATTATATTATTAAAATATAATAATACATTTAAATGAATTATTTTATCGTAAAAAGATAAAATTTCAATTTTCAACAATTGTCACATTAAAATTTTCTCCATCTATATCCACATAAAATCAATATTTTTCTTATCATATGAATCAATAATTAATTATTCACAAATAATATTACTGATTCACAATATCGACAACTGTGCAGCTTCAGGAAAGAGGGGCTTTCCAATAAGAATTTCTCCTTCTCAAGCGCAAATTAGGTGACCAAACCTTTCTTTAGATGTAACTTTCTAGAAATTGCCAATAATGTTATCTAATAATATTATTCAGATAATATGAATTATTGCATCGATAATGAAAATATCGTAGTGTAATAATTATCAAAACAACAACAATATATAAAATATCAACGCAAAGAATTATTAAATCAATAAAATAATTTGAACAAAGAATTACCGTAACCATTATTAAGTAGTGCCTTCTTACGTAAGAATCAATAATTGGTGCAATACCGCAATATCTACATGTGTTTTTAACCACCTAGTATTTTAACAAGATAATCTGTAAATAACTACTACCGTTATTTTTAAACAACTTATATTTGTCGCTTTCTTCATCCAATCGATTTTAAGTTATGGGGCCCACACATGGTTGCTACCGTCGCATTTAATATTCCCCGACAAAGATTTAATATTCCACGACCAAACGAATATTCCCCGACAACAATGAATATTTTATAACCACTTACTTATTTTAAAATATTTGCGTATTTTACCCCTAACTATCCACATTAATCAAATCAACCCTTACTATTTCAAAATAATAAATAGAGAAAATTAAAATTCATTAATAATAAGTTGGGGTCTTACAACCTCCTCTCCTTATGAAATTTCGTCCTCGAAATCGACGTGCGACGCACTGGTGTTTTCAAAGGTGAGGATACCTTGCTTTCATTTCCGCTTTCCAATTCCCGTGTCATTTCCTCTATAAGCATGATTCCTCCACGTAACTTTAACTTGTGGTATGACCTTTCTTGCTGTAGGACATGCTCTTTCCTATCCAAGATCTTGACAAAACCTCCTCATACGTTAAGTCTTCGACTATCTCGTCCGGTTCTAATTCTATAACGTGGTTCGGGTCTTTCACATATTTACGAAGTACAGATATGTGAAACACATTATGAACACGAGACATACTCGGAGGTAACGCGAGTCTATAGGCTACATTTCCTACTCGGTCAAGAATTTGAAATGGACCAATAAATTGTGGATTGAGCTTTCCTCTCTTCCCAAATCTTGTAACTCCCTTCCATGGAGCAACTCGCAACAATACATGATCCCCTATACTAAATTCCACGTCCTTTCGATGAAGAGCCGCATAACTCTTTTGTCGATCTTGTACCGTTTGTATACGTTGTCGAATCATTTGGATCTTTTCGGTAGTCATATGTACTAACTCGGGTCCCAACAATGTTGCTTCACCCACCTCGTCCCAACATACTAGAGAGCGACACTTTCGTCCATATAATGCTTCAAATGGAGCCACACCTATACTTGCCTGATAACTGTTGTTGTAGGAGAATTCCACCAATGGTAAATACTTATCCCAACTGTCCTTGAAGTCTAGGACACAGAGTCTTAATAAATCTTCAAGAGTTTGAATAGTCCTTTCTGATTGTCCGTCCGTTTGAGGATGGTATGCCGAATTAAATCGTAAATCCGTGCCCATAGCTTTTTGCAAGCTAACCCAAAATCTTGAAGTGAATCTTGGGTCACGATCCGAAACTATGGATACAGGCATGCCATGCAACCTCACAATCTCATTCACGCATATACTACTAGCAAGACGCTCAAGGAATAAGTCTCCGTATCGGCAAGAAATGAGCGAGACTTGGTTAATCTATCAACAATAACCCAAATAGCATTGATGCCTTGAGAAACCGTAGGAAGACCCGTAACAAAATCCATGGTAATGTGTTCCCACTTCCATTTCTAATCTCAAGTGGTTGCAACGGACCCTTAGGTACTAGATGCTCCGCCTTTACACGCCGACAAGTTAAACACATTGAGATAAACTTTGCAATCTCTCTCTTCATATTGTTCCACCAAAATGTATGTCGAAGATCACGATACATTTTAGTACTTCCAGATGGATTGCAAATGGTGTATTGTGTGCCTCCATCATAATCTTGTACTTCAAATCGTAGTCGTTAGGGACACTAAGTCTAGAGTGGACTCAAGTATTCCTTTTTCATCAATTCTCGCCCTAATAGCTCCTTCTTGACTTTCTTCTTCATACGCATCACCCGGCCTGCGGGCTTGAGCAACCTTAACTTTTTCTATTAAAGTTGGCTCTACGCGTATATACTTGACATCATCGCACTCATTCCTCAAGATATGATCTTCTACTCAACGCGTCGCCTACCACGTTCACTTTACCGGGATGGTATTGAATAGTGTGGTCGTAGTCTTTCAATAGCTTGAGCCAACGTCATTGCCGCGATGTTGAGTTCTTTTTGAGTGAAGAAATATTTAAGGCTTTTATGGTCCAATATATCTCCACTTTCTCCCCATATAGATAAGCCTCCATATCTTTAACAGCAAACGATCGGGCCGCTAACTCTAGATCATGAGTAGGATAATTCCTCTCATACTCTTTAAGTTGTCGCGAGGCATAAAGCTATGACTTTCCCACGCTGCATGAGAACACATCCTAACCCTTTGCTCAAGCATCGTCAGATAAACAAATCCATCCAACCGGATGGTATTGTTAGAACAGTCTTAAAATAAGTCTCATCTTAAGCTCTTGGAAACTCTTCTCGCATTCTTCTCTCCAAACGAATTTTGTATCCTTCCGAGTTAATTTTGAGTTAATGGAGTAGCGATTCGAGAAAACCCTTCCACGAATCTCCGATAATAACCAACTTAGACCCGTAAAGCTACGTGCTTTGGCCACCGACTTTTGCTGCTCTAACTTTGATTGCTTCAATCTTCGCCGGGTCCACTTGATACTCCATGTTTTGACACCACGTGCCCATGAAATGCTACTTCCTCAAGCCGAACTCGCATTTCTTCAATTTGGCATATAGTTTGTTTTCACGAAGCCTTTGGAGTACCAACAAATGGTGCTCATGATCTTCACGACTTTTGGAATATATGAGGATGTCATCAATAAAGACAACAACAAAGCCGATCCAAATATTCCTTGAATACTCTGCTCATCATATCCATGAAAGTCAGCAGGAGCATTAGTCAATCCGAAAGACATGACTAAGAATTCATAATGCCCGTCATCGAGTTCTAAAGGCGGTCTTTGGAATATCCTCGCCTCTAATCTTCAACTGATGATATCCAAAACGAAGATCGATTTTTGAAAAGAATTGTGCCCTTTGCAATCGGTCAAACAAGTCATCAATACGAGGTAGAGGATACCTATTCTTGATGGTGACATGGTTCAATTCCCGATAATCGATAATTGGTGCAATACAGCTAATATCGTGTTTTAACCACCGAGTATTTTAACAAGATAATCTGTGAATAACTACTACGCCGTTATTTTAAACAACTTATATTTGTCGCTTTCTTCATCCAATCGCTTTCATGGGGCCCACACACGGTCAAGCTACCATTGCATTTAATATTCCCGACGATCATTTAATATTCCACGACCAAACGAATATTCCCCGACAACAATGAATATTTTATAACCAATTACTTATTTTGAAATATTTGCGTATTTTACCCCTAACTATCCACATTAATCAAATCAACCCTTACTATTTCAAAATAATAAATAGAGAAAATTAAATTTCATTAATAATAAGTTGGGGTCTTACATAATTATGATGGACAAATGCATAGACTAACAAGGATTGAAATTAATTGAGACATATTAAAGTAATTATTTTTTAATTTATGTGAACTGGTTGGTATTTTTTTTAAATGTACATATTAAAATTTTTAGTAGTGTTGGATCTAGTTTTACTTATGTAATAATTTTATTTGTAAAAATTTTAAATATTTTAGAGAATGATTCTACATAATCAATTATACTCATCCATTAGAATAAAACTAGCCATGCACTGATTGTATGATATAAGAAAAAGGGGCCCTAAAAAATTTTGCCTTGGGCTTTAGCCCAGGGCCGGTGCTGTCCTTTTAAATTGTCACCTATTTTCAAAGTCGTCGCTAAATTTCATTTTTTGCCAGTTAGGTCCTTAAAGTGGAATTTTTTTTGGTGTTTTCATTCCTTCCACCCGATTTGACCCAACCCGACCCATTTTCATCAAATTTTGACCCAATTCGACCCAGTTTGACCCAACCCTAAATTTTAAGATGTTAAAATAAAATATTTTTTAAAGAATACTAACTATACTCAATATTTTATAATAAATTATTATTTTAAAAAAAATTAATATTTTTAAGTAATTTTAAAATAATAATAATTTAAAATATTTTAAAATAAAATAATTATTTTAAAATAGAAATTTTAATATTTTAAAATAAAATATAATTTTAAAAAAAAACTCTAATAAAAATATATTTAATATTTTAAATATAAAAAATATTTATGCTTTTTAAAATAATATTTTATTTAAATTGTTAAAAATAATTTTAAAATAATAATTATATTTAATATTTTAAAATAAAATGTTTTGAAAATAATAATTATTTTTAACATTTTAAATAAAATATTATTTTTAAAGACATAAATATTTTTTATATTTAAAATAAATATAATTTTAAAAAGTTATAAAATAACTATTAGTTTAAGTAAAAAATATTAGAAATTTTATTTTTAAAAAAATGAATAAATTTCATAAAATATAGATTCAAAAAATTAAATAAGAAAATAAACATTGTTTTTTTAAAAAAAGTAGATTTTTTTTTCATTTTTTATGTAAAACTTTATTTTCAGAAAAAAGTTAATATTTTTACCATTATTATATGTATTCTTAATATTAGAATTTTAAAAACAAAAACTAAAATTAGAAATTAAAATACAAAAAATAGTAAAAGATATAAAAAACTAATTCATTTTTTAAAAATAAATAAATTAAAAGTATTAAAAATAATTATTCTTTTCAGGAAAAAAAATTGAATTGTTTTTTTAAAAAAAATGAGTAAAGTTTTATAAAATTTATATTCAAAAAATAAACAAAACCTTATTTTCATATAACAAAAATAATTTTTTTAAAGATGTAAAAATTTGATAAAATAATAAAGATTTAAAAAATTTAACTTTACTTTTTATATGTATCTATATTTTGTGAAACTTTACTCATTTTTGAAAAAAAAAAGTTTCTAATATTTTTCCTTAAAATAATAGTTATTTTAAAAATAATATTTTATTTTAAAGATAAAAATAATAATTGTTTTAAAAAGAATATTTTATTTAAAAGATTTATTATTTTCAAATTATTTTATTTTAAAATATTCAATTAAATTATTATTTGATTTTTTAAAAATATTTAAAATAATAATTGTTTTTAGAATATATTTTAATTTAAAATATTAAATATAATTATTATTTGAAAAACTATATTTTCTTTTAAAATATTAAAAATAACTATTTTAGAAATAATTATTTATTTTAAAAACTAATTATTATTTTAAAATATTAATTTTATTTTAAAATATTAAAAATTGAAGTTGGGCAAACTTAGTTGGTTTGGGCATACACATACGTTATATCAACTATCTAATTCCCCCGCCCTCTTCCATTTCTAAATTTCAAAAGCAACTGTAATTGATAGGCTTCACCTGGGCTTAACCACGTTCCGTAAAGGTAGATGTAAGACCCCGAATTTTATAAAATAAAAGTATTTAATTTTTTTAATGATTACTATTCAATAAATGGTTAAATTGATAAAAGTTAAAGTTAAGGGTGATATATGAATTTTTTTTTTCAAAATACGCAAGTGGTTATAAAATATTCATTGTTGTCGGGGAATATTCGTTTAGTTGTGAAATATTCTTTCCGCATTTTAGAATATTCGCATTTGCGACTACGTATAATCATTTATGGACCCCATAATGTAATAACCATTTGATGAAAGAAAATGACAAATTTGAATTTTTATAAATAACGGCAGTAGTTATTACCATTAACATATGTTGGAATACCCTTGGTTAAAGTAAAATAATACGCGTTGTTGCACAAAGAAATACACGGTTTTGCTTGATATTTTTGAATTATTGATTCTTACGTGAGAAGACACTACTCAATAATTGTTACGATAATTATTGCTCAATATTTTATTTTATTGGTTCAATAATTCTTTGTATTGATATTTTAAATTATTGTTGTTCAATAATTGTCATCGCATTAATATTTCCCATTATCAAATAAATAATTCATATTATTTGAATAATATTATTAGATAAAGCATTATTGGCAATGTCTAGAAAGTTCATCAATGAGAGGTTTGGTCACCTAATTGCGGCCAAGAAGGAGAAATCCTTATCTGAAAGCCCCTCTTTCATGGAACCTATGCATTGTCATTATTGTGATCCCGTAATATTATTTGTGAATAATTAATTATTGATTTATATGATAAGGAAATATTTATTTGATGTGGATATAAATGATGAATTTATTTATGTGGTTATAAATGAAAGAGTTAATGTTGAGATATTTTATCAAGATTTTATCTGGATTGGAGGTATTAAAGATCAAATCAAATGTTCTTACACCTTTTATCAGGTGAGTTATAATTTTTAATCTGACCGTTGGATCGTTGTGATTTTTGGATATGTTATACATATATAAGTTGAGTATATGTTCACAAATTTTGAATCGTTAAATATGAACGAATGATTTGTTATAAATTTTAAGAGGTGACTGATTCAAAAATTAGGTTTATAAATGATTTTGGTGAAAAATTCTAGAAATGGATGGGCCCCACTTTTGGTTGTTGGGGAAGATGGATAATTTTTGGTGGGTGGAATAGTAGCACGTAAAGCCATCAAGTAGCAGGTCAAGTCTGTTTCGGCGTGCTAACATTTTCCTATAAATAGAGGGCTAAGTTAGAATTGAAAAACACACCAGAATTCATAAGTTTTCTCTCTTTTTCTCTCTAGATTATCGAGTGTATTTTGTGAGTATTTAGATACTTGGTGAGTTGCTATTCATCAGTGCAAGTTTCCTTCAGTGTCATATCCGATATCCAGTCAGAAATACTGCTCTTTGAGGTAAGGGATAGTAAGGGATTTTAAGGGATTATAAGGGATGTTTTTTCGTAATGATGTTATTCTTTCAATATTATTATACCGAAATATTGGTATGGATTTTATTATGGAATTTCTACCTTTTTTATGTCGGGATTACTATTCACGATACCTGACTATTTATTTACGTGATATCTTGACTATTTATGATATATGACACTATTTACGATATATTACATTATTTACGATACTGTATTATATATAATAATGAATCACGGAGTATTATTCACGAGTTACTATTCATGAGTTACTATTTACGAGTTACTATTCACGGGTACTATTCACGATAAAAATTAGTTTCTTTTTCTGACCAAATTATCGTTGATTTATGATTGTTGCTCTTGAAAATAAATGCAGTTGTTGATCATATTGTTTTTATTATCATATATAACATTTTTATAACCCTGATGTTAAATTTCTCTTTCACTTGAGTGTAAAGATGGGTAGATTATTGGTATGATCGTGACTATGGGTTCTTTTTGGCCAGTAGTGCAAAGATGAATTGTTAACCGGTCCGATCACCACCATCAATTTATAATTGAATATCTTTAGCTTAAGTGTAAAGATGAATTGATTAATATGGTTATAATTATTGTTTATATAAATTCTCGAAATAAATATATATTTCTTTGAGATATGAATATATTTGGCCCAGTAGTGCAAATATGAACTCAGTTGATGAATATATTTGGCCCAGAGGTGCAAATATGAACTGCTTGATTTAATATCTTTGGCCGTAGAAATCAAAGATGAATTATTGATGAATATCTTTGGCTCGTAATGCAAATATGACTTGTTGTTGAATATCTTTGGCAGAGTGCAAAGATGATTTGTTAATGAATATCTTTGACTCGTAATGCAAAGATGACCTGTTGTTTAATATCTTTGGCCTGTAGTGCAAAGATGACTTGTTGATGAATATCTTTGGGCCGTAGTGTAAAGATAAATTTATTAGTATGATTATGAACATGAACTGTGATTTGGTATAACCATGATCTTTGATGTTTTAGGTGATGAAAATTATCTTTGTCCTGGATGAGAAAAGGAATTTAGAACTACAATTACGATTATGAGTTATACATGTGATTGTGGAACAGAACTGGTGATTAATGTTACTGAGGATAAAATATTGTTGGTGGATTTTAATACGGAGAAGATAATAGACTTTATGGTCTATTCGACTTTCTAATGGATTGCTCATTCCACGTTGACTATGGTTGAAAAATTTTATCATCTACTATATATTCTAAATCTCTGATTTATTACTGATGAAGGCTATTGATAAATTAATTATCTTTAGTCATGATATTCTTTACTGGGTTAGTTGTGCTCACCATTCTGTTTCACAATTCCTTTCAGATAATAAGAGTGTAGTTTGGGTCGAAAGGGGGTAATAGGGAATAGAATTATGGGTCATCATTTAGTAGTTATATTTGGTGAATCAAATAGGGTGAGACGAACCTAACGTTGGAAGGGTGTTTTGCCACTATCATACAAGATGTCTAATGACACACAATCTCGTGTCATCATAAGACAGGGTTATGCACATCCACTTGCTGAGTATATCTACGAGCACTACCTATATGATCTTGGTGTTTGGTTGAAGTATAACTCTCAATTAGAGACAGTGGAGATAATGATATGTCAAGAGAAAACTCACCATTGGAAAGAATATGATAGTAATCTTCTCGTTTTTCTTTGGGGTCTATTGGGTCAACCAAGGATAATTCTGTGGGCATATGATATCTATCATAACCTAGACCCATGGCCTCCCATGTACGAAGGTTTCCTTGAGCATTTTTCAAAGATTCTAATTTCTAAAACAGTTTTTGACTGTACCTTTATGTAAGGTGTCATTGTGACGTGCTATCCAAGGTTGGGATGAGAGTCACAGTTGGTATATATTTGTATCCAAACTCACAGCATGTGTATTGTTGTATTTTGCACGACAATTGTTGTAATAAAGTTGTAGTTATTTTCTGTACCATGTATTTGGCGACTCAGAATCTATTGGATGGAATGGACCTATTTTGGGGTTGTCACGGTTGAGGAGGAGTAATAGGGTTTAGGGGAATTGTTGCTATTATTGAAATTAATTTAGGGTTTTGAAGATGTAATTGATAGATAGGGAAGTATAGGGATGTGTTGGTGCATGACCCATTTTTACTAAATTTGTTAGGATAGAAAAGAACATATCAAGGTTATTGATCGTTGCTAATTTGTTTATATTAATTTGTTTATGAATTTGTTGGCTATTAATCGTTGCTTGTTTTTTCTAGACCTGGTTGTGATTGAGTTAGGGGTTTGATGTATTCTTGGTATTATATGGATATTCAGATCTAGATGTGAGGCAGTGTATGTTTTTGGTGTATTAATTTGTTTATATTTATTACCAACAGTGTTAACGGTAAGAACTACGCCGTTATTTATAAAAACTCAAATTTGTCATTTTTTTCATCCGACACTTATTCTGTTATGGGGCTCACAACTGGCTGCGCTGTCGTATGAATATTCCCCGACAACAAGAATATTCTACGACCAAACTAATATTCCCCGACAACAAGAATATTCTTTAACCACTTGCGTATTTTAAAAAATTTATATATATCACCCTTAACTTTAACTTTTTATCGATTTAACCATTTACTAAATAGAAAAATTGAATACTTTTATTTCATAAAATTCGGGGTCTTACAATCACCTCTCCTTATGAAATTTCGTCCCCGAAATTTACGTACCTGGTATTTCAAAGAGTTGAGAATACCTTGCTTTCATCTCAGATTTCATCTTCCCTATCATCATGATTTCTCCATTGCTCATCTCCTGTATTTTAGATATCATTCTAGAATACAGCTTCAAAGCAAGGGTTAATTGAACAAATTAACATTTACATAATATCCCGATATTATGACTGACCAACAAATAAGCTTAGGTAGGACACACTAGCGAAGGATTTACTCATCTCTCCCCTTTTAGTTCTATTCCCCGATCTCTGTCAGAAACCATATCCCTAAGCTCTGATACCAAATATAACTACTAAATGATGACCACCGTTCTATTCCCTCTACTTTCAATTTCGACCCATATTTACACTTATTATTACAGAAAGGAATTGTGAAGCAAAGGGTGAGCACAACTAGTTCAAGAAAGAAATATCATGACTAAAGATAATTAAATTATCAATAGCCTTCATCAATAATAAATCAGAGATTTAGAACACATGGTAGATGATAAAGAGAAATATCATCATTTGGGTTATAAAAATGTTATATATAATAGTAAAATCAATATAATCAAAACATCTAGATTTAATCTCAAGAGTAATATTCATAAATAAACTATAATTTGGTGTAAAAAGAAACCAATTTTTCGTGAATAAGAACTCGTGAATAGTAACTCAATATGAAAAGGTAGAAATTTCACAATAAAATCCATACCAATATTTCTAAGATAATGATATTGAAATAACATTTCTTAAACTTATAAATAATTTATTTTAATTGTTTACACTTTACTAAATAATGCATTTAATCATTATAAAATGCCAAACTCATAAAATTTCATCACCAATAACCAAAACCCTCATCAAAAATCTGCATATAACTCATGTATAATTCTCAAGCCATAAAATCATATTTTTCAATTTTCTTACTTCACATAACATATTTAATTCATTTACTCATAACTAGTTCATTTTCATGAAAAATACCAAATCATTTCCAAAAATATTTCTTTTCTGGGATTTAGCAGAATATAGTCTTATATTGAACATATATTTTTCTCAGAATTTTTAAAATTCATTTACTATTTTTCATATGGCCAAAACCTCCGAATATTTAGACATTTATCATAAATTGTACTTTTATCTAAAAATTCCGAAATTCATAGAGTACACTGATATTATATAGATGTACTCCCAATAAAAATTTCATCAATTTTGGAGTTAACCACAAGGAGTTATAAACGGTTACTTTTAAAATAGTCTTTTCTCATAAAATTCACAACTCTTCATCTATACATCCAAAAATCGCCATTTTTGGACACAATTAAGAAAACTCATCAAATTATCATTTTAAATTTTTCTAGAATTTTTGAAGGTTAGAAAAATTACGAAACTGAAAAACATAACAACCCTTAAAATCTCTTACTATCCCTTACCTCAAAAGAAAAAAGACTTCCGACCGGATATCTGATATAATATTTGAAGAAAAACTTGCAGACCGATGAATAGCAACTCACCAAGTATCTAAATACTCACAAAATACACTCGATAATTTAGAGAGAAAAGAGAAAAACTTATGAATTTAAAGTGTGATTTTCAATTCTAACTTAGCCCTCTATTTATAGGAAAATGTTAGCACGCCGAAGCAGACTTGACCTGCTACCTCATGGCTTTACCTGCTACTATTCCACCCACCAAAAATCAGCCATCTTCCCAAACAACCAAAAGTGGGGCCCACCCATTTCTAGAATTTTCCACCAAAATCATTTATAAATCTAATTTCTGAATCAGTCACCTCTTAAAATTCATAACAAATCATTCGTTCATTTTTAATGGTTCAAAATTTGTGGACATATACTCAAATCATATATGTATAATATATCCAAAAATCACAACGATCCAACTGTCAGATCAAAATTATACTCACGCAATAGAGCTTTAAGAACACCAATTTGATCTTTTAATACCTCCAATCCGACAAAATACTGATAAAACACCTCAACATTAATTCCTTCTTTTATAACCACATAAATAAATCCATCATTTATATCCGCATCAAATAAATATTTTATTATCATATAAATCAATAATTAATTATTCACAAATAATATTACAGAATCACAATAATGACAACAAGGCAGTTCCCATGAAAGAGAGGGCTTTCCGATAAGGATTTCTCCTTACTGGCGCGTAATTAGGTGACCAAACCTCTCCTTGACAGAACTTTCTATACATTGCCAATAATGCAATCTAATAATATTATTCAAATAATATGAATTATTGATCTGATAATGGAGATACTGTGCAGTAACAATTATAGAAACAACAATAATATAAAATATCAACACAGCAATTATTGATTCAATAAAATAAAATATTAAACAGTAATTACTGTAACAATTATTGAGTAGTGCCTTCTCACGTAAGAATCAATAATTATAAAAAAATACTATGCAATACCGTGTGCTACTGTGTAACTACGCGTATTACTGTATTTTAACCACCAGGTATTCCAACAGTGTTAACGGTAAGAACTACGCCGTTATTTATAAAAACTCAAATTTGTCATTTTTTTCATCCGACGCTTATTCTCATTATGGGCTCATTAATCGGTCATACTGCCGTATTGAATATTCCCCGACAACAAGAATATTCTACGACCAAACGAATATTCCCCGACAACAAGAATATTCTTTAACCACTTGCGTATTTTAAAAAATTTATATATATCACCCTTAACTTTAACTTTTTATCGATTTAACCATTTACTAAATAGAAAAATTGAATACTTTTATTTCATAAAATTCGGGGTCTTACAATCACCCCTCCTTATGAAATTTCGTCCCCGAAATTTACGTACCTGGTATTTCAAAAAGTTGAGAATACCTTGCTTTCATCTCAGATTTCATCTTCCCTATCATCATGATTTCTCCATTGCTCATCTCCTGTATTTCAGATATCATTCTAGAATACAGCTTCAAAACAAGGGTTAATTGAACAAATTAATATTTACATAATATCCCGATATTATGACTGACCAACAAATAAGCTTAGGTAGGACACACTAGCGAAGGATTTACTCATCTCTCCCCTCCTAGTTCTATTCCCCGATCTCCGCCAGAGACCATAACCCTAAGCTCTGATACCAAATGTGACAACCCCAAAATAGGTCCATTCCATCCAACCCATTCTGAGTCGCCAAATACATGGTACGTAAAACAACTACAACTTTATTACAACAATTGTTGTGCAAAATACAACAACACATATCTTTGTGAGTTTGGATACAAATATATACCAACCGTGACTCTCATCCCAACCTTGGATAACACGTCACAATGACACCTTACATAAAGGTATAGTCAAAAACTGTTTTAGAAATTAGAATCTTTGGGAAGTGCTCAAGAAAACCTTCGTACATGGGAGGCCATGCGTCTAGGTTATGATAGATATCATATGGCCACAGAATTATCCTTGGTTGACCCAATAGACCCCAAAGAAAAATGAGAAGATTACTATCATATTCTTCCCAATGGTGAGTCTTCTCTTGACATATAAATATCTCTACTGTCTCTAATTGAGAATTATACTTCAAATAAACTCCAAGATCATATAGGTAGTGCTCGTAGATATACTCAGTAAGTGGATGTGCACAACCCTATCTTATGATGACACGAGGTTGTATGTCTTTAGACATCTTGTATGATAGTGGAAAAACACCCTTCCAACGTTGGGTTCGCCTCACCCTATTAGATTCACCAAATATAACTACTAAATGATGACCACCGTTCTATTCCCCTGTTACCCCCGCTCGACCCATCTACACTCTTATTACACGAAGGAATTGTGAAGCAAAAAGGTGAAACCTGACTAGCTCGATAAATAATATCATGACTAAAGATAATTAAATTATCAATAGCCTTCATCAATAATAAATCAGAGATTTAGAACATATGGTAGATGATAAAAATTTCAACCATAGTTGCAACGGAACGAGCAATCCATTAAAAGAGTCAAATAGACTATAAAGTCTATTCTTCTCCATGTTAAAAATCCACCAATAATGTTTTATCCTTGTAACATCAATCAATAATTCTGGTCCACAATCATATGAATAACTCATAATCATAATTGTAGTTCTAAATTCCTCTTCTCATCTAGGACGAAGATAATTTTCATCACATATCTTTACCTGAAACATCAAAGATCATGGTTATACCAAATCACAGTTCCTGTTTATAATCATACTAATAATTTCATCTTTGCACTACGGGCCAAAGATATTCATCAACAGATCATCTTTGCACTACAGGCCAAAGATATTCAACAACAGGTCATCATTGTACTACGGGCCAAAAATATTCATCAACAATTCATCTTTGCACTACATGCCAAAGATATTCCTCAACAGTTCATATTTGCAGTACAGGCCAAATATATTCATCAACGGTTCATATTTTCACTACAGGCCAAATATATTAATATCCCAAAGAAATATATAATTATTTCAGAATTTATATAAACAATAATTATAACCATGTTGATCATTTCACCTTTGCACTTAAGCTAAAGATATTCAATTATAAATTCAATGGGCATAATCATATCAGTCAACAATTCAACTTTGCACTACTGGACAAAGGGAACCCATAGTCATGATCATACCAAAAATCTACCCATCTTTACACTCAAGTCAAAGAGAAATATCATCATTAGGGTTATAAAAATGTTATATATAATGGTAAAATCAATATAATCAAAACATCTAGATTTAATCTCAAGAGTAATATTCATAAATCAACTATAATTTGGTCAGAAAAAGAAACCAATTTTTCCGTGAATTACTAACTCATGAATAGTAACTTAAGACATGAAAAAGGTAGAAATTTCACAATAAAATCCATACCAATATTTCGGTATAATGATATTGAAATAACATTTCTTAAACTTATAAATAATTTATTTTAATTGTTTACAGTTTACTAAATAATGCATTTAATCATTCTAAAATGCCAAACTCATAAAATTTCATCACCAATAACCAAAAACCTCATAAAAAATCTGCATATAACTCATGTATGATTCTTAAGCCATAAAATCATATTTTTCCAATTTTCTTACTTCACATAATATATTTAATTTATTTACTCATAACTAGTCCATTTTTATGAAAAATACCAAATCATTTCCAAAAATATTTCTTTTCTGGGATTTAGCAGAATATAGTCCCATATTGAACATATATTTTTTTCAGAATTTTTAAAATTCATTTACTATTTTTCATATGGCCAAAACCTCCGAATATTTAGAAATTTATCATAAATTGTACTTTTATCTAAAAATTCCGAAATTCACAGAGTACACTGATATTATATAGATGTACTCCCAATAAAAATTTCATTAATTTTGGAGTTAATCACAAGGAGTTATAAGCGGTTACTTTTAAAATAGTCTTTTCTCATAAAATTCACAACTCTTCATCTATACATCCAAAAATCGCCATTTTTGGACACAATCAAGAAAACTCATCAAATTATCATTTCAAATTTTTCCAGAATTTTTGAAGGTCAGAAAAATTACGAAACTGAAAAACATAACAACCCTTAAAATCTCTTACTATCCCTTACCTCAAAAGAGCAGCACTTCTGACTGGATATCGGATATGACGCTGAAGGAAACTTGCACTGATGAATAGCAACTCACCAAGTATTCAAATACTCACAAAATACACTCGATAATCTAGAGAGAAAAAGAGAAAAAACTTATAAATTCTGGTGTGATTTTCAATTCTAACTTAGCCCTCTATTTATAGGAAAATGTTAGCACGCCGAAGCAGACTTGACCTGCTACCTCATGGCTTTACTCTGCTACTATTCCACCCACCAAAAATCAGCCATCTTCCCAAACAACCAAAAGTGGGGCCCACCCATTTCTAGAATTTTCCACCAAAATCATTTATAAACCTAATTTACAATCACCACCTCTTAAAATTCATAACAAATCATTCGTTCATTTTTAATTGTTCAAAATTTGTGGACATATACTCAAATCATATATGTATAATATATCCAAAAATCACAACGATCCAACGGTCAGATCAAAATTATACTCACGCAATAGAGCTTTAAGAACACCAATTTGATCTTTTAATACCTCAAATCCGACAAAATACTGATAAAACACCTCAACATTAATTCCTTCTTTTATAACCACATAAATAAATCCATCATTTATATCCGCATCAAATAAATATTTCATTATCATATAAATCAATAATTAATTATTCACAAATAATATTACAGAATCACAATAATGACAACCAGTGCGCTTCTGTGAAAGAAGGGCTTTCCGATAAGGATTTCTCCTTACTAAATACAATGATTAGGTGACCAAACCTCTCCTTGATGTAACTTTCTAGACATTGCCAATAATGCTATCTAATAATATTATTCAAATAATATGAATTATTGATCGATAATGGAGATACTATCGCAAAGGACAATTATCAAACAATAATAATATAAAATATCAACGCAAAGAATTATTGATTCAATAAAATAAAATATTGAACAATAATTACTTGTAATAATTATTGAGTAGTGCCTTTTCACGTAAGAATCAATAATTGAAAAATATCGTAGACAATCACAGGTAATATCATGTAACAATTACGTATTCATCGTATTTTAACCACCGAGTATTCAAACAAAGTGTTAATCTGTGAATAACCACGCCTATTTATAAAAAACTCAAATTTGTCATTTTCTTCATCCGAAGCTTATTACATTATGGGGCCCATAATCGGTCATGCGCTGTGAGACCCCGATTTTATCAATAAAGATTTAAATTTTGTCGAAATAATTTTTAATATTATGGTGTGAATTTGAGATAATATTATAGTTGTGGGTAGTATTTATAAATTTTGCAAAGTATCTGAGTGGTTATATTATATTCGATTGGTTTGGGAATATTCGATTTAGCAGGAATATTCGATACAACTACTCAATCATTGGTGGACCCTACAATGTAATTATTGTCGAATTGAGAAAACGACAAAAAATATTTTATTGAAATAACTCTGGCGGAAGTTTTACCGCTGATAATCTTTGTTGAACTACTCGATAGTAAAAAATGCGATGAATACGTGTGGTTGCATAAGAAATACGATATTGATTATTGATGCTTTATGTGAGAAGTCACCATTTTGATTCCATTATTGTTTATTAATAATATGAATTATTATAGCGATAATGACGTTTTGTTTTATTCGTATTATTAACGTAATAAAATGTAAACATCTTTTATATAAAAAATGTAATACTTTATTAAAGTTATTCTATAAATAGAATATATTATATTTTATTATGCATAGTGTTGCATAGTGTTTTTTGCATAGTGTTTTTCAGTAGTGTTGCATAGTGTTTGTATAGTAAAATATATTTTTATATAAATAGAATATATGATATTTTATTTAAAAGATTTTGCTTTAAATATGGACCGTCGATTAAAGTAAATCAATCTGGACCGTTCATGGATTAATTACTATGCATTCTATTTTCCTATAAATAGAAGCTCATTCCTTCATTATTTTCTTACGAATTCACCAAAACTACAGAGAGAAATTATAGAGAGAAGCTATAGAGAGAAAGAAGAAGAGTATTCTCGTACTTCACTATCCAAAGGTCTTTTACTAGGTAAGGGTATTATTTGTTGTAAATTGTAAGGGTTATTCTTTCTTATTCATGAAGAGAACTTACATTATTCCATTCATTATTATTACATTGGAATAACTCGTAAAAGTGGTATACCCTATACATAACCTCAGATATGCGTGATACCCTATACTTGGTGAAATCCTTATGTTATTCCATTCTTATTTATTACATTGGAATAACTCAGATACGCTGGAATCCCCTATACTTGGTGATCTTCTTCTCATTATTCCATTCTTTATTATTCTCATTTGGAATATCCTCATGCGTGTGTTTTACAGGACACGGTTCCATTGTTTATTATTCCGCATTTATTATTACATTGGAATATCCTCGTGCGTGTGTTTTACACCGACTGGTTCCATTGTTTATTATTCAAAGATTTATTATTCTCATTGGATCATCCTGTTGGTGTGAATTTCACCCGACCGGTTCCGTTATTATTATTCTGTTGAATAACTTTGTCATCACAAGTACCGCATGCATGGTGATTTCTTTTGTTATTCCATTCTTTATTATACCCAGTTGGTTAAAACTTTGACTTATACTCCATGAAATTAGTAGAATATTCTTGATATTTCATGTTTCATCCAAAGATCTTTCATGGAAACATTCTTCCGATCATTCTTGAATTTTACTCTACAAAACAAAGATCTTGTTGACAATTTGACGTTACTAATTCTCGGATAAAATAATTCTTGAACTTGTTTTATTGAATTATTATGTCATTGTCATCATCCTCATGTTATATTATGTTATCTTTGGCTTACGTGCATAGATGAACTTAGTATGATTATGACCAGGATCATTCGGTATAATCACGGCTTGTTATAAATGATGTGATAAAAGTCCTCGATGGCACTGTAATGCGATGATGGATAGTTTTTGGTATGATTATGACCGGGGTGATTCTAAGATAGTCATGACCATTGATAATTTGATGAAAATCCTTGGACCGTGGTATAGGGATGATTAGATATTGTGGTTTATTCATTAAACCGGGTCTTAGTGATAAAATTTATGAAAACCTTTTAAAACCTAAAAGATAGTAGACTTTTATTTTCTACCCCACTCTTTTAATGGATTAGATATTCACCGCAGCTTAAACCGGTTGTCTATTGTATTTTATCGGTTTAACATTGTTGAAGACTATTGATAATTTATTTTGCATTATCTTAGTCATAATATTTTTCTTCTTGGGCTAGTTGAGCTCACCTTTTTACATCACCGTTCTCTTCGTGAAATGAGAACATAGTTTGGAGACGAGTCGGGGAACGGAGTAATGGTCTAGAAGATAGCATTAGTAGTCCTCACTATTCTGCGTGAAATAGTGTGATAATAGTTGTAATGAGGACTCCTTTTGAGTTTGTATAATATCTAGTAGACAATATTTGTATTCAAACTCACGCTTTATGTCGATTGCACACTTACGCTTATATTAGTAAGTTGTATTTGAATTTATGTACCATGTAAGTGGCGACCCAAGATGGGTGACGATACCTAATTTTTTTGGAGAGTCACAATATCATCATCTTTAATATTCCCGACAACAAGAATATTCTATGACCAAATGAATATTTCTCGACAACAAGAATATTCTATAACCACTTGTGTATTTTGAAAAATTTATATATATCACCCTTAACGTTAACTTTTTATCAATTTAACCATTTACTAAATAGAAAAATTGAATACTTTTATTTCATAAAATTGGGGTCTTATATATGTCAATTAACATTTGTTTTGAAGCTGTATTCTAGAATGATATCTGAAATACAGGAGATGAGCAATGGAGAAATCATGATGACAATGAAGATGGAATCTGAAATGAAAGCAAGGTATTCTCAACTCTTCGAAATACCAGGTACGTAAATTTCGGGGACGAAATAATTTCATAAGGAGGGGAGATTGTAAGTCCCCGAATTTTATGAAATAAAAGTATTCAATTTTTCTTATAATTACTATTTAGTAAATGGTTAAAATGATAAAAGTTAAAGTTAAGGGTGATATATGAATAATTTTTTCAAAATACGCAAGTGGTTATAAAATATTCATTGTTGTTTGGGAATATTCGCTTAGTCGTGGAATATTCTTTACGCTTGGGAATATTCGTATTTACGGCGGCACAACCATTTGGGGCCCCATAATGTAATAATAACCGGACGGATGAAGAAAACGACAAATTTGAGTTTTTATAAATAATGGCGTAGTTGTTACCGTTAACACTATTGGAATACCTGGTGGTTAAAGTAAAGTAATACGCGTTGTTGCACAGTAGCACACGGTTTTGCACAGTATTTTTGAATGATTGATTCTTACGTGAGAAGGCACTACTCAATAATTGTTACAGTAATTACTGTTCAATATTTTATTTTATTGGTTCAATAATTGCTGCGTTGATATTTTAAATTATTGTTGTTCAATAATTGTCATCGCACAAATATTTCCATTATCGATCAATAATTCATATTATTTGAATAATATTATTAGATAGCATTATTGGCAATGTCTAGAAAGTTCATCAAGGAGAGGTTTGGTCACCTAATTGCGGCGCCAAGAAGGAAAAATTCTTATCTGAAAGCCCCTCTTTCCGGAACTACCCGTTGTCATTATTGTGATTCCATAATATTATTTGTGAATAATTAATTATTGATTTATATGATAAGGAAATATTTATTTGATGTGGATATAAATGATGGATTTATTTATGTGGTTATAAATGAAAGAGTTAATGTTGAGGTATTTTATCAGTATTTTGTCGAACTAGAGGTATTAAAAGATCAAATCAGTGTTCTTATAGCTTTATTGTGTGAGTTATAATTTTTAATCTGACCGTTGGATCGTTGTGATTTTTGGATATGTTATACATATATAAGTTGAGTATATGTTCACAAATTTTGAACCTTTAAAAATGAACGAATGATTTGTTATGAATTTTAAGAGGTAGCTGATTCGGAAATTAGGTTTATAAATAATTTTGGTGGAAAATTCTAGAAATGGGTGTTCCTCTCTTTTGGTTGTTGGGGAAGATGGCTGATTTTTGGTGGGTGAAATAGTAGCAGGTAAAGCCATCAGGTAGCATGTCAAGTCTGCTTCGGCGTGCTAATATTTTCCTATAAATAGAGGGCTAAGTTAAAATTAAAAAACACACCAGAATTCATAAGTTTTCTCTCTTTTTCTCTCTAGATTATCGAGTGTATTTTGTGAGTATTTAGATACTTGGTGAGTTGCTATTTATCAGTGCAAGTTTCCTTCAGCGTCATATCCGATATCCAGTCAGAAATATTGCTCTTTGAGGTGAGGGATTTTAAGGGATTGTAAGGGATATTTTTTCTTAATGATGTTATTCTTTCAATATCATTATACCGAAATATTGGTATGGATTTTATTGTGGAATTTCTACCTTTTTCATGTCGGGGTTACTATTCACGTATACGGCACTATTCATGTATATGCACTATTTACGTATATGACATTATTTATGTATACGGTACTATATACGAATATGGAGTACTATTCACGAGTTACTATTCATGAGTTACTATTCACGAGTTACTATTCACGAGTTACTATTCACGGTTACTATTCATGACAAAAATTGGTTTCTTTTTCTGACCAAATTATCGTTGATTTATGATTGTTGCTCTTGAAAATAAATGCAGTTGTTGATCACATTATTTTTATTATCATATATAATATTTTTATAACCCTGATGTTGAATTTCTCTTTCATTTGAGTGTAAGATGGGTAGATTATTGGTATGATCGTGACTATGGGTTCTCTTTGGCCAGTAGTGCAAAGATGAATTGTTAACTGGTCTGATCATGACTATTGAATTTATAATTGAATATCATTAGCTTAAGTGTAAAGATGAATTGATTAACATGGTTATAATTATTGTTTATATAAATTTTAAAATGAATATATATTTCTTTGAGATATGAATATATTTGGCCTGTAGTGCAAATATGAACTGTTGATTAATATATTTGGCCCAGTGTAGTGCAAATATGAATCGCTGAGGAATATCTTTGGCACATAGTGCAAAGATGAATTATTGATGAATATCTTTGGCTCGTGTACAAAAGATGACTTGTTGTTGAATATCTTTGATGCAGTAGTGCAAAGATGATTTGTTGATGAATATCTTTGGCTCGTAATGCAAAGATGACTTATTGTTGAATATCTTTGGTCCAGTAGTGCAAAGATGACTTGTTGATGAATATCTTTGGCCCGTAGTGCAAGATAAATTTATTAGTATGATTATGAACATGAACTGTGATTTGATATAACCATGATCTTTGATGTTTCAGGTGATGAAAATTATCTTTGTCCAGGATGAGAAAAGGAATTTAGAACTATAATTACGATTATGAGTTATACATGTGATTGTGGATAGGAACTGTTGATTAATGTTACAGGGATATAAAACATTGTTGGTGGACTTTTAATGTGGAGAAGATAATAGACTTTATGGTCTATTTGACTCTTCTAATGGATTGCTCGTTCCGCTGCAACTATGGTTGAAAAATTTTATCATCTACCATATGTTCTAAATCTCTTATTTATTACTGATGAAGGCTATTGATAATTTAATTATCTTTAGTCATGATATTCTTTACTGGGTTAGTTGTGCTCACCCTTCTGTTTCACAATTCCTTTCAAGTAATAAGAGTGTAGCTGGGTCGAGCGGGGGTAACAGGGGAATAAAACGGTGGTCATCATTTAGTAGTTATATTTAGTGAATCAAATAGGGTGAGGCGAACCCAACGTTGGAAGGGTGTTTTGTCACTATCATACAAGATGTCTAATGACACACAACCTCGTGTCATCATAAAATAGGGTTGTGCACATCCACTTGCTGAGTATATCTACGAGCACTACCTATATGATCTTGGTGTTTGGTTGAAGCATAACTCTCAATTAGAGACAGTGGAGATAATGATATGTCAAGAGAAGACTCACCATTGGAAAGAATATGATAAGAATCTTCTCGTTTTTCTTTGGGGTCTATTAGGTCAACCAAGATAATTTTGTGGGCATATGATATCTATCATAACTTAGACGCACGGCCTCCCATATACGAAGGTTTCCTTGAGCACTTTCCAAAGATTCTAATTTCTAAAACAGCTTTTTTATTTGTCCGCACTTTATGTAAGGTGTCATTGTGACGCGATATCCAAGGTTGGGACATAAATCACAATTGGTATATATATTCAGATCAAAACTCACAAAGATTTATGTTGTTGTATTTTGCACGATAATTGTTGTAATAAAGTTATAGTTGTTTTCTTTACCATGTATTTGGCGACTCAGAATGGGTTGGATGGAATGGACCTATTTTGGGGTTGTCACAGTGGAGGAGGAGTAATAGGGTTTAGGGGAATTGTTGCTATTATTGAAATTAATTTAGGGTTTTGAAGATGTAATTGATAGATAGGGAAGTATAGGGATGTGTTGGTGACCCATTTTTACTAAATTTGTTGGGATAGAAAAGAACATATCAAGGTTATTGATCGTTGCTAATTTGTTTATATTAATTTGTTTATTAATTTGTTAGCTATTGATCGTTGCTTGTTTTTTCTAGACCTGGTTGTGATTGAGTTAGGGGTTTGATGTATTCTTGGTTTGACCTGTTTTTTCTTTGTTTATATTTAATTTTGTGTATTTTGTTTTATGTAATGTAATATTTATAATACTTAATTGTTTGATAAAATTAAACTGTATTTTAATATTGTCAAACTGTATAAAAATACTTACCTTACTGAAAAATTAGGCATTTCAGCCAATGTTAGTCTGGAATTGAACATTGTGTGAAATGAGATAGTTAATGTAACAGATGTGTAAGCCCATTTAGTTTAGGAGCCAAATTGTGAGACATTATGTGAAATTAGGCAGCAATTAGTTTAGGAGCCGAATTGTGAGGAGAATGAAACTTGGTATAATAAAAGTTTATTTAGCCCGCATTTATATTATATGAAATAATAAACTTATTTATTTAGCCCGCATTTATATATATGGAATAATAAACTTATTTAAGAAAATCATTCACAACAACTAATTATAAATTTTATTCATAAACCATTACAAGAACTACCACAATCAATTACACACCTCAAATTACCAATCTTCATCATCTTAATTCTGATTTGGACTCTTCATCATAAGAGTTCAAGTATGAGTGATTATCCGAATTCCTGACGGAGCAATTTGCCCGAATTTCCCCATGCCTGCCCGCCAACACACTAAGCTGCCCCATTTTAGTCATTGCCACGACAAACTTGTCAAAGAAAAGCTCCTGGTCAAGAGCAAAACTCTTAACAATTTCCCTCGTCCTTTTATCCGAAAACAAATCTTGATCCGACGTAAATAGTCCTTGTCGAAACATTAAATCAACATAATAATTGTTATCGAAAAGATTAGGAGTTAAAATGTCCTGAGGAGTTGTGTTGTTGGAATTTGGTGGAGGACAAGTGTGTTTTAGGCTCTTGGCAAAGTTTTGGTCCATGGTGGGGTCTTCAGTCGGATAAAGCCTGCCGGAGAAGGAACTGCAGTGGCTGATTCCGATAGTGTGGCCACCGGAGAGGGCCACGACGTCGGTGGCGTCGAGGTTTTTGGTGGCTAGGGACGATAGAATGACACTTGCGTTGCTTGTTGGGGCGGGAAGGTTTGCTAGTGTTGCATCTCTTGTTGCAAAATTTAGTCCATCTCTTCTGCCCAATGGGACCTCGTAATCTGGTCCGCCTGACTACATTACCAAATAAAACAAAGTTGAGAGTTAGGTTGGGTTTGATAATGAATGATTATGATGTCTTAATAAATTAGATTATTTGAATAACTATGAGGTCTGAATCTAAAAAATTGTTTGATAACTAAATAGTAAGTTGTCTCTTAATGACACTATTTTAACATTTTAAAGGGTACACTTTTATTTAATAATTTTAAATATTCAATTTAATAAAAATGAGTGTATAATATTGTTGAATAATTTATATAAAAAAAGTTATCAAAAAATTTTCATTAAGAGGTACCTAGCTCATAATTATTAAGATTTCATTTTCTGGCATTCAGAGGTAACAAAAAAAACAAAAAAATATCATAATTGGCGAATAATAAGAGATTCCCATTAAAAGCGATCGACGTAAACAAACAAAGACCTTGTAGATTCCCATCAAGTTGCAAGTTTTCAAAACATATGGATAAACTTAAATTTATTACTTTTTGTATGTCATTTCTAAGTTTTAAAAAAAATAATTAATGACTCATTTTTTCTTATTATCGGTAATCTTTTTAATTAATTTTAAAAGAGTTATATTAAAATTTTATAATCAATTTAATCAATGAAAAATTATTAATTATAATTTTTAATCTATGTAGTTCCTCATCATACATTAATTAAAACTTAAAATGGAATGAAGGAAGGAAGTATTAAAAATTTAATCTAATGGTCTAGAATATAAAGTTTCACATTGGATAAGTTAGGTTTGGTCGGGATTCCAATTAATTATTACTATGTGGACTATCTAATTAATAATAATTGGTGAGTGTGAGTTTAATGTTTAAACTTTCAACTTGGTATCATAGTAGATTTTTTCACACGTGCCATTTAAGAAATTGACTTAATTAAATTTCAAAATATGGAACATGCAGGTTCCTCGCAAGACTCAAAATTCTAAATAGCAACACTTTCTTAATAAAATATGGTAATTCGACACTTCACATGCATCCTTCATTCATTTCTTCTTCCTTTTACTTTTATTTTCAATTTTTTAAACTTATTCCCTACTCGTCTTGCGCATTGCATATAACTTGTATAAATTTTCTGAAATTAATGAATCTACTAGGAATGATAATGAACTAGATTTCTATGTCAAAATGCAATATGAAGATCTAGTGATTGAGAAAAATATATATATATAAATTCATGGGGAATCCGATTAATTAAGATAAAATTATATTTGAACTTACCAGATGAACAGCATCACGAGCAGCAAGGGCAGTAATATCAGCACATGAAACAACCCTACCACATTTCTTGTGCACGAGCTCGCGAAGGTCATCAATGATCTCAAACGCCTTCTTCCTAAGGCTCAGATTTGGTGGTGCTTCTTGTTCACTCGGGCCGCTGTGTGATCCATCAAGCAACACTGAACCATCACATCCCTACATCATATATATATATATATATATATATATATATATATATATATATATATATATATATAGTACATCCAAGTTTAATTAAGGAAATTATACTCATCATCCAGTTTCATCAAATATGCAAGAAATTGTGTGCAATATATTCCCCCAACCACGGGCCGAGGTATGTATAGGCTAGGGTGGGCTTTAGTCCGGGTGAAGTTTTTGGAAAATATGTAGTACTTATATATCTTCAATAGCCCAACTCAATATTATTTTCATGTTTTCTTGTATTAAGAAATTGCATGGGCTTCTCATCTGTCTTTAAAGGTTTGTACAATAATTTTTAGTTTTATTTATCCAAGTGTACAATAATTTTTAATAAGTGTTTATGGTTTTATCCAAGTGTTTTTTCCCTTGCGTCTTCATCTTTATCCTTAAGATATAGTTATGTTTATTTAATCTAGTATCCTCAAAGACTGTGATGTCCTTATTTTATTTTTATTTTTTTGACATCTTGGAGGGAGTAGTTTTTAGTGCTATGTTGGCCTTTATCTTGTTTAATTTTGATGTTTACTTGTTCATGCATCATTTGTTGCTAATTGTGGTACATTACTAAGATAGGAGTAATTGTTTGATATTATGCTTGTTGTATGCCATGCTTTGACTAATTTACTTAGTTAAAAACTTTCTAGGTTTTGAAATCTAATGATACTATTAGCATTCAGTATGTTATTTTTCACTATAATCATTCAATATAATCTTTCAATTGAACCAATTTTTTTGTTAAAAATCCAGCTGTTAAGCAATCTTATAAGCCACAATGGAAAGTCAAGGAAGCAAGAGAGAAAAAATTTTGTTTTCTTTCTTTAAACCAAGAGAAAGTGCATCAACGACAACTAGTTTATACTTGTTAAATTCGTGAATTTGAGATAAATAACGTATTGAAATTACTTTGTTGATGTGATGGGAAGTTATATATATGCTAATTGGAGTAATAAGGATGAAATTTTTGGCTAAGCTCCTCTATTATGCTTATGAAATATGGAATTTTAGAGTACGTCTTCAAGGTGTTTGAAATTTTGCCTCTAAGAGGTTGTTATGCTAAAACTTGTGAATTAGCGCCCAAGGTAACCTTTATATATATTTTGAATTTATGATCGATTTTGGTGGGATAATTTCTTGCGTATATAGTTGGTACTTGATAGCCCAAAACGGCAAAAATTCCTAGCTCCGCCTTTGCCCCCAACTACAACAACAAATGAAAGCTAGATATAGAGTTCAAGAACTTTTATTATTTTTCTTTTACCCTTTTCAAATGAACCATCTGTTAGTTACTGTCCTCTTCTGGTGTGCACTGGAAACCCCTAATTTCCATGAGCTTTTATAGAATTTTAAACCCATGACTTATATATAATATATACATAGAAACTGTTATTTTCACGTGATTTTTTGATATTTTCACATAAAAATCGTCGTTATAAATCTTATAGCGACGATTTTTGCCGTCGTTGTAGCGACACTTTTCATATAAAAATATCAATTTCCTATATTATACAAATATATATACTTCAACGTATTTATCATGATATTTACTAATACCGAAATATATAAAAGCATAATATATGATAAGTATTTGATCTAATAACAATGAAAACCCTAAACCAGAAAAATGATCATTTCATAAATTAGGCTAATGTTGAACCCTAAACATCATGCTTAATCATTTTACCTGTACGAAACAGTCGTGGAAATGGAGGCGGAGCAAGCCAGCAGCTTGGCCAATATCCTCCTTGAAGACCTTCTTGAGATGTTTCCCAATGATACTTTCTAAATTAGGACAGCTAGAATGGTGGAAATTCCACGAGAGGCCCTTCATCAATGGCACGGAGCTATGAGCCTGATAAACGTATAAATGGGAGGATATCAAAAGTGAGGAGAGAAGTAGAAGGAAAGAGAATGAAGAATCCATTATATTGCAGAAGAATGTTGAATGTTAATTGTTTGTTTAAGGCTAGACAAGGAGCCACATTTATAGTAAGATAAGTCAATATTTTGTAGCTGCATGCAAGTTATATTGGTAAACCTTGTGGAGGTCACATCTCTCTAACCATGTGTTTTGTAGTTAAAATTCTCAACTTAGGGAAAATTAGTACTCCCTCCGTCCCATGATAAAAGTCCTTATTACTATTTTGGGTAGTCCCATGTTAAATATCCATTTTTCTTTAATAACCAAATTTTTACACACATTTTTCTATTATACCCGTAGTATTGAATATCTCATACTTTTCTTATTCTAATTCTCTCTCCATATTTAATTACATTATTATGAATAATTTTGTCATTTCATTCATCTTCTTAATATGCGTGAAAAATTTACCAGGACTTTTATTCTGAGACGGATGGAGTAATAAATTAATTAATGTAAAAAATTCAGCAAGAGCTCAAGTATTGTTCCTTCCTGACTAATATACTTTTATAATGTTGAAATATAAAATTTCACATCGGATAATTAAGGCCTGAAAATTCAATATATAACTTGAGAGGTTTTTTTATTCATAACTAATTGGTTTTGAGTTAGATGCTTTCAATATGGTATCATAGCAGACGTTATTCATGTGCAAACCCAACGATCCACACGGTGTGTGTTGAGATATAAAGTCTGACATCGAACAACTAAGACCTGAAGACTCAATATATAACTTGAGAGACTACTCTACTTATTGTCAATTGGTTATGAGTTGGATGCTTCAATATATAGTTACATTTACAAGTTTTACTTTGTATACACAATTGTATTTATTTTATATTTTATTCATCTACTTATGTAAAAGTTACGAGACGACGGACTATTTTTTGAGTCATGTTATGTATTGTTATAAATTTATTTATTCAACTCAACTGACAATCAAAAAGACAACATAAACATTCGCAATATATATCATTTTCCCTATTTTTTTTGGTCAACATTTGGCGAGCTCCTTTTTTCTCAATGTACGTAAAATATCCTAAAATATTTGTTAAAATATTATATATATGATTTTACTTTTTTATAATTTTTATTTATTTATGTATATACTAAGTAAGACGTCTGACTATATTATGGTCGATGAACTGATATGCTCCCCTTTTTCTCAATATAAATATCTGATATAGGGTTGAAGCCACTTGCTAGTTAGTGGGGTCAATTGCACCAACTGATTTTTTTTTTTTTTAATATATGATAAATAGATTTTTTTTGAGGGTTAGAAGAGTTAATTTGCACCCACTGAAATTGGGTATTACATTTTCTCGTTTCAAAGCAATTTGCAACCACTGAAATTTGCACCCACTCTTTTTACACTAAAATTATTAATCAAATTTTAACCACATATGACTCATATCCTCTCAATATATGTATCTCTCTCTATAATATTTTAAACTAAATAATAATCTAATTTATATTACTTTTAAAATAAATAATAAATTACTTACTTATGAACAATTGTGATTAAAAAAATCTATTATGAAATCGATATATAATATATATACCATATATTATTGCTTATTATATTTTTATTGTAATATAGTATATATATATATATATATATATATATATATATATATATATATATATATCGAAAAGATAAAGTATTAAAAAATTGGCATTTCAGTGAAATGCTTTCTCTAACCCCCGCCAAATTATTTATAACTTGATAATAATTTCGCCCCAACTGATACTATTTTCTGACTTCGCCACTATATATATATATATTATCTGGTATAGTAGCCAGTAGCCACCTCTGAATCAGATAAAGATGTAGACAAACATGCATGTAACTACTACAACACAACTTGCAACAAAAGAACCAAAAATATTCTAATTGCATGTGTTTAAATGGACTTTCTTAATCATTTTAAATAAAATAAAATTAGAAGTAGTTTTTTTTTTTATTTTATAGGTGATAGTGGTAGTGGGTGAACCAACTACATTTAACAGATTGCTAATGGAATTTTTGTTAGAGGAGAAACATCTAACGACTAATTCGTATATAAAATGAACTCACACACATACAAGATTTGAATTGGGTGAAGGTAAATTTGAATTGGCGATACATTATGAATCCTTTCCATTTTAAATAAATGGAGACTCTTTATTTTATGGTCTAAATTTAAAATTATCTCTCTATTATCAGCACGATATCACATTCTAATACATTTTAAATCTAAATCATAAAATGGAGAGGATCCTTATCCACAAGTATCGTATTTGTGTAGCACATAATTGAATATCGATAAATATATATATAAATATATATATATATATACACACAACCAGGATCAGGTCCGGGAGTCCGGACCTGATTAAAATGCGGACTAAATTTTTTTTTTTGCTTTTTTTTTAAAACAACTAAAAAATGGTTTAATATTTTATAAAATTGGAATGCTTCCATAATACAGTGTTTTGGATGTAATTGGATACATATAACAAAATATGTATGTACAGTCTGTACAGACATGTTTTGTTATATGTATCCAAATCACACCCAAAACACTTTATTATGGAAAAAATTTAGTCCCATAAAATATTAAACTTTTTTAGTTGTTTTAAAAAAAACAATAACAAAAAAAATATCCGCATTTTATTAAAATGCGGAGTCCGGACCGATCCGCTTATATATATATATATATATATATATATATATATATATATATATATATAACACTTTACTACATATCAAATCTTCAATTTTATATATAAAACATATCCAAAGATATGTTACTGATTCAAGCAGTGACCAAATTTTAATATAAATTTGTTGCATCATAAATACATAAAATATATAATTTAATAATTAATAATATATTAAAAGATTTCTCTTTATTTTTTGTTTTGAGAAACTAGATTATATATAATGGAATTGTTGCCAATAAGACTAGACGTGTCTAATCTTAAATTTTAAAAATCACTAGTCTACAAAAAAAAATGAAAATGAAAATGAAAAATTAGTTTATAATTGGGTAAATTTGACCTAGTTTTATGATTGTCAATTCACAAATTTCAGTACTAGTATTTTTGTTATTTTATTAAAGCACTAATCAATACGACATCGTTTTGGTCTGGGTGTACAAAAATAAGGCCAGGCTCAGGACGGGCTTTTTTTTCTAGCCTGTTAAATTTCAGGCCAAACTGAACTTTAGGCCTGGTCAAACCAAAGCCAAGTTTTCAGGCTCAGGCCCACTGGCCAAGACGCAATGCATTTTAGGCCTGTCTTTTTTCCCCAAACTTTTTATGCTTTTAATAAATTTATCCTAATTTGATTTTGGTACAATTACATATTCTATTACATTTTTAAAAATAATTACAACAATAGTGCACTCATAAAATATTTACATAATTAATACAATATCATATTTATATTACAATATTAGTACAAGTAAGATTCCTTAATTTAAGGATTAGTTATGCCATTTCTTCTCTCTCTCTCATCTGTAATATATATATATATATATATATATATATATATATATATATATATATATATATATATATTATAGGACGATTCTAGACCAAAATAAAAGTTGGCAAAAAAATTTCATTTTTCTTTTGAAAGTTGTGGTGGACTTGCATCGAAAATGATGAAGTGCATTTCTTTTTTTCCAAGAGTATTTGTGCCCAACATGGGTGCTTTACATAATCAGCACAGAAGGTTCAAACTTCACAGTTTGCAAACTTCAAAGTTTGGAAACTCAACTGTAAGCAAATAATTAGCACAAAAGTATAACAAAATCAAATATTCAAATCCCAACTGAAGGGTCCTTCCGTCAAAATGCGAACAAGGTAACAGAGGATCTCCTAGATTTCAAACTGCTTGGTTAAAAAACTTTGTTTCTGCTGGTCCAAAACCATCTTGCAGTTCAGAAGTGGATGATGAGGATGTTCTCGTGTAACAAAGACGACGTGATGCAGAAGCACCCCAGAGACAGAGATGTTGGTAACCAAACTTTCATATTAAGGTAACCAAACTGTCATATCAAAGTAACCAATCAATCTCCACACTTTTAATTTTTTCTTAGTGCAGTTGGTAACCAAACCTTCATACCAAGGTAACCAATTCAGTTTTATTGGGTTACAAATTAATTATAAAAAATTTAAGAATACCTCCAAGTGTTACGTGCAGATGGTCTCCGAAATGTCATGTCTAAGTTTCCATTTATGTAGCTGTTAGTACTTATAAATAACCTTTTAAAAATAAAATTATTTTGAATATTGGGCAGTTGGTAACCAAACCTTCGTACAAAGGTAACCATTTCAGTTTTTGTGGGTAACCAAATGTTCATAAAAAAAATTTGTTCGTGATTTGCTCTTTGTTCGGCTACTCCGAATTCGTTTTGGATATGTTCTTGATGGTTTGGTAACTCCGACTTCTTAATTTTTGATTTGTTTTGGTAACTCCGAAATATATTTTAACTTCTAAATATGTGTCGATTTGCAAGACATTTCTGTCCCATCTCTCTCGCACTTACACACAAGACACAGAGTCATGCATCATCTGGAGAGTTATGGCCATGGACGACCTTCCAATTGAGAAGATACAAATATCGAGACCCACACTCTCCTCTCTCATCCATCGCGTCTCCTCCGCCTCCGGTGACATAGGCGGCCTTCTCTTTGGCTCCGTATCCTATATTACTCCTTTCAATCTCTCCGATGATTCCTCCGCCGCCGGCGCAACTATTCCAGACGAAAATTCTCCATCTCTCATCGCAGTTATTTGTTATTAGATTCAAATATTTGATTTGAATTATTAATTATGGCAGTTATTTGTCCTTAATTTTAGGTTTCCTTATTAATGTAAATTGTACTATTTTTGTAATATGGGTCCTAATTATACTCTTTTTATAATTATTTAGTTGATGCACTTTTCTTGTAATTACTTTTTATTTATTGTATAGTTATGTAAAGCACCCTTTGATTTTTAAAATATAAAAGTGAAGTCCAAATAAGTAAATCTTTATTATCTAGAAAATTAAAAACATATATTATATAGCATGATAGAAACAAAAATAGATATGTAATATATGCATGTTGTTGAAATTTAATAGACTAAAATACCTTTAAAACTAGTGTTTACATATAGATAGAGAGGGGTAAAATGGTGGGAAAAGGACAAAACATCCCCAAAGCCTAAAGCTTGAAGTAGTATGTCCTTTTTTTCTGTTTTTTGAAAGCTCTATTTTTTACCAAATACAATATAATTTCATAATCACAAACATCATCACACTACTACAATATCAATAATCAATCAAAATTCGCTAAAAGAGGAAAAAATAAATCAATAGTACTTTGATGACAAAAGAATCTTACAAAAAGTTGCTTATAAAATAATGTGTCTGGTTGCTATTACTAGACCCACCTATGTACCTATGTACGGTTGATCATCCACTAATTACACCATGTCACGTCATTTTATAAACTAGTTTTTGTAAAAAAAAAAAAAAAAATTGTCACAATAGCAACACTCGAAATAAATTCACAAGTCTCACATAAGGAAAAAACAAACTTCTCATAATGAAATAAATAAACTTACCTAAATGATAATCGAATGTGAGACAAAATATCACAGTACTTCAATTTTAATCACTAGACGAAGACCTTTGTATACCGAAAATATTGTTGCAGGGATAGGTTGCCCCACAACAATACCTCCAAAGAAAAATAAAAGAGACTCAAACTTATGACTAAGGGTGAGCAATTCGGTTATAACCGAACCAAATAGCTTATTCGGTTATAATCAAAAATTGAAATTTTCTTAATTGTACTGTAAGACCCCAATTTTTATGAATAAAAATGAATTTTCTATAAATATCATTTTTGAATATTATGGAGTGAATTTGATATAATGTTATAGTTGTGCGTAATATTTATAAATTTTGTAAAGTACGCAAGTTGTTATATAATATTCGATTTAGCGGAGAATATTCGTTTTAACAGGGAATATTCGTACGACGGAACAATCATTGGTGGACCCCACAACGGAATTATTGTCAGATTGAGAAACGACAAAAAATCTTTTTATAAAATAACGGCGAAAGTTTTACCGTTAACTGTTAATTAGAATACCCGTGGTTAAAATATAGTAATACACGGGGTTGCACAGTAGCACACAGTATTGCACAGTATTTTTGAATTATTGATTCTTACATAAGAAGTCACTACTCAATAATTGTTACAGTAATTACTGTTCAATATTTTATTTTATTGGTTTAATAATTGCTGCGTTGATATTTATATTATTGTTGTTTCAATAATTGTCACTGAACAATATTTCCCATTATCAGATCAATAATTCATATTATTTGAATAATATTATTATATAGCATTATTGGCAATGTCTAGAAAGTTCTGTCAAGGAGAGGTTTGGTCACCTAATTGCGCGACAGTAAGGAGAAATCCTTATCGGAAAGCCCCCTCTTTCCTTGGAATTAATGGCCTGGTTGTCATTATTTTGATTCTGTAATATTATTTGTGAATAATTAATTATTGATTTATATGATAAGAAAATATTTATTTTATGTGGACATAAATGATGGATAGGAAAATATTTATTTTATGTGGTTATAAATGAAGAAATTAATATTGAGGTGTTTTATCAGTATTTTGTCGAATTGGAAGTATTAAAAAATTAAATCGGTGTTCTTAAAGCTCTATTGCGTGAGTTATAATTTTAATCCGACCGTTGGATCGTTGTGATTTTTGGATATGTTATGCATATATAAGTTGAGTATATGTTCACAAATTTTGAACCGTTAAAAATTAACGTATGATTTGTTATGAATTTTAAGAGGTGTTGAAAATTGTCCGTTTGTAAAATTTGGATATTTTCTATTTGGAATTTGAAAAAACTTTCTTCTGCAAAGTTGTAGAAAATTCGATTTCGTGTGGAATGGACATAAAATTCGTATTTTTATGATAAAAGGCTATTTATTATGAATTATTGAAGTTTTAGAAATTAAAATGTTTTTATTAAAAATATGGGTAGGCCCCACTTTTGGTTGTTGGGAAAGGTGGCTGATTTTACTGGGCCCCACTTGTGGTGGCTGAAATTTTTTCAAAGAAGTGTGCATAGAAAAAAAAATTAATAATATTATTTTATTATTTAGTCTCCTATGGCGTTCTAGCATTTTCCTATAAATAGGCGCTTAACTTAGAATTGAAAATCACACCAGAATCAGAGAATTCTTCTTCTATAATCTTGAGCGTATTTCTTTAGAGTTTTAGAAAGCTTTGAGCGTAGAAAACAGTTAAAGTTTTCTTCAAGAATATATCCGCTATACCAGTTGGAATACTCTTCTTTTCAAGGTAAGGGATGTTATTTTTGTTCAATATTCGCTTGAAATAATATTTTCTTACATACTCTGTAGTATGTAAGTAATATTATTTCGTTTCAGATTTCGAATTCTATACTCGTTTGTTAAAATTTTGGCTTCTATATTCCATGAAATTAGTAGAATATCATTGATATTTGCGCTTCATCTAGTATCTTTTCATGGAAATATTATTCTGAGCATTCTTGATAAGTTTTAACTTTTTCATGCCTGAGTACTATTCACGGGGTTATTATCCTCGAAGTACTATTCCCGAAGTACTATTCACTCAAGTACTATTCACCCGGGGTACTATTCATGATAAAAATTGATTTATTTTCGGTCCAAATTATTTTTGGTACAATATTATTCTTGAATTTTACTCCACAAAGCAGTATCATGTTGACAATTTGGACGTTATTGATTTCTGGATAAATTAAATTACAAATCTTTAAAAATTTATCCTTGAACTTGTTTTATTGAATTCTTATATCATTGTCATCATCCTCATGTTTATATTCTGTTGAAAGTCATCCGTGGCATGTAGTGCATAGATGGACTTGGTATGATTATGATCATGGATTATTCGGTATAATCATGACCGTAATGTTATAAATGATGTAGTAAAAGTCCTCATTGGCCCGTAGTGCATTGATAGACAGTTGTTGGCATGATCATGACCATTGATGAATACACGAATATCATTGACCGTAGTGCAGGGATAATGTGAATTATTTATTAAGTTGAGTCTCAGCGATAAAAGTGATGAAAAACCTTTTAAATCATAAAAGATAGTAGATTTTATTCTCTACTTGACTCTTCTAATGGATTACTTGTTCTGCTGCAGTTAAACTTAATGTTTGTTATATTTTATCAGTTTAACACTGTTGAAGGCTAACGATAAATTATTCCGCATTATCTTAGTCATAATATTTCTTACTGGGCTAGTTAAGCTCACCCTTTTGCTTTCATTGTCCTCTTCAGAAAATGAGAACGTAGTCGAGACTAGTCGGGGAACGGAGTGACGGTCCAGATGATAACATTAGTAGTCCTCACTATTCTATGAAATAGTGTGATAATAATTGTATTGAGGACACCATTTGAGTTGCATACTGTCTAGAAGACAATATTCGTTTTAAAACTCTCAGTTTAAATTTTGTCGTATTTTACACGACAGTTGTATTATTAAGTTGTATTTGAATTTTGTACCATGTATTTGGCGACTCAAGATGGGTGATGTATACCTATTTTGGGGGCGTCACATAATTTAATTCCAAGCACCAACAATTAATATTTCAAAAATATTAACATAGGGAATTAAATAATAGGCATTATTCCTCAATTAATATACCAAGTATGATATAAACACATTAAAATGCTTCCAAAAAAATTTAAACAATAATTTATTATCACAAAAGGTTCTTTGTAATTTTCTAGAATTTTTCCGATAATTATGCTAATTATTACAATTAATTAACTATTTCATAATTAAATTAGAAATTAACTAAAATTATCCAAATATATCCAAAAATTTTAAGGGAAATATTAATCTTATGCCAATAATTAATTTATGTTAAATTTCCAGAATTTAATAATAACAATAGCTATTTATTAATCAATTTCATGCATAAAATAATTAATAAAACAATGTTATGAAAATCATTAAAAAAATTGAAATCTGTCGAACCGGGTCAAAACTGGGTCAATGGGCAAATCAGATTGGGTGGGTCAAGCTGATGGATCGAACTGGATGGGAGCATATGCCACATGCGCGTAGTGCAAAGGGCAATCGTGCATTGCTGCTGTGGCGCTCCGGCGAGCGTGCAAGCCACGCATCGCCTTCTAAGCATTTTTTTTGCAGCGCGACTTTTACCGTTTCGATCGTCTAAACATGTTGGTTATGATGGTGTGCTCAACCACTATTTTGGGAGCTACCACATAAGTGTTGTGATGCATGCAACTTTCACTAAGAGTGGGATTGCTCTGCATCTTCAACCTCCAGCCACCAAAATTTTTAGATTACTCATTTCGCGATCCCAACTTTGACAAGGCATATCTTATTCAATATTAATTTGAATCATGCATATAATATGTCGTTATAAAGCGTACAGAATGTACTATGCATACATGCCAAAATCAAATGAAACAGACAATCACACATAAAGTTATGACTGGTCAAAATAGGCAGTTTGTAAACTAGGGTTCTAAATTAATTTCAAATTATATATCCGATTAAACCCAAATTATGCAGATCATATACACTATATACGGGCTGCAACATACTACAATATCAGCTCCTAACCTTAAGTGTAACTTAGGTTGCCATTAATAATGTTTTTTTGAAACATGCATTCATGGCATATTATGTAAACAATTCATACATAGCATACATATGATTGATATGCTATGACACCAATGAATAATTATTTACATGCATGTTATTACATGTTTACACATAATAAGAGAACCAAAGACATATCTCTTGCAGCGTGAAAGCCTTTGGTGCGAAAAACTTTTCTAATTATACGTCCTCTGCAACCCAACAGTGTCTCCGAACTACGATTCTTGTGGGATCTTTACGGAGACCAATTTCACGGTTCCTAACAACTAGGGTTTAAACAGTATGTATGGGCAATCAGTTTGACAGTATGTTATTCTCTCTGATAATGGAACTATGATAACTGGCTTTTCATAAGTTTTAGAGACGTGGGTTTTTAATCCTGAAGTGGTTGAACCACTTCCCAACTTTTTCTCCCACACTCAGTCAAACAACGTTCAAAAAATTAAACGGCTTTTGACTTGATCAATTGATCAAGCTAACTAATAAACCAAATGGGTTGGATCCTCCATGGGATACCCATTTAGATACCCAAGATCCAACACATACCTAACAGGCTAAGCAACAGGTAACAAAGGAAAAACAAAAGGAATATTTTTATGTTTGGTTATGGAAGATTATACCAAATAACAACATACTTGCAAGATATCAAGATGACATATATGGGTTTGTTTGACTATTAGCGTTTGTAACATTTGTGACAGTAACGTTTTTAGTATTTGGATTTCCAAACACACCACAAAATTTTTAGTTCATTGAATTTGAGCCACAAGCGTTGTGCTTGTAAATGAAATAAGTTGTGTTTGAAATAAATTAGGGAAAAAACACTTTTACCTCACTGTGGTCGTCGTGTTTTAAGCAATTAGCCACCGTGCTTTAAAAATATTAAATTGACCAACTATGGTTTTTTAAAATGTATAATCAAGTCATTCCGTCTAATTTCTTGGACGGACGTCAAATAATTACACACGTGGCATTGGAAAAAAAATCAAAAAATCATTATTTTCTGATGTGGCAACACAAAAATAATAATAAAATAAAATCATTACTATGTGGCAAAAAATAATTAAAATAAATACTTTAATTCATTTTTTTAAAAAAAAATTCATTTCTTATTTTCTTTCTCCTTCAAAATGAATAAATAAGCCTAAAATAAAATAATAAATAAAAATATAATTTTACTATGTACATGATTATATTTGACGATATAAGACCAAATTTTTAAAAATAAAATTAGACAAAAAAGAAATAATACAAATTACAAACATAACTCATTAAAACATTATTTATACTCATTTTTTTCCTAATTAATTCAAACTCAAACCTACTGTTCATCTTCTTCCTCACCAAAATTGAAACCTGGACGTCGACCCACCACCACCAATCGCCTACCCAAAGCCATGGAATCCGGCCAGAACTGTAAGACCCCGAATTTTATGAAATAAAAGTATTCAATTGTTCTTATAATTACTATTCAGTAAATGGTTAAATTGATAAAAGATTAAAGTGAAGGGTGATATATGTAATTATTTTAAATAAGCAAGTGGTTATAAAATATTCATTGTTGTCGGGGAATATTCGTTTGGTCGTGGAATATTCTTTCCGTCGGGAATATTAAATACGACAGCCAGCAGACCATTTATGGGCCCCATAATGTAATAACTGTCTTGATGAAGAAAACGACAAGTATAAGTTATTTATAAATAACGCAGGCGTAGTTGTTACCATTAATATTGTTGGAATACCCGGTGGTTAAAATACGATGTCTGGCGTTGTTGTATAGTAGCACAAGATTGCACCAATTATTGATTCTTACGTGAAAGGCACTACTCAATAATTGTTACAATGAATTCTTTATTCGAAATTTTATTTTATTGATTCAATAATTCTTGCGTTGATATTTTATATTACTTGTTGTTTCAATAATTGTCACTACACAAGATTTTCCATTATCGAAGCAATAATTCATATTATCTCAAACAATATTATTAGATAACATTATTGGCAATGTCTAGAAAGTTCTGCTTAAGGAGAGGTTTGGTCACCCAATTAAGGCCGCCAAGAAGGAGAAATTTTTATTGAAAGCCCTCTTTCCTCGAACCATTAGGTTGTCATTATTGTGATTCATAATATTATTTGTGAATAATTAATTATTGATTTATATGATGAGGAAAATATTCATTTTATGTGGATATAGATGGAGAAAATTTTTAAAGTGACAATTGTTGAAAATCGATATTTTATCTTTTTGATAAAATAATATTTTATTATATTATTATAATATAATAATGGTGATATTTTTACAATGAATGTGTGATATATGAGTATATAAGGAGGAAGAGTATTTTTGTTGCAAAAGTTGTTTAAAACATGTTAAACATGTTGGTGGACCCATTTCTTATGGTTGAAATTTGATTATAGCATGTAAAATCGCTCTCAGATGTGAATTTCTTGGTTGATTTACATTTGGAATTTGAAAACCTTTTCTTCAGAAAAGTTGTGAGAATTGAATTCCCTATAAAATTTGCGAGATTCAATTTTTCCGATAAAAGGGCTATTTATTATGAATTATTGAAGTTCAAGTTCAAAATAATTGATTTTGGAGTTTAAAACATTTTAAATATAAAAAACGTTTTTATTATTTTTGGCACATGTGTTGTGACGCCCCCAAAATTAGGTATACATCACCCATCTTGGGTAGTCGATACATGGTACGTAATTTAAATACAACTTACTAATATAACGTAGCTGTATGCAATCGACATAAATTGTGAGTTTGAATACAAATATTATCTACTAGATATTATACAAACTCAAAAGGAGTCCTCATTACAATTATTATCACACTATTTCACGTAATAGTGAGGACTACTAATGCTATCCTCCGGACCATTACTCCGCTCCCAGACTAAGTCCCGCTATGTTCTCATTTCAAGAAAGAGAATAAAGAAAGAAAGGGTGAGCTCAACTAGCCCAAAGAAGAAATATTATGACTAAGATAATGCAAAATAAATTATCATTAGCCTTCAATAGTGTTAAACCGATAAAATATAATAAACATCAAGTTTAATCTGCAATGAACAAGCAATCCATTAAAAGAGTCAAGTAGAAAATAAAATCTACTATCTTTTATGATTTAAAAGGTTTTTCATCATTTGTTATAGTGAGACTCGACTTTAATAAATAATCCACATAATTGAATCACCCCCGCACTACTGACCAAGGATATTCTTTAGTATCACGTCCCACAATTATTCATGCACTACGGGGCCAAGAATAGTTGTGTATTCATTAATGGTCATGATCATGCCAACAACCGTCCCATCAATGAACTACTACTAATCGAGGATTTTTACCACATCATTTGTAACATTACGGTCATGATTACAAGAATAGTCTCTGAGGTCATAATCATACCAAGTCCATCTACATGCACTACAGCCACGATGACTTTAAAAAAAATATAAACATGAGGATGATGACAATGATATAAGAATTCAATAAAACAAGTTCAAGAATTATTTTATCCAGAATTATTAACGTCCAAATTGTCAACATGATCTTGTTTTGTAGAGTAAAATTCAAGAATGATCGGAAGAATATTTCTATGAAAAGATATCGAATGAAACGCAAATATCAAGGATATTCTACTAATTTCATGGAGTATAGAAGTCAAAGTTTTAACCAATTTGGGTATAATAAAGAATGGAATAACAAAAGAAATCACCATGCATGCGGTGCTTGCAGATGAGACAAAAGTTATTCCAATGTAATAATAATAACGGAACCAGGTTAGGTGAAATTCGCACCGACAGGATGTTCCAACAGAATAATAAAGACGGAACCAGATCGGTGTAAAACACACGCGATAGGATATTCCAACAGAATGATAAAGATTTTAACTAGGTCCCATTAAAACACACGAGCAGATGTTCCAATGAGAATAATAATAATGACGGAACCAGTCCTGTGTAAAACACAGATGGATGTTCCAATGTAATAATAGAAGAATGGAATAAAAGAAGAAGATCACCAAGTATAGGGGATTCTGCGTATCTGAGTTATTCCAATGAATAAATAAGAATGGAATAACAAGAGAAGTTCTCTTCATGAATACAAAAGAATAACACCCCTTACGGGTACAACAAATAATATTCCTACCTTAGAAGAACTGAATATTGGCAAAGTGAAGTAGCAGAATACTTTTCTTCTTTCTCTCTATAGTTTCTCTCTCTAGAGTTTCAGTGAATTCGTAAGAAAATAATGAAGGAATGAGCTTATTTTATAGGAAAATAGAATGCATAGTAATTAATCCATGAACGGTCCAGATTGATTTACTTTAATCGATTGATCCCATATTTAAAGTAAAATCTTTTAAATAAAATATAATATATTCTATTTATATAAAAACATTTTACTATGCAAACACTATGCAACACTATGCATAATAAAATATAATATATTTTATTTATAGAATAACTTTAATAAAGTATTACATTTTATATAAAAGATGTTTCGCTTTTTATTACGTTAATAATACGAATAAAACAAAAAACGTCATTATCGCTTATAATAATTCATATTATTAATCGTGATAATGGAAACAAACCGAGTGACTTCTCACATAAGCATCAATAATCAATACCGGTAATGCTTGCTACTATGCAACCACACATATATTCTTCGTATTTTTTACTACTGAAAGTAGTTCAACAAAGATCAACGGTAAAACTTCCGCCGTTATTTCAATAAAATATTTTTGTCGTTTTCTCGATCCGGCAATAATTACATTATGGGGTCCACCAATGATTGAGCCAGTTATGCGAATATTCCCCGCTAAACCAAATATTCCCCAACCAATCGAATATAATATAACCACTTGCATACTTTGCAAAATTTATAAATATTACCCACAACTATAACATTATATCAAATTATTCCATAATATTCAAAAATAATATTTATAGAAAATTCATCTTTATTTATAAAAGTTGGGGTCTTACATGTGTGGCTGAAGTTTGGACTAGATTTGTGTGCATAGGAAATTTTAATATATATATATATTATTAATTTATTAAATTTTCTGCTTTGGTGTTCTAAGCATTTTTCTATAAATAGGGTGCTTAGGTTAGAATTGAAAATGACACCAGACTCTGAAGTTTTCTCTCTATTTCTCTCTCTATATTATCGAGTGTATTCTTGTGAGTATTTTGATATCTTGAGTGTTGTTATACGGTGCAAGTTCGTTCAGCGTTATTCCAGTCAGAAGTACTGCTCTTTTGAGGTAAGGGATAGTAAGGGATTGTAAGGGATAGTAGGGGATTTTAAGGGATTGTAAGGGATGTTATTTTCTTCTCAAATGATATTATTTCTTCAATATCATTATGCCAAAATATTGGTTGGAACTTTTTAGCAAATTTAGAACTTTTTCATGTCGGGGTTACTATTCATGAGTTACTATTCACGAGTTACTATCCATGAGTTACTATTCACGGATACTATTCACTACAAAATTGGTTTCTTTTTTCTAACCAAATTATAGTTGATTTATGAATATTACTCTGGAGATTAAAACTATATATTGATTATATTGATTTTATTATCATATATAACATTTTATAACTCGATGTTGAAATTCTCTTTAACTGGAGTGTAAAGATGGGTAGATTATTGGTATGATCATGACTAGGGTTCTCTTTGGCGATGGTGAAAAGTTGAATTGTGGATCCGGTATGATCATGACCATTGAATTTATAATTGAATATCTTTAGCTTAAGTGCAAAGGTGAATTGATCAACATGGTTATAATTATTGTTTATATAAATTCTGAAATGATTATGTATTTCTTTGAGATATGAATATCTTTGGCTTGTAGTGCAAAGATGACCTGTTGTTGAATATCTTTGGCTGTAGTGCAAAGATGAACTGTTGATGAATATCTTTGGCCCGTAGTGCAAAGAATGAATTTATTAGTATGATTATGAACATGAACTGTGATTTGGTATAACCATGATCTTTGATGTTTCGTAAAAGACAATGATGAAAATTATCTTCGTTCCGAATGCGAAAAAGGAATTTAGAACTACAATTATGATTATGAGTTATTCACATGATTGTGGGCAGAACCTGTTGATTGATGTTACTGAGGTTAAAATATTGTTGGTGAACTTTTAACACGGAGAAGATAATAGACTTTTATGGTCTATTTGACTTTTCTAATGGATTGCTTCGTTCACGCAACTATGGTTGAAAAGTTTTATCATCTACCATATATTCTAAATCTACGATTTATTATCGATGAAGACTATTGATAATTTATTTATCTTTAGTCATGATATTCTTTATGAGCTAGTTGTGCTCACCTTTTGCTTCACAATTCCTTTCGTAATAAAAGTGTAGTTTGGAGACAAGGGGGAATAACAGGGAATAGAAACGGTGGTCTATAGATGTTGAGGGTGAGGTGAATTTAACTTGGAAGGGTGTTTTGCCACTATCATATAAGATGTCTAATGACATACAACCTCGTGTCATCATAAGACGTGGTTGTACTCATCCACTTCTTGAGTATATTTACAAGCACTACCTATATAATCTTGGTGTTTGTTTGGAGTATAATACCCAATTAGAGACAGTGGAGATAATGATATGTCAAGAGAAGACTCACCATTGGAAAGAAGATTATAGTAATCTTCTCGTTTTCTTTAGGGTCTATTAATCAACCAAGGATAATTACAGTGGGCATATGATATCTATCATTCATGGCCTCCTATGTACGAAGGTTTCCTTGAGCACTTCCCAAAGATTCTAATTTCTAAAACAGTTTTTGACTATACCTTTATGTAAGGTGTCATTGGGACGTGCTATCCAAGGTTGGGATGAGTGTCACAGTTAGTATATATTTGTATCCAAACTCACAGCATATGTGTTGTTGTATTTTGCACGACAATTGTTGTAATAAAGTTGTAGTTGTTTTCTATACCATGTATTTGGCGACTCAGAATGGGTTGGATGGAATGGACCTATTTAGGGGTCGTCACAGTTGGTATCAGAGCTTAAGGATATGGTCTCTGACGGAGATAAGGGAATATAACTAGGAGGGGAGAGACGAGTAAATCATTCGCTAGTGTGTCATACCTAAGCTTATTTGTTGGTCAGTCATAATATCGGGATATTATGTGATATGTTAATTTGTTCAATTAACCCTTGTTTTGAAGCTGTATTCTAGAATGATATCTGAAATACAGGAGATGAGCAATGGAGAAATCATAATGACAGGAAAGATGGAATCTGAAATAAAAGCAAGGTATTCTCAACTCTTTGAAATACCAGGTACGTAAATTTCGAGGACGAAATTTCATAAGGAGGGGAGATTGTAAGACCCCGAATTTTATGAAATAAAAGTATTCAATTGTTCTTATAATTACTATTCAGTAAATGGTTAAATTGATAAAAGGTTAAAGTGAAGGGTGATATATGTAATTATTTTAAATAAGCAAGTGGTTATAAAATACTCATTGTTGTCGGGGAATATTCGTTTGGTCGTGGAATATTCTTTCTGTCGGGGAATATTCATACGACGGCGCAGCCATTTATGGGCCCCATAACAGAATAACTGTCGGATGAAGAAAACGACAAGTATAAGTTATTTATAAATAACGGTGTAGTTGTTACCATTAATATTGTTGGAATACCCGGTGGTTAAAATACAGTAATACGCGTTGTTGTATAGTAGCACACAGTATTGCACCAATTATTGATTCTTACGTAAGAAGGCACTACTCAATAATTGTTACGATGAGTTCTTGTTCAAAGATTTTATTTTATTGATTCAATAATTGCTTTGCGTTGATATTTTATATTACTTGTTGTTTCAATAATTGTCACTACACAAGATTTTTTCCATTATCGAAGCAATAATTCATATTATCTCAATAATATTATTAGATAACATTATTGGCAATGTCTAGAAAGTTACATCAAGGAGAGGTTTGGTCACCTAATTGCGCTACCATGAAGAGAGAATTTTTATTGAAAGCCCCTCTTCCCGAGAATCGCTCGTTGTCATTATTGTGATTCTCGTAATATTATTTGTGAATAATTAATTATTGATTTATATGATGAGGAAAATATTCATTTTATGTGGATATAGATGGAGAAAATTTTTAAAGTGACAATTGTTGAAAATCGATATTTTATCTTTTCTGATAAAATAATATTTTATTATATTATTATAATATAATAATGGTGATATTTTTACAATGAATGTGGGATATATGAGTATATAAGGAGGAAGAGTATTTTTGTTGCAAAAGTTGTTTAAAACATGTTAAACATGTTGGTGGACCCATTTCTTGACTGAAATTTGATTATAGCATGTAAAATCCTCCGTATGTGAATTTCGGTCAATTTCTGTTTGGAATTTGGAAAACCTTTCTTCTGAAAAGTTGTAGAGAATTGAATTCCCTATAAAAAAAAAAGCGAGATTCGAATTTTCTGATAAAAGGGCTATTTATTATGAATTATTGAAGTTCTAAAGTTCCGAAATAATTGATTTTTGGAGTTTAAAATATTTTAAATATAAAAAACGTTTTTATTATTTTTGGCACGTGCGTGGCTGAAGTTTGGACTAGATTTGTGTGCGTAGGAAATTTTAATATATATATTATTAATTTATTAAATTTTCTACTTTGGTGTTCTAAGCATTTTCCTATAAATAGGGTGCTTAGGTTAGAATTGAAAATGACACCAGAAACTGGAGTTTTCTCTCTATTTCTCTCTCTATATTATCGAGTGTATTCTTGTGAGTATTTTGATATCTTGACTGTTGCTATACGGTGCAAGTTCGTTCAGCGTTATTTCAGTCAGAAGTACTGCTCTTTTGAGGTAAGGGATGGTAAGGTATAGTAAGGGATTTTAAGGGATTGTAAGGGATGTTATTTTCTTCTCAAATGATATTATTTCTTCAATATCATTATGCCGAAATATTGGTTGAAACTTTTTATCAAATTTGAAACTTTTTCATGTTGGGGTTATTATTCATGAGTTACTATTCACGAGTTACTATTCACGGGTACTATTCACTACAAAATTAGTTTCTTTTTTCTAACCAAATTATAGTTGATTTATGAATATTACTCTGGAGATTAAAACTATATATTGATTATATTGATTTTATTATCATATATAACATTTTTATAACCCTGATGTTGAAATTCTCTTTCACCGGAGTGTAAAGATGGGTAGATTATTGGTATGATCATAACTAGGGTTCTCTTTGGCGATGAGTGAAAAGTTGAATTGTGGACCGGTATGATCGCCACCATTGAATTTATAATTGAATATTTTTAGCTTAAGTGCAAAGGTGAATTGATCAACATGGTTATAATTATTGTTTATATAAATTACGAAATGATTATGTATTTCTTTGAGATATGAATATCTTTGGCTTGTAGTGTGCAAGATGACACATTGTTGAATATCTTTGGTCCAGTAGTGGAAAGATGAATCTGTTGATGAATATCTTTTGGCCGTAGAAGTGCAAAGATGAATTTATTAGTATGATTATGAACATGAACTGTGATTTGGTATAACCATGATCTTTGATGTTTCAGGTAAAGACAAGTGATGAAAATTATCTTCGTCCTGAATGCGAAAAGGGATTTAGAACTACAATTATGATTATGAGTTATTCACATGATTGTGGACAGGAACTGTTGATTGATGTTACAGGGTTAAAATATTTTTAGTGAACTTTTAACATGGAGAAGATAATAGACTTTATGGTCTATTTGACTCTTCTAATGGATTGCTCATTCCGCTGCAACTATGGTTGAAAAGTTTTATCATCTACCATATGTTCTAAATCTATGATTTATTACTGATGAAGACTATTGATAATTTATTTATCTTTAGTCATGATATTCTTTACTGAGCTAGTTGTACTCACCCTTTTGTTTCACAATTCCTTTCAGGTAATAAAAGTGTAGCTGGGACAAGCGGGAATAACGAGAATAGAACGGTGGTTCATAGATGTTGAGGTGAGGTGAATTTAACTTGGAAGGGTGTTTTGCCACTATCATACAAGATGTCTAATGACATACATCCTCGTGTCATCATAAGACAGGGTTGTACGCATCCACTTGCTGAGTATATTTACGAGCACTACCTATATAATCTTGGTGTTTGTTTGGAGTATAATACCCAATTAGAGACAGTGGATATAATGATACGTCAAGGGAAGACTCACCATTGGAAAGAAGATGATAGTAATCTTCTTGTTTTTCTTTGGGGTCTATTGGGTCAACCAAGGATAATTCTGTGGGCATATGATATCTATCATTCATGGCCTCCTATGTACGAAGGTTTCCTTGAGCACTTCCCAAAGATTCTAATTTCTAAAACAGTTTTTGACTATACCTTTATGTAAGGTGTCATTGCGACGTGCTATCCAAGGTTGGGATGAATGTCACAGTTGGTATATATTTGTATCCAAACTCACAATATATGTGTTGTTGTATTTTGCACGAAAATTGTTGTAATAAAGTTGTAGTTGTTTTCTATACCATGTATTTGGCGACTCAGAATGGGTTGGATGGAATGGACCTGTTTTGGGGTTGTCACAAGAACAACACAGAAAGAGCTCTCAATGGTGACGATGGTGTCTTAGCTTCTCAGACTCGCCGACATCGGGTTTTCGGATGGTGACGATGGTGTCTTGGCAAATTGCCATCGGCAAAACCGAATAGCCCTCATAGTCTATGTGTTCCCCAATCAAATTCGCTTGTCCCGGCGATCGAGCATAGATATCTGGCGGATTACCGAAGCATTCAATAAACTTGGATTTCACCTTCTCGAATCGAAGCTGAGCTTCTTCCAATTGTGATTCTCCTCCATAAACTAGGTCCAAATTTGAATAGATAGGAACTGGAAGGTCTTCATGTCTCGCCATTGTTTTGTTGTGAAAAATCTTTCTATAAAACAGAACCAAAAATGATTAGAGAATTCTGGTGATAACATACAATTGATTGTTTTTGGATTTGGGGGAAATATGATATGGATTAACAAATTTTTGATTTAGGATAGATCCTTTTATAAGTATTTTAAAACATAAAAGTATTTTTATTTTTATTTTTAAAATAAAACATACATATTATAAATATTATAATATTAATATTATACATATTATGTAAGACCCCAAATTATTAATAAATAAAATTTATTTTCCTCTATTTATTATTTTTGAAATAGTAAGGGTTGATTTGATTAATGTGGATAGTTATGGGTAAAATACACAAATATTTTGAATAAGCAAGTGGTTATAAAATATTCATTATTGTTTGGAATATTCGTTTTGGTCGTGGAATATTAAATGCTTTGTCAGGAATATTCATACGACCTGCAGCATCTTTTATGGGCCCCATAACGGAAAGCGATTGGATGAAGAAAATGACAAATATAAGTTGTTTATAAATAACTTGTACAGAAGTTATACTCAGATTATCTTGTTGGAATACCGGTTGGTTAAAACACACTAATACGCGTTGTTGAGCAAGAAGACGGTGATTGCACCAATTATTGATTCTTACGTGAAAGGCACTACTCAATAATTGTTACGATAATTATTGCTCAAAGATTTTATTTTATTGATTCAATAATTCTTTGCATTGATATTTTATATTACCGTTGTTTCAATAAATTGTCATTACACAATTTTCCATTATCTGAGCAATAATTCATATTATCCGAATAATATTATTGGATAACATTATTGGCAATGTCTAGAAAGTTACATCTAAAGAGAGGTTTGGTCACCTAATTGCGCTACCAAGAAGGAGAGATCCTTATTGAAAGCCCCTCTTTCTGGAACTACCGGGTTGCCAAAGATCGTGATTCTCAATATTATTTGTGAATAATTAATTATTGATTTATATGATGAGGAAAATATTGATTTTATGTGGATATAGATGGAGAAAATTTTAAAATGACAATTGTTGAAAATTAATATTTTATCTTTTCTCGATAAAATAATTCATTTAAATATATTATTTTAATAATATATTAACGGTGATATTTTTACAACGAATGTGGGATATATGAGTATACGAGGAGGAAGAGTATTTTTGTTGCAATAAATGTTTAAAACATGTTAAACATGTCGGTGGACCCCATTTATTGATTGAAATTGATTATAGACTGTAAAATCGACCGTTTGTGGATTTCGGTCAATTTATGTTTGGAATTTGGAAAAACTTTCTTCTGTAAAGTTGTAGAGAATTGAATTTCCTATAAAAACTCGCGAGATTCGAATTTTCTGATAAAAGGGATATTTATTATGAATTATTGAAGTTTCGGAGTTCCGAAATAATTGATTTTTGGGAGTTTTAATTAATTATTTTGAGAAAAACGTTTTTGGTGAGTTTGTGAACCTCATTTAACATGTGCTATGGCTGAAATCAGATTTCAAAGGTGGACTAAGGAATTTTGTTTATAAATAATATTATTATATTCAATTTTCTACTTTGGTGTTCTAAGCATTTTCCTATAAATAGGGAGCTTAGGTTAGAATTGAAAATCACACCAGAAACTGAAGTTTTCTCTCTCTATATTATCGAGCGTATTCTTGTGAGTATTTTGAGTATACTTTGAGTGTTGATATACGGTGCAAGTTCAAGTCATAGCCTATATCCTGTTTTAACTAGAAATCTTGCTTTTCAAGTAAGGGATGTTATTTTCTTCTCAAATGATATTATTTCTTCAATATCATTATGCTAAAATATTGGTTGAAACTTTTTATCAAATTTGGAACTTTTTTCATGCTCAAGTACTTATTCATGAGTTATTATTCATGAGTTACTATTCACGAGTTCTTATTCAGCGAAGTTACTATTCACGAGTTACTATTCACGAGTACTATTCATGAAGCGTGAAGATGTTTTTTGTGGAATTTTTATCTTTTGGTGTCTGAGTTACTTATTCACGATATCGGCCTTATTCACGATATCTGACACTATTCACGAATCGACGACATCTATTCACCGAAAAATGAAAATTTTTCTTTCGCCTAAAATATCTATTATGGATACTAGCTTTGATTGTATCCATGTTTTGATCATTCTTGAATTTTACTTGAAAGATGATTATTTATGAAGTATTTTTGAACTCGGATTGTTTAAAGTACGAATCCATAATACTTGTTCTTTTGTTTCATCGGATTCATTTTCTTTGAAATATTTTTCATCATCCTCGGTCCTAAATGATGATATTCTTGAATATCTTTGGCTTCAGTAGTGCGAAGATGAATGATTTCTTGATGAATATCTTTGGCCGTGAGTGCAAAGATGAACGTGTGTTGAGATGAACATGACCGATCGATGAATATCTTTGGCACAGAGTGCAAAAGATGAATATTTGATTCCAGATATATATTGATTGATGTTACAGGGATAAAATATCGACGATGAACTTTTAAATTCATACATAGAAGATAGTAGATTTCATTCTCTACGTAACTCTTCTATGAATTATTATTTCCGCTGCGAATATTGATCTAAACTTGTTGTTATCATTGTATTCTATCGATTTTTCCTGTTGAAGACTAACGATAATTTGTTGTACATTATCTTAGTCATAATATTCTTTACTGGGCTAGTTGAGCTCACCCTTTTCCTTGTTGTTCCATTTTTCTTCTCAGGAGGCGAGAATGTAGCGAGTACTAGTCGGGGTATGGAATGAAGGTTCTAGAGAGAGTTGTTTAGTAGTCCTCACCATTTTGTAAAATAATGTATCAATAATTAAGATGGGGATTTATTTGCGTGTGGATATTGTCTAGATGGCAATATCTCGTATTTAAACTCACATTATATATATGTTGTCGATTTTTTGCTTACAAATGTATTAATAAAGTTGTAGTTATTTCGTATCTACGATGTATTTGGCGACTTCGAGAATGGGTTGGATGGAATGGACCTATTTTGGGGCGTCACATATTATAAATATTTAGTTAAATAAAAAGAAAGAAAATAAAACATAAAAATATTTTATTTTAAAAAATTTTATAAGTATTTTAAAACATAAAAGTATATTTTATTTTATTTTAAAATAAAACATACATATTATAAATATTATAATATTAATTTTATTAATATTATACATATTATAAATATTTAGGTAAAGAAAAGAAAGAAAATAAAATATAAAAATATTTTTTTTTTAAAATTTTATAAGTATTTTAAAACATAAAAGTATTTTTATTTTTATTTTTAAAATAAAACATACATATTATAAATATTATAATATTAATTTTTATTAATATTATACATATTCTAAATATTTAGGTAAAGAAAAATAAAGAAAATAAAACATAAAAATATTTTTAAAACCACAGTGGGCCAATTGCATTTTTTTAAAGTGCAATGGCTCAATAGTATTAGGAATTCGGCTGACTGGCTTGCCACGTAAGAAATAACTTGTTTTATTATTATTTTCAAAAACCACGTAGAAAATTTGGTCTAATTTTTTAACGTATGTTAGTCAAATTGGACGGAATGACTTGATTGTACATTTTTAAAAATCACAGTGGGCTAATTGAATATTTTAAAAGCACAATGGCTAATTGCTTAAAATAGTACAACCATAATGGGTAAATGTGCTTTTTGCCAAATAAATTATTACTAGACGAATAACATTTTTAAGTGCGTTTAGACTTCAAACGCTCTATAACCAAATATATTCATAGTACTTGTTCGACAACTTCTCAATTGTTGTGTTTATTGTGTTTGAGCTGCAAACATGATAAACTTTTTGTTGCGCAGCATCCCAAACGTAGGTGCGCTTGACGTTTAGTCTGCATTTGGAGAGCAAAACGACTCTTGCGTTTTAACCCAAATCACAGTAACAAAACGCACGAAAATTAGACTATATTTACATTTGACAAAATTTGTAGTTCGTTGCATTTGAGCCACAAGTGTTGTATTTGTGAATTAAATAAATTGTGTTTGAAATAAATTATTACTAGACGAACAATATTTTCAAGTGCGTTTAGACTTTCAAACGCTCCATAACCAAATATATACATAGTTCGTCTACTTCTCAATTGTTGTGTTTATTGTGTTTGAGCTGCAAACACGATAAACTTTTTGTTGTGTTACCAAACGCAGCATCCCAAACGTAGGTGCGCCTGACGTTTAGTCTGCATTTGGAGAGCAAAACGCTTCTTGCGTTTTAACCCAAATCACAGTAACAAAACGCACGAAAATTAGACCATATTAACATTTGACAAGTCTAAAACCATCATGTTGTGGTGACTTCTCCTTACAAATTACAATTAAGTGCTTGAAACTCTCTCCCAACAAAGCTTGAAAATTGAAATGATTTCTCTTTAGAAATTACAATTAGGACTTGAAATTTATAATAATCTCTATTTTGGAATTGCAATTGTACATCTAACTAAACTAAGCTCGTCTAAATTTTACAAGGAGAAGAGTTTTGTGAATTACAGAGTGAAAGATGAATTGCCTAGTAAGAGTAAGAGACCCGATGGGCCTATTCTTCTTTCGTCAATCCTTTTTTCTTACTTTTATTTTCATTTACTCTCAAGAGGCACATGTTCATTACTACTAGATTAGGTTACTATGAAGTTAACTTCATAATAAATTGGTCAATTGATTAATACAGTACTGACACGCAGAGAGATCACCTCCCGTCTGCGTGTCAACATTGTCAAAGTTAATTTCATGCTTTTAAAAATGAATATTGATCTATATATTGAAAATCTTGTTATTATTATTATTTTGCTATTATATTTTGAAAAAGAGATGATATGTGATTACATATTATATTAATTTTCTTTTCGCAAACAATGATATTGTATGATTACATAATTAATTTATCATCATATATTTATACAATATAATAACAATTTATGTCATTTTGCACCATTTCAACTGCAACCATTACAATTCTAGCCGAACAAGAATCACAATTTCAACAACATAAGTTGATGGTAAACGAACAAGATCATAACTAACTAACTTTCATAAGCTGCAGCTGCATTTCAGCCATGGTATAAAGAAACAAACCCATATACTATCAAGGAGTACTAGAGGCCACAACCCACAATGGTTTCCCTAATCTCTTCAATCAATGAATGCTACAACCAATGTATGTTGCTTCAATGCAAAAAAAAAAACTCAATTTAGTGCTGAAATTGCATCCAACAACTGGAGCACCTCTTTCATTGCAGGCCTATATTTCCAAATCTCAATAGTACACAGTGTGGCAATTCTAAAAAACTCAACAACTTGACCTTCTTTCAATTCGTCCCTCATAATATTGGCATCAATCATGTCCATTTGCTTATTTTGTGAAACCATATTGGTAGCCCACTCGATTAATCTAATTTCCTTTCCATCATTCTTAATCGGCCAACTAGGACGCTTTCCGGTAGCTATCTCGAACATTAAAATTCCAAAACTATATACATCTCCCATTGCGGTGGCGATCGTTGATCCGTGAATATACTCCGGCGGCATATACCCCATCGTGCCGGCCACTTGTGTCGAAACGTGGGATTGGGCGTCTTCGATTCTCCTTGCTAGCCCAAAATCAGCAATATGTGCCCCAAATTTAGAGTCCAATAAAACGTTACTAGCCTTGATGTCCCTATGAATTATTGGCGTCTCTAAATTGTGCATATGGCATAGCCCTTGCGCCACATCTTTGATGATATTAGTTCTCGTGTCCCAAGATAACGGCGGCCTGGAAAGTGACGTGGAAATGTCATCGTTCTCGGAGGATGACGTGTCGCACAGCCATTGGTCGAGGCTGCCTTTCTCGATGAACTCGTAAATCAGGACCCGGTCCATACCCGTGGCGCAGTACCCGAGCATCCTTACTATATTCGGGTGCTGGATCTTGCCCAGGGTCTCCATCTCGGCCCGAAACTCCCGGAATCCCTGGAACGCGTCGGCGGAGAGTTTTTTGACGGCGACGTTGGTGCCGTTGCAGAGGCTAGCCTTGTAAACGAGGCCGAAGCTTCCGTCGCCGATGATGAGGTCCGGGGAGAAATTCTTCGTCGACTTGAGGAGCTCCGGCATGGACACCCGGGCGAGACTCGGGTCGAAGGTGGCGCTCTCGGTGACGGCGATGGAGTTGAGATTTGAGCTTGGGGTGGTTCGGGTACGGGCTCGGTTTTGATGGAGGAGATGTGTCCGGCCCTGTTTTCTGGCTTTGCAGAAGATGATGAGAAAGGCAAAGATTAGGGTGATGGCGAAGAAGCTGGCTGTGGCGGCAAAGACGGCTTGGATTATTGGTTCCATGAATTTTTTTGGGTGGAGGACGGCGGTGATGGGCGGCGGATGGTGGTGGAGGAGAATATTGGGGATAGTTGAGGAGAGAGAAAATAAAGAAAAAAAATGGAAGGGTATGTAAGGGTTTAATTGACTGAGAGCTGTGTAGAAAAGGCCAACAAGGAGCCGCCGTTAACGGTGGCACTACATGGAAAATAAAATGTTTAGTAGTCAAGTCAACGGTCCACCACCCTGAAAATTGAAATATATTTCCTCCGTTCTCAAAAATTAAATAATTATAATTTTCATACAAATTAAAAAAAATCTTTTTAAAAAAAATTTATTCTTAATAACTTTATAAATTTATATAGAGTAGGAATATTTTTATTTTTTTTATATCTTGAAAACGAAGGGAGTAGTACATGGCATACGCAACACAATTTTGTATACTTTAATTTCATATTTTTTCTAAAAAGATATTTTTGGAGCCAACTTTGATTTTAATTTTTTTAAAGAAAACATTTTATTAAATTTAATACATTTTATTAAACGGGTACTTAAATTCTTTAATGAATGAATTAAAAAAAAAAGGGGATGTTACACATTTTACAAGTAACTTTCATAACCTTGAAAAACACGAATTTATATGACTTGGGTAGTTTGTTCGAGAGGATGATTCGCTTTTTTAAGAGAGAACCCCGAAAGACAATCCAAATCCATACCGATACTACCGAAAGTTCAAAGATCAACCCCGATCGCAACTGGAGTAATTGCTTCAACTCGATCTAACCCCGAGACCGCAGATACAATACCGAACACACACCGAGAAGACCGATTAATCTCTTGAGATAACCCCGAGGTATCCAAATTCAACCCCAACCATGGAATAGCCACCAACCTCGGTGATAACCCCAAGGAATGCAGCTTTTTAGATAACCCCTAAATGCTTGTTTCAAATGCCATCACCTTCAATCTCTAAGACTCACAACGAGATACACTCATAACAACCCCTAAGAATAACATCGGAAGACAGTACACCCTCAAAGATGACAATGAGGACCTTCAACAAATGCAAGAGCAATTCAATCTCAAATAAGTCTCGAGCAACGCCTCGCTTATCGCCAATCCGGCAAGAGAATACCGGTGAGGGGCAACATCGCCATCTCGCCCAACACGATGCCACGCCTCGCCTCTACGCAACAATGTCCCACAAGGCTAACCAATCCCGAGTGACTATCAGTAAGGGTAACGGATGATGAAAGTTGAAGTCAAGACCGAGGGCATCGCCCCATCTTCAAAGACTTCAGACAAACTCTAATCCCATGCCATCGCATAACTCTCGACAACGGCGGGTCCAAAATAGGTCCCAATACCTCAAAACGGATGCCTTGATTGCACTTCTCAAAATCCGAGTGGACATTACAAAGGTTCGAAGTGCACGATTTCGAGACGACCCGACCCGACAAACCCGGCCGACCACGACCACTGCTACACACTACACTAATCGAGCATACAGTACACACCACACACACCTTTGCCTATAAATAAGAGGGGCTTGGGGTGCTGATTTTTAAGAGAAAAAGACGGGGAAACCCCGCACAATTTGCTCTCAGACTTGCCATACAAAGGTATTTTTTCCCACTTTCAAACACCTGTGAGCTCATATATAGCCTCTTTGTACCCACAAAAGCCCAAGAGTTTACCCACTCTAAAGATATAGAAGCCCTTTTTATCACCAAATTGTAAGCCTTCTCACACACTTTAGAGTCTTTCTTCATCATCTTTGCACACACCCTTCTACACGCTGAGAGTCGTGTTGTTTGCTTTGCCCTTGACTTCTATCCGTTTCATTCATTCATTCATATATATATATATATATATATATATATATATATATATATATATATATATAACATTATCGAAGTTATGCCTCGATCGAGCCTGCATTTCTGGCCCTCGAGCGCTTATCGCTTTAATATATATATATATATATATATATATATATATATATATATTATGTATTAACCGCCTGATTTGTTCGATGAGCCTGCATTCTGCTTATCGCTTTATATATATATATATATATATATATATATATATATATATATATATATATCAACCGTATGTCTTGACTTTGTTCGATGAGCCTGATTTTGCCTATATATTTATGCGCTTTATATTATATATATATATATATATATATATATATATATATATATATATTATATCAATGAGTTTAGACTTTTTGTTCGATGAGCCTAGATTTCTGGCCCTCATATATATATATCGCTATATATATATATATATATATATATATAACTCGGGGTCGAACTATGTTCGATGAGCCCGATTTTACATCCTATATATTTATTTATTTTATATATATATATATATATATATATATATATATATATATATTATTTTCCTCGCCTCGAGTTCCTTCGTGGCGCTTGATCGCTTTTACAACTTTTTTTACATTTCGTCCCGCCTCGAGTTTACTTCGTGGCAAATTGATCGCATTTATAAATTTTTATTTACATTCTTTTCCGCCTGAGTTCCTTCGTTTGGCGGTGATCGTATTTACAACTTTTTATTTACATTTCGATCCCCATGGAGGTGCTTCGTGGTTGGTGATCCCGTCTCAGATATATATATATTACCGCTTTTATATATATACCGCTATTGCTTTTATACAAATTGCAATATTCTCAGGCGCCTAGAATCATGTGATCACAGATTCATCTCATCGATCTAGATTCTGCCTCCTGTGATGGACATTTTCAAATTGTAAGCGCTTTTTTGTAAATTATTCTCATGATGTCTCAGATTTCCTCGATGGTTTCCATACCCACGAGGAAGTCGGCATTATTTTTTGTATATTATTTTTCATACATACGGATGCCTCGTGATCCGCCAAATAAAAAAATCAATTCAAATTACCACTTAATAAAAATGGAAGTGTAAAAGGTCTCAATTCCTATTGAGCATCGTGGTTTGAAAAACCCTCTTTATAAAACATCATTGCCATATCTTGCTAAAAACCTAATTTTTACATAAATTCAAACCCCGTATATAGGTTCGAACGAGGCCTCGCACAACTTTCATATAACAAAGACATCACCCACACACACACACACACACACACACACACACATATATAATAGTTTCTTGAAAAGAGGCTACCACCGTGGTAACACTTGATGTCTGGGTGCCTAACACCTTCCCCAAGATAACCAAGTCCCCTGACCCTAAATGAATCTCTTGCTTTCACCGACCAGATATCGCTGTCACATCATCGGGTCAATGTGCAAACCTTTTCTATTGTGGTTGGTACAACCATTTAAAAACCAATCGGCGACTTTTAATAATTCCATCGTCGACATTATACATGTCGACCTTTTTCACTTGTTTTTTCAAACAAATCTCACCTAAAATGAGAACACCAAAGAACAAGTAACTGAAAGGGACACCCAAAAATCCCGACGCCGACAGTGTGGCGACTCACCGGGACTCCAAAGAAGAGGACTTAAGCCGCTACTACAATCTTTTCAAAACTCGATTATATGCTTGTGTGTGGATGTTGCATTTACATCGATGAATGTGTACGAATGCATGTCTTGTTTGAGCTTAGTGCTTCGCATCATATCTCAAGGTAGGATGTTAGTGCTTCGCACTATAAACCGCTTATATATTAGTGCTTCAGACATGTCATCATTTCATACGGTGAGACGCGATGTATGTGAATGTATGTTGTGTGTGTCCCTCCACCAGAGGCTATCCCGCTTGTTTGATTATCGGACTCGTGAGAAGACTAATTCTCCGAGGCTCGTGAAAGGCACCACCCAAATTCGCCCCAATTGAAAGACCTGATTAACTTCCCGCCTAGTAGATCATGATGATTTGGGAACCTTCATGCCAAAAAAGCCATGAGAGTAACCTAAGATAGGTCACCGATAAACCCAAACGAAGGAAAGTCTCTTCATGCTCTCATTTCAATTACTTGTAAACACAATTACTTGTAATTTCATTCCATATCTATCTCCATGTAATGAGAAATATGAAGCAATATGTCCACATACATGCTACAAACAAATGACACCCATTTTTGTAGATAAAATTCCTAAAATGGACACATCACATAAGATGCATTATATACCTTCCCTAAGGACTAAACTATGCCACCTTTTCAGTAGGAATCAATCGACCTACTACCCCATTAAAGTCCAAAAGGCAACAGCCTACAAATAATCATGTCATCATCCCACCAGATCAACTTAATCCAGCCGCAAAAGAATTCACATTCATTAAGCAAACAGATTATGATTTTGTCGTTTCTATTAAAAAAGAATTACACCACCACACAGGTCGTCGAAATACCAGACATACCGAGCCCCCTCCACACAAGGAGGAATTCCTGGCCATTACCATACCAGAGCCACAAATGATACGACCAACAAAACGCATGATGTCGCCCCATTCCACCGAGATCCGCATAATGGTGACATCAAAAAAAGTCCTCCAAATGGAAGAGACCTTCACGCTATCAAAGGAATCGAAACACACGGAGTGTTTCATATGTCGATCTATGTATTTTCCCGTGTTCACTATCCGTAAAAATTTAAAACTCCCGACTTTGAAAAATACGACGGGTTAGGGGATCCTTATACACATTTAAAAGTCTTTATCGAGAACCGGATCCCATGCAGAGGATGAAAAACTCGTAATGCAATTGTTCCAAAAGAGTCTAACCGAGAAGCCTGCTCAGGGTACACAAGATTAGACAACTCCAAAATCCATAACCGGGAGAGCTAGCACACGCCTTCCTCACTCAATACAGCTTTTCAAACTCAAATGGCTCTCGACGCAGATCGAATTACCAAGATCAAGAAACAAATTTAACGAGTCTTTCAGAGAGTAGTATGCTCAAAGGTGGAGACGCCTCGTCGCCTAAGTTAGTAGTCCCCGCCATGTCGTAATCGTAAATGGTCATGCGATTCATAGATATACAAGAAGCTCCTTCTATGAGAGAGTTTTAGCCAAGATCGGCAAACCATTTTCCTCAAATGGTTAAACATGGGGAGACGGCCAAATGGGGTTGAAGTCGAAAGATTCAAGACCTAGCCGCACTCAAAGTCAAGCTATTCGATCACATCCAACTGAAATTATGGGAACAACTTCTGAGGGTCCATAAAAAGAAAGAGGAAGATGTTTCCGATACTACAGGACAAAAAGGCAATCAAAGTATGCCCATTCAAAGGAGAAACTACACTCCTTTCCAAAGACAAATCAGCAAACCCTCCAAAGACTAAAAGGTGGAGAAGTCAAACGCCATCGAAAGTGTTTACACCCTTAGGGGATACCTCGAGAACATTCTTAATCTTCCGACAACACGTAAGAAAATTACGATCTTCTTCCACCACCAAATTTCTAATGGACGGGGGTTTCAATGTCATAGAAATGTGCTTATCATGCCGGGCACCCGACATGATACTCAGGATTGTTGGGCCTCAAACACAAGATCCAGACCTAATAGATAATGGAGAGATCGTAGTCACCAAACCCGATCAAATTTCACGTATAAGACAACCCTCTTCCTCAACACAAAGAAGAAGAGGTCAACATGATTAATCGAGCAAAGGATGAGTTCCAACTTCAAATTGTGATTCCCCTGCACTCATCAAAGACTATGATGACATGATGGATTATGCTAAGTTCCAATTCACAATGGAACGAAAGATGAAAGCTCTCTCGCAAAAAAAATCGAGCAATCATGAATCGGTGACTTATCAAAGATCAAGTGACTCGCTAAGAATTAATCACCAGAGCATGCCAGCCTCCTACCAATCATCATGAATATTCCTCGCCACTTTCGTAAAATGAAATGCCGGAAGACAAAGTGACGAAGAGAGCAAATGCCAAAGCCCGCTTGGATTTCGCCAACAAACGGAAATTCACCTATTCGGGCCAACCCACGGAGGAAATCCTTCACATGTTAATCAACGAAGGAAGGATCGCCCTTCTACCTCCAATCAACCCCCGCTCGGATGGTACAACTCGATGGAGTATGTCAATACCACTCCCGCCTCGCACACAAAGACAGAAGAATGTCAAGCACTCCGCCACCTTATTCAAAATCTAATCGACAAAGCAGTGTATCAAGGCCATGTGATAAACGACACCGTGTTACGCAAAGTGAGAATGCAGTGCCCTACTAAGTGGAAAAGTGTGGTAGCAGCTTATATCTACATCGGGTCAAGGGATTAATACTTTTCTCACAACACCGATAATTCAAATTTCAAAGGAGGAAACAATCTTTGAAAGTGGCCGCCCCCCCGAGCCAATCAACTTGCCACGCAGAGCACAATATCCTATTGTTAGCTTCAAGCAAGGTTCCGTGGAATTATGGAGAAGGTGAAGGATCCACCTCACATACCACCGCCGCAGTTGTCGGCGAAAATCCACCGTATCTTCCCCATCGGGTGATGAACCCCACCACCAAATCAAAGGGGAAAATACCCATGGAGAAGATTGAAAATTCCTCCGCTACCGCTGGTCATAACGAAGCCTCTGTGGTTTTAAGCTCAAGGAAGCTCCACCACAAATATCAATTTTGACTTGGTCCTAACCTCCGAGAATCACCTAAGGTCTTGTTAAAGGTTCTGAAGAAGCCTATCTCTCCCGACATCGCGGATACGTAAAAGTTTCAACACACGGTTGATCACATTTTCAACAACAATGTGATATCCTTCATCGATGATGACATACCATCCGGGGACCGGGTCATCGCAAACCGCTAGCATATCATGGCCTTTTATCCTCCTGATATATACGGTGGCAGGAGTCTTAATAGATGGAGGTTCCTCTCTCAATATCTCGCCCATATGCCACCTTTTTGGTGAAGATGAATATCAATCTCAACCGAATTCGAGAGTAGCCATACTATCATCAAAGCTTTTGATGGAGCCCGCCAGAATTCCTATTGAGTAATTGAGCCGCCAATCAAAATTGCCCTCATACATTCTCACAGATCCTTCCATGTGCTCAAGATAGATTCGGATACAACCCGCTTTGGGACGACTATGGATCCATACGGGTCAAGGCAAATTCCTCCACCTTCACCAACAATCAAGTACATTATCAACAATAGCCCGGTCACTCCAACGCCGAACCGAGATTCCTCAAAGACGGGACATTCCGCTCATCAATGCCAATGCGACGAGAACCAATACCGGGCCATGCTTTGAAATAAGCAACACCCAATACCACGCTATTGAGCACCATCGCCTCAACCCCACATTTCACCGAGGTGATGTCACCCACTCAAGAAATGATGTCGCTGGGTCATAAGCCGTGACAAGGGTCAGGGTAAAGACGGCCAGGTATCCAAGACTTATTCGATTAACTAAGCAAGTCGAAATAAATTGACTAGGCTATTCTCGCCAAATTTCTAGTCACAGAATCCTCATAAGCATCAACAGATTCCTTCACCAACCATGTGGCGCTCGGCCGCCTTTCAAACTCCGAGTCCGCACAACCTCCAAAGAAGGTGCCACCAATGTCATGGCCATGTTATTTCCTAAGCCAAACCGGTGGAGGAAAAGAAAATCGTTATTCCGCATCCCGCAATCAAGAAGAGGAGCGAGAATCAAGGAAAACGTTGTCCGAATAATGTTTCTGCATGCGATCATCGCCCATGATGAACATACCAACAGATACACCCTGCATGATGATCGCCTCGACGAAATGGCCATCATTCGACAAGGAGGATGATGATGACAATCCTCCATCATCATGGGTCCACCCGACTTTACCTCTTACCAATTGGAACAACATTCCTCGCTTTCGTCGACAGGGTAAAGCGCGTAAATTCTTTTTCGCCTCAGAGATAATAACCGCTACTTTTCTCTAGATAAGATAGCGCTTTATTTTGCCAAGATATGCTAACACCGTATATGATCAACGATTTCATATATACTAAGTGAAAGCATATTTTGTTTCAGTGACTCAATTTAGATGTGCTCAGATTTATGATACGACGCCTCTCCTACACAAGGATCAGACTTTGATGTAGAGATGAATTCAAATTTGATGGATCTCCGTGATGACATCGAGGTGCCTCCAAAAATTCAAGAATGGGTCAAAGACAAACCCAAACCTAACCTCGATCAAACCACTTTTTCAATCTCTAACCTTAGAAAGCCCTAAGTTAATCCAGATTGTTCGCACTTACCCCAAACCAACTAATGACATGGTTACGCTTATTAACCCAATTCCAGATGTGTTTGCATGGTCTCATGAAGACATGGTGGGTTTATCCACCCGACATTGTCCTTCATCGCCTTCCCATTAAAGAGGGATTTAAGCCAATCAAGCAAAAAGCTCAAAGCGATCAAACCCGAGTGGAGTTTAAAGGTGAAAGAAGAAATTGTGAAACAATTTCAAGCCAAAGATCATCATGGTGTCTACATATCCCGAATGGATATCCAACATCGTACCCGCATTTAAACCCCGAGGGAAGGTGCGAAGTTTGTGGATTACCGACTTGAACAAAGCTTGCTTAAAAGATAGCTTTCCCGCGCCATTTATCCACATTCTCATCGACAATATCGCTAAATACGACATGTACTCCTTTTTCATCGATTGCTTTACGGGTACCATCGATCATGGTTGCCGAGGAAGATCGTGAGAAGACCGCTTTCATCACCTCGGGGAACTTTTTTGCTATAGACGGTTGTCATTCTACCATCAATGCCGAGCTACCTATCAACGAAGCTACGATGGCTCTTTTCCACGACTTAAATGCATAAAGAGATCGAGATCTACGGATGACATCATTGTCAAGTCCCTAAGGAGGATGACCATCTGTAGACCATCTCGTAAAGTTGTTCAACAGTCACATGTAAGTACAACTTGAAGTTGAATCCAATTAAGCGCGCGCTTTTAAGGCCAAGTCGTGCAAGTTGCTAGATTTCTAGTCACCACAAAGGGATCGAGCCGATCCTACCAAAATCCAAGCCATCACGTAAATGCCCATTCCTCGATGCAGAAAAGAAAATACGGGATTTTTGGGAAGGATCAACTTCATCAAGCAGTTTATCTCCCAACTCACAAAGAACCTCGTGAGCCAATCTTCAAGTTATTAAGGAAGAACTCTCCATGAAATGGAATGATGAGTGCCGTAATGCCTTCCTTACAATCAAGAAACAAATTTAGTCAAAGCTCCTATCTTGGTACCACCCAGTGGATGATGTTCCCCTGCTCATGTATCCGTCCATAAGTGACAATGCCACGGGTCAGATGTCGACGAAAAAGACGATAGAGGCCAAGAACGAAGCTATCTATTACCTCAAAGAAAAGGTTCAAAGAAGAAATGAACACAAGTACACTCGATCGAGAAGACGTGTTGCGGCTTTTAGCACGGGCTTCCATGAGGTTACATCATTACCTACATGGTCACACAACCCATCTCTCATATCCCGCGGTGGATCCTCTCAAGCACGTGTTCAACAAACCCATGTTGAATTGCCATCCGTCTGTGATGGCAAATTGATCCTACAACAATTTGACATCGATATGACTCAAAAGTCCATCAAAGGTCAAGGAATCGCAGATCAATCGCCACCGCACCTTCGTGGGATTTCAAACCCTTGAAACATATTTCCTCGATGAAGGAGTAATGACAAGACAAAGAACACCATCAAGACGATACGCGCCAATCACGGAGGATGTATTTTGATGGAGCTCATAATATGGAAGGTTCTCGAGCCGAGCAATTCTAATATCTCGATACGGGAGCAGATCCCGCTGCCATCAAATTACAGCTTTGTCAAAGACCAACAATACTACCGAGTATGAAGGTCGCCTCATGGGGCTAAAACTTGCCCGCTCAACGGGCATCAAGCTGCTTAATCGTCCTCGAGATTCGAGTCGGTAATCGATAATCCACCGAGTCTATCAAACCAAGGAACTACATTTGTCGCCTTTACCACTCTGTGTTTTTTGAGATGGCTTGAGTTCAAGAAATCTCCTTTCTACACATTCCTCGTAATAGAATGATTTCGCTGACGATTAGCAACTTTGGCCTCCTCGATTCGTGATATCGCATAAGGAACACTTGCCAAGCATCACAATTTCTCTCTAACAAGGCCCCACCTTATGGGAATTACGTTGAGAAGTATCGATGAGCTACCTCCCATCCAACCTCCTCGTATCAAAGATATCAAGGAATATCTCGCGAGATGGATCTACACCCACCGAGGCGAGCCCCCGACCGAGAAAAGGCGATCCATCGACTTGCTATGAAGTTCTACCCGAGTGGAGATGCGCTTACAAAAGAGATGCAGGATCTAGGTCTCCTCAGTGTTTAGACAAAGATCAAGCCCAAAGGCTTATGGATGAAATCCATGGTGGAGTCTCGTGGGCCCTCACACGAAAGGGGCCCTCCTTGTCAAGAAAGTCCTCGTGATCGGACATTATCGGGTCGCCTCTCAAAGTCGATCAGCAACGACCACGCCAAGATGCTATCGCGCGCCGATTCATGGAAATGCTATACACGCCCTCCACGGAGCTCCACAATACGAAGTTCGCTTCGCCCTTCTCAATGTGGGGAATGGACGTTATCGGGCCCATCGAGCCTAAAGCCGTGAAAGCCAAGAATGGTCACCGATTTATCTTCACCACGATCGACTACTTCACCAAGTGGGTAGAAGCAACTCCTTCCCCTGTGGTCACTAAAGAAGTCATCATTGCTTTCATCGTAAACAATGTCGCTTTGTCGATATGGACAACCAGAGGTGATCAGTCGTCAAATGCCAAAACCTCAACAACAAAATGATGGAGGAATTATGCAAGAGATTCCACATCAAACATCTTAACTCACATCTATCGTCCAAGATGAACGGCATCATTGCTGCTGCTAACAACAAAAAATATCAAGAAGATTATGCAAAAGATGTCACCAACCACAAAGATTGGCCTAACCTATCGCTTCTCTCGACTCATAGCCTACAGTAACCACAATGCGCATTTCAAACCGGGGCAACCCCTCACGCTTTAACCTATATGGGATGGAAGCAAAGGTTCTCCCATAGAAGTTGAGATGGAATCTCTCAGAGTGTCGATCGACGCCACCGGATGAAAACCAATGGGTACAAGATGTATCACCAATTGTCTCTCGATAGACGAAAAGGCGAACCGCTATTATCTTCCATGGTCACTATATCAAAGAAAGGATCGCCAGATCCTACAACAAAAAAAAGTCCTACTACGGCAATTTAAACAACACGACTTGGTTCTCAAGAAGATTCTCGACAACCAAGATCAAAGCCAAAGGAAAATTCGCCCTAACTGGAAGGCCCATTTATTGTCAAAGAAGTATCGACAGAGGCGCCTCAGATTGCAAGAAATGGACTACGATGAATTTCCACAACTCATCAACTCGCATACACCGTGAAACGGATATGTCCTCAAGTAACCAAAGAAACACCCCGGTGCATCATCATCAGTCACCACCATTCCGGCTTTTTAACCCTTTACCACCTACAACTTATCTACACTTTGCCCCTCGTGGAAACATACTCTTCAAGCCAAAGACCGCTTTCTCCTTTTCATACCATACAACTTAGGTCATCCCACCGCGGATTGAACCTCTTCTTCATGTCATAGCTTGGCTACCCATACATGGGATCAAACTTCTCGCCGCAGCAGCTTTATCCTCAACCTAGATTAAACTTTCTCCTCCCCGCACTCGACCGCATATGGATTACGCTTTTCTTCTCGCCTCGAGGGGCTTAACTACGCCGACCGATCTCCTCTTCAATAGAGTACGAGGCAACCATTTCATACGGCCCTACCGCAATAAAACAAAAACAACAAAAACATTTCTACCCTCTTCTCCTCACAAAAACAAAAACAACCAAAAACATTCCTACACCATATCACCCATATACAAATATTGAACCTCTTACACCAAAGTTCAAATCTACGCAGACTGATCTCCTCTTCAATAGAGTACGTAGGTAGCCCATTCATGGTGCGGTCTCACCCCCCTACCAAAACACAAACCATTGTCAACGGGTATCGGGATTCTCTTTCAATCCATTACATTTCATTCTATTTCAGCACTAAAGGGATGGAATTACCCTAACTCCTCCCAAATAGAGATTCTACGACCATCTAAGTCATGCACATACCTCAAGAGAGCAATACTAAACCATAAGAGGTGGAATTAACTAGGCTTCCCTAAATAGAAGTATCAAGCACCATCCGTGGAAAGTGGCAAATCGTAGAGAGAAAGCCACACTCCTCTCCACATTTCCATTCGTAAACAAGTCCCAAGACACCAAAGATGGTAGGATATATATAGATCGATGATCCATTCTCAACTATCCAGAGACAAATTTCAATGTCCATCCACCAAGGAAGAATTCGTAATTCATCAAGATCACAAGCCCTCAAGCAAAGAGTAAAAAATATCAAGCAAATAAAGAAGGCATATCTAAAAGGGAAGTGATCCAAAATATATTTCCCTATCATATATAATGTTGTTTGATATATATACAATGTGAACTGTATACGACAAAATGGCTAAGCTAGTCTGCAGGTAAAATACAAGCTCATCTACTTAATCGTGGTACATGCGAGCTAGCAAGACCAACACGGCATCCCTCTCGATGAAGGAGGTAAAGTCAGTAGTCTCCTCGGATAAGAATATCCACACGACCCAACAGATCAGAGCTATCCGCATGATGACCACCATATGCTCATCGATATAAGCGCCATCTCTCGCGATCATACCAAAGGGTAAGGACCTCTCGCATAAAGATTATCTCGTGATAAACACATCCCCGGGATATATAGACTATCCCGCCAACTATCATCACTGCTCTCGTCTGACTCGCCTCATCCCGCTCAACAACAACAACAAGATCTCTACGAGCTAATGCCTCGCCTCTCTCTATAGTATGGCGGCCCCTCACATCAAGAGCAATGACATCATAGATCGAATCTGGTCTCTCTCAAAGGTCATCGATGAAGACTCGCTTAAATATCGTGGCCGAAAAGTGCCGATCACAAAAGTACTCGGTACTAGGAGAATCCGGAGAAATGTCGGCAACCCAACAAATGCAGATCCTCCTCGATGTAGGTATCAATGTCCTCTATAGTTCTACATCGCCTAACTCAATCTCCCAGATCGCAAATATCGCCGCAAAATGATAAAACCTCCGCTCTCCATCCATGCGAGTACTCATGCTGAATAACCGGACGACCGGCAGAAAAAGCAAATAGCTCACGCCGATCCCAAAGAAGCGATACACTAGATCGGGCCCCTACCGAGAGGTATCGAGAAGTCGAAGCGACCGACCGCCGCCCCCGAAAGGATGAAAATCTCGAACCGGTCAAATCATGACATCACTACCAATGGATGATAAGTCGTCACGCCTCAAGCCAACCAAGGGAGGAAATCCATGCCCGAGTACGAGTAATGAAGTCAGATGGTGAGCAAAGCCCCGAGCACAAAGAATATGCTAAATGGATCTCTGATATCGGCCAAAAATGCAGACCAGGACTGAGCATCTACACACTCCAATGGCTGAAAGGAATACGACATAGCCACCTCATGGGAGAAACAATACCCGTGCCGTCTAAAGGTACCAACCGGTCGCAAGTGTGACATAAACCACACAACAAATTTGACCAACTCCCAAAGAACACACCGACGGTAAGTACTCAGAGAGATGTCGATCGCAAGGTCTCTGCCACGATCATAGGTACAATGGTACGACCCTCCCTGAGAGCTCTCACCGCCATGATAACGCCTATATCTATCTCATCCATGTACCGCGGCATATACACGTATGACAGTACACATAGCATCAGTACATCAACTCTGGCCAAACGCCAATGATCCTCCGACACGGTGAAATCCCCGAATGTCGTGAGTAGCTATCCTCCGCACCAAATCAGTTATACAGAAAACGCCGAGAGATCACACGGCCGATGTCACCATCCCGCACCACTCACTACCTCAATCCGTGAGAGAGTCATGAATCGCCTACTCATGTCTCCCAAAGCCATGTGTACGCAAGGTCTGGCCTAGGGGCAAGATCGCCAAACGGCATACCTCCGTAGTAGAGTCAACCTCATGGGTGCCAAAATGAATACCGCCTATCACCTAGCCAATGCTCTATCATCCCATCTACAAATCCCGCAGAACCCGAAATGCCAAAAGGGTCATGGTATGTCATAATAATAAATCTACAAATACCCTATCTCGTGGTGACATGCTATCGCATCACGAATCGATCAGATACCCAATGCCACCACCGACGGTGGGTATGATCTATACTACTAATCGTCAAGAAGACATCTCGTAAGGGGCCGTGTCATAAGACCATCCAGGGGTCAATACCGAATATCTCTCGACATACATACATATGCATAATATGATATATGATAATAATATAATGGATGGCAATATGATATAGGAATGAAAAAAATGGTGCATACATTCCTAAATATATCATCATCTAATACATCAGCTCTATACAGCTACAAGTACATGAAAATGGGGCACAAACGCCTCTACTACTAACAGAGGCCTATCAAAAGATATAATGAGAATGGGGAACAGCCACCCAATATCTAACAGAGGCCTATCAAAAGATATAACGAGAATATACATCGGAAGAAGACAATGGTCTCGATGTCCACATCCTCAATCCTCGCCCACCGATGTAACTCCTCCCGAGTCACCGGATCTCTATCAACAGGATGTCAGCCTATAAAGGGGAGGATCTGCGCCAAAAAAACCAAATGGGTCGTCGAGGGCCAAAGACTGAGCCGAAGGAACAAATGTCTCCGCCTCACCGGATCTCTCGCCCAAATGCCGAATAAATATGTGCCTCGATCCAACCGCCGTCAAGCTATCAATCTGGGTCGATGAGTCGAGCTCGACACAAGCCACCCAATCCGGCATCATCAAAGATCCAGAACCATGTCCCCCATAAATCGTGGTGGCACGGATCGGGCCCCAATAGTGCGAGGGAGCCACCAAATACCGAATATCTCCCCGAGTACACGGACCCTCTGATAAATCAAAACCGCTAACTCCCAACAATGGAATATCAATGGCGGTGATCGCGATATAAAGCAACGACGCCTAACAGAGGCAAGATCGGTATACGAATCTCCCCTCAGGGTGCTCCTAATAAGACGCTTCTCCTAAATAGAGCTCCCACCTCCATCTGAAAAGAGGAAATCTCCGTGGAAATCAAATACTTACTCCAAAGAGGGTGTCCATCCTCAAAACCGATGATCAAATGATCCCCGAGTATGGAAGCCATGTGATGGCGCCACCCACAAAGAACTCCAACAGATACTAAGAATGAGCGAAGCCCTCGACATGTGGACCTCTCGCAAAATAGAATGGTGCCATCGCCGCCCTCGTGGATAGGTATCTAAGCCTAACACACTCATAGACGCAAAACACGGAAGCCTCTCATAGGCCCAAAACGCCAACACAATGGCAAAACATCTCGCTATCAAGAAACACTCTTAACCCGTGAAAGGAAAAAGACAAGAGAAATACTCACCAAAGAAAATGGGTAAAATCCTAGCCAAGCCTCTCATTAAAAACCTCGTGAGCGCAGATTTACGCCCCGAGGAAATAGGCAAAGGTGTAAGAGCCCCAATCATACTTCCTATATTTGGCCACATCGCGCGGCGCCGACTCAAAGCGAAAGATACCGTGGAAGAGTTATCTCGCATGAAGGCGCCTCAATGATCATCAGAACAATCGCCGCAGAACGCGATCCCCGATCCTCGACATCATCGTGCATGGGCTCACCAATAGCCCGCTTATAACATCTACGCCAAAGGACCCGAACGGACAAATCCCTACCTTTCGAGCGCACTCCACCGAAACTCCTAACAAGGACCGGACGGCAGAGAGGGGTGATATTCGCCATGCAAGGCAATCGCCCCTCCAAACTCCATACCGTGATAAATCGCCAATCCATAGGCGCCATCATCACCTCGCAATCCAAAGAGTGGAGGACCGAGTCCGATGAAACCATCGCCGATAATGCCCCGAGGTAACCCTGTGGACAACGACGGGAAGGATGGAGAAAATGCCCCAAATCCCCACTCACGCACTACTCGCTTCTATAATCGTGATGAAGCGCCCGGTACATGGAGTGGATGCTAAACCAGCCCCCGAGGTCGGTAAAACCCGAACCCGCATGAAAAGCACGATCAACATCGTAACCCTTTAAATCCTCATCAATAGAAAAAAAGGAAGATAAAGTCTAACGCCATACCTCGTTAAGATGCAAGTACATCGATGGGTGTCTACCCAAATCACCTAAAGAACTCGGGGTCACCACCGATGCTCTAAGCTCCCCACGAGGGATATGATGCAAAGCAGAGCGGATCCTCAATATCCACCTCCTCGCCCTCAACGCCCGAACATCTACCGATGGATTTAATCACAACCTCCACCAACCGACGAGGTCAGTTCGACAGTAATCTGGACGAGGCACTTCGTAAGCCCTCCGCCAGACGCCGTAAGCGCGGCCCCATAGAAACCGCTTCTACCGATCCGGATCCATAATATCCGACAACAAATCTCCAAATCACCTCGTAAAGGTGTGGTATTTCCTTTCACCGAGCTTTCTAAAATGCATTATATGACTATATGCATGCGCATGCATTTACTTTAACATATAATAGAGTTAGAATGCATGACTACCCAATGCCTACATTTGAAAAAATTTTTTCGCCATAGTCCCTTTGAAAATAGGATCTATCCACACGCACGCAGTATGTCTAGGTGGCCATTCAAGAAGACACCTACCCCAAAGTCATATACCTAATATATGCATTAAAAATCAAAATTATCATGCATAAGGCCAACCTCAATGCTAGGAGTATTTTGCCTTTCTACCTTTTGCTCATCGACCTCAAATAGACAAAAAATAGCAGTAAAAAAGGTGCCAATTGAACTGCCTCGTAAGTCAAATTTTTTTCACATCATTATGTTCAAAGATGGTTTAATACTAACATTTACTATGTTGAATATTTTTATCAAGTCATTTGTGCATACATAATCACTACTATGTGTTTAGATGCATTTCAGCAATATCTCACAATCTAACTGATGTAAACCGGAAAAATACATGCATACGCTACTGTGATAAGTAGAACACTTGTACGGTGATGAATTTGCGTAAAGCAGCCCTTAACTCAAAGAAATCAAGATGGCTCACGGATTTTTCTAGAGAGAAACAAGTCGAAAGTGAACTCAAAAGGCAAAGTCACCGATTTATCATCCACGCCGTCAGCAGTTCACCCATGGCAGCAGCAGTGCACCGCGGCCCTCTATGTGGGTCCCACCCTCCCCCTTTCTGGCCCAATTTCGAGTTGAAACGGAGTTCTTACGCGCTAGAAAGGTCAAATCGAATAAAATGCCACGCGATCGAGCAAAACAAAGATACAATCTCGGTCTTCTCGTATGAGACTTTGAATCAGACATCACTCATCGGTAGTCGCCTCAACACAAGGTATACTCACCGATGACCTCGCTTGTCACAAATCACATACGGCAATACCTTATATAGGTCCGATGTCACCGACGTTACCGTGTCGTCGTTACGTGAATCCCGACGGACGGGTTAAACGTGAGTCCCCGACGGGGTTACAACAACGCTCATCCGCTGACACGTCCGAAGGTCAAGTTACAACGTTATATCTCCGATACGGAGTAAACCCATCGAGCTCAGAACCGCTCGATAGTTGCAGACATATCATCAACGAAGTTATAACGTCATGACAAGGTTACAACGAATCCTTGACATCATTTCAAATTGATATATCAACGAAGGTCAAACCTTGACATCATTTCACCCGAGCTATAACCTCATCTGAGCTCGAGGTTTCGAGGTTCTCATACCCAAATGCTTCATATTCCCCTCAAATGATCCCCCATGGGGTCATAATGCAATGCTCCATCGATCTACACACGCAACAAGGTCAAGCAACCTCGACGATCTCCTCACAGTAGTTTCACCATTGATTCACACGCCAAAAGGGTCAAGCAACCTCGACAAGATATCCCACAGATGTTTCAAATTGATTGATTCACATCGCCAACGAAGGTCGCATCCCCGACAAAGATTTGTCATCAAGCAAGAATCCAATGTAATCACATACATATTCTCGCGATACTAACCAGAGAGAGTCAACATTATCAAAGAGGATAGATGATGGAATATGTTATACACATCCTCAAATAGATCAAGCTTTATCCCCACGCATCTCTTACACATAAGAGATACCCCTCAAGATCAAGTCGTTATCAAGAACACAGAAATTGGGTGATAACTCCAACACCAATATCCTAACAGATTCTATTTGACATCGATCTGGTCAAGATTGCTAATCCCCAAATAAGCAACAGGAACCAAAGAATCATCCCCAAAGATGTCAATACACAACCCCGCACACGCATCATACATTTTAGATCATGTTACTATCCATAGTACCATGTTTATCTTGTTGCATTTCAAGTGTTCTAGATTCTTTATCCTACCCATGCATCGCCATGCATGAGTAGTATGATAAAGAGGGGCATCCGTAGACACTCAAAATTTTCTCACTACATCATTATTAACATCAGAGGAGGACATTTCGCCTCTTTTTAAGAGAGAACCCCGAAAGACAATCCAAATCCATACCGGATACTACCGGAAGTTCAAAGATCAACCCCGGATCGCAATCTGGGAGTAATCGGTTTCAACCTCTGATCTAACCCCGAGACCTGCAGAGATACAATACCGAACACACACCGAGAAGACCGATTAATCTCTTGAGATAACCCCGAGGTATCCAAATTTCACCCCAACCATGGAATAGCCACCAACCTCGGTGATAACCCCAAGGAATGCGCTTTTGAGATAACCCCAAAATGCTTGTTTCAAATGCCATCGCCTTCAATCTCAAGACTCTCAACGAAATATACATCGTACCAACCCTAAAATAACATCGGAAAGACAGCACACCTCAAAGATGACAATGAGGACCTTCAACAAATGCAAGCAATTCCAATCTCAAATAAGTCTCGAGCAACGCTCGCTTATCGCCAATCCGGCAAGAATAATATTCCGGTGAGGGGCAACATCGCCATCTCGCCCAAACACGATGCCACGCCTCGCTCTACGCAACAATGTCCCACAAGGCTAACCAATCCCGAGTGACTATCAGGCGGGTAACGGATGAAAGTCAAGCTCAAGACCGGAGGGCATCGCCCCATCTTCAAAGACTTCAGACAAACTCTAATCCCATGCCATCGCATAACTCTCGACAACGGCATGGTCCAAATAGGTCCCGAATACCTCAAAACGATGCCCTGATTGCACTTCTCAAAATCCGAGTGGACATTACAAAGGCTCGAAAGTGCACGACATTTCGAGACGACCCGACCCGACAAAACCGGCCGACCCGACCCGCCTCCTCACACACACATGGCACGAGTCACACAGTACACCAAGCACATATTGCCTATAAATAGAGGGCTTGGGGTGCTGATTTTAAGAGAAAAAGACGGGAAACCCCGCACAATTTGCTCTCGACTTGCCATACAAAGGTATTTTCTCACTTTTCAAACACCTCGTGAGCTCATATATAGCCTCTTTTGTACCCACAAAAAGCCCAAAGGTTTACCCACTCTAAAGATATAGAAGCCCTTTTATCACCACCGTAAGCCTTCTCACACACTTTAGTAGTCTTTCTTCATCTTTTTACACACCCTTCTCTACACGCTGAGAGTCGTGTTGCTTGCTTTTGCCCTTTTACTTCTATCCGTGGTTTCATTCCAATTCAGATATATATATATATATATATATATATATATATATATATATATATATATATATATATATATTATCTATATTTATCGATGCCTAGACTTCCCGATCGTTTATTCGCTTTGCTTATATATATATATATATATATATATATATATATATATATATATATATATATATTATATATATATATATATTTGTTCGATATCGAGCCTGTCTCATGATTTACATCCTGTATTCGCTTTTTATATATATATATATATATATATATATATATATATATATATATATATATATACTTATATATCTATAACTGTGGTCTCGATGAGTTCTGATCGTTTTTTATTTTCTTTTACATTTCATATCGCTTATTATATATATATATATATATATATATATATATATATATATATGGTCTAACTTTGTTCGATGATCCTCGATTTTATTTACATTTCGATCCCCCATGGAAGTGCTTCGGTTGGTGGTTCGCTTATTATATATATATATATATATATATATATATATATATATATATATATATATATATATATATATGCTATTGCTTTTATACAAATTGCAATATTACATGCGCTTTAGGAATCATGTGATCACAGATTCATCTCATCGGGATCTAGATTCGATTCTCAGAATGGGCATTTTTAATCGTAAATGAACATAAATTATTCTCTGCGATGTCTCAGATTTCCTCATATGGAAAAAACCATCAATTCACATAACAACTCACTAAATGGTCAGTTAAGCTATTTTAGAAGATGACAAGAAAATGCGTGAATTAATTATATTTTAATATTAGAGAGATAATTTTTTTTATCCGTTTTAAAAATTAGAGTTTTTCAATTATAAAACTATAAAGTGACTTATTTTAAGTATCATATAATCACTTGTTGACTCTAGAATAAATTGTCATTATCAGTCATCTAACTAGTGTCTTGACCAAGTCATAATTTCATACTAGTACAGCAGTACTGACGTATAGTATAGTGCCAAAATATCCTCTTAAAGAACAGTCAACCGTCTAATTTTATAAAGGTATTGAAAATAATTTAAATTTTGTAGGAATTGTAGGAATTGATTTTAGTGAGTGTAGAATTAACTTTCCCTTCGGAGCCTACGTGAAAGTTACGTCTAATTAATTCCTGGCGGGACCACACGCCATGGCCTAACTTGTCCAGAGACTGACTTTTAGTTATGCCTAACTAGGTGGTGTTCAACCGATAAAAATTGATCCGAATCGAATCGATATCGAAATCGATCAAATATTGATACCGATATCGGTTGGATCGATATACCGAATTGGCGGTATCAGTTCGGTACCAATTTTTATCGAAAATTAATATAATTTTTTTTATTATTAATAATAATAATATTTTTATTATTATAATCATTAATTTATTATTATTATTATTATTAATAAAAATAAAAATTTAGAAAATCGGTATATATCGGTTCGGTTCGGTTCTGTAAAACTGAACCATCAAAACGCCGAACCGAAATCGGTATATACCGATTTTTTGTACCAAACCGGACATGTTCTTTTTATGCAAAGAACCTATTTGGTTCGGTCCGGTTTCAAAAAATCAAAAAATCGAAAAATCGACTTTTTGAATGTTTCTATACTTTAACCCTAACGCATCATACATGTTAAGGGTGTGATTTGATGGGTCCAGAAAATTTGATAGGACTTACGTCACGTGGTTGAATATTTCAGTCATGAGACTTGACATTCTAAAAAATGTACCATCCTAATTAATTTATAATTCCCTTATCTAATCTGATTTCTTACTTTTATAAAAATCAAATCTAATTCAATTATGAAGTTAGTAGTTATAAAGAAACTTTACGTAAAACTCCTATTCTTATCCGAGGAAGGGCATAAAAAATTAAAGAAGTGTGAACAACTATAAATACACGACCATAATTAGGTTATAGAGACCTTACAACGTACACACCTTACACAATTATTACTCTTGTTCACTAGAGCAATTTTATATATTCATTGTTGACGCTTTTGACATGTACTTATTTTCACACCAGAGTTATTTCCCGACGGCCCCAACCGTCACGCTTCTAAGTGTGGTTGTTTGTTTCTTGTGCAGGTTTTAAATTCATTGTTTGAAAATTCGGCGAGTGAACAGATTTTGTGTAAGACCCCAACTTTTTATAAATAAAATCGAATTTCCTCTAATTATTATTGTTAATAATAAGGTGTTAATTTGATATAATGCTTTGGTTATGGGTGAAATGTGCAAATTTTATAAAATAAGTAAGTGGTTATAAAATATTCATTGTTGTCAGGGAATATTCGTTTGGTCGTGGAATATTCTTGTTGTCGGGGAATATTCGTACGATGGCACAGCCATTTGTGGGTTTCATAACGGAAACCGGTCGGATGAAGAAAACGACAAGTTGAGTTTTCATAAATAACGGCATAATGGTTACCGTTAACACTGTTGGAATATCCGGTGGTTAAAATCTGATGTCTGGCGTGGTTGCACAAAAAGTACACTGCGGTATTACATGATATTTTGAATTATTGATTCTTACGTGAAAGGCACTCTTCGATAATTGTTACGATAATTATTGTTCAATATTTTATTTTATTGATTCAATAATTCTTTGCGTTGATATTTTATATTATTGTTATTTCAATAATTGTCACTACACAGTATTTCTCATTATCAGATCAATAATTCATATTATTTGAATAATATTATTAGATAGCATTATTGGCAATGTCTGAGGAAGTTCCGCTCTGAAAAGGGTTTGGTCACCTAATCATACGCGCCAAGAAGGATAAATCCTTATCTGAAAGCCCCTTCTTTCTTAACGAGCGACTTTGGTTGTCATAATTGTGATTCTGTAATATTATTTGTGAATAATTAATTATTGATTTATATGATAAAGAAATATTTATTTTATGTGGATATAAATGAAGGATATATTTATTTTATATGGATATAAATGAAGGAATTAATGCTGATGTGTTTTATCAGTATTTTGTCGGAATGGAGGTATTAAAAATCGTCCGTATGTGGATTTCGGTCATTATTCGTTTAGAATTTGAAAAAACTTAAATCTACAAAGTTGTAAAAAATTTAATTTCCTATGGAATGAACATAAAATTCGTATTTTTCTGATAAAAGGGCTATTTATTATGAAGTATTGAAGTTTCAAAAATAAATGTTTTTATTAAAATTATGGGTGGGACCCACTTTCGTCCTTTGTTGATAAAATGTGCTGAATTAATTTTTCAAATGTGGTGGGCTGATAATTTTTCAAAGCGGCATGTGTAGAAAAAAAAATTATATTAATATTTTATTAATTTAGTCTGCTTTGGCGTTCTAACATTTTCCTATAAATAGGGTGCTTAGTTAGAATTGAAAATCACACTAGAAACAAGTTTTTTTTTCTCTCTATATTATCGAGCGTATTTTGTGAGTATTTAAATACTTTGAGAGTTGCTAATCAGTGCAAGTTTCCTTCGGCATTAGATCCGATATTCCAGTCAGAAGTACTGTTCTTTTGAGGTAAGCGATGTTATTTTCTTCGTAAATGATATTAGTTTCTTCAATATCATTATACCGAAATATTGATATGAATTTTATTGTGGAATTTCTACCTTTTTGTGTCGGAGTCACTATTCACGAATACGGCACTATTCACAGAAAAATAAGATTTTTTCTTCTTTGTTCAAGATGTCTATTATGGTTACTATATTTGATTGTATCCATATTTTGATCTTCATTCTTAAATTTTGCTCCACAATTTATTATTATAAGATATTTTTGAACTTGGATAAACTAAAGTACGAATCCCTAATCTTTGATCTTTTATCTCACTGGATTCATTTTCTTTAAGATATTTTTCATCATCCTCAGTCCTAAATGATGATATTACTGAATATCTTTGGCATGTAGTGCAAAGATGAATGATTAATTGATGAATATCTTTGGCCCATAGTCAAAAGATGAACAGTGTTGTTGAGATGAACATGACCAATTGGTGATACAAATGAATATCTTTGGCCTGTAGTGCAAAGATGAATATTTGATTCAAGATGTATATTGATTGATGTTACAGGGATAAAATATTGATGATGAACTTTTAAATCTTAGAAGATAGTAGAATTCATTATCTACTTAACTCTTCTAATGGATTGTTGTTTCCACTGCAGTTGTTGATCTTAAACTTGTTGTCTATTATATTCTATCAGATTTTTCCCTGTTGAAGACTAATGATAATTTGTTATATATCATCTTAGTCATAATATTCTTTACTGGGCTAGTTGAGCTCACCCTTTTCCTTTTTGTTCCATTTTTCTTCTCAGGAGGACAGAATATAGTGGAAACTAGTCGGGGTATGGAATGATGGATCAAGATTGTTGTTTAGCAGTCCTCATTATTTTGTAAAATAGTGTATCAATAATTGTAATGAGGACTACTTTTGAGTTTGAATATTGTCTATTAGATAATATTTGTATTTAAAATCACAGTATATGTGTTGTCGTGTTTTGCACGACAATTGTATTAATGAAGTTGTATTTGTTTCTGTACCATGTATTTAACGACTCAGAATGGGTGATGTATACCTATTTTGGGGGCGTCATTGTTGGTATCAGAGCTTAGGGATATGGTCTCTGGCGGAGATCGGAGAATAGAACTAGGAGGGGAGAGACGAGTAATCCTTCGCTAGTGTGTCATACCTAAGCTTATTTGGTTGGTCAGTCGGAGCATATAGTTAATATGTGATATGTTAATTTGTTAATTAACCCCTATTTTGTGGCAGTATTTGAGAATGGTAACTAAAAATATTAACAATGGAGTGAATGAGACCGTGGAGAACCTTTAATCACCACCCATGGGGACGTGCAACAGGAAGGCAATATTCCTCCTGTAAACAACACTACCGAACAAATGATGAATGATGGGATGTTTAGAAGCTTTTTGCACTTTATGGAAAATCGACGAGGGAGACTCGTGTACAAAATAATACTGGTGGAAATGATAGCGATACCGCTTGTCACAAAATGCAAGCGATTCAAAGAGTTGGGACCACCAGAATTTGTGGGAAAGCCGGATCCGATCAAGGCGGAAACGTGGGTTAAGCAAATTACCAAGATAATTGATGTCTTGGGATGCAAGAAGGAACAGAAGGTTCCATTCGCCACCTTTATGTTCCGTGGTGGGGCAGATTACTGGTGGAATTCTGTGAAGCGTACCCAGCCTGCCGCACTCAACATGTCTTGGGAAACATTTCAGAAACTATTTAATGACAAGTACTTTCCTGAAAGTATTCGTCATATGAAGGAGGTAGAGTTTATTAGACTGGAATAAAACAACATGACGGTGTCCCAATACGAGGCGAAGTTCGTAGAGTTATCCAGGTTTGCACCTCATTTTGTAGAGAATGAGAAACGAATGATGCGGATGTTTCTGAGAGGTCTAAAACCTGAGATTCGGCAATATCTTATCTTTCATAAATTTTCTTTATATTCAGATGTTGTAAACAAGGCACAATTATTAGAGCGAGATAATGAGTATGTTCAACCGATGGACCACAACCAGGGTCATACCGGTGGCAGCAGTCATCGGAGCAATGAAAACCAGTGGGGAGGAAAACATTCGGACAAAAGCGGTAACCACTCTGGTGGTAATCGTGGCCATGATGGTAGAAGAAGCGAGTCAGAGGGAGATTTCAAAAAGAGAAGGTACAACAATGATAACGTGAAGACGTCAGCACAAACATCAACTGTTTCTAGAGGATGAGAACGATCATCGGTCATTTGTTATTAATGCGGGAAAGAGGGACACATCAGCCCAAACTGCCCACAATAATCCACGGTGTATTATAACTGTAGAAATGAAGGTCATATAGCTAGAGATTGTCTTGTAGCGAAACCAAGTCCAACGAGGATGGTGACTCCAAAGGCTGTCCCGGACAAGTCAAAGTCGGTGGTTCCTGGAAAGGCGTTTGTCGTGACTGCCCAAAACGCGAGGAACCCGAACGAGGTGATCACGGGTAAGCTAATCATAAACTCTTGCGAAGTTTATACCTTATTAGATACTGGTTCTACCCATTCATTTATCTCTCCTGCTTGTGCTCAACGTTTGAACTTGACTCCGGAGAAATTAGACTTTGACTTATCTGTTGAGACTCCGTTAGGAGAAACATTCATTGCATTTACTGTTTATAAATCTTGCTTGATCTAAGTTGGTACCATCACATTACCTGTCGATCTTATTTCTTTGAAAATACTTGCATTTGATGTGATTTTAGGGATTGATTGGTTAACTATTCATCATGCCAAAATTAATTATTTTCGTAAGGTTGTTAATTTTCATATTCCTAACCAACCGGTTATGCGAATTCAAGAAACCAAACCACTAAAGTCAATCACTGTTGTGACGCCCCCAAAATAGGTATACAACACCCATTCTGAGTCGCCAAATACATGGTACAGAAACAACTACAACTTTATTAATACATTTGTCGTGCAAAATACGACAACACATAAACTGTGAGTTTAAATACAAATATTGTCATCTGGACAATATTCACACTCAAATAAGTCCTAATTATAATTATTAATACACTATTTTACAAAATTGTGAGGACTACTAAAACAACTTCTAGAACCATCATTCCACACCCCGACTAGCACTCACTACATTCTCGCCTTTTGAGAAGAAAAATAGAACAAAAAAGAAAAGGGTGAGCTCAACTAGCCCAATAAAGAATATTATGACTAAGATAATATAGAACAAATTATCGTTAGTCCTCAATAGGGAAAAATCTAATAGAATACAATAGACAACAAGTTTTAAATCAATATTCGCAGCGGAAATAATAATTCATTAGAAGAGTTAAGTAGAGAATAAAATCTACTATCTTCTATATATGAATTTAAAAGTTCGTCGTCAATATTTTATCCCTGTAACATCAATCAATATATATCTGGAATCAAATATTAATTTTGCACTATAGGCTAAAGATAGTCATCAATTGGTTATGTTCATCTAAACACATGTACATTTTTGCACTACGGCTAAAGATATTCATCAGAAAATCATTCATCTTTGCACTACATGCCAAAGATATTCAGTTATATCATCATTTAGGATAGAGGATGATGAAAAATATTTTAAAGAAAACGAATCCAGTGAAACAAAAAAACAAATATTAAGGATTCGTACTTTAAAAAATCCAAGTTCAAAAATACTTCATAAATAACCATAGTGGAGTATAATTCAAGAATGATCATGGATACAATCAAAGCTAGTATCCATAATAGATATCTTGGACAAAAACAAAAATTTATTTTTTATGTGAATAGTGCCGTATTCGTGAATAGTGTCGTATACGTGAATAGTGTCGTATACGTGAATAGTAACCCCGACACTAAAAGACAATAATTTCACAAGAAAAATCTTACCAATATTCTGGCATAATGATATTGATAGAGATAATATCATTTATATAAAAAATAACATCTTTTACCTCCAAAAAGACAGTACTTCTGACTGGAATACTGAATATAGTGCTGAAGGAACTTGCATCGTATAGCAACACTCAAAGTATTAAAATACTTACAAGAATACGCTCAATAATATAGAGAGAAAAGATTTTAGTTTCTGGTGTAATTTTCAATTCTAACCTAAGCACCCTATTTATAGAAAAATGCTTAGAACACCAAAGCAGAAAATTTAATAAAATAATAATATTTTTAATAAAAATTCTTATGCACACCTTAGACATCTAATTTTAAAATTTTGCACATGCTAGTGGGGACCGCTGACATGAAAAACATGTTTTAAACAATTTTTGTAACAAAATTAATTCAGACCCAATATTTCGTGTAAGACCCCAACTTATTATTAATGAAATTTAATTTTCTCTATTTATTATTTTGAAATAGTAAGGTTTGATTTGATTAATGTGGATAGTTAAGGGTAAAATACTGAATACTTCAAAATAAGCAAGTGGTTATAAAATATTCATTGTTGTTGGGAATATTCGTTTGGTCGTGGAATATTCGCATCTGTTTCGGGAATATTCGCATGCGACGGCAGCGACCATGTGTATGGGCCCCATAACTGAAAGCGATTGGATGAAGAAAACGACAAATATAAGTTGTTTAAAAATAACAACATAGTAATTATTCACAATTAATCTTTTGTTAAAATACTAAATTGGTTAAAACACGTAAGTAGCACTACCAGTATTGCACCAATTATTGATTCTTACGTGAGAAGGCACTACTCAATAATGGTTACGATAATTCTTGTTCAATATTTTATTGATTTAATAATTGCTTTGCGTTGATATTTTATATTCATTGTTGTTTCAATAATTGTCATTACACAAGATTTTTTCATTATCGAAGCAATAATTCATATTATCTGAATAATATTATTAGATAACATTATTGGCAATGTCTAGAAAGTTCTGCTCTAAGGAGAGGTTTGGTCACCTAATTACGCTACCAAGAAGAGAGAAATTCTTATTGAAAGCCCTCTTCCTCTGAACCACCTCGTCACAATATTGTGATTACGTAATATTATTTGTGAATAATTAATTATTGATTCATATGATGAGAAAAATATTGATTTTATGTGGATATAGATGGAGAAAATTTTAATGTGACAATTGTTGAAAATTGAAATTTTATCTTTTCCGATAAAATAATTCATTTAAATATATTATTATATTTTAATAATATAATAATGGTGATATTTTTACAACGAATGTGGGATATATGAGTATACGAGGAGGAAGAGTATTTTTTTTGCAATAAATGTTTAAAACATGTTAAACATGTCGGTGGACCCTATTTATTAATCGAAATTTGATTATAGCACGTAAAAATCGCTTGGCTTGTGGATTTCGGTCAATTTATATTTGGAATTTGGAAAACTTTCTTCCGCAAAGTTGTAGAGAATTGAATTTCCTATAAAAACTCTCAAGATTCGAATTTTCTGATGAAAGGGCTATTTATTATGAATTATTGAAGTTCAAGTTCAAAATAATTGATTTTTGGAAGTTTAAAATATTTAAAATTAGAAAACATTTTTCTTACTTTTTCTAGAATGTGGCATGTGTTTGATGGCTGAAATCAGATTCTAGGCATGCGTAGGAAATTTATATAATTATATTATTAATTTATTAAATTTTCTGCTTTGGTGTTCTAAGCAATTTCCTATAAATAAGGTGCTTAGGTTAGAATTGAAAATCACACCGTAAATCAAGTTTTCTCTCTATATTATCGAAATGTATTCTTGTGAGTATTTTGAGTATACTTTGAGTATTGTTAGGCGGTCTGCAAGTTCCTTCAAAGACTATATCCCATTATTCCAGCTAGAAGTACAAATCTTTCGAGGTAAGGGATGTTATTTTCTTCTCAAATGATATTATTTCTTCAATATCATTATGCTGAAATATTGGTTGAAACTTTTTATCAAATTTGGAACTTTTTCATGTCGGGGTTACTATTCATGAGTTACTATTCACGAGTTACTATTCATGAGTTACTATTCACGAGTTCTTTATTCACGAAGTACTATTCATGAAGCGTGAAGATGTTTTTTTTTGAAATTTCTACCTTTTGGTGTCTGAGTTACTATTCACGATATGGCACTATTCACGATACTCACTATTCATCGAAAAATAAAATTTCTTCTTTTTGTCCAAAATATCTATTCTGGATACTAGCTTTGATTGTATCCATGTTTTGATCATTCTTGAATTTTACACCACTATGATTATTTTTGAGGTATTTTTGAACATGGATAAAATAAAGTATGAATCCTTAATCCTTAATCCTTGTCATTTTGTTTCAATTTGATTCGCTTTCTTTAAAATATTTTTCATCATCCTCGGTCTTAAATGATGATATTATTGAATATCTTTGGCATGTAGTGCAAAGATGAATGATTTCTGAAGAATATCTTTGGTAGTAGTGCAAAGATGAGCAGTGTTTAGATGAACATGACCAATCGATGAATATCTTTGGCTCAGTGCAAAGATGAATATTTGATTCCGATGTATATTGATTGATGTTACGGGGATAAAAGATAGACGATGAACTTTTAAATTCATACATAGAAGATAGTAGTTTGCATTCTCTACTTAACTCTTCTAATGAATTATTATTTCCATTGCCGAATATTGATTTAAAATTTGTTGTCTATTGTATTCTATTAGATTTTTCCTGTTGAAGACTAACGATAATTTGTTGTATATTATCTTAGTCATAATATTCTTTCTTGGGCTAGTTGAGCTCACCCTTTTCCTTTTGTTCCATTTTTCTTCTCGGGAGGCGAGAATATAAGCGAGTACAAGTCGGGAATATGGAATGAAGGTTTTAGAAAGAATTGTTTAGTAGTCCTCACCATTTTTGTAAAATAATGTATCAATAAATGTGATGAGGATTTATTTGAGTATAGATATTGTCAGAAGATAATATTTGTATTCAAACTCACGCTTTCTGATTTGTAATAATAAAGTTGTAGTTGTTTACATACCATGTATTGACAACTCGGAATGGGTGATGTGATGTATACCTATTTTGGGGGATCGTCGCACAAATGGTATCGAGCTTAGGGATATGATCTCTGGCGGAGATCGGGAATAGAACTAGGAGGAGACGAGCGAGTAAATCCTTCAAACTCAAACAAAAGTAGTGTGTCCTACCTAAGCTTATTTTTTTAGTTTCAAGGTAAGATATAAGGATGTTATGTGATATATTGATTTCAATTAACCCTTGTTTTATGACAATTATTCACGACTACGGTTAAGAGAATGTCGTGAGAATATTAACAATGGAAATGAGACCGTGGAGACGCTTATTTTATCACTCACCAACGAGGAGAATGATGTAACAAAGATATTCTACTAATTTCATGGAGTATAGAAGTCAGGGGTATAATAAAGAATGGAATAACAATGTTCCTCCCGCGAACAACACCACCGAGCGATGATGAACGAGGGGTTAGAAGCTGTTTAAAGCTTTTTGCGATTCATGCAAAATCGAATGAGGAGACTCGTGTTCAAAATACTGAGGAGAAAATGATAGCAATTCACGGGTTGTCACAAACCAATAATAGTGCAATAATGAAGCATTGAAAGAGTTGGGACAACCAGGCTTCTCTATAATTTCTCTCTAGATTTAAGGAGGAAAATAATGCCGATCCGATCATAGGCGAAACATGGGTCAAGCAAATTACCAAGATATTCGATGTCTTGGGATGCACGGAAGAATAAGAAGGTTCCATTCGCCACCTTTATGTTCCGTGGCGAGGCGTATCTATATTTCAATAAAATATTTTTGTCTTTTTCAATCCGATCCCAATAATAATTTGGTGGGAGTCTACGATATTCCCTCTAACCAAATGAAGCGTACCATCCAAATTATTCCATAATATTCAAAAATAATATTTATAGACTCTTTATTTATCGAAAAGCTGATGTCTTGGGAGACATTTCAGAAATTATTTAATGACAAATACTTTCACGAAAGTGTTCGTCATATGAAGGAAGTGGAGTTCATCGATTAGAACAAAACAACATGGCGTGTCTCGATGACGAGGCAAAGTTTGCGAGTTATCGTGTTTGCACCTCATTTGGTGGAGAATGAGGAACGATGACGCGGATGTTTTTGAGAGGTTTGAAACTTCGGCGTACGACAATATCTCATTTCTAATAAATTTTCTCTCTATTCGATGTTGTAAACAAGGCTCAATTATTAGGCGAGATAACGAGTACTTGCTTAACTGAGGACCATAACCGAGGATCGCATCAGAGATAGCGATCAATGAAATAATGATAACCAAATGAGAAAGAAACAAACGGACAAAAATGGTAACCACTCTGGTGGTAATCATAGCCATGAAAATAGAAGAAGCGAGTCGAGGAGGAGATTTTAAAGAGGAGATTTAACAACGACCGTATGAAGACGACAGTCTGCGGCGACAATCGGTTCTAAGGAGGAGAACGACCACCGGTCATATGCTACAAATGCGGAAAAGAGGGACATATCACCAAAGCGCCTAGCAGTTCAAGGTATGCTATAATTGTGGAAAGGAAGGACATATCGCTTTCGAGATTATACAAGATGGCGAAACCTAGTTCAATGGGATGGTGACTCAAAAAGATCGTCCCGAAAAAAGTCAAAGTCAACGATTCCGGAAGAGCATTTTGTTGTGATTGGTCATAATGCGAGAACCCAAACGAGGTGATCACGGTAAGCTATTTATAAATTCTTGCGAAGTTTATACCTTACTTGATACTGCGATGCTACCCATTCATTTATCTCTCCTGCATGTGCTCAACGTTTAAACTTGACTCAGGAGAAATTAGACTTTGACCTATCTCGTGGAAACTCCGTTAGGAGAAACTTTCATCACATCCACCGTTTATAAATCTTGTTTGATTCAAGTTGGCACCATCACCTTACCATTGACCTTATCTCTTTAAAGATACTTGCTTTTGATGTGATTTTAGGGATTGATTGGTTAACTACTCATCATGCCAAAATTGATTGTTTTCGTAAGGTTGTTAGTTTTCATATTCCTAACCAACCTTGTGTATGCAATTCAAGCAACTAAACCATTAAAATCAATCACCGTCATATCTAATCATAAAGCTATTCGTTTATTGAAAAACGGATGTCAAGCTTTCTTAGCCCATGTTATGGATTTGAATAAAGACACGCCAAATTTGAATAATATTCTTGTTGTTATTGACTTTCCTCGACGTATTTCAAGAAGAACTTCGGTCTACCCCAGAACGTGAAGTTGAATTCTTTATTGATCTTGAACCCGTACAAAGCCCATTTCTAAAACCCCATATCGAATGGCTCTATTGAACTTCAGAGTTAAAGGTCCAACTACGAGAATTGTTGGACATCGGTTTCATTCGTCTTAGTACATCTCCTTGGGGTGCTCTGTTTTATTTGTAAAGAAGAAAGACGGAGTATGCGACTTTGTATTGACTATCGGAATTGAACCATGTCACCATCAAGAATAGGTATCCTCACCTCGTATTGATGATTTGTTTGACCAACATTGCAAGGGCACAATTCTTTTCAAAATCGATCTTAGCTTACGGATATCATCAATGAAGATTAGAATCGAGGATATTCCAAAGACGCTTTTAGAACTTCGATGCGGGCATTATGAATTCTTAGTCATGTCTTTCTTTGGATCGACTAATGCTCCTAACTGGCTTTTATGGATATGATGAACCGAGTATTCAAGGAATATTTGGATCGGGTTTGTTGTTGTCTTTATTGATGACATCCTTATATATATTCCAAAAGTCGTGAAGATCATGAGCACCATTTGAAGTTGGTACTCCAAAGGCTTCGTGAAAACAAACTATATGCCAAATTAAAGAAATACGAGTTACGGCGAGGAAGTAGCATTCATTGGGCACGTGGTGTCGAAACATGGAGTATCTGTTGATCCGTGAAAATTGAAGCAATACAAAGTTGGAGCAAATCAAGTCGGTGATCAAGCACGTAGCTTTTTAGGCTTAGTTGGTTATTATCGGAGATTCGTGGAAGGGTTTTCTCGAATCGCTACTCCATTAACTTCAAATTAACTTCGGAAGGATACAAAATTCGTTTGGAGCGAAGAATGCGAGAAAAGTTTCCAAGAGCTTACGAGGAGACTTATTTGGCAAGACTGTTTCTAACAACAATACCATCTGGTTCGGATGGATTTGTTATCTCATGATGATGCTTCGAGCAAAGGGTTAGGATGTGTTCTCATGCAACGTGGGAAAGTCATAGCCTATGCCTCGCGACAACTTAAAGAGTATGAGAGGAATTATCCTACTCATGATCTAGAGTTAGCGATAAGTCGTTTTCGCTTAAAGATATGGAGGCACTATCTATATGGGGAGAAAGTGGAGATATATTGGAACATAAAAGCCTTAAATATTTCTTCACTCAAAAGAACTCAACATGCGGCGGCAATGACGTTGGCTCGAGCTATTGAAAGACTACGACCACACTATTCAATACCATCCCGGAAAAGCGAACGTGGTAGGCGACGCGTTGAGTAGAAGATCATATCACGCAGAAACGGTGCGATGATGTCAAGTATCGACAGAGCCAACTTTAATAGAAAAGTTAAGGTTGCTCAAGCCACCGAATCTTGAGGCGATGCGTGTGAAGAAGAAAGTACAAGAAGGAGCTATTCCTAAGCGAGAATTGATGAAGAAGGAATACTTGAGTCCACTCTAGACTTTGTGTTCCTAACGACTACGATTTGAAGTACAAGATTATGATGGAGGCACACAATACACCATTTACAATCCATCTTGGAGGTACTAAAATGTATCGTGATCTTCGACATACATTTTGGTGGAACAATATGAAGAGAGAGATTGCAAAGTTTATCTCAATGTGTTTAACTTGTCAACGTGTAAAGGCGGAGCATCTAGTACCTAAGGGTCCGTTGCAACCACTTGAGATTCCGAAATGGAAGTGGGAACACATTACCATGGATTTCGTTACGGGTCTTCCTACGGTTTCTCAGGGCATCAATGCTATTTGGGTTATTGTTGATAGATTAACCAAGTCTGCTCATTTCTTGTCGATACGGGAGATTTATTCACTTGAACGTCTTGCTAGTATGTACGTGAATGAGATTGTGAGGTTGCATGGCATGCCTGTATCCATAGTTTCGGATCGTGACCCAAGATTCACTTCAAGATTTTGGGTTAGCTTGCAAAAAACTATGGGCGCAGATTTACGATTGATTTCGGATACCATCCTCAAACGGACGGACAATCGAAAGGACTATTCAAACTCTTGATGATTTATTAAGACTCGTGTCCTAGACTCCAAGGGCGCTTGGGATAAGTATTTACCATTGGTAGAATTCTCCTACAACAACAGCTTATCGAGCAAGTATAGGTGTGGCTCCATTTGAAGCATTATATGGACGAAAGTGTCGCTCTCCAAATGTTGGGACGAGGTGGGTGAAGCAACATTGTTAGGGACCCGAAAGTTAAGTACGTATGACTACGGAAAAGATCCAAATGATTCGACAACGATATAAAAGCGGCACAAGATCGACAAAAGAGTTATGCGGATCTTCATCGAAATGACGTGGAATTTAGTGTATGGGATCATGTATTGTTGCGAGTTGCTCCATGGAAGGGAGTTACAAGATTTGGGAAGAGAGGAAAGCTCAATCCACGATTTATTGGTCCATTTCAAATTCTTGACCGAGTAGGAAATGTAGCCTATAGACTCGCGTTACCTCCGAGTATGTCTCGTGTTCATAATGTGTTTCACATATCTGTACTTCATAAATATGTGAAAGACCCAAACCATGTTATTGAGTTAGAACCGGACGAGAGATAGCCAAGACTTCACGTATGAGGAGGTACTGTCAAGATCTTAGATAGGAAGGAGCATGTCCCACGCTGCGAAAGGTCATACCACAAGTTAAAGTTTTGTGGAGGAATCATGCTATAGAGAAATGACACAGGAATTGGAAACGGAAATGAAAGCGAGGTATCCTCACCTTTTCAAACACACCAGTGCGTCGTCAATTTTCGGACTTAAATTTCATAAGGAGGGGAGGTTGTAAGACCCCAACTTATTATTAATGAAATTTAATTTTCTATTTATTATTTTGAAATAGTAAGGTTTGATTTGATTAATGTGGATAGTTAAGGGTAAAATACGCAAATACTTCAAAATAAGCAAGTGGTTATAAAATATTCATTGTTGTTAGGGAATATTCGTTTGGTCGTGGAATATTCGTGTCTTTGTCGGGAATATTCATACGACAAAATGACCGTGTGTGGGGCCCATAACTTGAAAAGCGATTGGATGAAGAAAACGACAAATATAAGTTGTTTAAAAATAACGGTATAGTAGTTATTACCAGTTAATCTTCTTGTTAAAATACTGGGTGGTTAAAACACAAGAAGATACCAGCGGTATTGCACCAATTATTGATTCTTACGTGAGAAGGCACTACTCAATAATGGTTACGATAATTACTTATTCGATTTTTTATTGATTTAATAATTGCTGCGTTGATATTTTATATTCTTTGTTGTTTCATAATTGTCATTACACGATATTTTTCATTATCGAAGCAATAATTCATATTATCTGAATAATATTATTAGATAACATTATTGGCAATGTCTAGAAAGTTCTACATCTAAGGAGAGGTTTGGTCACCTAATTGCGGCGCCAAATGAAGGAGAAATTCTTATTGAAAGCCCCTTTTCTCGGGAACTGCACGGTTGTCGATATTGTGATTACAGAATATTATTTGTGAATAATTAATTATTGATTCATATGATGAGAAAAATATTGATTTTATGTGGATATAGATGGAGAAAATTTTTAATGTGACAATTGTTGAAAATTGAAATTTTATCTTTTTACGATAAAATAATTCATTTAAATATATTATTATATTTTAATAATATAATAATGGTGATATTTTTACAACGAATGTGGGATATATGAGTATACAAGGAGGAAGAGTATTTTTGTTGCAATAAATGTTTAAAACATGTTAAACATGTCGGTTGGACCCCATTTATTGATGAAATTTGATTATAACTTTGTAAAATCGCCTTGGTTTGTGGATTTCGGTCAATTTCTATTTGGAATTTGGAAAAACTTTCTTCTGCAAAGTTGTAGAGAATTGAATTTCCTATAAAAACTCAAGAAGATTCGAATTTTCTGATGAAAGGGCTATTTATTATGAATTATTGAAGTTCCGAAGCTCCGAAATAATTGATTTTTGGAAGTTTAAAATATTTAAAATTAGAAAAACATTTTTTCTTACTTTTTCTAGAATGTGGCATGTGTTTGATGGCTGAAATCAGATTCTAGGCATGCGTAGGAAATTTATATAATTATATTATTAATTTATTAAATTTTCTGCTTTGGTGTTCTAAGCAATTTCCTATAAATAAGGTGCTTAGGTTAGAATTGAAAATCACACCAGAAACTGAAGTTTTCTCTCTCTATATTATCGAGCGTATTCTTGTGAGTATTTTGAGTATACTTTGAGTATTGTTAGACGGTGCAAGTTCCTTCAAAGACTATATCCCAGATTCCAAATTGAAATACAAAAATCTTTCGAGGTAAGGATGATTTATTTTCTTCTCAAATGATATTATTTCTTCAATATCATTATCTTTGAAATATTAGTTGAAACTTTTATCAAATTTGGAACTTTTTTATATCGGGGTTACTATTCATGAGTTACTATTCATGAGTTACTTATTCACGAGTTACTATTCACGATTCTTATTCACGAGTTACTATTCACGAGTACTATTCATGAAGCGTGAAGATGTTTTTTGGGAAATTTCCACCTTTTGGTATCGGAGTTACTATTCACGTATATGGCACTATTCACGTATACGGCACTATTCACCAAAAAATAAAATTTCTTCTTTTTGTCCAAAATATCTATTCTGGATACTAGCTTTGATTGTATCCATGTTTTGATCATTCTTGAATTTTACACCACTATGATTATTTTTGAGGTATTTTTGAACATGGATAAAACAAAGTACGAATCCTTAATCCTTAATCCTTGTCATTTTGTTTCACTGGATTCGTTTCTTTAAAAATATTTTTCATCATCCTCAGTCTTAAATGATGATATTATTGAATATCTTTGGCATGTAGTGCAAAGATGAATGATTTCTGAAGAATATCTTTGGCCATAGTGCAAAGATGAACAGGTGTTTAGATGAACATGACCAACTGATGAATATCTTTGGCCTGTAGTGCAAAGATGAATATTTGATTCCAGATGTATATTGATTGATGTTACAGGGATAAAAGATAGACGATGAACTTTTAAATTCATACATAGAAGATAGTAGTTTGCATTCTCTACTTAACTCTTCTAATGAATTATTATTTCATTGCGAATATTGATTTAAAATTTGTTGTCTATTGTATTCTATTAGATTTTTCCCATTGAAGACTAACGATAATTTGTTGTATATTATCTTAGTCATAATATTCTTTACCGGGCTAGTTGAGCTCACCCTTTTCCTTTTTGTTCCATTTTTCTTCTCGGGAGGCGAGAATATAAATGAGTACTGAGTCGAGGGTATGGAATGAAGGTTTTAGAAAGAATTGTTTAGTAGTCCTCACCATTTTTGTAAAATAATGTATCAATAAATGTGATGAGGATTTATTTGAGTATAGATATTGTCTAGAAAGATAATATTTGTATTCAAACTCACGCTTTACTGATTGTAATAATAAAGTTATAGTTGTTTCTGTACCATGTATTGACAACTCAGAATGGTGATGTATACCTATTTTTGGGGGCGTCACATTCTTGTTACTATTAGGGGAGTTGGTGCAAGATTGATAATACTTGCATGACTAAGTTAAAAATGGAGGTATAGATGGAGGAACTATCTTGTAATTCATTATTTTCACATGTCTAGAACTATTGATTCACATAATTTACTATTGAATCACATTATTTACTATTAGGGAGGTGGTGCAAGTTTGATAATACTTCCAACACTAAATTAAAATAAAGGAAAAGTTGGAGATATTGTCTTGTAATTTTTCAAGCCCTAAAACATGTAATTATCGAAACTATATTTTTCTATAAATAAGCTCATTCTTCCTTCATTTCTCACCAATTCACAAAAGCTTTAGGCGATTATTATAGAGAGAAATTATAGAAAGAAGAAGAAGAGAAGTCTGCTACCTCACTATTCCAAAGATCCAATTTTTCTAAGGTAGGGAGTATTATTTCTTTCTTATCCATCAAGAGAACTTCATTATTCCATTCTTTATTATTACTGTTGGAATAACTCAGAGTATCGCTGAGGCTACCCTATACTTGGTGAAATTCTTACATTGTTCCATTCTTTATCATTACATTGGAACATCCTATTCATATGCGTTCTCGCCGGACACAGTTCCGCCTTTATTATTACATTGGAATATCACGCTCATAGGTTCTACGCCGAACCTGGTTCCGTCTTTATTATTCTGTTAGAATATCATGTCTGTGCGTTTTACGCCGGACCTGATTTCGTCTTAATTATTTTGTTGGAATATCCTGTCTGTGCGTTTTATGCCGGACCTGATTCCGTTATTTATTATTCTGTTGGAATAACCTGCCTGTGCGGTCTATCGCATGCCTGGTGAATTCTTTTGTTATTCCATTTCTTATTATACTCAGTTGGTTAAAGTTTTTGAAAGTAGTATGCACACAAGCCAATCATGTTTGATGATAAAGCATATACTTTGTAACAATCTTATTCATTTATTAATAAAAAGTATTAATTTATTAAAGGCTTTTAATTATCTACATGATGCTGTTTTATAATATGTGATAAACCCATAGTTTTAAGCAATGCTTTTAGAATAATGATGATGATCATTCTAATGAGATCTAAATTCTTAGAAAGCTTAAAACTAAAATAGTTCCCAATCATTGGATTACTAAATTGGGGATTAGTGAATCCGGATAGATTGGTACATACGTTGCTTGCTCATTGGATGAGGATGATTGATCTCATGATCATTTGTGTGGAGACACTAAAGCAAGTATGTAGGTGCTTATTAGAGAATAAGTTCATTTGAGCGTGGCTCGCTAAGGAATACCTAATGGAGTTTTATTTGCTGTCAATAGGAATTCTGTAGTGATAGTAATACAAGTAATCCTTGGACTTGAGATCATCATAGTATCTTGTGTATGATGAGTTATACTTTGACTTATTCCTTAAGACCCTTAGGGTATATCAAAGGGTATGCTTGGGTATAATAAGTTGTACATGGAGATAATGTATGATCAATAAAGAATCTACCACTTCTAATAAAAGAAGAGAAATGTCCTATGTGATTCGATAAATGACAACCCAAGAGTCCTTGGCAAGGCGAAATGAAATTAAAAAGGAGTTTCTAATTTGCATTATTTGGAGTTGTGCATTTAAGGATCGAAATGCATATAATTAAATAAAATAAGACTTGTGAAAATTCCATGTCTTATATTTAATTGGGACATTGTATGGTGGGAGGATTGAATTGTCATTTTAACTATTTACTCAAAGGTTCTTTTATGATTAATGTTGAAATCTATATTATCCGGAAAGTCGTTGATCGCTAGGGAGGCTTATCCCTATTGTAGAATAAATATTATTTATTTAAATAAATTAATTGTTTAATTTATTTATTTAAATAAGATTAGAATTGTTTCTAATTGATTTATTCACAACCTGGTTTAATATGGAGAACCTAAAGGGTCACACCATAAAAGGAAGAATAATTATTTAAGAAGTTAATGGCATAATCGTAATAATATAAAGATGTATATTTAATTTAATCTATGGTGATAGAATAAATTAAATAGCTTAATATTTATTATTTAATATTTTAGAAATATTAAATATAAATTAATAAGAGGAGTCTTATTAATATTATTACAATTATTATTATTTTAATTTCTAAAAGAGTTTAGGAATTAATTTAATATAAGTACTCTCATTTATTCCTAATTGGATTAGGAAGGAAAATTAGTTAAAGGAGTTTAATTAATTCTCCTAATAAGATTAGGGAACTTAATTAATTAAAAGAATTTAATTAATTAAATAAATCCCAATTCCTTAATTGTTAAGGTGGGTTGCCCACATCTATAAAATAAGAGGAGTCTTATTATGGGTAGTGGGGGTTGTTGACTTTTTCAACATACTGACATAATTCCAATTGTTGGGAGAGTACACCCTTTCTATAGAGATAGAAAAAACTAGGGTTTAACCAACCACCCTTTTCTTGAATCATTATTATTCCTTGGTGGATCACCTCTAGAGGCCAAACATATGGGTGGCTAACGTTGATCAAAGGAAGGAACAAAACCCCGGTGGATTCAAGATTGAACGCGAAAGGATTTGGAGGTGAACTTGTATCTGAGGAAGCTCGATCTTCAAGGGTATGATTTTATTCTTTATCTTTTCGTTTAATTAATAATTATGCATAAAGGGTGGTCCGGGTATATGGTTTGTAAATTTTTAAACTCTGATTTTTACACGCTTCCGCAGTTTTTATGCAATTTGATTGCGTTCATGAATATTACAAACCAAACAGTGGCATCAGAGCCAAATCTTTATGCAAATTATTAATTATTTTATTTGATATGTATATTGATATGTGTTTAGAACAATTTAATTGGGCATAATTTATTGTATAAAATTTATTTAAAAAAAAAAAAGGAGGCAGGAGCTTGCAGCGTGGGCAATCAAGGATTACATAGATTAAAATTTAATTAAACCTTTTTAATTTTAATAAAAAGGAACGGATATATATATATATATATATATATTATATATATATATATATATATACGAATATATATATACATATATATATTATTATATTAATTATTATATAATTAAAATAAAAGTTTATTTTAATTCTAAAATAAAAGGTTTATTTTAATATTAAAATATAAAGTTTTATTTTAATTTTAATAATTTTATAATTAAAATAAAAGATTTATTTTAATCTTAAAATAAAAGGTTTATTTTAATATTAAAATAAAAGATTTATTTTAATTTTAAAATTAGAATTTCATGCTAACTAATTAGAGTTGGAATTGGATTCCATAATAACTAATTGGAGTTGAAATTGGATTTTATTTTTCCTAAAATAAAGGAGTTTATTTGTGAATAGGGAAGTAAATCCATCTTTCCTTAAATAAAGGAGTTTGTTTAGATATGAAATAAGATTTCATATTATTCAAAATAAAAGAGTTTATTTGTGAATAGGAAAGAGAATTCATGTTTCCTTAAATAAAGAAGTTTATTTAAATATGAAATAAGATTTCATATTATTCAAAATAAAGGAGTTTATTTGTGAATAGGAAAGATAATCCGTGTTTCCTTTAATATTTTTTTTTACATGGAATTGGATTCCATAATTAATTAAAATAAAAGAGTTTATTTTAATTAAAGATTTTTTTTTACATGGAATTGGATTCCATAATTAATTAAAATAAAGGAGTTTATTTTGATTAAAAGTTTTGATTAAAATAAAATAGTTTATTTTATTCAAAATTGGATAAATTAAAATAAAATAGTTTTATTTTAATTTAAATTTGGATTAAAATAAAGGAGTTTATTTTGATTCAAAATTAGATTTTATACTAACTAAATTTGCCCATTAAATGATATCAATATATATATTAAATGTTTATTATTCATAAGATGAATGTTATTTATTGATGCATATGGTGATGTGTATGATAATAAATGGGATTGATTATGGACTATTGACCAATGTGATTGGATTTTATTTTAGTTGGATGCATGAATGTATGGGTTTTATTAAATGGGGTCTGCAGATTTCGCCTTCTCTAATTTTTTCTTAATGTAAATTCTAACTCCTCCTATGTACTTCCCTCGATCACGATCAAGGTTTCTATTTATTTTAAATAGTTTTGTAATAAGAATAGTTAGAATTAATTTTGAAAAATTAGAGATCAAGGAGCAAGGAGCGCTTGAAGACCCGTTTGTAATGGAGCCCGGGTTTAAATGTAATAGTTATATTTAAATATTAATTCTTGCACCCCTAGGTTTGACCTTTTGGTTCACTTGGTGGCTCTAGTGAACCAAACTAGAATAAAGTCCATAATCAATCCGGGTAGAATATAGTATTCTATATGTGCATGCTATACTATATATATTATATATTATGCAAACATGCTTCGCATGTTCATTAATATGACGCGTATTTTATATATATATGTGCATGCGCGCTAAACAAGATGAGACAAATTAATAACAAACCCCTCAATTTTTATATTAAGTCCTAAGCGTTCAAAGATATTTGGAATATCGAACGTCGCCTTCTAGCATGATAAAATTAATAGAGTATTAAATATTTAATATGAGTTTGTTGTGTCACCACAAGGCAAGTATTAAGTATTTAAGATGTTAATTTATCACATTTGATGCTTATAAAGAAAATTGAACAATATTGTTTTGTTGTGTCACCACAAGGATGATATTTTTCTTTTTTGAATATATGGAGTGCTAGGTCGGACTTAACTTGGATAATTTTGATTCGGATGTGCCACCACTGATCAAAATAATCTAAGAGGCAAAAGAAAAGGAGTTGCATAGTTGATGTAATTGACAAAAGTTGTCTACCTATTTATTTATATATAGTTTGTTGTGTCACCACAAGGCTATATACATTTGAAATGGGATCCTTATTCTCACTAGCAAATCTTTAATTAGATTTTGCTTTACTATATAAGTGAGGGTAATATAGTTTGAAGAAAATAGTGGGAGATACCAATTTAAAACAAAGACCTAATTTATTTTGGTAATTAATAAAAGAATGTATGTTAAAATGTTGTTAATTACAAATTCATTTACGTAATTTTTACAATGTCTAAATTACTATCAACCGCGTAGCATATTAGATGCTAAATTAACTGCACCAAATTAAACGGATTGGTTAAGGAATTTGAGAATAGTTCTCATGGTCGAAAAAGCTATCTTATGTCCTTAATACGCCTATCCTCGCAATGGTTGCGCAGATAATGTCTTTGAGGAAGAGATTGCTACTTTTAGAAAGTGGCAAGATGATGCACAATTGGCTCAATGCATCATGCTCGCATCCATGAGTAAACGAGCTTCAAATACAAGATGAAACTATGGATGCTTTACTATATTCCCGCACATCAAGTAGTTGATGGTGAGGAAAGTGGGGACCGATAGATATCGATATCTAAGGAGCTCTTCCGATCTAGAATGACCAGATGACACTACAATGATGATAAAAGTCCTTAACATTATCAATTTGATTGATCAATTAGGACAACGAGTTTTGTCATGGATGGAGAGTTGAGCCAAGATTTGATCTTGCACTCACTCCGGACTCCTTTCATAATTGTTGTGAATTTTTCATATAAACAAGCTAGATATCGACCTCATTGATTTGCTTAACATGTTGAAAAATGATGAGAGTCACTTTCCAACCAAGAAAGACCATGTCTTCTTCGGTAGGGGCCAAAGGATCTTCCGAAAAGAAGAACGATTCAAAGAAGGTAAATAGAAAGGCGTAAACAAAGGATAATAAGAACAAAATCGATATGGATAGCAAAGGAGTTTGCTTCCACTACAATAAGCCCGACACCGGAAAGAAATCTGCGAGAAGTATCTTGCAGAGGCTAACCAAAGAAGCTTAGTGAAGTTTCTGTTTAATACGCTTTTGTTCATGATTGAAATAAATTTTTCTTTAAGTCAAGGTTCTACTTGGGTATTGGATACCGACTTTGGTTATCATAAATATAGATTTATGAAGGGACCAAGCAGAAGTAGAAAGTTAAACAAAGATAAGTAATCCTATATGTGGAAAATGAAGCAAAGGTTGCTGCATTAGCTATAGAAACTTATAGTTTAGCACTCCCTACGGGCAAATCTATTAAGTCAATAAGTTGTTATTGTATTCCAGTACTTGTTAGAAACATTATTTCCATTTTATTGTTGGACAATGAAATATTTGGTATTATATTTAAGAACAATTGTTGTTCTATTTATAATAATAATAATGTTTTGTATAGAATCGAATATTACTTAATAAATTTTGTATACTTGACTTACATGAAAATAATTTTGCATATTGAACAAATTAGTATAAGAAAAGGAGATGATCATTCAAAGAGTTGAATGTGTGTATTTGCTGAAATACAAGTATGAATTATTTGAAAGGTTCAAAGAATTCTGTATGAAACAAATTGACAAAGTATTAAGATTCTTTGATTAGATCAAGGAATAAATACTTGTGCAATAAATTTCTAGATCATCTCAAATGGTTTTCTCATAATGGACACATCTTGATACGCAATAATTGATTGATGTATCTGAATGAAAAATCGTACCTTGTTGGACATGGTGCGGTCCATAATGATTTTACCGACATTCCAAAGATCCTTCAGGATAATGTCCTAGAAATGGTCGCATATCTACGAAAATGGCAACCTCAAAATCCATTTGAAGACTCCATAAAAGTTATGGATGTGGAGGATTCCTAATCTTAAGTATGTTAAGATAAGGGGTTGTCCAACTTATGTGAAAAGGTTTCAAAGGATAAGCTTGGGACAAGATTTGACAAGTACAATTTGTGGGACATCCTAAAGTAAGTTTAGGGCATATGTTCTATAATCCTACATAGCAAAAGGTGTTTATTGCTAAACACCCTGCCTTCTAAGATAAAGGTGTTTATCATTAAAAGGGGCTAGTGGGAGGATAATAGATCTTGAAGAGTTCAAGAACCACAAAACACTATAAATCAAATAAGAGGAACCTGTAGATAGACCTATTGTACCCTGTTGAATCGTAAATCGAATAGTACGAAGATACCGGGAGGTATGGATTCATCATGGATAATGATGATGAGGTACGCATCATAGAAGATGATGATCCGAGTTACATTCGATGAGGTAAGACTTTCTAGTGTGTACAAAAGGGTCGATGGGAGCGCCGTGAAATTTCTAGTATTATATGTTGATATACTACGGATGAGGAATAACATACCAATGCTACAATCAGTAAAGATAAAGTTGTCTAAACATTCCTCCATGAATGGTTTGGGAAGAGTATCTTAATTGGGGATAAAATCTATATAGATAGATACAAAAGGATGCTCGACTTAACCCAAGGAACGTATATTCATTTGATGCTAAAGTCGTTTAGCTTGGCAAACTCAAGAGATGTCTCATGTCGATGAGCTATGGAGTGTATCTCTTAATAGTCCCCACAAACTCCTCGAAAAGAGAGGTCGCATGAGTGACAATCATGTATGCAATGAAATGTACGAGACACGATGTTGATCGATCACCATATTATGGAAAAGTTCACTATGAGTCGTTGAAAACATCTTAAAGTGCTTAAACGGCACTAAGGATGTGATCATATTCATGGTGGGTCTAAATTAAAACTAGAGGGCTTAATGCACTCAAGTTTTTCGTATGCACCAAGACGACGAGAAAAATCCACTTTAAGGTAAAGGGTTACCTTGAATAAAGTGGTGCGATGAATTGAAAAGGTTCCAAATGAAGAAAGAGTTCTTGGGTTTAGTGATAAAGACAAAGTAAATAGCTATAAATGAAGTCGCAAGTTGATTGTTTGGATTAAAAGTTTATTACGTAACTAGGAATAGTTCCTAAGTCTCATCTTGGATCTAAACATGTGTTGTGGCACTTTCATTAGATTATTAGAATCATTGAAAGATGGGAAATCACTATAGAGATAGTGGACTCTCATGAACAACATTACATATCCATTAACTAAAGCTTATCCAACAAAGGGATAATCGTCACTTAGAGAAGAAGAGTATAAGTTACCATGACGATTGGCTTTAGTGCAAGTGGGAGATTGAAAGTAGTATGCACACAAGCCAATCATGTTTGATGATAAAGCATATACTTTGTAACAATCTTATTCATTTATTAATAAAAAGTATTAATTTATTAAAGGCTTTTAATTATCTACATGATCTTTGTTTTTATAATATGTGATAAACCCATAGTTTTAAGCAATGCTTTTAGAATAATGATGATGATCATTCTAATGAGATCTAAATTCTTAGAAAGCTTAAAACTAAAATAGTTCCCAATCATTGGATTACTAAATTGGGGATTAGTGAATCCGGATAGATTGGTACATACGTTGCTTGCTCATTGGATGAGGATGATTGATCTCATGATCATTTGTGTGGAGACACTAAAGCAAGTATGTATGTAGTGCTTATTAGAGAATAAGTTCACTTTGAACGTTGGCTCGCTAAGGAATACCTAATGGAGTTTTATTTGCTGTCAATAGGAATTCTGTAGTGATAGTAATACAAGTAATCCTTGGACTTGAGATCATCATAGTATCTTGTGTATGATGAGTTATACTTTGACTTATTCCTTAAGACCCTTAGGGTATATCAAAGGGTATGCTTGGGTATAATAAGTTGTACATGGAGATAATGTATGATCAATAAAGAATCTACCACTTCTAATAAAAGAAGAAAATGTCCTATGTGATTCGATAAATGACAACCCAAAGAGTCCTTGGCAAAGCGTAATGAAATTAAAAGGAGTTTCTAATTTGCATTATTTGGAGTTGTGCATTTAAGGATCGAAATGCATATAATTAAATAAAATAAGACTTGACATGAAATTCCATGTCTTATATTTAATTGGGACATTGTATGGTGGGAGGATTGAATTGTCATGGGTAACTATTTACTCAAAGGTTCTTTTATGATTAATGTTGAAATCTATATTATCCGGAAAGTCGTTGATCGCTAGGAGGCTTATCCTATTGTAGAATAAATATTATTTATTTAAATAAATTAATTGTTTAATTTATTTATTTAAATAAGATTAGAATTGTTCTAATTGATTTATTCACAACCGGTTTAATATGGAGAACCTAAAGGGTCACACCATAAAAGGAAGAATAATTATTTAAGAAGTTAATGGCATAATCGTAATAATATGTTATGTATATTTAATTTAATCTATGGTGATAGAATAAATTAAATAGCTTAATATTTATTATTTAATATTTTAGAAATATTAAATATAAATTAATAAGAGGAGTCTTATTAATATTATTACAATTATTATTATTTTAATTTCTAAAAGAGTTTAGGAATTAATTTAATATAAGTACTCTCATTTATTCCTAATTGGATTAGGAAGGAAAATTAGTTAAAGGAGTTTAATTAATTCTCCCTAATAAGATTAGGGAGCTTAATTAATTAAAAGAATTTAATTAATTAAATAAATCCCAATTCCTTAATTGTTAAGGTGGGTTGCCCACATCTATAAATAAGAGGAGTCTTATTATGGGTGGTGGGGTTGTTGACTTTTCAACATACGACATAATTCCAATTGTTGGGAGTACACACCTTTTATATAGAGATAGAAAAACTAGGGTTTAGCCAACCACCCTTTTCTTGAATCATTATTATTCCTTGGTGGATCACCTCTAGAGGCCAAACATACGGGTGGCTAACGTTGATCAAAGGAAGGAACAAAACCCCGGTGGATTCAAGATTGAACGCGAAAGGATTTGGAGGTGAACTTGTACCTGAGGAAGCTCGATCTTCAAGGGTATGATTTTATTCTTTATCTTTTCGTTTAATTAATAATTATGCATAAAGGGTGATCCGGGTATATGGTTTGTAAATTTTTAAACTCTGATTTTTACACGCTTCCGCACTTTTTATGCAATTTGATTGCGTTCATGAATATTACAAACCAAACAGTTTTGACTTCTGTACTCCATGAAATTAGTGGAATATCCTTGATATTTGCGCTTCATCCAGTATCTTTTCATGGAAATATTCTTCTGAGCATTCTTGAATTTTACTCTATAAAGCAATATCATGTTGACAATTTGGACGTTATTAGTTCCTGGATAAAATAATTCTTGAACTTGTTTTTATTGAATTCTTATATCATTGTCATCATCCTCATGTTTATATTTTGTTGAAAGTCATCTGTGGACTATAGTGCATAGATGGACTTGGTATGATTATGACCAGGGATTATTCGGTGTAATCATGACCGTAATGTTACAAATGATGTGGTAAAAGTCCTCATTGGCCCGTGTAGTGCATTGATGGACAGCTTGTTGGCATGATCATGACTATTATTGAATACACAAATATTCTTGGCCCAGAAAGTGCATGGATAATTGTGGTCGTGATACTAAAGAATATCATCGGTAGTAGTGCGGGGTGATTCGATGATGTGGATTATTTATTAAGTCGAGTCCCAAATGATAAAAGTGATGAAAAACCTTTTAAATCATAAAAGATAGTAGATTTTATTCTCTACTTAACTCTTTTAATGGATTGCTTATTCTGCTGCAGTTAAACTTGATGGTTGTTATATTGTATCAGTTTAACACTGTTGAAGGCTAACGATAATATATTTTGCATTATCTTAGTCATAATATTTCCTACTGGGCTAGTTGAGTTCACCCTTTTACTTTCATTATTCTCTTCAGGAAATAAGAACGTAGCAGGGACTAGTCGGGGAACGGAGTGACGAACCAGATGATAGCATTAGTAGTCCTCACTATTCAGTGAAATAGTGGAAAATAAATGTAATAATATTGAATTTGAGTTTGAATATTGTCTAAACGACAATATTTGTATTAAAACTCACAGCTTATGTTTTGTTGTACTTTACACGACAGTTGTATAATTAAGTTGTATTTGTATTCTGTACCATGTATTTGACATCTCAGAATATGTAATGTATACCTATTTTGGGGGCGTCACAATACGTCAGTTATATAAAAGTGACACTAATTTTGGGACAAAAGCTTATACTCAGCAACTAGCTTAGTTTAGTTCCTTTAATTCCAAAAAATGTAATTTTAATGTACAATTGTTACTACAATGTGGAAAATTAGGGATTATTTATGTACTCACATCATATAGTCTATATACATTAGTCCACATATTTTAATCTTTAAAACATGTGTGGACTTAATTTAATTGCTCACTAATAACTTAATATCTCTTTTTACTATTTACTTACACATTTCTATTGAAATAAATATTTTAATAACACATATTTATTTACTCCCATCTTTTAGAGTACACATATAATTGTCTCATCACATAGATGAGATAACAAAACTATTTAAATCAACTTTATGATTTAATTACTTTTATTCTATATTAAATTTCACATCATATTTAATCAAGCAGCGAGGTAATTATATGATACTACTACTCCCATTTTTCCATATTACACATTATTTAGTATAAAGTTTGTGTGACACACTTTACCTCAATTCTAATTTATTTATCTTACTTTACACTTGTAATATGTATAACCTTTACACTTCAAATAATTAATATCTACTCTATTAATTATTTAAATTATACACTATCATGTATAATTATTCGATTGTCCCAAGACAACCTCTTTCATCTCTAACCAATAATTATTTAAATGATAACATGCACGACAAAATAATAACTTAAGTTATTTAATATATTAAAATAACTTAGTTTTCTTTCATTAATTAACTCCCTTGAAAATACATTAGAAATTATGTATTTTGTCATAACATAACATAAGATGTTTTTTTATCATATATGTTTTCTCTAAATATAGGAACTAATCATAATAAAATGATTTGCTCATTTTCTCAAGATATTACTCTTAATATAATATCTATGTATTATTAAAATATTTACCGCATGCACGACACACATGCACACTATATATAGAAAATAAGTTTATATCTTATTATGATAAATTATTTCCATCAACTTATATAGCAAATATGTTTTAATATATTTACCATATTACTAATACCACACATTACCTCGCATAAAGCTATATAAGGTAATATCAAAATAATATTCCCCCTTTTATTAATATAATCAAATGCTAGAATTTATTTTAATATCCTTTAGTAGAAATATACTATAATTATTTTCTTCCACCAAATCACATAATTCAAGGTATATATATAACACATACATACATTCCTTTAATCTTCACTTCTTACCGTGTATCAAATTACTCAATAATTCTCTAACCACTTTAAAGGTATATCGATTTTCTTCTCTCGTCAACAACGTACATATATACAAGTCTAAACCTAGCACGCGCCGAGTCTTTAATAGTATTCAATATAGTACGCTGAGTGGTTTCCCATAAACAACCAACAAATTAGTTTCCGTTTCGTCTACATTGTTTTCACAGTGAGTTAGATCAGTCACTAATTCGTATATACATCTGCTCTCTGAAGGAATCGTTTAGCCCAACTCATATACATCCACCATTAAAGAGTAAGGTTGCACTTCCTTAAACTTGATACTCACTCGTACCAATACTCAAGAAATTGGTGATTATCACAGATATTTAATGTCACCAACTTACTATTATAAAATAATTTCCGATAATCAATAGATAAATTTCTATCCATCTTCTTTACTAATTCATCTCTATAATTCATAATAAATATATAATAATGATATATACATTTATTAAACACTTCGTCACTTATTACATAACTCATATTACCCTATTATATTTTTGTTCGAACCCTTCACATGCTTTAAGAATTTTATTTACTAAATTCTTATTTTAATATTTTCTAAAAATTCGGGTTCTTACAATACCGGTGGCAGTAGTCATCGGAGCAATGATAACCAGCGGGGAGGAAAATATCCAGACAAAAGCGGTAACCACTCTGGTGGTCCATGGAGATAAGTTGTAACCTCATAGCGGCCCATGCTAAAGCATAGTAAGGTTGTGTTTGATAAACCTGGAAATTAAGATCTGAATGATTATGATGTCTTAATAAATTAGATCATCTGAATGGTTATGAGATCTGAATCTAAAAAATTGTTTGATAACTAAAAAATAAGTTGTCTCTTAATGACACTATTTTACCATTTTAAAGGGTAAAATTTTATTTAATAATTTTAAATATTCAATTTAATAAAAATGAGTGCATAATATTGTTGAATATATTTATATATAAAAAATCATCAAAAAAAAGTCATTAAGAGGTACCTCTTAATTATTAAGATTTCATTTTATGTCTTACCGATTAAGAGGAATTCAGAGGTAACAAAAAAAAAAACATCGTCATGCCTCTTAGGGAATAAGAGACAATCCATTAAGAGGCAATCAGATGTAAACAAACAGCACCTAAGTCTTTTCAATCAAGATGTACTTTTGTTCACCACTGCTGAATCTCTTGCTAAGGTAATAAATGGCTCTTTCCTTGCCTTTATCATCTTTCTGACTCAGTAGACAACCCATAGCATTAGGATTGACTGATATGTACATGAATAGGGTACTCTTGTCTCTTGGTGACACCAAAATAGGAGCTTCCACCAATTGCTTCTTGATGGAGAGGAAGGCTTTTGACAGTCCTCATTCCATTTTTCGGATGAATTTTTCCTCAATAGCTTGAAGATGGGCTCACAAGTTGCAGTAAGTTGGGAGATGAATCTACTTATGAAATTGATTCTCCCCAAGGAATCCCCATATCTCTTTTTCTGTTTGGGGTACATGCATCTTAGTAATGGCTTTAATCTTGGCGGGATCCAGCTTAATGCCTCTTTTGCTTACCAGGAATCCCAATAATTTTTGGACTTGACACCGAAGGCACACTTGGATGGATTTAGCTTCAAGTTATATTTGCGAAGCCGATTGAATAGCTTTCTGAGATAGTCGGCGTGGTCTTCTTCCTTTTTGGACTTGACGATGATGTCATCCACATAAACCTCTATCTCTTTGTTCATCATGTCATGAAAGAGGGCCATCATGGCTCATTGATACGTAGCTCCAATATTGATAAGGCTGAAAGACAATCAATCGCCTATAGCAGAAGGTTCCCCAGGGGTGATAAAGGCTGTTTTCTCCCTATCTTCTTCGGCAACCATGATTTTGTGGTACCCGGTGAAACAGTCGACAAAAAGGTACATGCCATACTGCACCGTGTTGTCTATCAGTATGTGAATGAAAGGTACCAAGAAGTTATCTTTGAGACAGATTTTGTTCAAATCATGGTAGTCCACGCATACTCGCACCTTCCCTCCGGGCTTAGGCACAAGAACTATGTTGGACAATTATTCAGGGTAGGTTGATACCATGATAATGCCTACTTTGAATTGCTTGACAATTTCTTCTTTAACCTTTAGACTCCATTCAGGTTTTAGTCTCTTGAGTTTTTATTTGACAGGCTTGGATCCCTTTTTAATGGGCAGTCGGTGAATGACAATGTTAGTAGACAGGCAGACCATGTCTTCCTGTGACCATGCCAATACATCCTTGAACTTTGTTAGGAGTTCAATCGAGACTGTTTTTTGGTTTGGGGTAAGGTCATTGCCTATTTGGATTTCTTTAGGATTTTTTAAAGTTACGATATTGACGGTGGTGGTTTGATCAAGGTTTGGTTTGGGTATGTCTCTGACCCATTCTTTGATCTCCTCAGGCACCTCATAGTCATCTATCTCCTCTTAATCGATCCCATCAAGTCAAAGTTCAGCTCCAGCTCCACATCAAAGTTGTAGTCACTGTTGAGACTTGACATTTCATCAGCAAGGCTAAACAAATCCAAGTTTGGAGTCCTGAAAACAAAACGCTTTCACTTATGTATAAAACTGCTTAATAATACAAAGCATTAATGAAAGCATGACAAAAGTAACTGTTAGTTCTGTGCAACAAAAGCAAGCAGCATATAATATCTATACTTCAGGGCGGATGAACTTTCTACCCTTTTACCCTTTTTGACAGATGCAAGGAGTAGTGCTCCAATTGTCCAGGGTCAGGTCTTTGTTGACATCTGTGATGAAGGGATGGTTGACATCCTCCTATTATTTGATGATGACCATGACTAAATTCACATCAGCATCGGTACTTTTCTTTGAACTACTCTCCTTAGCTCTATTTATGTGAGAGATCAAGATTTGATCTCCTGGATAGTCATCATCCGGGGTATCCTTGTTCAGACCCTTAGTATGTGCCAGAAAATGCATCTTTGAAAATTGATCTTGCACTTCTTGCAGGAACCTTTCATTATATTCTATGTTTTTCGTGACAAGAGTTTGGGTTTCCTTTTCACTGACCGAATTAAACTTAGGAATTAACATTCCTGATACAACCACATGAATTTTCTTTGTAGGCTTCACGAATCTTGCATCCGTAAGATCTGGTAGTAGAATGGTGGATGTGTGAACCGACTAATGCTTATATGATTTCTTGTGATTGGATCTATAGCCTAATCCAGCCTTTTTTGTCTGACTAGGTATTTGGATTGGATTTTTGATCCCTTGATGATTTTTCCCTAGCCCTTGGCCCGGACAGAAATTGTGACGCCCCCAAAATTAGGTATACATCACCCATCTTGGGTAGTCAGATACATGGTACAGAATTTAAATACAACTTACTAATATAACTGCGCAGGTATGCAATACGACATAAACCGTGAGTTTGAATACAAATATTGTCTACTAGATATTATACAAACTCAAAAGGAGTCCTCATTACAATTATTATCACACTATTTCACGTATTGTTGAGGACTACTAATGCTATCCTCCGGACCATTACTCCGCTTCTCCGACTCGTCCCCAACTATGTTCTTATTTCCTGAAGAGAATAAAGAAAGAAAGGGTGAGCTCAACTAGCCCAGCTTAGAAATATTATGACTAAGATAATGCGAATAAATTATCAATAGCCTTCAACATTGTTAAACCGATAAAATATAATAAACATCAAGTTTAATCTGCAATGAACAAGCAATCCATTAAAAGAGTCAAGTAGAAAATAAAATCTACTATCTTTTATGATTTAAAAGGTTTTCATCATCATATAGCCGAGACTCACTTTTAATAAATAATCCACATCATCGAATCACCCCTGCACTACGGCCAAGGATATTCTTTAGTATCACGACCATAATTATTCCTGCACTACGGGCCAAGAATAGTTGTGTATTCATTAATGGTCATGATCATGCCAACCACTGTCCATCAATGCACTACGACCACTGAGGACTTTTACCACATCATTTGTAACATTACGGTCATGATTACACCGAATAATCCCTAGTCATAATCATACCAAGTCCATCCATGCTCTACAGGCCACAGATGACTTTAAAAAAAATATAAACATGAGGATGATGACAATGATATAAGAATTTAATAAAACAAGTTCAAGAATTAAGTTATTCAGGAACTAATAACATCCAAACTGTCAACATGATACTGCTTTGTAGAGTAAAATTCAAGAATGATCAGAAGAATATTTCCATGAAAAGATACTGGATGAAACACAAATATCAAGGATATTCTACTAATTTAATGGAGTATAGAAGTCAAAGTTTTAACCAACTGGGTATAATAAAGAATGGAATAACAAAAGAAATCACCATGCATGCGGTACTTGCATGACAAAGTTATTCAACATAATAATAATAACGGAACGAGTCGTGTGTGAAATTCACACCGAAGCGGGATGTTCCAACAGAATAATAAAGATGGAACCGGATCTCGTGTAAAACACATGATAGGATATTCCAACAGAATGATAAAGATTTTAACCAGTCCTGTAAAACACATGCATGTGATGTTCCAACAGAATAATAAAGATTTTAACCAAGTCCTGTAAAACACACGCATGTGATGTTCCAATGAATAATAATAAAGATTTTAACCAGTCCGATGTAAAACACACGCATGGGATGTTCCAATAGAACAATAGAAGAATGAAATAAAATAAGAAGATCACCAAGTATAGGGGATTCACGTATACAAAGTTATTCCAATGTAATAAATAAGAATGGAATAACAAAAGAAGTTCTCTTTATGAATACAAAAGAATAACACCCTTACGGGTACAACAAATAATATTCCCTACCTTAGAAGAACCTGAATATTGGCAAAGTGAAGTAGCGAGATACTTTTCTTCTTTCTCTCTATAGTTTTCTCTAGAGTTTCAAAGGAATTAAAAGAAAATAATGAAGGAATGAGCTTCTATTTATAGGAAAATAGAATGCATAGTAATTAATCCATGAACGGTCCGTATTGATTTACTTTAATCTGATTTGTCCATATTTAAAGCAAAATCTTTTAAATAAAATATAATATATTCTATTTATATAAAAACATTTTACTATGCAAACACTATGCAACACTATGCAAAAACACTATGCATAATAAAATATAATATATTTTATTTATAGAATAACTTTAATAAAGTATTCATTTTATATAAAAGATGTTTCGCTTTTTATTACGTTAATAATACGAATAAAACAAAACGTCATTATCGCTTATAATAATTCATATTATTAATCGACAATAATGGAATCAAACCGAGTGACTTCTCACATAAGCATCAATAATCAATACCGCAGTCTACTATGCAACCACACGACATCGCTTTTTACTACTGAAGTAGTTCAACAAGATCAACGATAAAACTTCCGCCGTTATTTCAATAAAATATTTTTATCGTTTTCTCAATCCGACAATAATTACATTGTGGGGTCCACCAATGATTGAGCCGTTGTGCGAATATTCCCTGCTAAACCGAATATTCCCCGACCAATCGAATATAATATAACTACTTGCATACTTTGCAAAATTTATAAATATTACCCACAACTATAACATTATATCAAATTATTCTATAATATTCAAAAATAATATTTATAGAAAATTCATCTTTATTTATAAAAGCTGGGGTCTTACAGAAATCCAAAGACATCATTTCTTTACCGATAGACATTACTTCGGAAGAAATTCTTGGTTTTATGGCTAGAGCCCCAATAGGTTGATAATGAGTGTTGCTTACTTCAAAGGCTTAAAAATTGGCTGGCTCAACTCCTTCGTTGAGGTTGATCAGAGGCATGTCACCTTGTACATAGACAAGATATTCTGGTTCGGCATTAACAGTGACAAGATTGTCATTGATGATGTACTTGACTTGTTGGTGATGGGTGGATGGGACTGCTCTTGCCATATGATTCCACGATCTTCCCAACAACAGATTATATCATGTGGTGATGTTCAACACTTGAAAGGATATGTAGAAAATATGTGGACCGATCTCTACTAAAAGTTTAATTTCCCCTACAGCATTTCATCGAGACCCGTCAAAGGCTCTTATGACTATGTGGTTGTTCCGGATTCGACTTGAATTGATCTTCATTTTTTCTAAAGTGTCATATGGACAAATGTTCAAGGATGATCCTCTCCATCTACCAATACTCCTCCTATCACATCCCTAGAGGATATCACTGCTATGTGCAATGACTTGTAATGACCAGTTCCTTCCACCGGTATATTGTCATTAGTGAAAGATATCACATTGCTATTGAAAATGTGATCTATAAAGTGACGAAATTTTTTTGTATCCACTGCTTTAGGCAGATGCCCTTCTTCCAACACCTGTGTTAAGACTTTGTGATAATCTTTAGAAGACAAGATCAAATCCATAATAGATATCTGTTGAGGTGCCTCTCTTAATCTCTGCACTATCTTGGCTTCATTATGCCCCATTTTACTGAGGAATTCTTCAATTTTCTCCTCAGGCACTTTCCCTTTGGTTTTAATGATTGACTTTATCACTCGTTGAGGTAGATACGACGGGTTTTCCTTTGATAGAGTCATGGTTTCATTTAATGTTAATCCCTCATTTTCGCCATAGTTCCATGGGACTCTTTTCAAGCTGATGAAGGGATATTGCGGTCTGAATGGCAACATCAAGGGTTCTGGTACAGCCACTTTCAAAGGACTCTTTCCTCCTCTAAGATTCATTCCTTGGATTGTCAGAGGTGTTGCAGGCCAGTCTCCTTATAAGGATATGACTACTATAACTTCCCTCCATTTTTGTGTTCCATGAGGAAATATTTCCTATTTTTCAGGTAAAGTATTACCATTATTTACTAATTGCATGTCACCGCTGTCGATCATATTCTAGATTAGGTGACGAAGTGCCCAATAACTTTTTATGTCATGACCAAGAGTGTTGGAGTGGTATTGGCATATTCTGGTAGCATCAAACCTCTTGGAACGGGGATTGATTGGGGGTAACAGTTCTGTGATCTTCCTTTGATTGATCAACATTTGTAGGATCTTCTCCATTGGATAACCCAAAGGAGTGAACTTTCTTTTATCTGCATACTCTCGACGAGCTTGGGATCTAGCTTTCCTTGCAAGTTTTTCTTCCAAAGTTTCACTCTCTTGGAATCGTTGTTAATCCCTTGTTATAATGGAGAGGAGATTTGTTTGCACCTGACTGATCAACTGTCGAGTTATTTGGTGCTGATATACCATCAGTTTTACCAGTTGATCAATCTATTCTTTGATAGACTTCATTTCTCGTTCTATCATAAACAGAAATTCTGAATAATCCCATTTGTCAGAATTATCCTTGCTTGTTTGGGAAGATGGTTATCTTGGAACTTTCTCCACTCCCTATACTGATCATGTTAACTTCCTCCTCATTGTGTTGAGGAAAATGGTTATCTTGAACATGTGGTTGGTCTGGTTTTGTTACCACGATCTCACCACTGTCTATTAGGTCCTGAATCTTGTGCTTTAAAGACCAACATTCTTAGGTATCATGGCATGGAGCCTTAGAATGATAAACACATTTCTTGTTTGGGTTAAAATTCTTCCCACTTGGATTGGCTGGTGGAAGAAGATGAACGATTTTCTTCTGTGCTGTCAGAAGTTTGAGGATACTCGTAAGTGAGTCCCCTAAGGGTGTAAATGTCCTTCGACGTTTAACTTCTCTAGCTTTTTAAAAAGGAGGATTTGTAGGTGTGTAGAGGTTCGAAAAGGGGAGTAATTTTTCCTTTGAATGGGCAAGTTTTGGTTGCCTCTCTGAATTTGTCCTTGCAGTACTAAGGATACATCCTATTATTTCTTTTTATGAAATCTTCGAGGATTATTCCCATATTTTTTGGCCTGGATGTGTTTAGCCACGGTTTCTAAGGCGGTAAGGTTTTTAATTTTTCCAAACTTAAACCCCATCTCAGCCATCTCTCCGTGTTTGATCATTTATGAGAATGGTTTTCCTATGCCTGCTAGGACTCTCTCATAAAACGGAGCTTCTTGTATGTCGATGAAGGTCATTACCATCTCAATCTCTATCATTGATGGGATGACTTGAGCAGCCAGACGCCTCCATCTTTTGGGCATACTCTCTAAATGACTCAGTATTCTGCTTTTTAACTTTGGTAATTTGATATCTGTCTGGAGCTATTTTTTACTGAAAGATGTATTGATTTAGGAAGACATGGGCTAGCTAGCTCTTCCCGGCTATGGATTTTGGAATTTTCTAGTTGGGCATACTAGGCTCTGGCCTCTCCAGTCAGACTCTTCTGAAATAGTTGTATTCTCAGTTTTTCATCCTTTGCATAGGATCTGAGTTCTCCAATGAACACTTTCAAATGAGTGTAAGGATCTCTCAATCCGTTATATTTTTTAAAATATGGAGTTTTGAACTTGTCTAGATATTGGGCTCTAAGAAAAATACAGAGGTCTGAGTAGTTAACACTACTATATGCTCCAGTCCCTTTGATTGACCTGATGGTTTCTTCCATTTGCTAGACTTTCTTCTGGATATCACAAGCTTCCTGATCATTCCTGAGATTGGTGATTTTAGGGGTTTTGTTGGTCATATCCTTGTTTTGAGGCTCAGGTATCTGAGTATCTTTGTTCTTGTCAGTACCCTGACTGCCACCTTATGTAGATGACTCTGGTTGAGTTGGTATTTGCTTACCCTGAGCACTTTTGCTCTGTTCTTTTAAGAAGATAGCTAATTCTGCAATCTAATTTCTGAGTCCCTCGAATTTTTCCCGAGACACGAAATCTGACCCATGTTGGGTACTTTCTTCCATGTTGATGGATAGGCTTTTTGCCTTCTAGACTTGGATATGGTAATGGGACAAATCTTACTTACAATAAAAGTATGTATTTTAGTCTTGAAAACCTTACCAGTATGCATGCTGATGTAATGTGTCAGTTTTAGGGGTTTTTAATGTTTTCCTGCAAAACAGATATCAGTTGTTTTGATGACAGGATTTGATATTTAATAATGAATTTGGGAAAGAACAAATATTTACAATATTTAATATTTAAAAGATTTACATAGGACATGTATTGAAAGAGGGAAGGCATGAAGAGACTTCCCTTCACGTTTAGTTTATCAGAGGCTGACCTATCTTAGGTTACTCTCACGGGCTTTTTGAAATTGGTTCCCAGAACATCGCAATCTACTAGATGGGAAGTTAATCCGATCTTTCAATTGGAGCAGCTATGAGTGACGCCTTTCCTGAGCCTCGCTGGATTAGTCTCCTCTTGAGTCTAGTAATGAGCAACCAACAGGATTGCCTCCTAATGGAGGGACCACACAACATACATTCAACGCGTCTCACCGCATGCAAAATGATGACATTGTGCGACTCACTAATATAAAGTGTGGTAAAAGAGACATTCACATCCATTCAATATAAAGACGTCATTTCACACACACATGCACATAGAAGAGATTTAAAAAGATTGAAATGCGGCTTAAGCCCTTTATTGTCCCCAGCAGAGTCACCACTTGTTGACGCCAGAAAAAGATTTTTGGTCTCCCTCTTCTTAATGTTGTCTCTAACCTTTTATGTTTCTGTTTGATTTAAAGGGTGAGATTTTTTTAGGATAAAAGGCCCGACATATAATGTCAGCGATGTGATTTTGTTTGATTTGAAGGGTGAGATTTTTAGGAAAAAGACTGACATATAATGTCGAAGATTTGAAAAAATTTAATTTTATTGGTCTGAATTAGACAGAGCCACCTGTTAATATGAGTTTAAACGGTTGTACCAACCCAACCGAGTTTTGAAAGATTTTTCCAATATGCCCAATTATTGGACTCTGTTTAATTGGTCTTTGAAATCGAGAATTCATGGAATTTGGGGGCTTGATTAAGCGGGGGAAGTTGTTAGACACCCCCCGACTTCTGTTAAACACGGTTACCGCGCTTTTTGATTCTCTAATTTATGTGTGTGTGTGTGTGTGTGCATTGAAGTTAATTGGGCCTAAGTGCTTTATTTGAAAGTAGTGTTATGCATCTTTTTCACCTATATTGAAAGGGTTTGACTTGTATAAAAGTTCAATTTTAATACAAGACATATAAAATGATGTTTTGAAAACAAGTTTTCAAACCCTTATGCTCACATAGTAATTAAGGTCTTTAATACTTCTATTTTATTCCGTATTCAACTTATTCTGATATTAATCTCGAGAAGCGAAGCATCTTATACAAAATAATATACATATAAGTGTCGGGCTCCTTATGGGCATAAAAGCCATCAAAGTATGCCCGAGCATTACACATAGGATTTTCATTATTACGGGGACCTTAAATCCTGATAACCATTTTAAGGTCCTATATTTACAAGTATAATATTTGCAGGCTGGCTGTACAACTGAAACAAGTCCATTTTCAGAACCGGATCTAGATCCATTGATTGAATCATCATCCCTTTGTAGTTCTCAGGCTCACAGAATATTATTTTAAAGCTAGAAAGAAAACTATATTTAAATAAATTTTAGTCATTCTAGCTCAACAGTTCTAGTTTCACAACTTTTGAACCGGTTAGAAGTTATATATGACTAGATTTAGATAAATCTAGTCAGCAAACTTTAAATATTGCAGATTTACATCAAATGCATGGTTAAACTGATATTTAATCACAATGATTAACTATATATATATATATATATATATAAAGCTTATATATATAAACAATTATATAAAGATTAAACAATATATATTACTAATATATATATTAAAGTAGTAAAAAAGGCCACAAATTTGTAATCCAGACACTATTAAACCTATATATATATATATATATATATATATATAACACAAAAAAAGAGAGCAAAAGATAGATATTTCAACCCGTAAAACTAACTAATATACATATATATAGTTATATATATGCATAAAAGAGGGGAAAAATGACAACTTGAAGAAGTCTTACAGTCTTTCACGAGAAAGGCTATCGAATGACTTTTGGCGCCCTTAGACTCGATTTCCACCGATTAAAACTTGATATGTTGTAATAGATATGTACATGAAAGCTTACAAGTGAGGTTTACAGGTTGGAAAGCAAGATTCAATGGATTTCTAACGAAATCTCTCTCTTTCTCTCTCTTTTCTCTTTCTTTTTATTTTCTTCTTCTTCTTCGACAAGCTACTGGTAGCTTGTATATAAAGCCCGGGGCTTCCACAATTATACCTACAAATTCTGTAGGTACACCTGTGGAAGGGCCCAGTGGGTCCCACCTGGTGGGTCCCATTGTCTCAAAGTACGTGAACTCTAATCTTCGCGCAGTCTGCTTGATCCTTCATAACTTGCAATCCGGGAATCCGATGGAGGCATGCCATATCTTTCCGGAAAACTCTTTCCGAGAGCTACGTCATGACATGGGATTTAACCTTTTCCAAATCCGGGAAGACGGGTCTATGGCCAAATCTTCAAGTCTTCGCAGCTTCGTTGAAATATGTCAGCGCGCAGCTTTTCACTCTGAATCTTTGAATGGCTATTTGTAACCCTTTTTGCTGCTGTATTGGGGTTGTTGATGTTGACTTGTCAAAATGACTATTATGTCCTCCTACATGGTTAGTAACATGAATGCGAAATTTTGAGTGTCTACAATACACATGTATATATTTGGCACACACACACACATACCTATGCACGTGTATATATATATATATATATATATATATATATATATATATATGATTTTTCTTTTTGTCCGTAAAAGATTTAGAAAATCATTTAAAAAGAATATGAATCTCCTTGCCTTAGGAAATGTTACTATATGAATCAATTTCCTTAAAACTATATATTAGAATTATCAAGGTCAAAAAATAATTCAAGAAGAGTTTGAAAATAAATATTTTGTTCAAGATAAATGAGATAATTAAAATAATTTTAATATTTTAATCATATGGAGATGATTCTACCCATTTGACCTATTTACCTAATTTGTTATCATCAAAATAAAACTATAAGATTCAGAGACATATCAAGCTCATATCACTAATCTAAACAAAAATATGTCAAACTTAAAGGATATTTTCATTGTTAATGAATTCCTTGACGTATTTCCCGAAGAACTCCTTGGCTTACCCCCATACCATGAAATTCAATTTTTTATTGACCTTCAAGAGTTAAAAGTTCAACTAAAAGAATTGTTAGACAATGGTTTCATACGTTTGAGTGCATCACCTTGGGGTGCCCCTATTTTATTCATAAAAAATAAGGATGGAAGTATGAGACTGTGCATTGACTACCGAGAGTTAAATCATGTTACTATAAAAAATAGGTACCCATTACCTCGAATTGATGACCTGTTTGATCAGTTGTATAGTGCTCAATATTTTTCAAAGATTGATCTTCATTCCAGATACCATCAATTAAAGATCAAAGTTGATGATATTTAAAAACTGCCTTCAGAACTCGGTATGGACATTATGAGTTCTTAGTTATGCTTTTTGGACTAACTAATGCTTCTGCTGCCTTTATGGATATGATGAATCAAATATTGAAAAAGTATGGATCACTTTGGTTGTCTTTATTGATGACATCCTCATCTACTCCAAGAGTTGTAAAGATCATGAATGCCACTTGAGATTGATACCCCAAAAACTTCTGGAGAACAAGTTGTATGCCAAGTTAAAAAATGCGAGTTATGGCTAGGTGAGGTAACATTCCTTGGTCATGTGATCTCTAATCAAAGAAATCGATTGAACCTGCGAAGATTGAAGTAATAGTAAATTAGGAACAACCTAAGTTAGTCATTGAAGTATAGAGCTTTCTGGGTTTAGCTGGTTATTATCGGAGATTTGTTGAAGGATTTTCTTGAATTGCCACTCCACTCAATTGACTCGAAAAAGAAAAAAATTGATTGGAGCCAAGAATGCGATGAGAGCTTTTAAGAATTAAAGAGAAGGCTTGTCTCAGCACTTGTTCTAACAATACCATCAAGATCGTGAGAATTTGTCATCTACAGCGATTCTTCAGGAAAAAGCCTTGGTTGTGTTCTTATGCAATACAAGAAAGTTATAGCCTATGCCTCTCGACAACTCAAGAAATATGAGAAGAATTACCCTACTCATAATCTGGAGTTGGCAGCGGTCGTGTTCGCATTGAAGATCTAGAGACACTACTTGTATGGAGAGAAGGTGGAGATCTATACATACCATAAAAGACTCTCATATTTCTTCACTCAGAAGGAATTATCATGCGACAACGACGTTGGTTGAAGCTATTGAAGGATTGCGACCACACCATCTAGTATCACCCTGAAAAAGTGAATGTAGTAGCTGACGCATTAAGCAGACGGCCATATGCGAGTACAAGTGTAATACTGACAACACAAGGCACATTCTGTTTGATTTACAAAAGATGGTGATGGTAATAAAGCCACTAGGGAACAATGTGAAGATTGCACATGTACTAGTAGAACCAGCTTTAATTAATAAAATTAAGGCTACTCAAGCTACTGATCTAGTACTGGTGAATATGATGAGAAGGGTACAAGAAGGTGCTATTTCGGAAGAAAAAATTGACAAAGAAGGGATACTTCTAGTCAACTCTCGACTCTGTGTTCCTAACGATCAATAATTGAAATATAAATTTTAAAGGAGACACATAATGCGCCGTTAGCAATCCACCCTGGGAGTGCCAAAATGTACCGTGACCTTCAACTTATATTTTAGTGGAGAAATATAAAGAGGGAGATCATAGAATTTATCTCAAGGTGTTTATCATGTCAACATGTCAAGGCAGAGCATCAAGTACCTAAGGGTCTATAAGACCCCAACTTTTTATGAATAAAGATTAAATTTTCTCTAAATGTTATTTTGAATAATAATGTGCGGATTTGATATAATGTTATAGTTGTGGGTAATGTTTACAAATTTTGCAAAGTAAGCAAGTTGTCATAAAATATTCGTTTGGTCAGAGAATATTCATTTTATTAGGGAATATCCGTACGACGGCACAATCATTGGTGGACCCCACAACGTAATTACTGTCGAATTTAGAAAGCGACAAAAATAACCTTTTTATAAAAATAACGACAAAACTTTTATCATTAACTGTTGAAATACCCGGTGATAAAAGTACGATGTCTACGCATGGTTGCACAAAAGATGCATTACCAGGTATTGTCACGATTATCTCTTATTATTGATTCTTACATGAGAAGTCACTCGACTCATTTAATATTTGCTACAAGATGGTTCTTTGATAGTATCTCATATTATTGATTCAATTACTGTCACAGTATCATCTGCACAATATTTTATATTATTAAATCAATAATTGAGACTACAAAGTTATTCATATTATTATTTACATTATTGACAATGTCTAGAAAGTTCTGTCGAGGAAAGGGGTTAGGTCATCTAATTGCGCGCCAATAAAGAGAAGTCCTTATCGGAAAGCCCCCTCTTTCCTGAGAATGATATGGTTGTTAATATTGCGAGTTATAATATTAATGATGAATAAATGTTAAAAGATTAAAAATATGTTTAGTCAAGTGATTTGTTATAAATAGAGGGGTTTATTTATGAAGTATTTATTATAAATTTAGCTTATTACATGGACCCCCACTTACTCAGTTTTCAAAATCGTCAGTAGAAATTTATCTCAATTTTTGTTTTATATTGCATAGTGATGCATAGTGTTGCATAGTGTTGCATAGTACTGCATAGCGCTGCATAGTGAAATCAGAAAATTTCACAGAAATCGTCCGTGAAAAACTTCATGCTCACCCGTGATTTTTTTTTACTGTGCGTCCAAATAGTATCATGCCATTTGATAAGTAGGTTTTATACACTACTTATCCGGTATCTGTTACTTGAATTAGTTGCTCAAACTCATGTTTCTAAGTTACTTTTCATGCATTTTGTAGATTATATGCTTGGGTATGAAAACGCAAGAAAAAGACGACTATTGGCATGAAGAAGCAAGGGAAATCAATTCGGACATCTTTTGGACTAAAATACTCAAGCAAATGCAAGAAGGGAAGATTGAAGGACTTTTAACACCCAGTTGGATGCATGTTCTTGGCTTGGAACATAGATTTTATTGTATATCTACTTCATAGCTTTCCAAAACATCTTGAGCCGTCCCAATCGGAGTTCGGATGCGAGAGTTATGGCCTTTTTATCAACAAAGATCAAAGCTAAGAGTTGTCATGCTTGCCATTTATATAGCATCTACTTCAAGCCCGATTTCCACCTTGATCCAATCCGAATCTGTCAATTCTCAAAGAATAAAAGTTGTAGATCTCGTCGATATCTTCGATTTGATAGGTGGCAGGCCTCGTAACTCTTTCTCGGTTCAAAAGTTATGGTCATTTTACCAGAGGACACTGCAGCAAAAAAAGTATTCCCGCCGGGGCGGGCTTTTACTATACAAAACCCCTGCTGGGGCGGTGGTACAAGCTATAAAACAGTGCCATAGCCAGCCGGGGTGGGCTTTTTGTGAAGGAAACCCCCACTGGGGCGGGGCTACGGGCCAAAACACATTTTCTATGCGTTTTGGGTCGAATTTTGATACCTTTTTTACTCCAAATTGGATTGGGTTTGTTCCTAAGCTAAAATTAAGACTTTTAACCTATAAATACATGATGGGAGGCATAAAAGAGATGATATATAGATTAGATTAGAGAGGATTCCATTAGATTAGATTAGAGTAGAATAGGAGTAAACACTAGTTCTTATGAGATTTGGAGATTGAAGCAACTTGGAGACCATTGAAGATTCAAAGTAGGAGCAAGGAGAGAGCTTCAAATCTGCAAACAACAGATTCTATCTTCTTATCTTCTTCTATCTCTATCTTTTAATGATTATTCAAGTGTGGATTCTTAGTTTTAATTCAATGAACTAATTCTTTGTTTGAGATTACAATGAATCTTATTGTATAGTTTATTTTAATATGCTTCGCTATTAATTATTATGTCCTATTATGAGGATTGTCTACTGTGATTTGGACTTAATTGTTTAATTGATTGGCCATCAATTACCGTGATAATCTATATGAACTTGAGAGATAAAGTATAGGTTTAGATCTGATCATGATAACATGTGTTTGTGATTTCTGCATAGATGGAATTCATGATTCGTGTTTAGGATAGAGATATGCATTTACGCCATATGTAATCTTATAGAGAACTTGTGATTTAAATCCTTTTTAATTATAATTCACATAGAGATATAGTGGATTAGTTAATTAGGGTGTCTTGCTTAATTCTATCATCTGTGGATTTAAGTAAGTATGGGTATTATAAGACCCCAACTTATTATTAATGAAATTTAATTTTCTTTATTTATTATTTTGAAATAGTAAGGGTTGATTTGATTAATGTGGATAGTTATGGGTAAAATACGCAAATATTTCAAAATAAGCAAGTGGTTATAAAATATTCATTGTTGTTTGGGAATATTCGTTTGGTCGTGGAATATTCTTCATTGTAGGGGAATATTCGCATGCACGTACACTCGCAGCCTTTTGTGGGCCCCATAACTGGAAAGAGATTGGATGAAGAAAACGACAAATATAAGTTGTTTAAAAATAACAACAGAAGTTATTACCGTTAATCTGTTAAAATACTCCTTGGGTTAAAACACGAAGCTATTACAGGTATTGCACCAATTATTGATTCTTACGTAAGAAGGCACTACTCAATAATGGTTACAGAGTAATTACCGCTCAAATTTTATTGATTTAATAATTCTTTGCGTTGATATTTTATATTCTTTGTTGTTTCAATAATTGTCATTACACAAAGATTTTTCATTATCGAAGCAATAATTCATATTATCCTAATAATATTATTAGATAACATTATTGGCAATGTCTAGAAAGTTCATCTAAGGAGAGGTTTGGTCACCTAATCATGCTACGCAAGAAGAGAAATTCTTATTGGAAAGCCCCTCTTCCTGAACCGCCTCGTTGTCAATATTGTGATTACGTAATATTATTTGTGAATAATTAATTATTGATTCATATGATGAGAAAAATATTGATTTTATGTGGATATAGATGGAGAAAATTTTAATGTGACAATTGTTGAAAATTGAAATTTTATCTTTTTCTAATAAAATAATTCATTTAAATATATTATTATATTTTAATAATATAATAATGGTGATATTTTTACAACGAATGTGGGATATATGAGTATCTGAGGAGGAAGAGTATTTTTTGTTGCAATAAATGTTTAAAACATGTTAAACATGTCTGGTGGACCCCATTTATCGATCGAAATTTGATTATAGCTTTGTAAAATCGCCTGTTTGTGGATTTTGGTCAATTTCTATTTGGAATTTGGAAAAACTTTCTTCTTCGCAAAGTTGTAGAGAATTGAATTTCCTATAAAAATCGCAAGATTCAATTTTTCTGATGAAAGGGCTATATATTATGAATTATTGAAGTTCAAGTTCAAAATAATTGATTTTTGGAAGTTTAAAATATTTAAAATTAGAAAAACGTTTTTTCTTACTTTTTCTAGAATGTGGCATGTGTTTGATGGCTGAAATCAGATTCTAGGCATGCGTGGAAATTTATATAATTATATTATTAATTTATTAAATTTTACGCTTTGGTGTTCTAAGCAATTTCCTATAAATAAGGTGCTTAGATTAGAATTGAAAATCACACCGTAAACTCAAGTTTTCTCTCTATATTATCGGCGTATTCTTGTGAGTATTTTGAGTATACTTTGAGTATTGTTAGATTTGCAAGTTCCTTTCAAAGACTATATCCTAGATTCCAAATTTAAGTACAAATCTTTCGAGGTAAGGGATGTTATTTTCTTCTCAAATGATATTATTTCTTCAATATCATTATCTTTGAAATATTAGTTGAAACTTTTTATCAAATTTGGAACTTTTTTATGTCGGGTTACTATTCATGAGTTACTATTCACGAGTTACTATTCACGAGTTACTATTCATGAGTTACTATTCACGATTACTATTCACGAGTACTATTAATGAAGCGTGAAGATGTTTTTTTGGGAAATTTCTACCTTTTGGTATCGGAGTTACTATTCACGATATATGGCACTATTCACGATATCTTGACTATTCAATAGAAAAATAAAATTTCTTCTTTTTGTCCAAAATATCTATTCGGATACTAGCTTTGATTGTATCCATGTTTTGATCATTCTTGAATTTTACACCACTATGATTATTTTTGAGGTATTTTTGAACATGGATAAAACAAAGTATGAATCCTTAATCCTTAATCCTTGTCATTTTGTTTCATTGGATTCGCTTTCTTTAAAATATTTTTCATCATCCTCGGTCTTAAATGATGATATTATTGAATATCTTTGGCATGTAGTGCAAAGATGAATGATTTCTCAAGAATATCTTTGGTAGTAGTGCAAAGATGAACAGTGTTTAGATGAACACGACCAATTAATGATGAATATCTTTGGCTCGTAGTGCAAAGATGAATATTTGATTCCGTATGTATATTGATTGATGTTACTGTGGATAAAAGATAGAGCGATGAACTTTTAAATTCATACATAGAAGATAGTAGTTTGCATTCTCTACTTAACTCTTCTAATGAATTATTATTTTCACCTGCGATATTGATTTAAAATTTGTTGTCTATTGTATTCTATTAGATTTTTCCTGTTGAAGACTAATTGTAATTTGTTGTATATTATCTTAGTCATAATATTCTTTCTTCGGGCTAGTTGAGCTCACCCTTTTCCTTTTTGTTCCATTTTAATGTGACAATTGTTGAAAATTGAAATTTTATCTTTTTCTCGATAAAATAATTCATTTAAATATATTATTATATTTTAATAATATAATAATGGTGATATTTTTACAACGAATGTGGGATATATGAGTATACGAGGAGGAAGAGTATTTTTGTTGCAATAAATGTTTAAAACATGTTAAACATGTCTCGGTGGACCCCATTTATCGATCGAAATTTGATTATAAATTTAAAATCTCCCGCTTTATGGATTTCGGTCAATTTTATTTGGAATTTGGAAAAACTTTCTTCGTAGAAGTTGTAGAGAATTGAATTTCCTATAAAAACACGCAAGATTCAAATTTTCCGATAAAAGGGCTATTTATTATGAATTATTGAGGTTCAAGTTCAAAATAATTGATTTTGGAAGTTTAAAATATTTTAAATTGGAAAAACGTTTTTATTACTTTTTCTAGAAGGTGAGCATGTGGGAAATGCTAGGAGCTGAATTCTATGAGGCGTAAGAAATTTTATTATAAATAATAATATTATATTAAATTTTCTACTTTTGGTGTTCTAAAGCATTTTCCTATAAATAGGTGCTTAGGTTAGAATTGAAAATCACACCGAAATTAAAGTTTTCTCTCTATATTATCGAGCGTATTCTTGTGAGTATTTTGAGTATACTTTGAGTATTGCTATACTTTGAGTTATAGTGCTATAAGATCTTGTCTTTGTGAGGTAAGGATGTTATTTTTTTGTAATGATGTTATTCTTTCAATATCATTATGTTGAAATATTGATCACGAAGTTTTTATCAAATTTGGAACTTTTGGTGTCTGAGTTACTATTCACGATATCTGGCAGACTATTCACGTATCTGACACTATTCACGAATACGACACTATTCATCAAAAATGAAAAATTTTCTTTTTCGTCAAAATATCTATTCTGGATACTATCTTTGATTGTATCCATGTTTTGATCATTCTTGAATTTTACACCACTGTGATTATTTTTGAGGTATTTTTGGACGTGGATAACACTTTTGCCTGAATGATTGGGGAACTGACTGAGACTGGAATAGGGGCAACAGGAAATTCCTGCTGAACCTGACCTATGATTCTATTAATGTCAAACTTATCCCACCATTTGATGTAAAAAAAGTGGGAAAGTCGAGGGAGTGGATCAACAATAACTGCTGGATTAGAAGCATTAGCAACAGAGGGCGGTGAAACACCGTATTGCCATTTGAGGATCCAGGGGACTTTGTATTTACTAGTAAAGAGAAGAGTGAAAGGAATGTTCTCATTCTTTGGATCGGGTTTACTATTATTTGAAAAATGAGTAACTTGAACCTTAAGGGGGTCGGGAAGGAGGTTATAGGTAGAATCATGCCTATACCACCAGAGGACGAACCAATAAAGAATTTGACTTTTGAACTTATGATCAAATTGAATGAACCAGGAATGACTATGGGACTCATTCTGGTGAAGGAGAACCTTATACCAGGCATCAATATAATCATAAAAACAGAAGGAAATGTTTTGACCGGTGAGATCCATAAGATCAGAGGGATTTTTACCCCAATCTGAAATTTGAAGGAAGTGTTTAATATACAAAGAATGATAAAGGACTTTTGATTTATTATTATTTGTATAAATGGGTTTGATATTTATTGACTCTGTTTCTAGGAGAATGTCCTTATAATATACAAGAGACTTATAAGGAGCAGATGGCGGAAAATGCCAACCAGGGGGAAAAAGCTGAAGCGTGAAGTTTAATCTGGGTCATTTTTTTGGTTTCATGTATGGTTCAATATGGAACAAGTAACTTTCCCATTTGAGCACATGCTCAGAAGGGGGTAACTGGGAGCTGAAGACGAGGACTTAGCAGGATTACTGAACGGATCAATGGGTTCAGGTTTATTAACTAGGGCTGAACTGTAAGGCTAGGAGATTGTCCCAAGGACTGTAAACTTGTTTGACTGGTAGATAGGGGTAACTGGGTGAGGAACTAGGGTTCCTATGGGCTGATTACTTGGGCCAGTAGGGCGACCCGGACCCTTTTAGGAAGAAGGTCCTCCGAAGCTCATGACTGAAAAGTACCTGTATGAATAAATTCCCGAGTAAGAAAATTAGGAATAGAATTATCATTACCTTTAATGTACTCAATATCAAAATCAAAAATGCTTAGCAAAGCTTGCCATCTAGCGAAAGAATGCTTAGAGGCCAAATTCTCAACATCTTTTTCTAAAATGTATTTGGCTGACTTGCAATCAATGCGAACTAGAAATTTTTGATTTAATATGTCATTTTGAAATTTATTAATACATAATACTAATGAAAGAATTTCTTTTTTGATAGTACTATATTTTTGACTGTGTAGTATTCCATGCTACGAATGAAAACGAACAATTTGTTCTGGGATTACGGTGTTAACTTTTGTTTAAGAATGCCTCAAAACCAATATCTCGAGGCGGTTTCAACAATTTTGAAAGTTTGAATCATTAGAAATACCAAAAGGCGGGCAATGCCTTGACATATTTTTTTTAACTTGTTGGACGACGTAAGTATGAACGTCGGTCCAAGGTGGGGATTAACTTTTGCAACGCCGAAAGAGAGGTTTACAAATCTTCCCGAGATTCTTGTAAAACTTGCTTATATAATTTAGCGAGCCAAGAAATCTCTGCGGTTGGGTTTTATTGGTTATCTTATCTCGAACTTGTCGGCCAAATTGAATAGCTCGTTCAATTGGTTTGAACTTGTCCATTGAAGATATTAAGACCAAGAAACCGTATTACGACTGAAACAGTTTGCATTTGGAAGGAGAAAGAACAAGACCATTAACTTTAATGATTGTGAAGAACGATTTTAAATGTTTTTCGTGTTCTTCAATAGTCTTGGAATAAACAAGAATATCGTCGATATAAACAACAATAAAATGGTGAAAGGGTTTAGTATGTCATTGAGAATATTTTGAAATTCATTTGGGAGCATTTTTTAGGCCAAATGCTGAACATTCCATTCAGTAGTGTCCAAATGGAGTGGTGAATCTTGTTTTGTACCTATCATCTGGATGAATGTCAATTTGCGTAAACCTGGATTTAAGGTCAAATTCTTCGAAAATGGTGGTATTACTTAACCTATTGATAAGGTCGTCTTTGTTGGGAAGGGGTACCTAATCCACTCTAAGACCTTGTTCAATGGTTTGTAATTGATAAATAAACGGTACACCTCTCTTTTTTACGCTTCATTGTTGACATAAAAAGCGAGGCAAGACCAAGGGACTTACTATGTTTAATTAATCCTTTATCTAGGAGATCATTAATTTCTTTCTTACATAACTCCATTTGTTCATGACTCGTTCTGAATAGTTCTAGCCTTAGTAGAATTAAATGTTCTTTAAATTCCTTAGCATAAGGAAGCCTAACCATATGTTTTTTTCTATGCCAAAAGGCATTGGGGAATCGTAACAAAGGTTATTTTTTTCATGTATGTTTTTATCTCTTCATTTTAATTGAACATCTTCATTTTGAAGTCGTTTTTCAATTCTTTTATATTTGATTTCTTCTTTCAAGAAACTCAAATGGGTAGATTCTGATTTTATTAAATTCAATGATTTGGAAATGGATTCTTCTTGAATGAATTTTAAATCTCTTTCTTTTTAGTTTAATAAGAAACTTAAACGTTATTTTCTTTCCTAAATGTTTACAGTTAATCCTTCATTACTAGTAGTAAAATGGGTATAATAAATATATAAATGGTAATCCTAAAAAGATTTTATCTCGTAAGATTATGAATTAAAAAAAGATGTTTTAAAGCACATCTTTATCTTAACAAATATGCACTTTAGGTAATTTATACTTTATTTCCATTTGACTACCATTAAATTTAATTCAATTTTTCAACGGTTTTTTGTAATACTTAGTTGGAATTAGACCTTCTTGAATACGGTTTAAATCACACTTTTGTAATATCTAAAGGCGATGGTTTATTGAAAAGTTCTTATCCACAACTAGGTTAATAGATACATACCATTTCTGGATGGTGATGTCTTTAATTCATTTAAGTGAAAGACCTTGAATAAATAAGTCTAAAATATCTTTAGCACCAGATGATTCTGGTTCATCGTGATTTTCATCATTTGGATGAGGAATCATTGATCCAAGATCGTGCCTTTTATCAAAATCTTTTCTTAGATTAGAGACTTCTAATTTTAAATTAGCTATTTCTTTCTTTAATTTATTAACTTCTTGATTTAATTACGGAAGACTAACTTCTTTAACTCGGAGATTTAAATCTTTCCAAGGTTTTATTAAGACTAAAATTGGTTTCTCTTTAGCTTTAATAAACCTATCATTTTCTCTTATCTTTAGTTAATAAATCTTTCAACCTGTTTTTGTGTATTGAGCTTTTAACTTAGGATCAGTGATTTTACTAATTAAGTCAATTAACAAAGAACTTTCTTCATCATCTTTGTAAATTACATTAACTTTTTTATTGCAACAATTTTCATTGCAATTATCAAAGCCTGAAATAGTGACTTCTTGATTGCCCATTTGCTTGAATCTTCATTCTTTATTATCATTAGAGGAATATGAAATGCTAGAGTTTTCGTCATTACTGACATCATTCTCTATTCTCATTAATCCTAATATATAATCAGTATCTTCACTAAAAATATTTAATTGAGACAACTTTTGTTTTACTTTGCACTCATTTTTATAATGACCCTTTTGCCCACAATTGTGGCACACAATTTTACTTTTATCATATTTTTTAGGTTTTTTATTATATTTTTTATTAACGGGTTTTGGCTTATTATAATAATTATCTTGATTTTTATTTTTATAATGACTACATTTTTTCTTATGACGTCTATGACTTCTGTGAGAGTCAATATGTTTATGTCTTTGCTTCCGTCTAGAGGGAGCCGCAGGAGGTAAACCATATTGTTCGCAGAATGTTCCTAACTCATATTTGGCTTTCTTTTTGTCTTTACTAGCCTGTTTGGCAAGCTTGAAAAAACTGGGAAGCAAGTTTAACTGGGTCATTTTTTGGTTTCATGTATGGTTCAATATGGAACAAGTAACTTTCCCATTTGAGCACATGCTCAGAAGGGGGGTAACTGGGAGCTGAAGACGAGGTCTTAGCAGGATTACTGAACGGATCAATGGGTTCAGGTTTATTAACTAAACTGTAAGGCTTGGGGATTGTCCCAAGGACTGTAAACTTGTTTGACTGGTAGACAGGGGTAACTGGGTGAGGAACTAGGGTTCCTCTGGGCTGATTACTTGGGCCAGTAGGGCCACCCGGACCCTATTAAGAAGAAGGTCCTCTGAAGCTCATGACTGAAAAGTACCTGTATGAATAAATTCCCGAGTAAGAAAATCAGGAATAGAATTATCATTACCTTTAATGTACTCAATATCAAAATCAAAATGCTTAGGAAAAGTTTGCCTCTAAGCGAAAGAATGCTTAGAGGCCAAATTCTCAACATCTTTTTCTAAAATGTATTTGGCTGACTTGCAATCAATACTGAACTAGAAATTTCGATTTAATAAGTCATTTTGAAATTTATTAATACATAATACTAATGAAAAGAATTTCTTTTTGATAGTACTATATTTTGACTGTATGTAGTATTCCATGCCACGTAATGAAAACGAACAATTTGTTACAGGGAATCTGGTGTTAACTTTTGTTTAAGAATGCCTCAAAACCAATATCTCGAGAGTCGGTTTAACAATTTTGAAAGTTGAATCATTAGAAATACTAAGGCGAGGCAATGCCTTGACATGTTTTTTAACTTGTTGGACGACAGAATTATGAACGTCAGTCCAAGGTGGGGGATTGCTTTGCAAACGCTGAAAGAGAGGTTTGCAATTCTTCCTGAGATTCTTGTAAAACTTGCCTATATAATTTAGCGATTCAAGAAATCTCTGCAGTTGGGTTTTATTGGTTATCTTATCTGGGAACTTGTCAGCAAATTGAATAGCTCGTTCAATAGGCTGAACTTATCCATTAAAGATATTAAGACCAAGAAACCGTATTCGACTTCAAACAAATTTGCATTTGGAAGGAGAAAAGAACAAGACCATTAACTTTAATAGTTGTGAAGAACGATTTTAAATGTTTTTGTGTTCTTCAATAGTCTTGAATAAACAAGAATATCGTCGATATAAACAACAATAAAATGGTCAGAAAGGGTTTAGTATGTCATTGAGAATATTTTGAAATTCACTTTGGGAGCATTTTTTTGGCCAAATGCCCTAACATTCCATTCGTAGTGTCCAAATGGAGTGGTGAATCTTTGTTTTGTACCTATCATCTGGATGAATGGCAATTTGCCAGAAACCGGATTTAAGGTCAAATTTATTGAAAATGGTGGCATTACTTAACCTATTGATAAGGTCGTCCCAAGGACTGTAAACTTGTTTGACTGGTAGACAGGGGTAACTGGGTAAGGAACTAGGGTTCCTCTGGGCTGATTACTTGGGCCAGTAGGGCGACCTGGACCCTGTGAGGAAGAAGGTCCTCTGAAGCTCATGACTGAAAAGTACCTGTATGAATAAATTCCCGAGTAAGATTTTCAATGATTTGAAATTATATAAAAAGGTTGACTGATAAATTTCTTTGGGAGAAACTCTGGGTATATTCCAGTATTCCGTCCCCAAATGGTATCAGAGCCTTGTTGTATTTGTTCTTCTAGCTGTTAGTAAAATCTTCTGATTTACTTCATTCATACTGTTTTCAAAATTTCTTTTATTCTTTACCGAAAGTCACCTAACTTACTGTAGAACACCTTGTTCGTTGTCAACCCTAGGTAAGTCTCACGTGTGAGCAGTGTTGGGTTTTAGAACAATAGGTATGAGTCTACCTGGTGTAAGAGGGTGCGAATGGAAGATAAAGAGTGAAAATAATTTAGAATCCAGTAAAGATGAGTAGGTTATTTAGATCTAACTCCTCAGCTAGTCACAGGTCAACTTTGCCACCAGTACCTGACATAATTAACCAAGAAGAAAATAGTTATGAAAATATCGACCAAGTTTTACATAATCTGAAATATACCCAGAAGTTTCTCCCAAAGAAATTTATCACCAACCTTTTAGATAATTTCAAAATGCAGTTATAATGTTAAAACAGTTTGAAAAAGTTTATGCTATTAATAAAAATATGAAAATTGTAGTCTTCTTTCCCCTGATGTTATTAAAAAACATAGGAAAAAGGGTTATAATTTTATTCACATAGGTGTAGTTCAAGTCGCAGTTAAACCATTGAACATTAAAGGAATTAATTCAAGTATCTACCTCTGTCTCAGAGATGCTAGATTTTTGAATTACTATCCAAGCATAATAGGTGCTATTGAAGCAAGTCTGTACAATGGTCCTATCCATTTAATTGCTTTCCTGACTTCACACTTAGTTTGAGTGATCAACACCTATTAAAGGCTTTAACATTAAATATTAAAACAGTAGGAGAAATTACACAAATGATTGAAGGCTCTCAGCCAATTGCTTTGATTTATAAGATTTATTATAAGACCATGAAGACTAATTTGAATGTCCATGCTCTAAATAAAAGCCCTAAAGATCAAACAAAGATTAATTCAAAAGTTCAACTAGTGATGCTAATATCCAAATCCCTAGAACCATCCTATGGAAAGATATTGCATTACCTAATCAATGGACTTTACCTAAAGGAAATACCACAACAAACTTTTGTAGTTAACAACATAATGAACATAGAAAATATAAGGCAATTTTACGATGGGCCCATCCAAAGTTAGCTTTGAGCGTTCTAGAAGACCGGCTTATTATAGAAGATTATTCTAGTTCTACGCACTCCTTCTATGGTTCCGCCTAGAAGAGATTCTCAAGTCCTTAGTAACCCTTCTATAAGAGACATTAAGTTAAAAGGAATTTTAAATCAAGGTCAAAGTAGTCATCCTTGTTATTCCCACATCACCCTCGTAATTATCCAGTTGAAGAAGAAAGCTCTTCCTCTCCGACTCCTTCTGAGCTCCCGACTCAGTCAGATTTTGATGTTCCAATTAATAATCAATTAAGAGTTATTAAAAAAGAATTTGTATTAGATTGGGATAATCTTGTACATGATTTTAACTCCAAGTCTAATAAAATTAAAAGACATCTATTTAGAGATAATCACCCAACAGAAAAGGAACGTGATAAAATAGTCAATAAATGGAAAAAATTCATTAATAATGAAAAAATTAATATTACTTTTTATGATTGGTACGAACAATATCAAAGTAAATGTAACGTTATAACTAAAACTCAATGGATTAAGGAAGACAAATCTAAGGTTTCATCTAGTCATCCACCCTTAGAATCATCTTAATTTTAGTAAAAATACTTATTACTACCGATCCATTTAAAATCTCCAATGGTAACAATGATGATAAAAAATTATAGAACAATTAAATTTTAGTAACTAATACCTAGCAACCAGCAGGGAAACAGTTAGACGAGGATTGAAGAAAAATTTGAAGAAAATATAATTAAAAAACCAGAGTCAAAAATTGTTCAACCACTGTTAAAATTACCAGAAAATAGAGAAAAATTAGGTTTACCTAATAAAGATGGTGATCTTACCTCGGTTATTGATCAGTTATTTAAAAAGTTAATGAGTGCAAAGTAAAACAAAAGTTGTCTCAATTAAATATTTCTAGTGAAGATACTGATTATATATTAGGATTAATGAGAATAGAGAATGATGTCAGTAATGACGAAAACTCTAGCATTTCATATTCCTCTAATGATAACAGTAATGAAGATTCAAGCAGTGGCACTGAAGAAGTCACTATTTGTGCTGATAATTGCAATGAAAATTGTTGTAATAAAAAAGTTAATGTAATTAACAAAGATGATGGAGAAAGTTTTTTGTTAATTGACTTAATTAGTAAAATCACTGATCCTAAGTTAAAAGCTCAATACACAAAACAGTTGAAAGATTTATTAACTAAAGATAATAGAGAAAATGATAGGTTTATTAAAGCTAAAGAGAAACCAATTTTTAGTCTTAATAAAACCTAGGAAAGATTTAAATCTCTAGTTAAAGAAGTTAGTCTTCCAGAATTAAATCAAGAAGTTAATAAATTAAAGAAAGAAATAGCTAATTTAAAATTAGAAGTCTCTAATCTAAGAAAAGATTTTGATAAAAGGCCTGATCTTCAGATCAATGATTCCTCATCCAGTGATGAAAATCACGATGAACCAGAATCATCTGGTACTAAAGATATTTCAGACTTATTTATTCAAGGTCTTTCTGAAGTTATTATATTTTTCAAGGCTTCTGAATTAATTACTGATTAAAGGAATTATTACACAGTCAATTTAATTACTACAATTACTACACAGTCAATTTAACTTGAATTAATTTCTTTCTTACATAACTTTGAATTAAAGGAATTAATTCAAGTATTTACTCAAATATATATATATATATATATATATATATATATATATTTTGAGGCGGTGAAACACCGTATTGCCATTTGAGGATCCAGGGGACTTTGTATTTACTGGTAAAGAGAAGAGTGAGAGGAATGTTCTCATTCTTTGGATCAGGTTTACTATTATTAGCAAAATGAGTAACTTGAACCTTAAGGGGGTCGGGAAGGAGGTCATAGGTAGAACCATGCCTATACCACCAGAGGACGAACCAATAAGGAATTTGACTTTTGAACTTATGATCAAATTGAATGAACCAGGAATGACTATGGGACTCATTCTGGTGAAGGAGAACCTTATACCAGGCATCAATATAATCATAAAAATGTAAGGAAATGTTTTGTGGGGTGAGATCCATAAGATCGGAGGATTTTACCCTAATCAAAATTTGAAAGAATTGTTTAATATACAAAGAATGATAAAGGACTTTTGATTTATCATTATTTGCATAAATGGGTTTGATATTTACTGACTCTATTTCTAGGAGAATGTCCTTATAATATACAAGAGACTTATAAGGAGTAGATGGCGGAAAATGCCAACCAGGGGGAAAAAACTGGGCAACAAGTTTAACTGGGTCATTTTTTGGTTTCATGTATGGTTCAATATGGAACAAGTAACTTTCCCATTTGAGCACATGCTCAGAAGGGGGGTAACTGGGAGCTGAAGACGAGGTCTTAGCGGGATTACTGAATGGATCAATGGGTTCAGGTTTATTAACTAGGGCTGAACTGTAAGGCTTGGGGATTGTCCCAAGGACTGTAAACTTGTTTGGTTGTGAGCGAGGGGTAATCGGGTGAGGAACTAGGGTTCTTCTGGGCTGATTACTTGGGCCAGTAGGGCAACCCGGACCCTATTAGGAAGAAGGTCCTCTGAAGCTCATGACTGAAAAGTACCTGTATGAATAAATTCCCGAGTAAGAAAATCGAGAATAGAATTATCATTACCTTTAATGTACTCGATATCAAAATCAAAATGCTTAGCAAAGCTTGCCATCTAGCGAAAAGAATGCTTAGAGGCCAAATTCTAAACATCTTTTCTAAAATGTATTTGGGTGACTTAATCAATCTGAACTAGAAATTTCTCGATTTAATAAGTCATTTTGAAATTTATTAATACATAATACTAATGAAAGAATTTCTTTTTGATAGTACTATATTTTGACCGTGTAGTATTCCATGCACGGAATGAAAACGAACAATTTGTTCAGAATCTGTTAACTTTTTTGTTTAAGAATGCCTCCAAACCAATATCTCGAGGCGTCGGTTTCAACAATTTTGAAAAATTTGAATCATTAGAAATACTAAGGCGAGGCAATGCCTTGACATATTTTTTAACTTGTTGGATGATGAGTATGAACGTCACCAAGGTGGGGGATTGCTTTGCAACGCCGAAAAGAGGTTTCTGAATTCTTCCCGAGATTCTTGTAAAACTTGCCTATATAATTTAGCGATTCAAGAAATCTCTGCGGTTGGGTTTTATTGGTTATCTTATCCGGGAACTTGTCGGCCAAATTGAATAGCTCGTTCAATAAATTTGAACTTATCCATGAAGATATTAAGACCAAGAAAGCCGTATTACGACTGAAACAGTTGCATATCAAGGAAAAGAACAAGACCAATAACTTTAATAAATAGAAGAACGATTTTAAATGTTTTTCGTGTTCTTCAATAGTCTTGGAATAAACAAGAATATCGTCGATATAAACAACAATAAAATGGCTGAAAGGGTTTAGTATGTCATTGAGAATATTTTGAAATTCACTGGGAGCATTTTTTAGGCCAAATAACTGAACATTCCATTCGTAGTGTCCAAATGGAGTGGTGAATACTGTTTTGTACCTATCATCTGGATGAATGACAATTTGCCAGAAACCGGATTTAATGTCAAATTTACTAAAAATGGTGGCTTTACTTAACCTATTGATAAGGTCGTCTTTGTTGATAACTCCATTTGTTCATGACTCATCTGAATAGGTCTAGCCTTAATAGGAATTAAATGTTCTTTAAATTCCTTAGCATAAGGAAGCCTAACCATATGTTTTTTTTTCTATGCCAAAAGGCATTGGGGAATCGAGAACAAAGGTTATTTTTCATGTATGTTTTAACTCTTCAATTTTAATTGAACATCTTCATTTTGAAGTCATTCTTCAATTCTTTTATATTTGATTTATTCTTTCAAGAAAACTCAAATGGGTAGATTCTGATTTATTAAATTCAATGATTTGAAATGGATTATTCTTGAATGAATTTTAAATCTCTTTCTTTTGGTTTAATAAGAAACTTAAACGTTATTTTCTTTCCTAAATATTTACGAGTTAATCCTTCATTACTAGTAGTAAATGGGTATAATAAATATATAAATGGTAATCCTAAAAAGATTTTATATGTAAGATTGCGAATTAAAATAAAAGATGTTTTAAAGCACATGCTATCTTGACAAATATGCACTTTAGGTAATTTACCTTTTTAGATAATTTCAAAACAGATTATAATGTTAAAACCGTTGAAAAGGTTTATGCTATATATATATATATATATATATATATATATATATATATATATATATATATAATGTTTATATTGTGTAGAATAACGAGATGGGATTTCTAGGAGTCGATCAACCCAACCAAAACCAAGCAAACAACAACGGCAACTTCTCCATACAATCCTACTCAGGCTCAACTTTAGGATCTGGGTCTGGCTCTCTACAGGCTAATAACATGATGCTTTATGATCCTCAGCCAAGTTGGATGGTGCAACCTTACCCTATAGTTTCGGTATCTATTTGCATTACATTCAATCTTCAAATAATTTGTTTTTGTACAAATGTCCTTTCATGAATTGTGGATTGGCGTGATCATGATCAGTGGTGTTATAATTGAATATCTTTGGCCTAGGGCAAAGATAAATTGGTCGACATGATTATGATCATGAACTGTTGAATGACATGATTATGAACAAGAGCTTGAATTGATATAATTATAATTTTTGGTGTTACAAACCAAGATAGGTGATACCGTTTTTTAAGAAGTCAAACGGTAAAATTTAAAATCAATTTGATTTAAATTTTCATTTAGAAACAAAAAATAATAATATGTAATTATATTTTTGAATAATTTACAATATTTATCATAATACTCAACAAAATAAAATAAATTTATGTCTATTTTTGAATCCAAAAATGCCACAAATTGACATTAAAATCTCAAATTTAAAATCTTCCTGGAAACATATTAAGTAATTAGTAGTCAAATTTTAAAATAATTCAATTTATCATAATACAAAAAGACAAAACCAGCTCACTATATATAATCAATTAGCTAGATTTAAAGGAGATAGCATTAATTTTTCTACCCTATATCACGAACATAGATCTACTAGCCTAAAAAAGATGTCCAAAAAATAACATACACGCCCAACAGGAAACACAATACATGTGACGAAGGTTCTCTATAAATATCACCTAATATTCCTCTCTTTCTACGCCTTTCTACTTCATTTCACTTTATTTCATCTGATGCGAAAGGTATCCATCTCTCTCTAGTGACACTTCATATACATTTTTGCACATCTTTTCATGATCTTTGGTATTATAGTTGCTATATTTAAGTTAATCCATCCCTCTCTCTCTCTCTCTCTATATATATATATATATATAGCATTTGATGGGCATTGTCAAGTATCTTTAATTGCGACATTCTCAATTATTTAGGCATACATAAAGATATTCACAAGAAGAGGAGCAAGATAGATGTCAATGGCGAATGTGAGTATACTGCTTCTAACTTTCATGTTTTTTTAACATAAGCACATTTTCTTTTTTATGCTCGATGAGATTTGAAGAGTAAATTTTGTTTGTTCTTGCTTTTTAGACAAAACCTAGAAGTTTCTAATGCTATATTTGCTAAGATCGGCTTATTTATAAAAAAAATACAAAAAATCAGAAAGGGAAAAAACACATGACGATGAAATGTAACATTTGATTTATTTTTTATAATTTTTCAAAAAACTATTTAGATAATATTTTTATCTCTAATTAATTGATGGGACCCCAGGTGGGGGCTTAAAATTTCCCCCTATATATAGGTTTCAAATTATTGATGGTAAGCCAAAATGTATATTAATTAATTACCTATTTTCTCTTTCTCCTTTTCACGTACCTAGTTTAAATCTTATTTATTTTAATTCCTTACCGTCTTTATGATTAATTTTATGCAAAATAATTTTCTTGCAGCATTTTGACAAATTTTCTTATATATATATATATATATATATATATTTTATATTGTGTAGAACAACGAGATGGGATTTCTAGGAGTCGATCAACCCAACCAAAACCAAGCAAACAACAACGGCAACTTCTCCATACAATCCTACTCAGGCTCAACTTTAGGATCTAGGTCTGGCTCTCTACAGGCTGATCACATGATGCTTTATGATCCTCAGCCAAGTTGGATGGTGCAACCTTACCCTACAGTTTCGGTATCTATTTGCATTATATTCGATCTTTAAATAATTTGTTTTTGTACAAATGTCCTTTCATGAATTGTGGATTGGCATGATCATGATCAGTGGTGTTATAATTGAATATCTTTGGCCTAGGGCAAAGATAAATTGGTCGACATGATTATTATCAAGAACTGTTGAATGACATGATTATGAACAAGAGCTTGAATTGATATAATTATAATTTTAGGTGTTACAAACCAAGATAGGTGATACCGTTTTTTAAGAAGTCAAACGGTAAAATTTAAAATCAATTTGATTTAAATTTTCATTTAGAAACAAAAAATAATAATATGTAATTATATTTTTGAATAATTTACAATATTTATCATAATACTCAACAAAATAAAATAAATTTATGTCTATTTTGAATCCAAAATGCCACAAATTGACATTAAAATCTCAAATTTAAAATCTTCCCGAAACATATTAAGTAATTAGTAGTCAAATTTTAAAATAATTCAATTTATCATAATTCAAAAAGACAAAACCAAATCACTATATATAAATCAATTAGCTAGATTTAAAGGAGATAACATTAATTTTTCTACCCTATATCACGAACATAGATCTACTAGCCTAAACAAGATGTCCAAAAATAACATACACGCCTGACGAAACACAATATACATGATTTTAAGGTTCTCTATAAATATCACCTAATATTCCTCTCTTTCTACGCCTTTCTACTTCATTTCACTTTATTTCATCCGATGCGCGAAAGGTATCCATCTCTCTCTAGTGACACTTCATATACATTTTGTACATCTTTTCATGATCTTTGGTATTATAGTTGCTATATTTAAGTTAATCCATCCCCCCTCTCTCTCTCTCTATATATATATATATATATATATATATATATATATATATATATATATATGATATATATATTGTTGTCAAGTATCTTTAATTACGACATTCTCAATTATTTAGGCATACATAAAGATATTCACAAGAAGAGGAGCAAGATAGATGTCGATGGCGAATGTGAAAGTATAATTTTCTAACTTTCATGTTTTTTTTAACATAAGTTCATTTTCTTTTTATGCTCAATGAGATTTGAAGAGTAAATTTTGTTTGTTTCTTGCTTTTTAGACAAAACCTAGAAGTTTCTAATGCTATATTTGCTAAGATCTTTTTTATTTAAAAAAACACAAAAAATCGAAAGGAAAAAACACATGACGATGAAATGTAACATTTGATTTATTTTTATAATTTTCAAAAACTATTTAGATAATATTTTATCTCTAATTAATTGATGGGACCCCGGTGGGGCTTAAAATTTCCCCTATATAGGTTTCAAATTGTTGATGGTAAGCCAAATGTATATTAATTAATTACCTATTTTCTTTTCTCCTTTTCACGTACCTAGTGTAAATCTTATTTATTTTAATTCCTTACCGTCTTTATGATTAATTTTATGCAATATAATTTTCTTGCAGCATTTTGACAAATTTTAATATATATATATATATATATATATATTAGTTCCTTAGAGCACACATAGTTATCTGTAAGGGGGGGGTTTGAATAGATATTTAAAAATCTTTTCGTTTTAAACTTGTTAGTTGATAATGATTAAAACTTAGCAGAATTGATATTTGTTTTAATCTCCCTTAAGATATAGTGAAGTTATGAGAGTGAGGCGGTTATAGCAGTTATGGCAGATATAACATTTATAGCAAGAATGTAATAGACATAACAATTTAAGTGGTTCAGAGCACTTAAAGCTCCTAGTCCACTCTTCTACTCCTCGAGTAGGAAATCCACTAAGGATGTCTTTTACACTTTCTGAATCACAAAGATTCCTTCTAGACTCAAAGTGATAGCTAGAACTTCTTAGTTCACTCTTGAACTCTTCAAGTCCAAAGCAGACTTGCTCTTCACAATTCACTTTGAACTCTTCAAGTCCTTCAGACTTGGAACTCTTACTTCAGTTGATTGGTAGTTGTTGAGTTCTTGATTGGTGCTACTCAGTTGCTGTTTAAGCACTTGTTCGAAAGAACTGAGTAGCTGAGCAAGCTTTTCTTTTTCTCAGATCGTAGAGTTGAGCGTTGAGAGTTCTTGTACGTTTTTGTTCAATACTTGCTTAGTTCTTTCATCTGCTTGATTTGCATATATGTGATCTTGAAAACTATCCGTTGGATCCATCCGTTGAAGCATTAAATGCGTTTGACATTTCTATTCTTTGATGGAGACTTTTCTGCACATCTTCTGAATTGCATTTTGGCCCACTGACACAGCAGACTGCTTTCTCACCTAACACCTGAAAAGGTGTTTTTCCTCTTACCAATGGTACTTTCCTTAGCTTCTTCAATACGCTTCTTTGTTGCATACTAAGGATATCTTTTATGCCTTTGGGACTGGTGAGTACTACAACGTTTAGAACCCATTCAACATTTGTTGGAGTTTGTCTCAACACAAAACGTGGGACTTGATGCTTCTGACACAAGGCTGATGATACTCTACGATTCAGATCATGGTGTCTTGCCGCCTTGGTGCTTGGTCTGATGCTATCAACAGAGAGCACTACGATTTCTCTTAAATACTTGCACACTACGATCTTCGCTTGCTTGAGTTGTAAACTCTACGTTTCCAAGAGCACACTACGATCTCATAGTTGGCTCGGCAAACGTTGGGACCACTCTATGATTTCTGATAAGTGGGTTTTATACCTACTTATTGGATATCAATTTACGAGAACTATGCCCATCTCAAGTACATTTTAGTATGTTTTTAGTTACATTTCATGATATTTTGCATTGCACGTACTGAGAACTCATTTTGGTGAAAAACTGCAGGAAACAACTTAATTTGGTGGACTTAGAGGGCACGAGGCGAATGGACGCATGAAGCGAGGCACAAGCTGTGGATGCGTGGCATGAGGATCAAGGGAGAAAAAGACTAAGGTGTATGGACAAAGGAATGAAAGCGTGAATGGATCAAAGGTAGCGGAAAAACGAAACCCAAAACCTGAAGAAGCCGCATGCAACCACATTTGCAGAGACAAGCATGGGAACACGCTCACACCACACCACCCGGCCGGACCAGACGTGTCACATCTGCAAGTCGGCGCCAGCGAGAATTACTAAAGGGAAGCGCGCGCTCTCGCGCGACGTTGACTGAAGATGCTGACTTTATTTTTTTTGAAGCGTAACGGAGAGAGGGATTCAATTAGGGCTTATATATTAGACGTATTTCCATCATGTAAAGGATATTCCACCCCTTGGGGGCTAAAACTACTATTGTTTTCTTTTTTCTTTGAATAAGTAGATTAGAGTAGATTAGAACCCTAGATTAGATTAGAGTTAAAGATTGAAGCAATTGGAGAGCATAGGAAATTCAGAATTGGAGCAAGAGAGATCAGATTTGCATTCCTGATTCCCTAACTTCTCTTTACTTTTATCTTTATTTCTCAATGTGTAATCTATTGTGGATGATGGATTTTGATTCTATGATGAGCTAAACTCTATTTTGAGATTACAATGGAATCTATTGCTTAGTTTATTTCGATATACTTCATTGTTAACCTTATTGATTGCTATGGGATTGTCTATTAAGATTTATGCTTATTTGCTTAGTTGATTGGCCATCAATTACTGTGATAACTCATATGAACTTGAAAGACGAAGTATGGGTTTAGATTTGATCTTGATAGCTTGTGTTTGTATGTTCTACATGGTGATGGAATGTATGATTCGTGCTTAGGATAGACATATACCGAGGCATCGCTCGTAGTCAATTGAGAATTTAGAATTAAACCCTAATTATTTGTAAATCACATAGACATATAGTGGTTTAGGTAATGTGGGTGTTCATGTGTATTCTATCAATTATGGATTATATGTGATATGGGTATGGTACATTGAAAGATGACTATACTTTACTTTAGTGTTCTCGACTAACAAACCGGTACAATTAGTTTGGTTTAGCATGAAGTGTATGGATTTGAATAAGTCAATAGATGAAATTGTAATCTCAGGTCTTCATTATCTAGTCTCACTCTAGAAATAGTTAGGTCTATTTAATTTCATAGTTTAAATATAAAACATAATATCATTCATTTAAATAAGACTGAGATGGTTATGGGCTAATGCTTGGTGAACTTTGTTAGTTAATTCTCCGTGGGAACGATACTTTACTTACTCTTTATTACTTGTTGACCACGTATACTTGCGTGTTGTGCGTAACTAGAATTTACCCAATAATTTCCAAAGAGGTCCTTCAAGGCAGGCACACTACGATCCTCGAAGCTCTACATTTCTGCCTTGACTTCTGCAATCTTGAGCAGATTGGTACATTACAAATTGTTCGAAGCCTATCTATTACATCTCAAGATCAACCTAACAGCTTTGATCTCTCTATCTATACATTCAGTTACAGAATAATACACATCAAGAGCTAACAAATTTGATCTATCACTAAGTCCTTGTACATATATCTCTTGAAGGACTTTACATATAATCATGAGCATTTGCATTTAAACATCAAATCAAAATATGCACTCTCCCAATAATCTCCCCCTATTTGATGTTGACATAACCAAGGAGATTTGTTGTCGTGATTATTATACTCTAGATGCATTTGCAGGAAAGTAAACATGACTTAATATTTCAGTGAACAGCTGAAATTTCTATAGAATAAACATGAATTTATTGATGTTTGAGGAATATTACACTTAAGCTTTACATCAATAAGAGTTTAAGTTTCAACTTATCTCTATTTCTTTGATCTCTTTCGTGGAGGATTGGCATACTCCTCAGCCCTTCTTTTTCCAAATTTCTTTCATCCCACCTATATATCTTCCACTTTCACTGGGCTTAGCCTTGGATTTTGATCATGCCTATTCATGAATGCAGGATCTCCAGTTAGCATTCTAAGGCCTGTTGGGGTTACATTTGGTGAGATGGTTGCTGGCCCTAGACTTCTTAATGGCTGAGCCATTAGGACTTCCTGTTGATCAGACCGTTGAGTCTGGTGGCTGGATCGTGGAGTCTGTTGGTGGAACTGCCTTGTAGGAGGACTCCTCGAAGATTGAGTTTGGAATTATCCTCTGCCTCTGCCCTGGCCTCCTTGTCCTCCTCTGCCTCTGCCCTAGCACCCTTTCTCCTTTCCCTTTATTCTCCCCCTTTATGTCAGCATCAAGGGTTCGAATATCTTCGGATAATCTAGTCATTCCTTGGATGAGCTCGTTGAGTTGGCTTTGAGTTTGAGCAATGTCCTCTCGATTTTCCTTTATCAGAGCTTCAGATCGAGCATCCCTATTTTTGAGAACGGCTAGAACATTGTCAGTTTGCTGTCCTTAGGTTACGTATGCTTTTTGAAATTCTGTGACTGCAGTTTTCAAACTGATGATGTTCTCCAACATAAGCTTATTCTGGGCTTCTTGAGCGTTCTGTAATACAAGAACAACCTCTCTTTGTTTATTGGCTATCCAGAAGTGAATATCATCTCTGTCCTTCATGCTTTTAATCATTTCCTTGATGATCTCCCTCAGCTTCTTTGTAAGCTCAGCATTTAGGGTGCTTGGGAGATTGTTTACAACAGTAATCATTTTTGTCAGTCTGAGATGAATAAGTTTTGAGTGATCTTCAAGGCTATCATCGATGTCCTTGATCACTTTCTTGGACACTTCATTCAACTCAGCTTTAGTGGGCAGATCTGAGAGTAGTTCATTGAGTTATGGATTGTTTAAAGGAGGGGATGTTTTCTTGTATTGATCTTGCAATGAGTAGAGGGCAAGATCAAGGTTGAAGTATTCATTTGTGGATGAAGAGGGAATATCTGATGGAGGGGCCTGTGTTTGGGTGTCTGGAGTAGGTGGCTCTACGATCTCACTTTGGGACTCTACGATGGGGCTGGAGTCAGTGATCGTAGAGATCATGGGAGTTGGGATTAATATGAAGTTTGGTACATTTGGTTCATCAATTACAGAATTTTGGGATTCTATAACTGGGGATTGACTTGGTGGATTTAGAACCACTTCGAACTAGCTTGGAAATTCATAAAATTGGCTGGAGAAGGACAATGGGTAGTGATTTACTCTAAAAAGAGTTGGGATAGTTAATACCTCATGCACCATTCTTGAGGAGGGATCATTTGTGATGAGCTTCTTGGCAAATTTGAAGGTGCCTGGAAATCCATGAGCTAGCACAGTAATGGCTGGATATTCTTTGAAGCTCCAAAACATGTAGTTCCATGAGTTTAGGATTTGGGCTTGATGAAATGGCATTATAGGTAGGTAAGAGAACATCTGATTGTAGAGATAACTCCTATACCCATCACGGCCCACACCTGTGATCTCAAAGTCATCATCTTCTTCTTCTCCCTTTTCTTCACTATCTTCTTTTGGGGATTCCAATGTCTCAATGACTTCATTTTGTTCTTACTCTTGTTCTCCCTTATTTTCTGTAGGAATAACTTCTTCTGTCAAGGGGATATCATGAGGCTCCCCTTCAACATGATCATCCATTTTTAGGACTAATAGCTCCACCTCAACTGGAGCATTTTCTATCATTAGAACTTCAGGTATCTCCCCCTCAGCTAGAGCACTGTTCTCTTGGCTTTCTTTGGTCAGTTCCTTTGTGGCAGCCATTATCTTGTCTTCCTCCTTGAGCATTCTTTCATTTGTAAGGATGTACTTCTTAACCAGTTTTCGTCTTGGTTTCTTAGGCTTTGCCACAACCTCTGGGCTTTCTTCAGCTCCAGCTCTGTCTTGTTGATCAGTCAGATCATCTGGTGCAGCAACTTCCTTGCTTGGAGTGTTTGGTCTGGTCTCTACGATCGAAGAGACATGTGGCCTCTTGGTTTTATGACTGATCTTGTTCTTCTTCAATAGCTGTGCTATGGTGGCTCAATATTTATCTGCCTCAGCCTGCTATTGTTTCCTTCTCAGCAACCTCAGAGCCTCAATATCAGAGGACTCTATAAGGATATCAGTGGTAGACCCTTGAGGTTCTTCTACCATCCTAGCCTTTAGCTTCCTCTTGCCCTTGCTTTTTCTGATAAGGGCAGTGGGTTCTCCCTTGTTGGTTTCTTCTTCTTCTGTAGTCTCTTTGACAACTGACATGTTTCCTAAAATCCCTGATTCCTTTAGATCACCAGTTTTTCCACTGGACTCAGTCATCATGCGTACATACTCAGCAGGATTCCTTTTCCAATTCTCAAATAGCTGCTGGGTCATTCGTCTGTTTGGACTGATGGACACTCCTTCATCGTCCCCAATCATATCACCCAGAGCAGACTGTAGAATGATGCTTATAAATCGCCCGTAGAGCATCTTTGGAGATCCCTTTGTCTTCTTCGAGTTGAGAATCCATTTTCCTATCCATTCCAACAGTAGAGCTCCATAGTTAAGTTGTATCCCACAGCTTATGGCAATCATGAGCTTTAATTTGCACCTCATTTACGAGAATCGTGCCCAAAGGTTTTTTGAACATATACACTTCCCAATAATGTTAGCGAAAATTGCACCTCTCCGGAAACTCCTTTTTCTTGTATCCTCTGACAGTGGGGGATTTTTTGTGATGCATCTTCTTAAGCCCTACATGGAAATCGATGCCATCTAAAAACCAAAAACCCTCGAATTTGAAGCCTAGGGCTAGGTTGATGTCCTCGGCCTTTAGCTTGATTTCCACGTCCTTGACTCTCGTTGTGAGGACTTCATTTTCGTAGACTCCATTTCTGTAAAACTCCTTTATTAACTTTGGGTAGATCTATGTGCCCGTACCCAGAGCGTCTTCGAGACCAACCTTTTTTAATAATGCCAGAATCTTGTGAAATTTTGGTTCAGCAGTTTTGAACTCATCGAAGCATAGACTGTAGCCAGAGACGACGTTGGAGTCTGCCATTTCTATTGTTGAAGAGAGTATGGTTGTTTGAGCTTTCTTCTGGGGTTAGGGTTTCTACTTGTAGAGAGAAAGAGAAAGAAAAGAGAGAGATAAGCTTTTTGAACTTCTGATCTCAAAAAGGCGTTTTCAAACTTTGCTTGTAACTTCCCTCTCTTTATTTTGTTTAGTGGGGCAGGTGTCAAAATTTACTTGGCTCTACGATTCTGACTTAGGAGGATTGTACTGAATTGCCCTTAGCTCATCCTGAGCTAATGTGTCCTTAGGGAGGACTACAATCGTTGAGGTAGCCTTTATGATCGTTGAGTCTGAACTGCATTCGTTGTGTCTGAACCACGATCGTTGAGTCTGTCCAGCAGTCGTCGTGTCTGAACTACGATCGTCGAGTCTGTCCGGATCCTTGTGATGAGTTTTGGACTTAGCATTCTTTTAAGGGAACTCAGGAAGGGCCAACCTCTTAGAGTGAATCAAGGGTTAGGTTTGTTCCTGAGGCACTTATCAGAGGGATTGCTCTATTTTGAGCTTTATCATCACTGGATCCTTCTTTGTTTTGTTGATGGGGCTCTGCCATCTGCACTACTGATCGTTATCTTTTGTCACTTTTGCTCTACAATCGTGGACTTCCTTTGATCATGTCTACGATTTTGAACATAGCCTTTTATATCTGTATGGTTAGCACAGACTAAAGCATATATTTTATGGTTATAAATTAAGCATGCCTAGCTCACTTATTAACTTGTTAAACCTAGACTCATCTAAAGGTTTTGTAAAGACATCAGCAAGTTGATTTTCAGTAGGGATATATTGTAAAGAAATAGTTCCATTTTGCACATGATCCCTAATGAAGTGATACCTTATTTCTATATGCTTGGTCCTATAATGCATGACAGGATTATGAGTAATTGCTATTGCACTAGTGTTATCACAGTGAATGGGTATGGATTTGAATTCAAACCCATAGTCAGCTAGCTAATTTTTCATCCATGAGATCTCGAGTACAAAGAATTGCCAAAGAAGAATGTATTCAACCTTCCGATTGAAGTAGATATCTTGAGTTTTACTTTTTGCTAAACCAGGACACAAGTCTATTTCCTAGCAATTGACATGTGCCACTTGTACTCTTTCTATCTATTTTGCAGCCTGCAAAATCAGCATCTGTGTATCCTGTTAGTTCAAATGAGGACTCCTTGGGGTACCAAAGTCCCAAATAAGGTGTACCCTTGAGATACCTAAAAATCCTCTTTACAGTAGATAAATGTGATTCTTAAGGATTAGCCTGAAATCTAGCGCATATGCATATTGCAAACATTATGTCTTGTCTACTGGCAGTTAGATATAGAAGAGAGCCTATCATACCTCTATATTGAGTTATATCAACACTTTTACCTTTTTCTTCTTTGTCAAGTTTGGTTGCAGGAGCAATTGGGGTTTTCATGGGAGAGTCTGATTCCATGCCATACTTCTTGAGTAAGTCTTTGATTTACTTAGCTTGGTTTATGAAGATTCCTTCATCATTCTGCTTTACTTGCAGTCCAAGGAAAAAATTTAGCTCACCCATCATGCTCATTTCAAACTTGCTCTGCATAAGCTTAGAGAATCTCTTGCATAGCTTTTTGTCAGTAGAACCAAAAATAATATCATCAACATATATATTTGAACCAATAAGACTTTGTCTTTATGCTTTCTAAGAAATAATGTGGTATCTACTCTACCTCTAGTGAACCTATTTTTAATAAGGAAGTTAGTCAGTGTTTCATACCATGCTCTAGATGCTTGTTTAAGACCATATAAAGCTTTGTCTAATCTATAAACATAATTAGAAAGAGATGGATTAATGAAATCTAGAGGTTGCTCTACATAGACTTCTTCTTGGAGTTCTCCATTCAGAAATGCACTTTTGACATCCATCTGGAAGACCTTGAACTTCATGTGAGCAGCAAAGGCAAGGAATATTCTGATGACTTCTAGTCTAGCAACTGGTGCAAATATCTCATCATAATCAATGCCTTCTTCCTCAGAGTAACCCTTGGCCACCAGTCTTTCCTTATTTCTAGTTATTACTCCATCTTCATCTATCTTGTTCCTGAAGACCCACTTGGTTCCAATGACAGGATGACTCTTTGGTCTTGGTACCAATCTTCATACTTTGATTCTTTCGAATTGGTTGAGTTCTTTCTGCATGGCTTCTATCCAGCTGGAGTCTTCCATAGCATCCTCTTTCTTCTTTGGTTCCACTTGTGATAGGAAGCTTAGATAAAAACATTCATTATGGGTGGCAACTCTTGTTTTGACTCTTGCACTTGGATCTCCAATGATTAGATCTTGAGTGTGATCTCTAGCCCATATGTTTCCTATTGGGACATCTGTCCTGATGCCTTCTTGTCTTAAGTCTTCAAGATCTATTTCTTCTTCTCGGTGTGGAGGTTCGTTGTCTTGCATAGACCTCTCTACGATCTCATTTTCTTGCTCAACGATTTCACTATCTGGCACTACAATCGTAGTGTTGAGCTCAACAACTTCATTCGTAGTGTCTGTACTATCAGTCGTAGTATCTTGAAGCACTATTTTGTCTAAGTCTGTTTCATCAAAGATGATGTGAATCGAGACTTCAACACTCAGTGTCTTCTTGTTGAACACTCTGTGAGGCCTTCTTCTCGCATGGCATATCCAAGAAAGATTCCTTCATCTGACTTGGGTTGAAATTTTGTCAGGTACTGCTTTCCATTGTTGAGAATGTAGCATGCACAGCTGCAAACATGAAAGTAGCTGACACTTGGCTTTCTTCCTTTCCATAGTTCGTGGGGTGTCTTCTTGATCGTAGAGTGTATCAGTGATCTATTCTGCGTGTAACATGCAAAGGTGTTGATGCTTTCCTTTCGTAAGTATTCGTAGTAGATGAAATTTGTTGCTAGTAACGTTCTTCCAGCCTCTATCAAAGTTCTGTTCTTTCTTTTAGCTACTCCATTTTGTTGAGGAGTTCATGGAGCTGAGAAGTTATGACTGATGCCATTGTCTGTGCAGAACTGGTCCATTTCTGAGGAGTCAAATTCTCTTCTATGATCACTCCTTTTAGCCTTGATTTTCTCTCCTTTCTCATTCATCACAAGCCTGGACATCTTGATCAGTTGGGAACTTGTTTCATCCTTTGAGGTTAAAAAGAATACCCATGTGAACCTGGTGTAGTCGTCGGCTATAACTAGTGAGTATCTTTTCCTTCTAAGACTTTTTGTTGGAATTGGTCCAAATAGATCCAGTGGAGCAACTACAGGGGCTTGTCGATTGAGTTTGCAGTTTTTCTCTTGAATGAGCTTCTGGTTTGCTTTCCAAGCTGACAGGCATTGCATGGCCTTTCTTTGACAAAGTTGAACTTGGGTAGGCCTGCAACGAGATCTTTTGAAGCCAGTTTGGACATGCTTTTGAAGTTTAAGTGGGACAATCGTCTATGCCATAGCCAGCTCATTTCTTCAGATGCTTTAGCCAGAAAGCATATTGTCTCGTCTGAGCTCAGTTGACCAAGATTCACTGTGTAGACACTTCCTTCTTTTGTCCCGGTTAGCTTTATAGCAGATGTCTTCAGATCTCTGACTTGACACTGGTTGTTGAGGAATGTTACTTGATGACCTTTGTCATAGAGTTGGCTAATGCTTAGAAGGTTGTGTTGGAGACCTTCCACATATGCCACTTTGCTAAAAGACACTGCACCATTACCAGCTGAGCCATATCCTCTTTTCTTGCCCGAGCCGTTGTCTCCAAAGATGACTGAGGGACCCTCCTTCTCTATGTAGTTAGACAGAAGGGCTTTGTTCCCAGTCATGTGTCTTGAGCATCTACTGTCCAGATACCAAGTTGTGACCGTGGAGCTCTTTTCCTGTCATAATATTAAATCTTCATTTTGGTACCCATATTTGCATGGGTCCTACTTTGTTAGTGCCCTTGGGGACCCAAATCTGTTTGATCTTGGGTCTCATATGTATTGAATTATAATAGCACTTTGCAACCTTGTGACCAACTTTGTTGCACACAAAACATCTAGTATGATGACTACCTGTGTGTGTGTGATAATTCATCCTCCATTTAGACTTGTGTGGTTCTTTAGTCATTCTTCTGTTAAACTTATTTTCCTTCTTCTATGTGTCCTTGGGTTTCATAAATTGTGAGGAGTGTACATTTCCTCTACTATACCTTCCCAATTGATTCGTAAATTTGGTCTTACTCGACTCTACGATCCCTCGAGGTTGGTGAGTAGTGGATGGGTTACTCTTCTCTTTTATGAAGCCCAGGCCAGCATGAGATCCTTTTCTCCTTGGAGTATGGATTGATTCAGTAGAACAGGGTTGGGCTAGTTCTTCCTTCTGTGAGGATTTCACAAATGTAATGCCTCTATTAAAACTTAAGGCATTACTAGTGCTAGTTTCCTTTAATTTTTCCACACATGGCTCTGAGGTATATTCCCCAAAGCCTAAGCTTGTTATGTAAAATGCACTTCTTTGACTAGAGAGTAGGGAGTCCATGGATGATGAGGATTTGTTCCATGTAGAGATAGTCTTTTCTAGTTCCTCAATTTTAGAATTTAGACTGGACTCTCTTTGTGCATTGAGCTCATTTGTCTATTTTAAGAGTTCATTCTCAGCCTCAAGCTTGGAGAGAAAGTTAGTACTTAGAAGGGATGTTTTTAGTTCTTCTTAAACTTTCTTTTTCTCCTCTTGAAGAAGTGAATGGTCTTTGGACAGAACTCTAAACCATATCATGTATTGATGCAGATCAGATGTTATGTCATGCAGTGCAGTTCTTAACTCATCAATATCTACAGTAGGAGAGTTGAAGTCAAATACCTCATCAATACTTACTTCATGTATGTTGGAGTTCTGTTTGTCCTTTGCATGTTTAGCCATCAGGCACAGATTGGCCATTTGAGGATCTTCATCATCTCCATATTCAGGAGTTGAGACATTATCTGAATCACTCCACGATCCTCCAGCTACAAGGCCTTTGTCTCTCTTCTAAGGCCTTTTGTTGCCTTTGTATTCCTTCTTTGGATGTGATTTCTTCTTTAGCTCTTCTTTGAGAGGTTTGTTGCAGTTGGCAATGAAATGGCCAGGCTTCTTGCAGTTGTAGCATAGATCATTCCTTTTCTCCTGGCTGCTATAGTTGCTGACCTTCTTTGGCTTGCTGGTTTTGCCTTGACGCATGAACCTTCTGAGTCTTTTCACCAGCATTGCAAAGTCCTCGTCATCATCTTCATCATAGTCAGAGTCAATCTCAGTGTTGACCTTGGATGTACTTTCAGTTGCTTTGAGAGCAACACCCTTATCCTTCTTTCTTCCTTCTGATAGGGTTTCAGTTCGTTGAGTCGACTCCCAGTTCGTATGTCAGAATGTTGCCATATAGCTATTGAACTGTCATCTCATACAGATTCTTTGACTCTCTAATAGCAGTGGTTTTAGCATCCCACCTGCTTGGTAGGGCTCTCATAAACTTTATGATTAGATCTTTGTTTGGATAGATCTTCCCATAGGCTCGTAGAGAGTTGAGCAGAACGTTGAATCTGTCGTAGGTGGCAGTGACATTTTCTCCTTGAACATGAGCAAACATTTCATATTGTTGTGTCAGGAGAGATTGTTTGTTTTCTCTTACTTCTTCTGTTCCTTCGTGCATGATGAGTAGAGCTTTCCAAACCTCTTTTGCTATTTTGCTGTTGACAACATTTTTGAACAAATCATCTTCTAAGGATTGAAACAAAATGTTCTTGGCCTTCTTATCGAGTTGGACAACTCTCTTCTCGTTGTCAGTCCATTCTTCTTTGACTTTGATTTGTATTCTGTTTGGATCGTCTGTTGTTGGTGCAAGCTTTGTTGGAATATAGAAGCGATTTTGAATACAGCCCTCAAATAGATCTTCATCTATTGAGTCCATGTATGCTTGCATCCTAACTTTCCAGTTTGCAAATTTATCTTTGTTGCACATTGGAGGCTTACTGCCTCCTCCTTTCCTTGATTCGCTTGGTAAGTGTGCCATTGGATCTACTCAAGCTTTGTAGGCTATATAATAGAACCTGCTCTGATACCAATTGTTAGTTCCCGGAGGCACAATAGTTATCTAGAAGGGGGGTTGAATAGATATTTAAAAATCTTTTCGTTTTAAACTTGTTAGTTGATAATTATTAAAACTTAGCGGAATTAATATTTATTTTAATCTCCCTTCAGATATAGTGAAGTTATGAGAGTGAGGCGGTTATAGCAGTTATGGTAGATATAGCAGTTATAGCAAGAATGTAATAGACACAACAGTTTAAGTGGTTCAGAGCACTTAAAGCTCCTAGTCCACTCTTCTACTCCTCTAGTAGGAAATCCACTAAGGATGTCTTTTACACTTTCTGAATCACAAAGATTCCTTCTAGACCAGCAGTCTAGGAACTTCTTAGTTCTTTCTTGAACTCTTCAAGTCCAGCAGACTTGGCTCTTCACAGTTCACTTTGAACTCTTCAAGTCCTTCAGACTTGGAACTCTTACTTCAGTTGATTGGTAGTTGTTGAGTTCTTGATTGGTGCTACTCAGTTGTTGTTTAAGAACTTGTTCGAAAGAACAGAGTAGCTGAGCAAGCTTTTCTTTTTCTCAGATCGTAGAGTTGAGTGTTGAGAGTTCTTGTACGTTTTTGTTCAATACTTGCTTAGTTCTCTCATCTGCTTGATTTGCATATATGTGATCTTGAAAATTATCCGTTGGATCCATCCGTTGAAGCATTAAATGCATTTGACATTTCTGTTCTTTGATGGAGACTTTTCTGCACATCTTCTGAATTGCATTCTGGCCCACTGACATAGCAGACTACTTTCTCACCTAACACCTGAAAAGGTGTTTTTTCTCTTACCAATGGTACTTTCCTTAGCTTCTTCAATACGCTTCTTTGTTGTATACTAAGGATATTTTATATGCCTTTGGGACTGGTGAGTACTACAACTTTTAGAACCCATTTCACATTAATTAGAGTTTGTCTCTACACAAAATGTGGGGCTTGATACTTCTGACACAAAGCAGATGATACTCTACGATTCAGATCGTGGTGTCTTGTCGCCTTGGTGCTTGGTCTGATGCTATCAACAGAGAGTACTAAGATTTCTCTTAAATACTTGCACACTATGATCTTCGCTTGCTTGAGTTGTAAACTCTACATTTTCGAGAGCACACTACGATCTCTAAGTTAGCTCGGCAAACGTTGGGACCACTCTACGATTTTTCGAAGAGGCCTTCAAGCGCGAGCACGTTACGATCCTCGAGCTCTCACGTTTACGCGCTTGACTTCTGCAATCTTGATCAGATTGATACACTACGAATTCTTCGAAGCCTATCTATTACATCTCAAGATCAACCTAACAGCTTTGATCTCTCTATTTATACATTCAGTTACAGAATGATACACATCAAGAGCTAACAAATTTTTTCTATTACTAAGCCCTTGTACATATATCTCTTGAAGGACTTTACATATAATCATGAGCATTTGCATTTAAACATCAAATCAAAATATGCACTCTCCCAACAATATATATATATATGTAATGTTTATATTATGTAGAACAACGAGATGGGATTTCTAGGATTCGATCAACCCAACCAAAACCAAGCAAACAACAACGGCAACTTCTCCATACAATCCTACTCAGGCTCTGCTTTAGGCTCTAGGTCTGGCTCTCTACAGGCTGATCACATGATGCTTTATGATCCTCAGCCAAGTTGGATGGTGCAACCTTACCCTATAGTTTCGGTATCTATTTGCATTACATTCGATCTTCAAATAATTTATTTTTGTACAAATGTCCTTTCATGAATTGTGGATTGGCATAATCATGATCAGTGGTGTTATAATTGAATATCTTTGGCCTGGGGCAAAGATAAATTGGTCGACATTATTATGATCAAGAACTGTTGAATGACATGATTATGAACAAGAGCTTGAATTGATATAATTATAATTTTTGGTGTTACAGACCAAGACAGGTGATAAAATTTCTCTTTGAGGAATTGTTTATTAATATTCTGAGGATATAATATAAATTTTGAAATTTTCAATTTGAGAAGATAATAGACATTATGATCTATTTGACTCCTCTAAAGCTACGATTTAGTAGTGATCTTGACACTCTACAGTTGTCTGCTTTACATTACGATTTCACTCTATGACCGTGTGAGTTCACTCTCATTTATTGATCGACCCACTCTACGATTGGCTGATTCACTCTACAATTTCACTCTATGACTGACTTGTCCAATCTACGACTGAGCAGTCTACTTTAAGATTAGTTGGTTCAATCTACGATTTGTGGAGGGAAGTTTCACTCCATTAATTGGAGTTAACTTATGAATATGGGATTGGGTCTGACTTGGAGCATTGAGTGTAACGCCCCCAAATTTGGGTATCTTTATGAAAGTAGTGAGCACTCAAGCCAATCACATTAGATGTGATCAGCATTTACTTTGTAATCTTTGAATTTCCTGTTAACCAGCCTGCAGAATAATCGTTATTCAATCCGGCATCAAATACTATCATCGAACTATTATTATAATTTTTTAAATTTATTTAATTATTTATTAATACATTAATTTTATAATAAAACAAAGCTCGTAATTTGCATGGGATTATTAGCTAGTTGAGAACCATAGTCATAACTCCCTACCCGCCCTTCTCATGTTACCAAAACGATACCATTTTTTAAGAAGTCAAACGATAAAATTTAAAATTAACTTGATTTAAATTTTCATTTAGAAACAAAAAATAATAATATGTGATTATATTTTTGAATAATTTACAATATTTATCATAATACTCAACAAAATAAAATAAATTTATGTCAATTTTTGAATCCAAAAATGCCACAAATTGACATTAAAATCTCAAATTTAAAATCTTTTTGGAAACATATTAAGTAATTAGTAGTCAAATTTTAAAATAATTCAATTTATCATAATGCAAAAAGACAAAACTAGCTCACTATATATAATCACTTAGCTAGATTTAAAGGAGACAATAGTAATTTTGTTACCCTATATCACGAACATAGATCTACTAGCCTAAACATGATGTCCAAATAATAACATACACGCCCAACAGGAAACACAATACATGTGACGAAGGCTCTCTAAAAATATCACCTAATTTTCCTCGCTTTCTACGCCTTTCTACTTCATTTCACTTTATTTCATCTGATGCGAAAGGTATCCATCTCTCTCTAGTGACACTTCATATATATTTTTGTACATCTTTTCATGATCTTGGGTATTATAGTTGCTATATTTAAGTTAATCCATCCCCCCTCTCTCTCTCTATATATATATATATATATATATATATATATTTGATTAGCATTACTGGCAGTCTCTTTAATTGCGACATTCTCAATTTTTTAGGCATACATAAAGATATTCACAAGAAGAGGAGCTAGATAGATGTCAATGGCAAATGTGAGTATCTTCGCTTCTAACTTTCATGTTTTTTTAACATACACTCATTTTCTTTTTTATGCTCGATGAGATTTGAAGAGTAAATTTTGTTTTTTTCTTGCTTTTTAGACAAAACCTAGAAGTTTCTAACGCTATATTTGCTAAGATTGGCTTATTTATAAAAAAAAACAAAAAAAATCGAAAAGGGAAAAAACACATAACGATAAAATATATATTTTTAAATGTAACAATTGATTTATTTTTTTATAATTTTTTAAAAATCTATTTAGATAATATTTTGATCTCTAATTAATTGATGGGAACCCCCAGGTGGGGTTTAAAATTTCCCTATATATAGGTTTCAAATTATTGATGGTAAGCGAAATGTATTTTAATTAATTACTATTTTGTCTTTCTCCTTTTCACGCATACCTAATGTAAATCTTATTTATTTTAATTCCTTACCGTCTTTATGATTAATTTTATGCAATATAATTTTCTTACAAGTGAGTTTGACAAATTTTCTTATATATATATAATGTTTATATTGTGTAGAACAACGAGATGGGATTTCTAGGAGTCGATCAACCCAACCAAAACCAAGCAAACAACAACGACAACTTCTCCATACAATCCTACTCAGGCTCAGCTTTAAGCTCTGGGTATAGCTCTCTACAGGTTGATCACATGATGCTTTATGATCGTCAACCAAGTTGGATGGTGCAACCTTACCCTACAGTTTCGGTATCTATTTGCCTTAATTAGATCTTCAAATAATTTATTTTTGTACAAATGTCCTTTCATGAATTGTGGATTGGCATGATCATGATCAGTGGTGTTATAATTGAATATCTTTGGCCTGGGGCAAAGATAAATTGGTCGACATTATTATGATCAAGAACTGTTGAATGACATGATTATGAACAAGAGCTTGAATTGATATAATTATAATTTTTGGTGTTACAGACCAAGACAGGTGATAAAATTTCTCTTTGAGGAATTGTTTATTAGTATTACAGGGATATAATATAAATTTTGAAATTTTCAATTTGAGAAGATAATAGACATTATGATCTATTTGACTCCTCTAAAGCTACGATTTAGTAGTGATCTTGACACTCTACAGTTGTCTGCTTTACATTACGATTTCACTCTATGATCGATGAAGTTCACTTCTACGATTGATCACCCACTCTCTACGATTAGGTGATTCACTCTCTACAATTTCACTCTATGACCGACTTGTCCACTCTCTACTAATCGAAAGCGCTCTACTTTAAGATTAGTTGGTTCAATCTACGATTTGTGGAGGAAGTTTCACTCCATTAATTGGAGTTAACTTATGAATATGGGATTGGGTCTGACTTGGAGCATTGAGTGTAACGCCCCCAAATTTGGGTATCTTTATGAAAGTAGTGAGCACTCAAGCCAATCACATTAGATGTGATCAGCATTTACTTTGTAATCTTTGAATTTCCTGTTAACCAGCCTGCAGAATAATCGTTATTCAATCCCAAGATCAAATACTATCATCGAACTATTATTATAATTTTTTAAATTTATTTAATTATTTATTAATACATTAATTTTATAATAAAACAAAGCTCGTAATTTGCACGGGATTATTAGCTAGTTGAGAACCATAGTCATAACTCCCTACCCGCCCTTCTCATGTTACCAAAACGATACCATTTTTTAAGAAGTCAAACGATAAAATTTAAAATTAATTTGATTTAAATTTTCATTTAGAAACAAAAAATAATAATATGTGATTATATTTTTGAATAATTTACAATATTTATCATAATACTCAACAAAATAAAATAAATTTATGTCTATTTTTGAATCCAAAAATGCCACAAATTGACATTAAAATCTCAAATTTAAAATCTTTTTGGAAACATATTAAGTAATTAGTAGTCAAATTTTAAAATAATTCAATTTATCATAATGCAAAAAGACAAAACTAGCTCACTATATATAATCACTTAGCTAGATTTAAAGGAGACAATAGTAATTTTGTTACCCTATATCACGAACATAGATCTACTAGCCTAAACATGATGTCCAAATAATAACATACACGCCTGAACAGAAACACAATACATGTGATGAAGGCTCTCTAAAAATATCACCTAATTTTCCTCGCTTTCTACGCCTTTCTACTTCATTTCACTTTATTTCATCTGATGCGAAAGGTATCCATCTCTCTCTAGTGACACTTCATATATATTTTTGTACATCTTTTCATGATCTTGGGTATTATAGTTGCTATATTTAAGTTAATCCATCCCCCTCTCTCTCTCTCTCTCTCTCTCTATATATATATATATATATATATATATATATATAGCATTTGATTGGCATTACCGAGTCTCTTTAATTGCGACATTCTCAATTTTTTAGGCATACATAAAGATATTCACAAGAAGAGGAGCTAGATAGATGTCAATGCCAAATGTGAGTATACTGCTTCTAACTTTCATGTTTTTTTAACATACACTCATTTTCTTTTTTATGCTCGATGAGATTTGAAGAGTAAATTTTGTTTGTTTCTTGCTTTTTAGACAAAACCTAGAAGTTTCTAACGCTATATTTGCTAAGATTGGCTTATTTATAAAAAAAAACACAAAAAATCAGAAAGGGAAAAAACACATGACGATAAAATATATATTTTTAAATGTAACAATTGATTTATTTTTTTATAATTTTTTAAAAATCTATTTAGATAATATTTTGATCTCTAATTAATTGATGGGACCCCCCAGGTGGGGGTTTAAAATTTCCCCCTATATATAGGTTTCAAATTGTTGATGGTAAGCCAAAATGTATTTTAATTAATTACCTATTTTGTCTTTCTCCTTTTCACGTACCTAATGTAAATCTTATTTATTTTAATTCCTTACCGTCTTTATGATTAATTTTATGCAATATAATTTTCTTGCAGCAGTTTGACAAATTTTCTTATATATATATAATGTTTATATTGTGTAGAACAACGAGATGGGATTTCTAGGAGTCGATCAACCCAACCAAAACCAAGCAAACAACAACGACAACTTCTCCATACAATCCTACTCAGGCTCAGCTTTAAGCTCTGGGTATAGCTCTCTACAGGTTGATCACATGATGCTTTATGATCGTCAACCAAGTTGGATGGTGCAACCTTACCCTACAGTTTCGGTATCTATTTGCCTTAATTAGATCTTCAAATAATTTATTTTGGTACAAATGTCCTTTCATGAATTGTGGATTGGCATGATCATGATCAGTGGTGTTATAATTGAATATCTTTGGCCTAGGGCAAAGATAAATTGGTCGACATGATTATGATCAAGAACTGTTGATGACATGATTATGAACAAGAGCTTGAATTGATATAATTATAATTTTTGGTGTTACAGACCAAGACAGGTGATGAAATTTTCTTTGAGGAATTGTTTATTAGTATTACAGGGATATAATATAAATTTTGAATTTTTTCAATTTGAGAAAATAATAGACATTATGATCTATTTGACTCCTCTAAAGCTACGATTTAGTAATGATCTTGACAGTCTACAGTTGTCTAGTTTACATTACGATTACAGTCTATGACTGACTGGTTCACTCTACGATTGATCACCCACACTCTACGATCGGTGATTCACTCTCTACGATTTCACTCTATGACGAGACTTGTTCACTCTACTACGAACGAAAGCGATCTACTTTAAGATTAGTTGGTTCACTCTACGATTTGTAGAGGGAAGTTTTACTCTATTAATTGGAGTTAACTTATGAATATGGGATTGGGTCTGACTTGGAGCATTGAGTGTAATGCCCCCAAATTTGGGTATCTTTATGAAAGTAGTGATCACTCAAGCCAATCACATTAGATGTGATCAGCATTTACTTTGTAATCTTTGAATTTCCTATTAACCAGCCTGCAGAATAATCGTTATTCAATCCGGCATCAAATACTATCATCGAACTATTATTATAATTTTTAAAATTTATTTAATTTTTTAATAATACATTAATTTTATAATAAAAAAAAGCTCGTAATTTGCACGGGATTATTAGCTAATTAAGAACCATAGTCATAACTCCCTACCCGCCCTTCTCATGTTACCAAAACGATACCGTTTTTTAAGAAGTCAAACGGTTAAATTTAAAATTAATTTGATTTAAATTTTCATTTAGAAACAAAAAATAATAATAAGTAATTATATTTTTGAATAATTTACAATATTTATCATAATACTCAACAAAATAAAATAAATTTATGTCTATTTTTGAATCCAAAAATGCCACAAATTGACATTAAAATCTCAAATTTAAAATCTTTTTGGAAACATATTAAGTAATTAGAAGTCAAATTTTAAAATAATTCAATTTATCATAATGCAAAAAGACAAAACCAGCTCACTATATATAATCACTTAGCTAGATTTAAAGGAGACAATAGTAATTTTGCTACCCTATATCACGAACATAGATCTACTAGCCTAAACATGATGTCCAAATAATAACATACATGCCCAACAGGAAACACAATACATGTGACGAAGGTTCTCTATAAATATCACCTAATTTTCCTCTCTTTCTACGCCTTTCTACTTCATTTCACTTTATTTCATCTGATGCGAAAGGTATCCATCTCTCTCTAGAGACACTTCGTATACATTTTTGTACATCTTTTCATGATCTTGGGTATTATAGTTGCTATATTTAAGTTAATCCATCCCCCCTCTCTCTCTCTCTCTCTCTCTCTCTATATATATATATATATATATATAACATTTAATTGACATTACCGAGTCTCTTTAATTGCGACATTCTCAATTTTTTAGGCATACATAAAGATATTCACAAGAAGAGGAGCTAGATAGATGTCAATTGCAAATGTGAGTATACTGCTTCTAACTTTCATGTTTTTTTAACATAAGCTCATTTTCTTTTTTATGCTCGATGAGATTTGAAGAGTAAATTTTGTTTGTTTCTTGCTTTTTAGAAAAAACCTAGAAGTTTCTAACGCTATATTTGCTAAGATTGGCTTATTTATAAAAAAAACACAAAAAATCAGAAAGGGAAAAAACACATGATGATAAAATATATAGTTTTAAATGTAACATTTGATTTATTTTTTTATAATTTTTTAAAATCTATTTAGATAATATTTTGATCTCTAATTAATTGATGGGACCCCCCAGGTGGGGTGTAAGACCCCAACTTATTATGAATAAAATTAAATTTCCTTTATTTATTATTGTCATTAATAAGGTGTTAATTTGATATAATATTTTGGTTATGGGTGAAATGTGCAAATTTTGCAAAATAAACAAGTGGTTATAAAATATTCTTTTTGTCAGAGAATATTCGTTTGGTCGTGGAATATTCTTTCTGTCGGGGAATATTCATACGACGGCGCAGCTATTTGTGGACCCCATAACAGAATAATTGTCGGATGAAGTAAACGATAAATTTAAGTTTTTATAAATAACGGCGTAATCATTTCCGTTAACACTATTGGAATACCCGGTGGGTAAAGTAAAGTAATACGCGTTGTTGCACAGTAGCACATGGATTGCACAGTATTTTTGAATTATTGATTCTTACGAAGGAAGGCACTACTCAATAATTGTTACAGTAGTTACTATTCAATATTTTATTTTATTGATTCAATAATTGATGCGTTGATATTTTTATATTATTGTTGTTTCAATAATTGTTACTGCACAGTATTTTCCATTATCAGATCAATAATTCATATTATTTGAATAATATTATTAGATAACATTATTGGCAATGTCTAAAAAATTCTGTCAAGGAGAGGTTTGGTCACCTAATTGTGTGCCAGTAAGGAGAAATCCTTATCGTAAAGCCCCTCTTCCTCGAAACTATTCGTTGTCATAAATGTGATTCTGTAATATTATTTGTGAATAATTAATTATTGATTCATATGATAAGAAAATATTTATTTTATGTGGATATAAATGTTGGATATATTTATTGTTGTTAAAAATGAAGGAGTTAATGTTGAGTTAAATTAGTAAGCATAAATAGAGAGACCATTTTATTTTATAAAAACACAGACGAATGAATAAATTAAATTGAATGATTCTACATAAATAGTTGCCGTACCACTATATTACACACTAAATTAATGTCATTGAACATGTTGTATATGGGACAAAGCAATGCACGCCCAACCTTATAAGTAGAGTCAAAATAGCCATACATGCAGCTTCCTAGCTAAACATATGATGTCATGAACTTGACATTTATCTGGACTAATTCTCACCCCCAAGATCGGGAATGAACAACTCGTGAAGACTTTTCATAGGCGAAAAAGAATATCGTGGAAACAATATCACATAGACCTCAACAAATATAGTGTTACTTCTTCTAGTTTGTATTAGTGTAATTATTTTAATTTTCAAGTTATATGTTTGTTGTTTGCATATACGGGTATGCAACCAATGAGGAAGAGAAAAGGAAATGTGGCAATGATGAAAATCAATCTCTCACTCTTTAAAATTCAATACTCATTGTTGTAGTGTAATTATTTTAATTTTCAATACTGTGAAGCTAAATACAAGATGGTATCTCAAGAACAATGTCTAAATAGGTAACCAATATAGAAAGAAGGAACATTTAAGTAAGTGGAATAGAATATCTTGTAAGTTACTTTCGAACAAGATTAAAAATAATAATAAAAATAACATAAATGTAATTACTACTATTATTTGCTACTCTTCTTTTAAGTTAATTGAATTGCAGATATTTTAAGTTGCCTTGTATATTTAAGTTGTGTATGATTTGCCTTATATATTTTCACGTGGAAAAAATTATTGAGTTAAAGAAGACTCGTGAATCGATTCGGTGAAAGCAAAGAGATGCAGATTTTAATGATATACTTTCTGACAAGTTCTTGGACCGTGAGCGACATGGTAGACTTCACAAAGGTGGAGTTGGTGCCACAAATACTACAAACACTTGGGGGCCTCGTGACACAAAATAATGAGGTACAACGTGAGAATCAAGAATTGAAAGTGAGTTGAAAAGGTGCGGGAAAAAGGAGATGATACTGCAAGGAAAGTGGATGAACTATTATCAATTATGATGTAATTTATGAAGAATTCATCGGTTTCAAATGCTCAATCCAACAATCGTGTGTTGCTTCTCTCACTTCACTTATACTTAAATTTTTGGGGCTATCATTATGTTTTTATGGATTAACAAGTTCACTTGATAATTAATTTGTAGGATCGATACGTAAGGAGATAATGGTGATATTAGCGGATCAAATAATCTTATAGAGGACCTGTGACATGTCACGTGTTGCTAGAGATATGTTACACGTGCTGCTGGAAATTTGTTATATGTAACACTATTTTTGATGAAAATTTTGTTAGATGTGATACTAAAATATGTTAAATGTCTTTGTTGGTTATGTATCGCTTTTTGATACATAGTAATGTGATTTTTGGATGGTTATATATATTTAGATGATATTATACATTAATAGACTTTATTTATTTTATTCTTTTAGTTGTAAATGTTATATTCAGATTGGATGGTTGAATGTAGTTATGTTTCTTAACAGGTAAAAATAAATAAAAATTATTGTATAGAAACAACATGTTCTTTAAAAATTTGGGGAAGATATAGCGACGGTCATGACCATTGCTAAAGCTAAATTTTTTGGATAATGATAACACTATAATGACGGCCACGACCGTCATAGTAGCTCACGACCAATCTCACTTATAGCGGTTGGCATTCGGCAATCACGTAATAGCTCACGCCTAAATCTCACTTTATAGCGATTTGGGTGGTGACCGTCGCAGAGTCTCCTCACACCAAATCTTCTATAGCTACGGTGGCCGGTCGTTTGCAGATATCCACTTTCCGACCGGTTCAGAAAAACCTTCAAGTGCGTTTTTGTGGAGTTTTCTAGCGACGATCCGACTGTCGCTATAAGCAAAAAGACCATCGCTATAGGTTTCAAATGACGACTTCTATAGCGGACGTGCCGCCGAATCGTCGCTATATCCTATAATGACGGTCTTTTGATATCTATAAATTTGTCGTGAATCGTCGCTATAGCCTTATTTTCTTGTAGTGGGTGTTTTATCAATATTTTTGTCGGAATGGAGGTATTAAAAATCAATCAGGGTTTTTGAGATATATTGCGGGGGTTATAATTTTTAATCCGACCGTTGGATCGTGTTAATTTTTTGGATATGTTATACATATATAAGTTGAGTATATGTCCACAAATTTTGAACAATTAAAAATGAACGTATGATTTGTTATGAATTTTACGAGATGACTGGTTCAGAAATTGTTGAAGTTGCGAAATTTGTCATTTTGGTGGAAAATTCTAGAATTGGTGGGCCCCACTTTTGGTTGGTGAAAATGTGCTGAGATTTTTATTCAAATGTGGTGAGTGGGAATAGTAGCAGGTAAAGCCATCAGGTTGTAGGTTAAGTTTGCTTCGGCGTGCTAACATTTTCCTATAAATAGAGGGCTAAGTTAGAATTGAAAATCACACCAGAAATAAGTTTTCTCTCTTTCTCTCTCTAGATTATTGAGTGTATTTTGTGAGTATTTAGATACTTTGTGAGTTTCTATTCATCAAGATGAGTTTCCTTCACCTTATATACCGATATTCCGATCGTAAATCTTGATATTTTGAGGTAAGGGATGTTATTTTCTTCGTAAATGATATTATTTCTTCAATATCATTATACCGAAATATTGTTATGAACTTTTTATCAAATTTGGAACTTTTTGTGTCGGGGTTACTATTCACGTATACGGCACTATTCACGAATACGGCACTATTCATCGAAAAATGAAATTTTTTTTTTTTGTCCAAGTTGTCTATTATGGTTACTATCTTTGATTGTATCCATGTTTTGATCATTATTTTTGAATTCTGCTTCAAAATTGGTTATTTCAAAATATTATTGTGTTAGGTTTTTGTGAAATTCAAAGTAGCAACCAAATTGCAAAAAAAATTAGCGAAAGCATAATAAAATCAGATTTCAATTTTTTTCACAAACCAATTACCCGGATCATCCTTTATGCATATTATTAATTAAAACGAAGAACAAGAAGTTATGTAATCATACCCTTGTAGATACGAGCTTCCACAGGTACGAGTTCAACTCCTACTTCTCCGCGATCTCCTTGAATCTCTGGGTAGATTCCTTCCTTTGATCAATGTAAGCCACCCAAGTGTATGGCCTCTAGAGGTGATCCACCAAGGAAGAAGAATTTTCAAGAAGAATGGTGTATTGGCTCAAACCCTAGTTTTTCCTATCTCTGTAGAAAAGGGGGCGTACTCTCCAACTATTGGAATTATGTATATTTGATATCTGATATAAGACTCCTCTTATAAAGATATCAAGTAACCCTATTTAATTAAAACAAGGTATTATTTATTTAATTAAACTCTTTTAATTAAATGGGCTCCTAATTTTATTAGGGATAATTAATTAAACTCCTTTAACTAATTTTTCCTCTTAATCCTATTAGGAATAAATGAGAGAACTTATATTAAATTAATTCCTAAACTATTTTAGAAATTAAAATAATAATAATTGTAATAATATTAATAAGACTCCTCTTATTAATTTATATTTAATATTTTAAAATATTAAATAATAAATATTAAGCTATTTAATTTATTCTATCATCATAGATTAAATTAAATATACTTAACATATTATTACGATTATGCCATTAACTTCTTAAATAATTATTCTTCCTTTTATGGTGTGACCCTTTAAGTTCTCCATATTAAACCGGTTGCGAATAAATCAATTAGAACAATTCTAATCTTATTTAAATAAATAAATAAAAATTATTAATTTATTTAAATAAATAATATTTATTCTACAATAGGGATAAGCCTCCCTAGCGATCAACGTCTTTCCAGATAATATAGATTTCAACATTAATCATAAAAGAACCTTTGAGTTACTAGTTACCGTACAATTCAATCCTTCCACCATACAATGTCCCAATTAAATATAAGTCATGGAATTATTGTCAAGTCTTATTTTATTTAATTATATGTATTTCGATTCCTAAATGCACAACTCCTAATGAATGCAAATTAGAAACTACTTTCTAATTTCATTCCACCTCGCCAAGGATTCTCGGGTTGTCATTTATCGAATCACATAGGACATTTCTCTTCTTTTACTAGAAGTGGTAGATTCTTTATTGATCATTCATTATCTTCATATATAACTTATTACACCCAAGTATAGCCTTTGATATACTCTAAGAGTCTTAAGGAATAAGTCAAAGTGTAATTCATTATATATAAGATACTATGATGATCTCAAGTCTAAGGATCATTTGTACTACTATCACTACAGAATTCCTATTGATGAATAAGTAAAACTCCATTAGGTATTCCTTAATGAGTCGAGTCACGCTTCAAAGAACTTATTCTCTAATAAGCACCTATATACTTGCTTTAGTGTCTCCACACAAATGATCATGAGATCAATCATCCTCATCCAATGAGAAAGCAACGTACGTACCAATCTATCCGGATTCACTAATCCCCTTTTTAGTAATCCATTGATTGGGAACATTTTAGTTTTAAGCTATCTAAGAATTTAGATCTCATTAGCATGATTTCATCATGATTTTAAAAGCATTGCTTAAAACTATGGGTTTATCACATATTGTTAAAACAGCACCATATAGATAATAAATGCCTTTAATAAATAATTCTTTTATTAATAAATAAATAAGATTGATTACAAAGTATATGCTTTATCATCATACATGATTGGCTTGTATGCATACTACTTTCAATCTCCCACTTGCACTAAAGCCAATCGCCGTGGTATCTCATACCCATCTTCTCTAAGTGACGATCAAACTGCTGTTGTGTTAACGCTTTAGTAAATGGATCTGCAATATTATCTTGAGAGTCCACACGCTCCAGGGTGACGTCTCCTCTTTCAATGATCTCTCTAATCAAATGAAATCGCCGCAACACGTGTTTGGATTTCTGATGAGACCTGGGTTCCTTAGCTCATGCATGTGCCTTGATGTTGTCACAGAATAAAGGTACTGGTCCTGTAATGCTAGGAACCACACCAAGTTCGATAATGAACTTCTTCATCCAAACAGCTTCCTTTACAGCTTCACTTGCGACTATGTACTCGCTCATCACATTGAATCAAGAATCGCTTTCTTGTTTGGAACTTTTCCAACTCACTGCGCCACCATTCAAGGTAAACACATACCCCGAAATGGATTTATTGTCATCTTGGTCCGTTTGAAAACTTGAGTCTGTGAAGCCCTCTAGTTTCAATTCAGACCCACTGTAGACAAGAAATACATACTTAGTTCTTCTTAAGTACTTTAGGATATTTTTCACTGCCTTCTAGTGCTCTTCTCCCGGATTCGGCTGATATCTGCTTGTTACACTAAGTGCATGAGCGACATCTGGTCTAGTACATATCATACCGTACATGATAGATCATATTGCTGAAGCATAAGGAATCTTACTCATACGGTCTCTCTCCTCAGGTGTCTTTGGGGCCTGTTTCTTGGAGAGATGTATTCCATGGCTCATCGGCATGAGACCTCTTTTGGAATCTTCCATGCTAAACCTTTTTAGCATCAAGTCAATGTACATTCCTTGGGACAAGCCAAGCATCCTTTTAGATCTATCTCTATAGATCTTTATCCCCAAAATATAGGATGCTTCTCCCAAGTCCTTCATGGAGAAGTGTTTAGTGACCAGATTTTAATTGATTGTAGCATAGAAATATCATTCCCTATCAGTAATATATCATCAACATATAATATGAGGAATGAAACAGCGCTCCCACTAACCTTTTTGTACACACATGGTTCATCCTCATTTTTGATAAAATCAAACTCTTTGATTGTCTCATCAAAACGGATGTTCCACCTACGAAGCTTCGCTTCAATTCATAAATGGATCGTTGTAAGCTTACGTACTTGATTTGTTCCAACCTTTGAAACAAATCCTCCTGGCAAGTGTCATATACACATCCTCCTCAAGTTTCCCATTAAGGAAGGCCGCTTTCACATCCATCCGCCAGATTACGAAGTTATGGTAAGCTGTAATCGCAAGCAAAATTCGAATGGACTTGAGCATTGCTACTGGTGAGAAGGTTTCGTCATAGTCAACTCCTTGTCTTTGTTTGAAACCTTTTGCGACCAGTCGGACCTTATAGGTCTCTACCTTGCCGTCTGCTCCAGTCTTTCTTTTAAAGACCCATTTACACCCAATAGGCTTAATGCCTTTAAGTGGTGAAACCAAAGTCCATACTTAGTTTTCATACATGGAGTCCATCTCAGATTTCATGGCATCTTGCCACTTCTCTGAGTCTTTACTACTCATAGCCTGTTCATAATTCAATGGATCATCATCATCTATGATGCGCACCTCATCGTCATCCTCTATGACAAGTCCATACCTATCAGGTATCTTTGGTACTCTTCCAGATTTACGAATAGGGTGTGGTACAGAAGGAATCTCTACTTGGACAGGTTCATCCATTTGATATGTAGTGGTTTGTGGTTTTTGAATTTCTTCAAGATCTATTTTCCTCCCACTGACCCCTTCAAGGATAAACTCCTTTTCCAAGAAGGCAAAGATGTTTGGCAACAAACACCTTTTTGTTCAGTAGGATTGTAGAAATAATATCCTAAACTTTCTTTAGGATATCCCACAAAAGTACACTTATCAGATCTAGTCCCAAGCTTATCATTTTGAAACCTTTTCACATAAGCTGGACATCCCCAAATCTTAACATGCTTAAGACTAGGCTTCCTCCCTGTCCACATCTCATATGGAGTCTTAGGGACGGATTTCGAGGGAACCTTATTTAGTAGATATGTAGCCGCTTTCTAGGCATATCCCCTGAATGACACTCGGAAGATCGGTAGAAACTCATCATGGAACGAACCATGTCCAACGTTGTTCGATTTCTCCTTTCGGATACACCATTCAACAGGGCGTCCTCGGTGGAGTCCATTGTGAGATTATACCATTTTCTTTGAGACAATTGAGAAACTCAACGGCTAAGTATTCATCACCTCTATCTAATTGAAGGATCTTAATACTTTTGCCCGTTTGTTTCTCTACTTCACTTCTGAACTCTTTGAACTTTTCAAATGATTCAGATTTGTATTTCATTAAATACACATATCCAAATCTTGAGTGATCGCCAAGAATGTAATAAAATAAGAATACCCTCCTCGTCGTTTCGTTGTCATAGGTCCACATACATCCGTGTGTACCAATGCTAACAACTCTATAACTCTTTCTCCTTTTCCACTAAAAGGAGATTTAGTCATTTTTCCCATGAGACAAGATTCACAAGTTGGATATGATTCATAATCTGATAGCTCTAGGAGCCCATCTTTATACAACTTTGATAATCTTGTTTCATTAATATGACCAAGTCTACAAATTACACATATAGGTATAATTAACATTATCTCTTTTCCTTTTATTAGTTTGTTCAATTTGAAGTATATTTTCATGCAAGTCAAGAATGTAAAGTCCATTTTGTAAATTACCAACACCATATAAAACATTATTCTTATAAATAGAACAACTATTGTTCTTTATTATAATGTCAAAACCATCCATATCCAATACGATATTGAAATAATGTTTCTAATAAGTGACTTTAATAAAATAACAATTATTTAAACTAATGGATTTGCTCAGAAGCGCGCTAAAACAATAAGTCCCTACAAACTAATGCAAAGAACCTTTGCTCCATTTCCTACTCGTAGGATCTACCTCATCCTTGTTCAAATTTCTACTTCCGACACTACCCTCAGATATTATTACATATGTGAGAACCACAAATAGGTATCCAATACCCAAGTAGAAGATCGACTTTCGTAAAAATTAATTTCAATCATAAACAAACCTTGATTAGGATTTGAAGCTTCTCCAAGCTTCTTCTACTTTTGTTCAAGAAGATATCCTTGCGCTCCTCTTCCAAAGACTTTCTTGTTGTTGAATGGAAGCAAATTCCTTTGCTAGCTGGATCAGGTTTCTTTTGATCCTTCACTTTCGCCCACATACATCCGTGTGTACCAACGCTAACAATTCTCAGATTCCTTAACCAGTCCGTGTATTTTGGTCCGGTCAGTTTGTTAGCATCAACTATGCTACGCAGTGAAATTAGTGAATGTGACATTTTCAAAATTCTGCAGGTAAAAAGACAATATTTTAGCAAACATTCATTTAATTAATTATCAAAATAAATTAGGTCTTATTTTATATTGGTATCTACCACTATTTTCTTCAAACTATATTACCCTCATGAATATAGGTCGGCAATATCTAATTAAAGATTTGCTAATGAGAATAAGAATCTCATTTCAAATGTATATAGCCTTGTGTGTGCACAACAAACTATATATAAATAAATAGGTAGACAACTCTTTGTCAATTACATCATCATGTAACTCCTTATATTTTGCCTCTTAAATCATAATGGTCAAGTGTGTGCACATCCTAACTAAAATGATTTAAGTTAAGTCATACCCAAAGATTTCCATATAAGTGAAGAGAAAATACGAATTTCATGTTATGTGCACAACAAAGCGGTAATGTTCAATTCCTTATAAACATCAAATGTAATAAAACAACATCTCAAATATTTAATACTACCATGTGTGTGCACAACAAACTCATATTAAATATTCAATGCTCTATTATTTTTATCATGCTAGAAGGCGACGTTCGATATTCCAAATATCTTTGAACGTTACAACTTAATATAATTTCATTGAGGAGTTTGTTATTATTAGTCTCATCTTGTTAAGCGCGCATGCAAATATATATATAAAATACGCGTCATATTATTAAACATGTGAAACATGTTTGCATAATATATAATATATAATACTAGCATGCACATATAGAATACTATATTTTATCTGGATTGATTATGGACTTTTATTCTAGTTTGGTTCACTAGAGCCACTAAGTGAACCAAAAGGTCAAACCCTAGGGTGCAAGAATAAACATTTAAATATAACTATTATATTTAAACCCAGACTCCATTACAAACGGGTCTTCAAGCACTCCTTGCTCTTTGATCTCCGGTTCTTCGAAAAATTCCAACTAATCCTATACAATTAAACTATTTAATTTAAATAGAAATCTTGATCAGCAGTCAAGGAGAAATACATAAGAGAGAGATAGAATTTACATAAAGAAGAAAACTGAAAAGAAAAGGCACGCAGAATCTCATTTAATAAAACTCATTCATTCAAACATCCAACCAAAATAAATTCAATCACATTGGTCAATAGTCCATAATCAATCTCATTTATTATCATACATATCATCATATGTATCAATAAATATAATCATTCCATATATATATGAGTATCATTTAATGGGCAATTTTAAGTTGCATGAAATCCAATTTCAAGATTAAAATAAACATTTTATTTTAATTATAAAATTATTAATATTATTATATATATATAACTATTATATATATATATATATATATATATATATATATATATAAAAAAAAGATTCCATCAAGACATCCAGGATACTAAGGATCTAATAGTATATATATATATATATATTATATATAAATATATAAACCGAAGTGTTATAAAAAAAACATATACTCCTGTGAGATGGTTCACGTTATCCATTATTATATAATAATAGATATACATAATATATATATATATATATATATATATATATATATAGTTAACGAGAACCAACACAGCCACCGGCCCACCGCCGAAAAAAAAAACAGGATTACCGAAAAAAAAAAAACGAGTCAGCGAATGAAATCGGCTATTCATTTTTTTTTTTTTAAGATAATAATTTTATACAACAAATTATGCCCAATAAATTATTCAAAATAATTTTATACAACAAATTATGTCTAACAAGTTTTCTCCCTTTCTCTCTCTAGATTATTGAGTGTATTTTGTGAGTTTCATTCATCAAATCATCTGAGTTTCCTTCAAATTTTTTATACCGATATTCCAATCAAGATCTTGATATTTTGAGGTAATCTGGATGTTATTTTCTTCAGAAATGATATTATTTCTTCAATATCATTATACCAAAATGTTGGTATGAACTTTTATCAAATTTGGAACTTTTTGTGTCAGGTTACTATTCACGATACTGATTATTATTCACGATACTAAGACTATTCATTCATTTAATCACTTGACTATTCAATCAAAAAATAAAATTTTCTTCTTTTGTCCAAGTTGTCTATTATGGTTACTATCTTTGATTGTATCCATGTTTTGATCATTATTTTGAATTCTACTTCAAAATTGGTTATTTCGAATATTATTGAACTCAGATAAACTGTAATATACTAATCCTTAGTATTTGATCTTTTATCTCACCTGATTCGCTTTTTTTAAAATATTTTTCATCATCCTCAATCATAAATGATAATACAAATGAATATCTTTGGCACAGTAGTGTAAAGATGAATGATTACTTAATGAATATCTTTGGCCAGTAGTGCAAAGATGAATGCGTGTTGAGATGAACACGACCAACCCATGATACAAATGAATATCTTTGGCCAGTAGTGCAAAGATGAATATTTGATTCAAGATGTATATTGATTGATGTTACAGGGATAAAATATTGATGATGGACTTTTAAATCTTAGAAGATAGTAGAATTCTTTCTCTACATGTCTCTTCTAATAGATTCATCAAGCTCACTGCAATTGTTGATCTAAAACTTGTTATCTATTATATTTTATCGATTCTCCTCGTCAAGACTAATGATAATTTGTTGTATATTATCTTAGTCATAATATTCTTTTTCTTGGGTTAGTTGAGCTCACCCTTTTTTTTCCATTTTCTCGTGAGACGAGAATATAATGAACTAGTCGGGGTCTTGAGTGATATTTTTAGTCAAAGGTGTTAGCGATCCTCACTATTTTATAAAATAGTGTTATAATAATTGTAATAAGGACTCCTTTTGAGTTTGTATACTTTCTAAGAGTAGAGAATATTTGTATTCAAACTCACAATGATTGGGTTGTTGTATTTTACACAACAATTGTATTAATGAAGTTGTAGTTGTTTCGTACTCAAGTTTTTTGGCGACTCATAATGGGTGATGTATACCTATTTTGGGGGCCACATTGGTATCGTAGCTTAGGATATGATCCCTGGCTAAGATGTGAGACAAGAACTAGGAGGGGAGAGACGGGGAATTTTCTTCGCTAGTATGACCTCACTAAGTTTATTTGGTCAGTCAGAGCATAGGGATAATATGTGACTTGTCAATTAACCCTTGTTTTGTGGCAATATTTGAGAATGGCAGCAGAGAACGTTAATAATGGAGTGAATGAGACTGTGGAGACACCTTTGATCACCACCCAGGGGAACGTGCAACAGGAAGGCAATATTCCTCTTGTAAACAACACTACCGAACAAATGATGAATGATGGGATGTTTAGAAGCTTTTTGCGATTCATGCAAAAACTAGATTTAGGAGACTCGTGCACAAAATACGGTGGAAATGCTAGCAATGTGCGCGGTTGGTCACAAACAAGCAGCCTCAAAGAGTTAGGACCACCGTAATTTAAGAGAAAGCGGGATCCGATCACGGCGGAAGCGTGGGTCAAGCAAATTACCAAGTTATTCGATGTCTTGGGATGCACGGAGAGGAATGTAAGGTTCCATTCGCCACCTTTATGTTTCATCAGTGAGGCGGACTACGGGGGGGAGTCTCGTGAAGTGTACCCAACTGACGCACTCAATACGTCTTGGGAAACGTTTAAATCAAGCATTTAATGACAAGTACTTTCCTGAAAGTATTCGTCATATGAAAGAGGTAGAGTTTATTAGACTGGAATAAAACAACATGACGGTATCCCAGTACGAGGCGAAGTTTGTAGAGTTATCCAGGTTTACACCTGATTTAGTAGAGAATGAGGAACGAATGACGAGGATGTTCCTGAGAGGTCTAAAGCCCGAGATTCAGCAATATCTTATCTCTCATAAATTTTCTTTATATTCAGATGTTGTAAACAAGGCACAATTATTAGAGCAAGATAATGAGTATGTTCAACCGAGGGAACACAACCAAGGTAATACCGGTGGCAGCGGTCATCGGACCAATGAAAACCAACAAGGAGGAAAACATTCGGACAAAAGCGGTAACCATTCTGGTGGAAATCGTGGCCGTAATAATAGAAGGAGCGAGTCAGGAGGAGATTTCAAAAGGAGAAGGTACAATAATGATAACGTGAAGACGTCACCACCAACATCAACTATTTCTAGGGGAGGAGAACAACCACCGGTCGTATGTTACAAATGCGGGAAAGAGGGACACATCAGCCCAAACTGCCCACAACAGTTCAAGGTATGTTATAACTGTGGAAAGGAAGGTCATATAGATAAAGATTTTCTTGTTGCGAAACCAAGTTCAACGGGGATAGTGACTCCGAAGGCTGTTCCGGACAAGTCAAAGTTGGTGGTTCCTGGAAGGGCGTTTGTCATGACTGCCCAAAACGCTAGGAACCCAAACGAGGTGATCATGGGTAAGCTAATCATAAACTCTTGCGCGTTTTTATACCTTATTAGATATCGGCTTCTACCCATTCTTTTATCTCTCCGCCAGTGCTCAACGCTTAAACTTGACCTCGGAGAAATTAGACTTTGACTTATCTCATTGAAACTCCGTTAGAGAAACTTTCGTTACATCTACTATTTATAAATCTTGCTTGATTCAAGTTGGTACCATCACATTACACAATCAATCCTTATTTCGCTGAAAATTCTTGCATTTGATGTGATTTTAGGGATTGATTGGTTAACCACGCATCATGCTAAAATTTATTATTTTCGTAAGGTTGTTAGTTTTCATATTCCTAACCAACCTGTTATGCGAATTCAAACAACTAAACCATTAAAGTCAATCACTGTCATTTCAAGCCATAAAGCTATTCGTTTATTGAAAAACGGATGTCAAGCTTTCTTAGCCCATGTCACGGACTTGAACAAAAACACGTCAAATTTGAATAAAATTTCTATTGTTAATGAATTTCCTGATGTATTTCCTGAAGAACTTCCCGGTCTACCCTCAGAACGTGAAGTTGAATTCTTTATTGACCTTGAACCTGGCACAAAGCCCATTTCTAAAACTCCATATCGAATGACTCCTATTGAACTTCAGGAGTTAAAGGTCCAACTACAGAAGTTGTTGGACATCGGTTTTATTCGTCCTAGTACATCTCCTTGGGGTGCTCCGGTGTTATTCGTAAAGAAGAAAGATGATAGTATGCGACTTTGTATCGACTATCGGGAATTGAACCATGTCACCATCAAGAATATGTATCCACTACCTCGCATTGATGACCTGTTCGACCAATTGCAAGGAGCACAATTCTTTTCAAAGATCGATCTTCGTTCTGGATATCATCAACTGAAGATTAAAACTGAGGATATTCCAAAGACTGCTTTCAGAACTCGGTACGGGCATTATGAATTCTTAGTCATGTCGTTCGGATTGACTAATCTCCTGCTACTTTCATGGATATGATGAACCATGTGTTCAAAGAATATTTGGATCAGTTCGTTGTTGTCTTTATTGATGACATCCTCATCTATTCCAAAAGCCGTGAAGATCATGAGCACCATTTGAAGCTAGTACTGCAAAGGCTTCGGGATAACAAGCTATATGCCAAGCTGAAGAAATGCGAGTTCTGGCTTGAGGAAGTATCATTCCTTGGGCACGTGGTGTCAAAACATGGAGTATCTGTCGACCCGGCGAAGATTGAAGCCATACAAAGTTGGGAGCAACCAAAGTCGGTGACTGAAGTACGTAGCTTTCTGGGCTTAGCTGGTTATTATCGGAGATTTGTGGAAGGATTTTCTCGAATCGCTACTCTGCTTAACTCACCGACTCGTAAAGATACAAAATTCGGTGAGCGAGGATTGTGAGAAGAGTTTTCAAGAACTCAAGAGAAGACTCATTTCGCACTGCTCGACAATACCATCTCGGTTCGGATGGATTTGTTATCTACAAATGATGCTTCGTGCAAAGGGTTAGGATGTGTTCTCATGTAACATGGGAAAGTCATAGCCTATGCCTCACGACAACTCAAAGAATATGAGAAGAATTATCCTACTCATGATTTGGAGTTGGCAGCAGTCGTTTTCGCATTAAAGATCTGGAGACACTACCTGTATGGGGAGAAAGTGGAGATCTATATAGATCATAAAAGCCTCAAATATTTCTTCACCCAAAAGGAACTCAACATGCGGCAACAACGTTGGCTCGAGCTGTTGAAAGATTACGACCATACCATCCAATATCATCCTGAAAAAGTAAACGTAGTAGCTAACGCATTGAGTAGAAGACCATATACGGGTACGAGTGCAATGTTGTTAACACAAAGGCCCATTTTGTACGACTTCCAAAGGATAGAGATAAAGATGAAGGCTCCAAGTACCCACGTGATGATATCAAACATACGAGTAGAACCGACTTTAATCGATAAAGTTAAAGCTGCTCAAGCTACAGACATGGAGCTGATGCGTATGAAGAAGAAAGTGCAAGAAGGTGCTATTCCAGAAGCACGAATCGATGAAGAAGGAATACTTGAGTCAACTCTGCACTTTGTGTTCCTAACGATTCTGACTTGAAACATAGAATCATGATGGAGGCACACAACACACCGTTTGCAATCCATCCTGGGAGTACCAAAATGTATCATGATCTTCGACATACATTTTGGTGGAGCAATATGAAAAGAGAGATCGCGGAGTTTATCTTGAGGTGTTTAACTTGTCAACGTGTAAAAGTGGAGCATCAAATGCCAAAGGGTCCATTACAACCACTTGAGATTCTGAAATGGAAGTGGGAACACATTACTATGGATTTCGTTACGGGTCTTCCCAAGGTTTCTCAAGGTATAGATGCGATTTAGGTTATTGTTGATAGATTAACTAAGTCTGCTCATTTCTTGCCTATACAGGAGACTTATTCCCTTGAACGTCTTACTAGTATGTACGTGAACGAGATTGTGAGATTGCATGGCATGCCAGTATCCATAGTTTTGGATCGTGACCCAAGATTCCCTTCACGATTTTGGGTTAGCTTGCAGAAAGCTATGGGCACGGATTTACGATTCAGTTCGGTATACCATTCTCAAACGGACGGACAATCAGAGAGGACTATTCAAACTCTTGAAGATCTATTAAGACTCTGTGTCCTAGATTTCAAAGGGAGTTGGGATAAGTACCTACCATTGGTGGAATTCTCCTACAACAACAGTTATCAGGCGAGCATAGGTGTGGCTCCATTTGAGGCGTTGTATGGAAGAAAATGTCATTCTCCAGTATGCTGGACGAGGTGGGTGAAGCAACATTATTGGGACCAGAGGTGGTACGCATGACTACAGAGAAGATCTAAACGATTCGACAACGTATACAAACGGCACAGGATCGACAAAAGAGTTATGCGGATTTTCATCGAAAGGACGTGGAATTTAATATTGGGGATCATGTATTGTTACGTGTTGCACCATAGAAGGGAGTTACAAGATTTGGGAAGAGAGGAAAGCTCAATCCAAGATTTGTTGGTCCATTTGAGATTCTTGACCGAATAGGAAATGTGGCCTATAGACTCGCATTACCTCCAAATATGTCTCATGTTCATAATGTTTGTCACATATCTATGCTTCGTAAATATGTTAAAGACCCGAACCACATTATTGAGTTAGAACCGCATTTAGATAGTCAAGATTTAACTTACGAGGAGGTACCTGTTAAGATCTTGGATAGGAAAGAGCATGTCCTACGTACGAAGGTTACACCACAAGTTAAGGTTTTATGGAGAAACCATGCTATTGAAGAAATGACTTGGGAGTTGGAATCAAAAATGAAAGCGAGGTATCCTCACCTTTTCGAAACACCAGGTACGTACGTCAATTTCGAGGATGAAATTTCATAAGGACGGGAGGTTGTAAGACCCCAATTTATTATGAATAAAATCAAATTTCCTTTATTTATTATTGTGATTAATAATGTGTTAATTTGATATAATATTTTGGTTATGAGTGAAATGTGCAAATTTTGTAAAATAAACAAGTGGTTATAAAATATTCTTTTTGTCGGGGAATATTCGTTTGGTCGTGGAATATTCTTTCTGTCGGGGAATATTCGTACGACGGCGCAACTATTTGTGGGCCCTATAACAGAATAACTGTAGAATAAAGAAAACGACAAATTTGAGTTTTTATAAATAATTACAGTAATCGCTATCTGTTAACACTATTGGAATACCCGGTGGGTAAAAGTAAAGTAATATGCGTTGTTGCACAAAGAAAGCACACCTGATTGCATGATTTTTTTTGATTATTGATTCTTATGAAGGAAGGCACTACTCAATAATTGTTACAGTAGTTACTGTTCAATATTTTATTTTATTGATTCAATAATTGATGCGTTGATATTTTTATATTATTGTTGTTTCAATAATTGTTACTGCACAGTATTTCCCATTATCAGATCAATAATTCATATTATTTGAATAATATTATTAGAGAACATTATTGGCAATGTCTAGAAAGTTCATCGAAGGAGAGGTTTGGTCACCTAATTGCAAGCGCCAAGAAGGAGAAATCATTATCTGGAAAGCCCCTTTCCTGGGAACTACTGGTTGTCATAAATGTGATTCTGTAATATTATTTGTGAATAATTAATTATTGATTCATATGATAAGGAAATATTTATTTTATGTGGATATAAATGTTGGATATATTTATTATGGTTAAAAATGAAGGAGTTAATGTTGAGGTGTTTTATCAGTATTTTTGTCGGAATGGAGGTATTAAAAATCAATCAGAGTTTTTGAGATATATTGCGGGGCTTATAATTTTTAATTCGACCGTTGGATCGTGGCTGAGTATATGTCCACAAATTTTGAACCGTTAAAAATGAACGTATGATTTTTTATGAATTTTACGAGATGACTGGTTCAGAAATTGTTGAAGTTGCAAAATTTGTCATTTTGGTGGAAAATTCTAGAATTGGTGGGCCCCACTTTTGGTTGGTGAAATTGTGCTGAGATTTTTATTCAAATGTGGTGGGTGGGAATAGTAGCGTAGTAAAGCCATCAAAGTCAGTAAGTTAAGTCTGCTTCAAATCTAAACATTTTCCTATAAATAGAGGGCTAAGTTAGAATTAAAAATCACACCGTAAAAACAAGTTTTCTCTCTCTCTCTCTAGATTATTGAGTGTATTTTGTGAGTATTTAGATACTTTGTGAGTTTCTATTCATCAGTGCAAGTTTCCTTCACCTTATACCGATATTCCGATCAGAAGTACTAATATTTTGAGGTAAGGGATGTTATTTTCTTTGTAAATGATATTATTTCTTCAATATCATTATACCAAAATGTTGGTATGAACTTTTTATCAAATTTGGAACTTTTTGTGTCGGGGTTACTATTCACATATACTGGTGATTATTCACGATACTCAGACTATTCAATCTAAAAATAAAATTTTCTTCTTTTTGTCCAAGTTGTCTATTATGGTTACTATCTTTGATTGTATCCATGTTTTAATCATTATTTTTGAATTCTGCTTCAAAATTGGTTATTTCGGAATATTATTGAACTTGTATAAACTGTAATACGAATCCTTAGTATTTGATCTTTTATCTCACTGGATTCGTTTTCTTTAAAATATTTTTCATCATCCTCAATCCTAAATGATAATTCAAATGAATATCTTTGGCCTATAGTGCAAAGATGAATGATTACCTAATGAATATCTTTGGCCCGTAGTGCAAAGATGAACAGTGTTGAGATGAACACGACCAATCGGTGATACAAATGAATATCTTTGGTCCAGAAAAAGAAGATGAATATTTGATTCAAGATGTATATTGATTGATGTTACAGGATAAAATATTGATGATGGACTTTTAAATCTTAGAAGATAGTAGAATTCTTTCTCTACTGACTCTTCTAATGGATTGTCAAGCTTTCACCGCAGCTTGTTGATCTAAAACTTGTTGTCTATTATATTTTATCGATTCTTCCCGTTGAAGACTAATGATAATTTGTTGTATATTATCTTAGTCATAATATTCTTTTTTCGGCTAGTTGAGCTCACCCTTTTTGTTCCATTTTTCTCTGGGAGGCGAGAATATAACGGAACTAATGCGAGTGCTTGAGTGATGTTTTCAATCGGTGGTGTTAGCAGTACTCACTATTTTATAAAATAGTGTGATAATAATTGTAATAAGGACTCCTTTTGAGTTTGTATACTCTCTAGTAGAGAATATTTGTATTCAAACTCACAGTATTGGGTTGTTGTATTTTACACAACAATTGTATTAATGAAGTTGTAGTTGTTTCTGTACCAAGTTTTTGGCGACTCATAATGGGTGATGTATACCTATTTTGGGGGCGTCACAGTTGGTATCAGAGCTTAGGGATATGATCCCTGGCTGAGATGTGAGACAAGAACTAGGAGGGGAGAGACGAGGAATTTCCTTCGCTAGTATGACCTCACTAAGTTTATTTGGTATTTATTTGGTCAGTCAGAGTATAGGGATAATATGTGACTTGTCAATTAACCCTTGTTTTGTGGCAGTATTTGAGAATGGCAGCAGAGAACGTTAATAATGGAGTGAATGAGACTGTGGAGACACCTTTGATCACCACCCAGGGGAACGTGCAACAGGAAGGCAATATTCCTCCTGTAAACAACACTACCGAACAAATGATGAATGATGGGATGTTTAGAAGCTTTTTGCAGTTCATGTAAAACTAGATGAGGGAGACTTGTGCACAAAATACGGGTGGAAATGCTAGCAATGCGCGGCTGGTCACAACCAAGCAGTTCAAAGAGTTGGGACCACCAGAATTTAAGGGAAAGCCGGATCCGATCATGGCGGAAACGTGGGTCAAGCAAATTACCAAGATATTCGATGTCTTGGGATGCACGAAGGAACAGAAGGTTCCATTCGCCACCTTTATGTTCTGCGGTGAGGCAGACTACTGGTGGGAGTCTGTGAAGCGTACCCAGCTTGACACACTCAATATATCTTGGGAAACGTTTCAGAAACTGTTTAATGACAAGTACTTTCCTGAAAGTATTCGTCATATGAAAGAGGTAGAGTTTATTAGACTCGAAAAAAACAACATGATTTTATCCCAAAGACGAGGCGAAGTTTGCGAGTTATCCGTGTTTAGCACTTTTGATTTAGTAGAGAATGAGGAACGAATGACGAGGATGTTCCTGAGAGGTCTAAAGCCCGAGATTCAGCAATTACCCCCTATATATAGGTTTCAAATTGTTGATGGTAAGCCAAAATGTATTTTAATTAATTACCTATTTTGTCTTTCTCCTTTTCACGTACCTAGTGTAAATCTTATTTATTTTAATTCCTTACCGTCTTTATGATTAATTTTATGTAATATAATTTTCTTGCAGCAGTTTGACAAATTTTCTTATATATATATAATGTTTATATTGTGTAGAACAACGAGATGGGATTTCTAGGAGTCGATCAACCCAACCAAAACCAAGCGAACAATAACGACAACTTCTCCATACAATCCTACTCAGGCTCAGCTTTAGGCTCTCGGTCTGGCTCTCTATAGGTTGATCACATGATGCTTTATGATCCTCAGCCAAGTTGGATGGTGCAACCTTACCCTACAGTTTCGGTATCTATTTGCCTTACATTCGATCTTCAAATAATTTATTTTTGTATAAATGTCCTTTCATGAATTGTGGATTGGCATGATCATGATCATTGGTGTTATAATTGAATATCTTTGGCCTAGGGCAAAGATAAATTGGTCGACATGATTATGATCAAGAACTGTTGATGACATGATTATGAACAAGAGCTTGAATTGATATAATTATAATTTTTGGTGTTACAGACCAAGACAGGTGATGAAATTTCTCTTTGAGGAATTGTTTATTATTATTACAAGGATATAATATAAATTTTGAATTTTTTCAATTTGAGAAGATAATAGACATTATGATCTATTTGACTCCTCTAAAGCTATGATTTAGTAGTGATCTTGACACTCTGCAGTTGTCTGGTTTACATTACGATTTCGATCTACGATCGATCGGTTCACTTCTACGATCGATCGATCAATCCACTCTCGATTGGGTGATTCACTCTCTACGATTTCACTTTCTATGACCGACTTGTTCACTCTACGAATCGAAAGCGATCTACTTTAAGATTAGTTGGTTCACTCTACGATTTATGGAGGAAGTTTCACTCTATTAATTGGAGTTAACTTATGAATATGGGATTGGGTCTGACTTGGAGCATTGAGTGTAACGCCCCCAAATTTGGGTATCTTTATGAAAGTAGTGAGCACTCAAGCCAATCACATTAGATGTGATCAGCATTTACTTTGTAATCTTTGAATTTCCTATTAACCAGCCTGCAGAACAATCGCTATTCAATCCGACATCAAATACTATCATTGAACTATTATTATAATTTTTTAAATTTGTTTAATTTTTTATTAATACGTTAATTTTATAATAAAACAAAGGTCGTAATTGGCACGGGATTATTAGCTAGTTGAGAACCATAGTCATAACTCCCTACCTGCCCTTCTCATGTTACCAAAACGATACCGTTTTTTAAGAAGTCAAACGGTAAAATTTAAAATTAATTTGATTTAAATTTTCATTTAGAAACAAAAAAAATAATAATATGTAATTATATTTTTGAATAATTTACAATATTTATCATAATACTCAACAAAATAAAATAAATTTATGTCTATTTTTGAATCCAAAAATGCCACAAATTGACATTAAAATCTCAAATTTAAAATCTTTTTGGAAACATATTAAGTAATTAGAAGTCAAATTTTAAAATAATTCAATTTATCATAATGCAAAAAACAAAAAACCAAATTTCACTATATATAATCACTTAGCTAAATTTAAAGGAGACAATAGTAATTTTGCTACCATATATCACGAACATAGATCTACTAGTCTAAACATGATGTCCAAATAATAACATACATGCCCAACAGAAAACACAATACATGTGACGAAGGTTCTCTATAAATATCACCTAATTTTCCTCTCTTTCTACGCCTTTCTACTTCATTTCACTTTATTTCATCTGATGCGAAAGGTATCCATCTCTCTCTAGTGACACTTTATATACATTTTTGTACATCTTTTCATGATCTTGGGTATTATAGTTGCTATATTTAAGTTAATCCATCCCCCCTCTCTCTCTCTCTCTCTATATATATATATATATATATATATATATATATATATATATATATTGTGACGACCCCAAAATAAGTCCATTCCATCCAACCCATTCTGAGTCGCCAAATACATGGTACAGAAAATAACTACAACTTTATTACAATAATTGTCGTGCAAAATACAACAACACATATACTGTGAGTTTGGATACAAATATATACCAAATGTGACACATGTCCCAACCGTGGACAACACCTCACAGTGACACCTTACATAAAGGTGTAGTCAAAAACTGTTTTAGAAACTAAAATCTTTGGGAAGTGCTCAAGGAAACCTTCGTACATGAGAGGCCATGCTTCTAGGTTATGATAGATATCATATGGCCACAGAATTATCCTTGGTTGACCCAATAGACCCCAAAGAAAAACAAGAAGATTACTATCATATTCTTCCCAATGGTGAGTCTTCTCTTGACTTATCATTATCTCCACTGTCTCAAATTGAGAATTATACTTCAAACAAACACCAAGATTATATAGGTAGTGCTCGTAAATATATTCAGCAAGTGGATGAGCACAACCTTGTCTTATGATGACACGAGGTTGTATGTCTTTAGACATCTTGTATGATAGTGGCAAAACACCCTTTCAACGTTGGGTTTGCCTCTCCCTATATGATTCACCAAATATAACTACTAAAAGATGTATACAACATACTTGTCTATACTGTTTAGGGAGAACTCAACAGCTAGAGACCACCGCTCTATTCCCTTGTTACCCCCGCTCGACCCAGCTACACTTTTATTACCTGAAAGGAATTGTGAAGCAAAAGGGTGAGCACAATTAGCTCAGTAAAGAATATCATAACTTAAGATAATTAAATTATCAATAGCCTTCATCAATAACAAATCAGAGATTTAGAACATATGGTAGATGATAAAAATTTCAACCATAGTTGCAACGGAACGAGCAATCCATTAGAAGAGTCAAATAGACCATAAAGACTATTATCTTCTCCACATTAAAAGTCCACCAACAATGTTTTATCCCTGTAACATTAATCAACAGTTCATTTCCACAATTATATAATAACTCATAATCATAATTGTAATTCTAAATTCCTCCTCGCATTCAAGATGAAGATAATTTTTATCACATGTCTTTACCTGAAACATCAAAGATCATGGTTATACCAAATCACAGTTGCTGTTCATAATCATACTAATAAATTCATCTTTGCACTACGGGCCAAAGATATTCATCCACAGCTCATCTTCGCACTAATCGCCAAAGATATTCAATAACGGTCATCTTTGCACTACTGACGCCAAAGATATTCATTAACAGCTCATCTTTGCACCATCGCCAAAGATATTCATCAACAATTCATCTTTGGACTACAGGCCAAAGATATTCCTCAACAGTTCATATTTGCACTACAAGCCAAATATATTAATATCTCAAAGAAATATATAATCATTTCAGAATTTATATAAACAATAATTATAACCATGTTGATCAATTCACCTTTGCACTTAAGCTAAAGATATTCAATTATAAATTCAATAGTAATGATCATACCAGTCACAATTCAACTTTTCACTACTGGCCAAAGAGAACCCTAGTCATGATCATACCAATAATCTACTCATCTTTACACTCCAGTGAAAGAGAATTTCAACATCAGGGTTATAAAAATATTATATATGATAATAAAATCAATATAATCAATATATAGTTTTAATCTCCAGAGTAATATTCATAAATCAACTATAGTTTGGTTAGAAAAAGAAACTAATTTTGTAGTGAATAGTACCCGTGAATAGTAATGCGTGAATAGTAACTCATGAATAGTAACTCATGAATAGTAACTCGTGAATAGTACTCCGTATTCGTACATAGTACCGTATACGTAAAAAATGTCATATACATGAATAGTGCCGTATACGTGAATAGTAACTTCGACTCAAAAAGGTAGAAATTCCACAATAAGATCCATACCAATATGTCAGTATAATGATATTGAAAGAATAACATCATTATGAAGAATATAACATCCCTTAATATCCCTTACTATCCCTTACTATCCCTTACCTCAAAAGAGCAGCACTTCTGACTGGATATCGGATATGACGCTGAAGGAAACTTGCACTGATGAATATCAACTCACCAAGTATGTAAATACTCACAAAATACACTCAATAATCTAGACAGAGAAAGAGAGAAAACTTGTTTCTGGTGTGATTTTCAATTCTAACTTAGCCCTCTATTTATAGGAAAATTTTAGCAGACTTGACCTGCAACCTGATGGCTTTACCTGCTACTATTCCCACCCACCACATTTGAAATAAAATTCAGCACATTTCTTCACCAACCACAAGTGGGGCCCACTCAATTCTAGAATTTTCCACCAAAATGCTAAATTCGGATACTTCAACAATTTCTGAACCATTCACCTCTTAAAATTCATAACAAATCATACGTTCATTTTTAACGGTTCAAAATTTGTGGACATATACTCAACTTATATATGTATAACATATCCAAAAATTACAACGATCCAACGGTCGGATTAAAAATTATAACTCACGCAATATATCTAAAAAATAATGGTTTAATTTTTAATACCTTCATTCCGACAAAAATACTGATAAAATACCTCAACATTAATTCCTTCATTTATAACCACATAAATAAATCCATCATTTATATCCACATCAAATAAATATTTCCTTATCATATAAATCAATAATTAATTATTCACAAATAATATTACGTAATCACAATTATGACAACCAAAGTAGTTCCTCAGGAAGAGGGGGCTTTCAATAAGAATTTCTCCTTATTGGCGCCAATTAGGTGACCAAACCTCGTCCTCGATGAACTTTCTAGACATTGCCAATAATGTTATCTAATAATATTATTCATATAATATGAATTATTGATCTGATAATGAGAAATATTGTGCAGTGATAATTATTGAAACAACAATAATATAAAATATCAACGCAACAATTATTGAATCAATAAAATAAAATATTGAACAGTAATTACTATAACAATTATTGAGTAGTGCCTTCTTATGTAAGGATCAATAATTAAAAAATACTGTGTAAAACCGTGTGCTACTGTGCAAACACGCGTATTACTGTATTTTAACCACCGGGTATTCCAATAGTGTTAATGGTAACGATTACGCCATTATTTATAAAAACTCAATTTTTGTCGTTATCTTCATCCGACAGTTATTTTGTTATGGGGCCCACAAATGGCTACGCCGTCGTACGAATATTTCCCAACAGAAAGAATATTCCACGACTAAACGAATATTCCCCGACAACAATGAATATTTTATAACCACTTGCGTATTTTGAAAATTTTCATATATTACCTTTAACTTTAAAATTTTATCAATTTAACTATTTACTAAATAGAAAAATTGAATACTTTAATTTCATAAAATTCGGGGTCTTACATATATATATATATATATATATATATATATATATATATTTGATTGGCATTACCGAGTCTCTTTAATTGCGACATTCTCAATTTTTTAGGCATACATAAAGATATTCACAAGAAGAGGAGCTAGATAGATGTCAATGGCAAATGTGAGTATACTGCTTCTAACTTTCATGTTTTTTTAACATAAGCTCATTTTCTTTTTTATGCTCGATGAGATTTGAAGAGTAAATTTTGTTTGTTTCTTGCTTTTTAGACAAAACCTAGAAGTTTCTAACGCTATATTTGCTAAGATTGCCTTATTTATAAAAAAAATACAAAAAATCAGAAAGGGAAAAAACACATGACGATAAAATATATAGTTTTAAATGTAACATTTGATTTTTTTTTTTAATTTTTTAAAAATCTATTTAGATAATATTTTGATCTCTAATTAATTGATGTGACCCCCCAGTTTCCCCCTATATATAGGTTTCAAATTATTGTTGGTGAGCCAAAATGTATTTTAATTAATTACCTATTTTGTCTTTCTCCTTTTCACGTACCTAGTGTAAATCTTATTTATTTTAATTCATTACCGTCTTTATGATTAATTTTATGCAATATAATTTTCTTGCAGCAGTTTGACAAATTTTCTTATATATATAATGTTTATATTGCGTAGAACAACGAGATGGGATTTCTAGGAGTCGATCAACCCAACCAAAACCAAGTAAACAACAACGACAACTTGTCCATACAATCTTACTCAGGCTCAGCTTTAGGCTCTCGGTCTGGCTCTCAACAGGTTGATCACATGATGCTTTATGATCCTCATCCAAGTTGGATGGTGCAACCTTACCCTACAGTTTCGATATCTATTTGCCTTACATTTGATCTTCAAATAATTTATTTTTGTACAAATGTCCTTTCATGAATTGTGGATTGGCATGATCATGATCAGTGGTGTTATAATTGAATATCTTTGGCGTAGGACAAAGATAAATTGGTCGACATGATTATGATCAAGAACTGTTGATGAAATGATTATGAACAAGAGCTTGAATTGATATAATTATAATTTTTGGTGTTACAGACCAAGACATGTGATGAAATTTCTCTTTGAGGAATTGTTTATTAGTATTACAGGGATATAATATAAATTTTGAATTTTTCTCAATTTGAGAAGATAATAGACATTATGATCTATTTGACTCCTCTAAAGCTACGATTTAGTAGTGATCTTGACACTCTACAGTTGTCTGGTTTACATTACGATTTCAATCTATGACTGACTGGTTCACTCTACGATTGATCAGTCCACTCTACGATTGGCTGATTCACTCTACGATTTCACTCTATGACTGACTTGTTCACTCTACGACTGAGCAGTCTACTTTAAGATTAGTTGGTTCACTCTACGATTTGTGGGGGGGAAGTTTCACTCTATTAATTTGAGTTAACTTATGAATATGGGATTGGGTCTGACTTGGAGCATTGAGTGTAACGCCCTCAAATTCGAGTATCTTTATGAAAGTAGTATGCACTCAAGTCAATCACATTAGATGTGATCAACATTTACTTTGTAATCTTTGAATTTCCTCTTAACCAGCCTGCAGAATAATCGCTATTCAATCCGGAATCAAATACTATCATCGAACTATTATTATAATTTTTAAAATTTATTTAATTTTTTATTAATACAATAACTTTATAATAAAACAAAGCTCGTAATTTGCACGGGATTATTAGCTAGTTGAGAACCATAGTCATAACTCCCTACCCGCCCTTCTCATATTACCAAAATGATACCATTTTTTAAGAAGTCAAACGGTAAATTTTAAAACTAATTTGATTTAAATTTTCATTTAGAAACAAAAAATAATAATATGTAATTATATTTTTTGAATAATTTACAATATTTATCATAATACTCAACAAAATAAAATAAATTTATGTCTACTTTTGAATCCAAAAATGCCACAAATTGACATTAAAATCTCAAATTTAAAATCTTTTTGGAAACATATTAAGTAATTAGTAGTCAAATTTAAAATAATTCAATTTATCATAATACAAAAAGACAAAACCAGCTCACTATATATAATCAATTAGCTAGATTTAAAGGAGACAATAGTAATTTTGCTACCCTATATCACGAACATAGATCTACTAGCCTAAACAAGATGTCCAAATAATAACATACACGCCCAACAGGAAACACAATACATGTGACGAAGGTTCTCTATAAATATCACCTAATATTCTCTCTTTCTACGCCTTTCTACTTCATTTCACTTTATTTCATCTGATGCGAAAGGTATCCATCTCTCTCTAGTGACACTTCATATACATTTTTGTACATCTTTTCATGTTCTTTGGTATTATAATTGCTATATTTAAGTTAATACATCCCCCTCTCTCTCACTTTCTCTCTCTTTCTCTCTCTCTCTATATTTATATATATTTGATTGGCATTGCCGACTATCTTTAATTGCGACATTCTCAATTTTATAGGCATACATAAAGATATTCACAAAAAGAGGAGCTAGATAGATGTCAATGGCGAATGTGAGTATACTGCTTCTAACTTTCATGTTTTTTTAACATAAGCTCATTTTTTTTATGCTCGATGAGATTTGAAGAGTAAATTTTGTTTGTTTCTTGCTTTTTAGACAAAACCTAGAAGTTTCTAACGCTATATTTGCTAAGATTGGCTTATTTATAAAAAAAACACAAAAAATTAGAAAGGGAAAAAACACATGACGATAAAATATATAGTTTTAAATGTAACATTTGATTTATTTTTTTGAATATTTTTAAAAATCTATTTAGATAATATTTTGATCTCTAATTAATTGATGGGACCCCCCCAGGTGGGGGCTTAAAATTTCTCTCTATATATAGGTTTCAAATTGTTGATGGTAAGCCAAAATGTATTTTAATTAATTACCTATTTTGTCTTTCTCCTTTTCACGTACCTAGTGTAAATCTTATTTATTTTAATTCCTTACCGTCCTTATGATTAATTTTATGCAATATAATTTTCTTAAAGATTTTGACTAATTTTCTTATATATATATATATATATATATATATATATATATATATATATATATGAGAGGATCAAGTAGACCTCTTAAGTAGTAAAACTCTCTTAAATAATAGAATTTTATCAAAAGCAGCGTAGTTTTGATAAGGCGCGGATGTATTTTTGTAAATACCATGCCACCGCCAGATTTACAAAAAATGCCATCGCGTCTTATCAAAACTACGCTGCTTTTGATAAAATTCTATTATTTAAGGCATTACGCTATTTAAGAATTCTATTCTTGATCCTTTCTGTATATATATATATATATATATATAATGTTTATATTGTGTAGAACAACGAGATGGGATTTCTAGGATTCGATCAACCCAACCAAAACCAAGCAAACAACAACGGCAACTTCTCCATACAATCCTACTCAGGCTCAGCTTTAGGCTCTGGGTCTGGCTCTCTACAGGCTGATCACATGATGCTTTATGATCCTCAGCCAAGTTGGATGGTGCAACCTTACCCTACAGTTTCAGTATCTATTTGCATTACATTCGATCCTCAAATAATTTGTTTTTGTACAAATGTCCTTTCATGAATTGTGGATTGGCATAATCATGATCAATGGTGTTATAATTGAATATCTTTGGCCTAGGGCAAAAATAAATTGGTCGACATTATTATGATCAAGAACTGTTGAATGACATGATTATGAACAAGAGCTTGAATTGATATAATTATAATTTTTGGAGTTACAAACCAAGACAGGTGTTGAAATTTCTCTTTGAGGAATTGTTTATTAGTATTACAGGGATATAATATAAATTTTGAATTTTTCAATTTGAGAAGATAATAGACATTATGATCTATTTGACTCCTCTAAAGCTACGATTTAGTAGTGATCTTGACACTCTACAGTTGTCTGGTTTACATTACGATTTCACTCTATGACTGACTGGTTCACTCTACGATTTATCAGTCCACTCTACGATTGGCTGATTCACTCTACGATTTCACTCTATGACTGACTTGTTCACTCTACGACTGAGCAGTCTACTTTAAGATTAGTTGGTCCACTCTACGATTTGTGGAGGGAAGTTTCACTCTATTAATTGGAGTTAACTTATGAATATGGGATTGGGTCTGACTTGGAGCATTGAGTGTAATGCCCCCAAATTTGGGTATCTTTATGAAAGTAGTGAGCACTCAAGCCAATCACATTAGATGTGATCAGCATTTACTTTGTAATCTTTGAATTTCCTATTAACCAGCCTGCAGAATAATCGCTATTCAATCCGGCATCAAATACTATCATCGAACTATTATTATAATTTTTTAAATTTGTTTAATTTTTTATTAATACATTAATTTTATAATAAAACAAAGGTCGTAATTGGCACGGGATTATTAGCTAGTTGAGAACCATAGTCATAACTCCCTACCCGCCCTTCTCATGTTACCAAAACGATACCGTTTTTTAAGAAGTCAAACGGTAAAATTTAAAATTAATTTGATTTAAATTTTCATTTAGAAACAAAAAATAATAATATGCAATTATATTTTTGAATAATTTATAATATTTATCATAATACTCAAAAAAATAAAATAAATTTATGTCTATTTTTTAATCCAAAAATGCCACAAATTGACATTAAAATCTCAAATTTAAAATCTTTTTGAAAATATATTGTGGGCCCAGGTACAAAATTAGGGTTCACATAACCTAATTAAAATAAATGAACAATTAGGGTTCAACGACCTCATTAAATGTACAATTAGGGTTCCACGACCTCATTAAATGCACAAATTAAGGTTCGCATAACCTAATTAAATGAATACGGATAAGTCATAAATAAAGGGGCTAGACCCGGGAGAAGCCTCCACGTGTCCCGAGGCAGAAGGCTCGTGGAGGCGTCTCATTTTGGGAATTAATTGAGGGATTGGATGGGTGACTAGAAGGACAGGGCGATATGGGCATTATTCTAATGACTAAAGAGTATTTCTGGAATTTCCCTGAAGATACGTGCCCGACATATGATTACTTAAATTCCAGGAAGCTCTATAAATACCCCTTCCATTCTATGAAGGAATGGACCTCTCTTCAGACTCAGGACTTGGACTCTTGGAAGATCAAAGGACTCTTTTGGTGACTTAAGGCTAGTATATTCCACCTAAAAGCACTAAAAGGGTTTGGACATCCTCTCAACTCGAAGGACTCAAGAAGGCTCTTGGAATCCCTGCTACCTTAACATGGTTCCCGGATTCTAGGAGTTCTGCCACGCGTCGTTGGAGTAATCGCCAACCTGTCGTTCTCTCCTCTTCAATTAACCAATCAATTTTGTGCTCTTCGTGGATTTCTCTCCTCCTCAGCCAATACGAAACCCTAAACATAGCAAGGTACAATTTCCTTGCCCGTATTTATTTGGCGACTCTGCTGGGGAGGTGTAGAATTCGTGAAGGGTATGCCCACAACTCGAAGTGGGAGAACTACAGGAAGAGCTACTTCACCAACAAATAGCATTACCTCACCGGGTCCTGTTCGACGGCAAGCAAGTCAAACTTTCCAAGGCGTGAATCTAAATCTCGATCAACCCATACTTGATGACGCATCGAAAGGAAGTTCAACATCACCATACATGGTTGAGCAACAACCAGCGAATGTCAGGCAGACAGGCGCGGGAAGGCAAACTGAGGAAGAAAGTGGAGAGCAGACAAATATTGTGCAACTGGAGATACTCAAGGTGTTGGGTAGGACAAGGGATGATGATGGCTATGATGCTAGAGATGCAGAAGAAGTAAGAGAAAATGGGAAATTTTCGTCAGCAGTTGATGCAGATCCCCGCCTTCAAGGCCATGTTCCCAGACAATTCACAGGGAGAACAAGCAGGAGTGGAGGACAACAACAACGATAGCAACAATAAGGAGAATCAGACTGCACCCCCATTGACGGAGAATCAGTCCGTGCCAATCATCCACTTGGAACCTCAGAACAGTGGGGACGTGCCATAACCCAGACTAGAAGTCAGCCAACCTCAGACAAACATCAATCCGATTACTATCCCCGCATTTTCACAAGTACAGATACCAACCATCTCAAGCCTCGTTCAACAAACTAGCCCACAAGTACAACTGATACAGAATTTACACAATGCAAGTGTGCATCAACCAATCTCTCTACCATACACACCGCTGATACAGCAGTATATCACAACACCCCAGAGAGTTCACGCTACAAGCCAGTACGTGACGAAGGATGATATGATCGACGTGATCAATCAACTTCATAGACAGACATCTCAACCCTCGGAGTTGGACTTTACTCCTCCTTACCCTGCACACATTCGGAGGCAACCCTACCCGACAGGGTATATTGAGCATCCCCCGCAGTTTCCAAAATACAACGGGGAGAAAGGAAACGCCAGAGAACATATTGCAAGGTTCGTAGAGTCGATGTCTCCGTGGTTGGGATATGATGAAGTGAACAACCACAACTTGTTGATGCAGGAATTCAACAAAACTTTGACAGATAGTGCCTTTAGTTGGTACTAAAGCTTGGAGAAAGGATCAGTCCATGATTGGGATGATCTAAAATTGTAATTTTTTAAGAAATTTTTCTATGTACAGAAACAGGTAACCATCATAGAGCTCATGTGATTCAAGCAGAAGTCAAATGAGGAGCTGTCAGATTACGTGGATAGGTTCAGGGTCCAAGCACAGAAGTGTGCAGAGCCAATTGAAGAAAAGAACTTGGTTAGCATATGCAACAATGGTGCTTTAGACGCCTTCAAGCCCCACCTCATTACCAAGGCGTGTGATTCATTTGCGACCCTCTCATCTTTTGCACAAGACTTGGGGGGAATCATGACATTCCCCACCAACCATGCGATGGATACATGGAAGAGCAAGAGGACAGCAACTGTGGCTTTGGCAGATTCTCAATCAAAACCACAAGGGGGCAAGAGGGAGAAGAATGAGAAATTTGAACAAAGCAGAGAAAAGCATGGGGACAAGTATACCAGAAAGCCAGTTCCGGAGGCTATCACATGCAGCGAGAAGGCGTTCAGGAGCTTGTACGAACAATGGGTCGAGCACAGAGTGGTGAAACCTCCAAAGCCTCGGTTGGTTATAAGGGAAGAAATGAAAAGAAGACCAGACTTCTGTGTATACCACCAATACATAGGGCATTCCACTATTGACGGTTACAGTCTGCGGAGGATATACCATGAGAAATCTGCGATCGGGGAGATTGAACTAGGAGAAGAAACGTGCAACACTATCACCCATGGTGTAGTCTCAGAAGTCAAGAACTCAAATACTGGCTATACGTACCATCAAAAAACTCTAAACTACAGATGAATTAAAAAAATCCACCCCAAGATGGTGGTCCACCAAAAATGGTGGTTTAAGTCCTCAAGAATATCTTTTGCCAAGTAATTGGATGACCAAGGGAGGAGGCACAAGAATTGACGAATTAAAAAAAAATCCACTCAAGATGGTGGTCCACTCTAAATGGTGGTCAAGTCCTCGTAAACTGCACTTGCCAAGAAATTGGACAACCCAAGTGACGAGGCACCCGATTTTAAGTCCTCGTAGACTGCACTTGCCAAGAAATTGGACGACCCAAGTGACGAGGCACCTGATTTCAAGTTCTCGTAGACTGCATTTGCCAAGAAATTGGATGACCCAAGTGATGAGGCACCCAATTTCAAGTCCTCGTAAACTGCACTTGCCAAAAAATTGGATGACCCAAGTGACGAGGCACCCGAGTGTTACACTTTATCATCAAAAGTGAATGAGACACCTGACTATAAGCCTTCAGACCCGAAAAGTTATACTTTTAACTTTAATAAAAGTAATTGAGGCGCCTGAGTATAAGCCCTCAACCCTGAAAAAGTTACACTTTATCTCTAAAAGTGGTGAACGTTATGCTTTCACCGACAAAAGCAATATTTATTATATGAAACATTATGCTTTTCATTAAAAACAATTTTATTATCAATAAATTGACAAACTTTCACTTATACTTGAATGTTTTTTTAAATTTCTTAAAAAAAAAGAAAAGAAAAGAAAAGTATAGATTCAAGTGTTAGTTTGTATTAAATAAATGTACATGATTTTCTGATACAGGAAATGGGAAAAAACTACGAAAGTTCATGATCTAAAGGTCATGACCTGTCGAATTAAAGATAGAGGAATACCTAAAGCTGGGTCTTCATGGCTATCAAGTCTTCGTGGCTATCAGCAGGCCTTCGAGGCTATCAGCAGGCCTTCGATGCTATTAGGCCTCCGAGGCTATCAGCAGGTCTTCGATGCTATCTTCAGACCTTCAAAGCTAGCAGGCCTTCACGAAATTCTTGGTTCTCAATGACTTCTTGATTCTAAAAAAAGAGAAATTCCAAGAGAGGGTAAGAAAAATTTGATCGAAGATTTTCAAAATATCCCAAGAGAGCTCCTCTAAGGTTCGCCCTTCTAGGGTTTGCTCCCCTAGAGGTTTCCTCTCCTAGGACTTTCGTTGGCAAGGCTCGCAAAACATCAAGCCCCGCAAAGTGTTCAGACACTGGAATCAAGACCTCAACACTTACAATATTTTACGCGATCATCTCACCAAAGGCATGACTCACGCGCAGGGGGCAAATGCTTACTGATAGATTGGTAGATGACATAGACCTCCTCCAAAGTAGAGGTGCTTTCCCCCAAGCCATGACGAATAAAGAATGTCATGTTGGATATAAATGACATGTAGAGAAGCACCATGGTCCTGCTGGATACGAATGTCCTTGCATAGCTTGACGCACTGAAGAATGTCGGCTCTTTCTTTAGTATACCCACATAGTCAACATTCCCAAGTACCTCGTTGATCCAATGATGCCATTCCTAAAGGAGGCTAGATGAATCAGACAAGAAGTGAAGGGAACTAAAAGAGTACTCTTATTTTTCCATGCATAGACAGGGAATGCGATCGGAATGGGGAAGGTCATCCCAACCTCCACAAGCTGCTGCATATAGAAACAAGCATTCCTTATCTGGAAGAGGAAGAATTGTACGGTCATAAGTCTGGACTTGCTCCCAAACGATGTCAGAAAGACCAAAGAGGGGATCCCTTCCCCAATCATTGAGAAGCGGGGCCTCCTTGGTTGTTCCCAAGTCTGCAGAATGATCAACGGGGAGGGCCTGTAAGAAAAAAAAGTATTCAGCATAAGGGATCTAGAAAGCAAAGAAAGGATGTCAAGTAAAGTATTTGAACTTGAAGTACTCACCATAGCAAAGAGGAATGTCCAAGAGTTAAGCTTCAAAACACTTGAAAAGAAGAAGAAACAATGTCATAAAGAGTTAGGGAGTACATTTATGCAAGAAAAAAAATTCTCAAAATTTCCAAAAAAACTTCGGACGGCCAAAAGTTATCCTTCGGAGCATTTTTTGGACTTATAATGGCATACATCATGGCCGTTGGTGATGAATTTTGTAGGGCTCATCGCTACGGTCGTTTTGATATATTACGGGCCCCAAAACTCCAAACGAATCAAAAGTTACGCTTCAAATAGTAACTACTCATCCCGAACTTCATTTTTTCGCCCAAAACATAGATTTCCCCCTAGGGTTCGCCCCCTAGGGTTTGGCCCTCCTAGGGTTTGGCCTCCTAGGGTTCGCCCCCTAGGGGTTTGGCCATTTGCAGCGGTTTCACTACATGTAGAGCATTTTTTTTCTTCCTTCGTGGACAAAACGTCTAGTCTTTCTTTATTACCCGAGGGAAAAAACCGAGATGTTATCAAGGTGATGGGGCTCAAAAGACAAAAGAAAGATTGGGGAGTCCTAAAATAATAATAATAATAATAATTGTAGGGTTCGGCCCCCTAGGGGCTGTTCCCTCTCTTCATTCCTTTGATGAGGTCCTGTTGCTCCATAAATCAACTGCTTGGAATGAGTGCTCCTTCGCCGCAAAAATTCTAGCATTTCTTTGATGAATTCCGAGGGAAAAAACCAAGATATGATCAAGGTGATGGGGCTCGGAAGCACAGAAAGACTACAATTGCCTAAAATAAAAAAAAAAAGAAATAGAGGAAGCAAGTCAAGAAAAATAGAAAAAGGAATGAAGCTCCAAGGCTCGGGTTCCCCATAGGGTTCGGCCCTATAGGGTTCAACCCCTAGGGTTTGGCCCTATAGGAAGGAATCCTCATTATTACCTCTCGCCTGAGTTAAAGAACGTCTCCTTGTTGCTCACTTGATGATCTTCCTGGCTCGTAGGAAGAAAGAAAATTTAAAATGAAGCAAGACAAAAAGTGAAAACTTGAATGGCTTGAAAGATGCATATATATAAATACATGTATATGTTTTCAAGTATGCTTGCACCACAAGAAGAAGCAGTTACCATTCTCCTATTAAGGGAAGGATTTGATCTAGTTTCCAAAAGATAAGTTGATTTGATCTTGCTTCTGAATAGAAATATATAAATATTATTTCCTAAATATAGAACAGATTTGATTTTTGATTTTATTCCCAATAAAGGGAAATTTTGAAATATATGTTTGATTTTCCTTCTTAATGATAATAAGGAAGGATCTTGTCTTCAAAATCAAATAAAGAAAGATTTAATTTTATTTCCAAAATAAAATTAAGATTTGATTTGATAAAAAAAGGAAAGATTTAGTGTACCAAAAGAAAGATTTTATTATATTAAATTTTATTTGGTAACATTTGATGATCTTCGCCTTGTTTTTAATTTCCAGAAGAAAAAATAATAACGAAACAAATTTTTGGGCAATCTATGGAAAGATTTTCAGAAGATTTTTTGATATGTCCAAGGAAGAGCCTTCCTAGTTTTTGCCTCCCGAGGGTTTAACCCTAAGGGTTTGGTGTCCTAGAGGTTCCCTCTTCTAGGATCCTTATCTTCAAGACTTGTAAAGTGGAGTCCTGCAAAATCATTTAAAAACTCGAAGTATTCTTGCACGATCGTCTATTTGGGAATGCGACTCACGTGTAGGGGGCAAATGTGGGCCCAGGTGAAAAATTAGGGTTCACATGACCTAATTAAATTAAATGCACAATTAGGGTTCCACGACCTCATTAAATGCACAATTAGGGTTCCACGACCTCATTAAATGCACAAATTAGGGTTTGCATAACCTAATTAAATGAAGACGGATAAGTCAAAAATAAAGGGGCTAGACCCTGGAGATGCCTCCGCGTGTCCCGAGGCAGAAGGCTCGTGGAGGCGGCTCGTTTTGGAAATTGATTGAGGGATTGGATTGGTGGTTAGAAGGACAGGGCGATATGGGCATTATTCTAATGACTAAAGGGTATTTCTGGAATTTCCCTGAAGACATGTGTCTGGCATGTGATTACTTAAATTCCAAGAAGCTCTATAAATACCCCTTCCATTCTAAGAAGGAAGGGACCTCTCTTCAGACTCAAGACTTGGACTCTTGGAAGATCAAAGGACTCTTTTGGTGACTTAAGGCTTAAATATTCCACCTAAAAGCAATAAAAGGGTTTGGACATCTTCTCAACTCGAAGGACTCAAGAAGGCTCTTGGAATCCCTGATACCCTAACACGGTTCCCGGATTCTAGGAGTTCTGCCACGCGTCGTTGGAGTAATCGTCCACCTGTCGTTCTCCCCTCTTCAATCAACTAATCAATTATGTGCTCTTCGTGGATTTCTCTCCTCAACCAATACGAAACCCTAACCCTAGCAAGGTACGATTTTCTTGCCCACACATATTAAGTAATTAGTAGTCAAATTTTAAAATAATTCAATTTATCATAATGCAAAAAGATAAAACTAGCTCACTATATATAATCACTTAGCTAGATTTAAAGGAGACAATAGTAATTTTGCTACCCTATATCACGAACATAGATCTACTAGCCTAAACAAGATGTCCAAATAATAACATACACGCCCAACAGGAAACACAATACATGTGACGAAGGTTCTCTATAAATATCACCTAATATTCCTTTCTTTCTACGCCTTTCTACTTTATTTCACTTTATTTCATCTGATGCGAAAGGTATCCATCTCTCTCTAGTGACACTTCATATACATTTTTGTACATCTTTTCATGATCTTGGGTATTATAGTTTCTATATTTAAGTTAATACATCCTCTCTCTCTCTCTCTCTATATATATATATATATATATAGCATTTTATTGGCATTACCGAGTCTCTTTAATTGCGACATTCTCAATTTTTTAGGCATACATAAAGATATTCACAAAAAGAGGAGCTAGATAGACGTCAATGGCGAATGTGAGTATACTGCTTCTAACTTTCATGTTTTTTTAACATAAGCTCATTTTATTTTTTATGCTCGATGAGATTTGAAGAGTAAATTTTGTTTGTTTCTTACTTTTTAGACAAAACCTAGAAGTTTCTAACGCTATATTTGCTAAGATTGGCTTATTTATAAAAAAAACACAAAAAATCTGAAAGGGAAAAAACACATGACGATAAAATATATAGTTTTAAATGTAACATTTGATTTATTTTTTTGTAATTTTTTAAAAATCTATTTAGATAATATTTTGATCTCTAATTAATTGATGGGACCCCCCAGGTGGGGGCTTAAAATTTCCCCCTATATATAGGTTTCAAATTGTTGATGGTAAGCCAAAATGTATTTTAATTAATTACCTATTTTGTCTTTCACCTTTTCACGTACCTAGTGTAAATCTTATTTATTTTAATTCCTTACCGTCTTTATGATTAATTTTATACAATATAATTTTCTTAATGCTGACAAATTTTCTTATATATATATATATATATATATATTGTGTAGAACAACGTGATGGGATTTCTAGGAGTAGATCAACCCAACCAAAACCAAGCAAACAACAACGATAACTTCTCCATACAATCCTACTCGGTGCTCGACTTTTAGGCTCGGTCCGGCTTTCTCTGAGTTGATCACATGATGCTTTATGATCCTCAGCCAAGTTGGATGGTGCAACCTTACCCTACAGTTGTGATATCTATTTGCATTACATTCGATCTTCAAAATAATTTATTTTTGTACAATTGTCCTTTCATGAATTGTGGGTTGGCATGATCATGATCAGTGGTGTTATAATTGAATATCTTTGGCCTAGGGCAAAGATAAATTGGTCGACATGTTTATGATCAAGAACTGTTGAATGACATGATTATGAACAAGAGCTTGAATTGATATAATTATAATTTTTGGTGTTACAGACCAAGACAGGTGATGAAATTTCTATTTGAGGAATTGTTTATTAGTATTACAGAGATATAATATAAATTTTGAATTTTTCAATTTGAGAAGATAATAAACATTATGATCTATTTGACTCCTCTAAAGCTACGATTTAGTAGTGATCTTAATACTCTACAGTTGTCTGGTTTACATTACGATTTCAGTCTATGACTGACTGGTTCACTCTACGATTGATCAGTCCACTCTACGATTGGCTGATTCACTCTACGATTTCACTCTATGACTGACTTGTTCACTCTACGACTGAGCAGTCTACTTTAAGATTAGTTGGTCCACTCTACGATTTGTGGAGGGAAGTTTCACTCTATTAATTGGAGTTAACTTATGAATATGGGATTGTGTAAGACCCCGAAATTTTTTTAAATAAAAAGGAATTTCCTTTATTTATTATTTTGAAATAGTAAGGGTTGATTTGATTAATGTGGATAGTTAAGGGTTAAATACGCAAATATTTCAAAATAAGCAAATGGTTATAAAATATTCATTTTTGTCGGGGAATATTCGTTTGGTCGAGGAATATTCGTACTGTCGCTTCGGGAATATTCGATGCGACGCAGCGACCATGTGTGGCCCCCATAACGGAAAGCGATTGGATGAAGAAAACGACAAATATAAGTTGGTTAAAAATAACAGGCGTGAAGTTGTTCACAGTTAATCTTATTGGAATATCCGGTGGTTAAAATACAAGAATGTCTGGTTGCATGCGATGCACCGGTATTGCACGGTATTGCATCAATTATTGATCCTTACGTAAGAAGGCACTACTCAATAATTGTTACGATAATTACCGCTCAAGATTTTTTTATTTTATTGATTCAATAATTGCTTTGCGTTGATATTTTATATTATTGTTGTTCAATAATTGTCACGCATTATTATCTCCATTATCGGATCAATAATTCATATTATTTGAATAATATTATTAGATAGCATTATTGGCAATGTCTAGAAAGTTCATCACAAGGAGAGGTTTGGTCACCTAATTGCATGCGCCAAGATGAGAGAAATCCTTATCTGAAAGCCCTTTCTTTCACGAACTACTGTTGTCATAATTGTGATTACGTAATATTATTTGTGAATAATTAATTATTGATTCATATGATAAAGAAATATTTATTTTATGTGGATATAAATGATGGACTTATTTATGTGGTTATAAATGAAGAAATTATTGTTGAGGTGTTTTATCGGTATTTTATCGAGTTGGAGGTATTAAAAATTAAATCGGGGTTTTGAGATATATTGCGGGGTTATAATTTTTAATCCGACCGTTGGATTGTGGTAATTTTTGGGTATGTTATACATACATAAGTTAAGTATATGTCCACAAATTTTGAACCGTTAAAAATGCACGAATGATTTGTTATGAATTTTAAGAGGTGTCTGATTCGGAAATTAGGGTTATAATTGATTTTGGTGGAAAATTCTAGAATTGAGTGGGCCCCACTTGTGGTTGGTGAAGAAATGTGCTGAATTTTATTTCAAATGTGGTGGGTGGCAATAGTAGCAGGTAAAGCCATCAGGTAGCAGGTCAAGTGCTGCCTTCGTTGGGCTAACATTTTCCTATAAATAGAGGGCTAAGTTAGAATTGAAAATCACACCATAAACAAAGTTTTCTCTTTTCTCTCTCTATATTATTGAGCGTATTTTGTGAGTATTTAGATACTTTGAGAGTTCTTTGTTAAGATAAGTTTCATTCAAGATCACTTCCGACCTTTCCTTCCGGAAATCTTGATTCTTTGAGGTAAGGGATATTATTTTTTTCGTAATGATATTATTTCTTCAATATCATTATCTTTGAAATGTTGATCTGAAGTTTTATCAAATTTGGAACTTTTTCATGCTCGGGGTTACTATTCATGAGTTACTATTCACGAAGTTACTATTCATGAGTTACTATTCACGAGTTACTATTCACGAGTACTATTCATGAAGCGTGAAGATGTTTTTTTTTTTGTGGAATTTCTATCTTTTGGTGTGGAGTTACTATTCACGATATCGACCTTTATTCACGATATCTGACACTATTCACGTATACGGCACTATTCAATAGAAAAATAAAATTTCTTCTTTTCGTCCAAAATATCTATTCGGATACTAGCTTTGATTGTATCCATGTTTTGATCATTCTTGAATTTTACACCACCGTGATTATTTTTGGGGTATTGTTGGACATGGATAAAACAAAGTACTGAATCCTTAATCCTTAATCCTTGTCATTTTGTTTCACCGGATTCGTTCTTTAAAATATTTTTCATCATCCTCGGTCTTAAATGATGATATTATTGAATATCTTTGGCCCAGTAGTGCAAAGATAAATGATTTCTGAAGAATATCTTTGGCCATGGTGTAAAGATGAATGTGTGTTGAGATGAACATGACCGATCGATTAATATCTTTGGCCTCAGAGTGCAAAGATGAACAGTGTTTAAATGAACATGACCAATCGATGAATATCTTTGGCTCAGAGTGCAAAGATGAATATTTGATTCCGATGTATATTGATTGTTGTTACGTGGATAAAAGATGACGATGAACTTTTAAATTCATACATAGAAGATAGTAGTTTGCATTCTCTACTTAACTCTTCTAATGAATTATTATTTCATTGCGAATATTGATTTAAAATTTGTTGTCTATTGTATTCTATTAAATTTTTCCTGTTGAAGACTAACGATAATTTGTTGTATATTATCTTGGTCATAATATTCTTTATTGAGCTAGTTGAGCTCACCCTTTTCCTTTTGTTCCATTCTTCTCGGGAGGCGAGAATATAGCGAGTACGAAGTCTGGGTATGGAATGAAGGTTTTAGAAAGGATTGTTTAGTAGTCCTCACCATTTTTGTAAAATAATGTATCAATAAATGTGATGAGGATTTATTTGAGTATAAATATTGTCTGAAGATAATATTTGTATTTAAACTCACAGCTTTCTTCAAGTAATAATAAAGTTGTAGTTGTTTACACGTACCATGTATTGACAACTCGAATGGGTGATGTATACCTATTTTGGGGGCGTCACAGATTGGGTCTGACTTGGAGCATTGAGTGTAACGCCCCCAAATTTGGGTATATTTATGAAAGTAGTGAGCACTCAAGCCAATCATATTAGATGTGATCAGCATTTACTTTGTAATCTTTGAATTTCCTATTAACCAGCCTGCAGAATAATCGCTATTCAATCCGACATCAAATACTATCATCGAACTATTATTATAATTTTTTAAATTTGTTTAATTTTTTATTAATACATTAATTTTATAATAAAGCAAAGGTCGTAATTAGCACGGGATTATTAGCTAGTTGAGAACCATAGTCATAACTCCCTACCCGCCCTTCTCATGTTACCAAAACGATACCGTTTTTTAAGAAGTCAAACGGTAAAATTTAAAATTAATTTGATTTAAATTTTCATTTAGAAACAAAAAAATAATAATATACAATTATATTTTTGAATAATTTACAATATTTATCATAATACTCAACAAAATAAAATAAATTTATGTCTATTTTTGAATCCAAAAATGCCAGAAATTGACATTAAAATCTCAAATTTAAAATCTTTTTGGAAACATATTAAGTAATTAGTAGTCAAATTTTAAAATAATTCAATTTATCATAATACAAAAAGACAAAACCAGCTCACTATATATAATCAATTAGCTAGATTTAAAGGAGATAATAGTAATTTTGCTACCCTATATCACGAACATAGATCTACTAGCCTAAACAAGATGTCCAAATAATAACATACACACCCAACAGGAAACACAATACAAGTGACGAAGGTTCTCTATAAATATCACCTAATATTCCTCTCTTTTTACGCCTTTCTACTTCATTTCACTTTATTTCATCTGATGCGAAAGGTATCCATCTCTCTCTAGTGACACTTCATATACATTTTTGTACATCTTTTCATGATCTTTGGTATTATAGTTGATATACTGTCAGGTCAAGTATTTTGATACCTGTTTGATAATATATATATATATATATATATATATAATCTTTTGCTTTCAAATAAAGAAAGATTTGGTTTATTTCCAAAATATAGAAAGATTTGATTTATTTCCAAAACAAAGAAAGCTTTGATTTTATTTCCAAAATAAGATTAAGATTTTATTTTATTAATTAAGATCTGATTTGGTAAAAAGGGAAAGATCTGATTTACCAAAAGAAAGATTTTATTAAATTTAATTTTATTTGATCATTTCTCTTGTTCTAGGAAAAAAAATAAAGAAATAAATATGGGGCAAGCTATGGACAAATTTTTGGAGGAATTCCCAATAGGTCCAAGGTAGAGCCCTGCTAGGTTTTGTCTCCCTAAGGTTTAACCCTAAGGGTTTGGCTCCCTAGGGGTTCCCTCTACTAGGACCATTATCATTCAAGACCTATAAAGTGAAGCCCTGCAAAATCATTCAAAGGCTTACAATTTTCTTGCACGATCGTCTATTTGGGAATGCGACTCTCGCGCAAGGGGAAAATGTGGGCCCAAGTGTAAAATTAGGGTTCACATAACCTAATTGAATTAAATACACAATTAGGGTTCCACGACCTCATTAAATGTGCAAATTATGGTTCGCATAACCTAATGGAATAAAGACGGAAAAGTCAGAAATAAATGTGCTAGACTCGAGAGAAACCTCCACGCGTCCCGAGGCAGAAGACTCGTGGAGGCGGCTCGTTTTGGGAATTGATTGAGGGATTGGATTGGTGGCTAGAAGGACAGGGCAATATGGGCATTATTCTAATGACTAAATGGTATTTCTGGAATTTCTCTGAAAGCATGTGCCTTGCACATGACTACTTTCCAGAGAACCCTATAAATACCCCTTCCATTCCATTGGGAAGGGGACCTCTCAAGAGACTCAAGACTTGGACTCTTGGAAGATCAAAGGGACCCTTTTGGTGACTTAAAGGCTTGGAGATTCCACCTAAAAGCACTAAAGGGGTTTGAACATTCTCTCAACTTGAAGGACTCAAAAGGCTCTTGGAATCCCTGCTACCCTAACACGGTTCCCGGATTCTAGGAGTTCTGCCACATGTCGTTGGAGTAATCGCCCACCTGTCGTTCTCCTCTCTTCAATCAACCAATCAATTTCGTGCTCTTTGTGGATTTCTCTCCTCCTCAGCAAACACGAAAACCCTAATCGACAAGGCACGATTTCCTTTCTCACACACGCCCAACAGGAAACACAATACATGTGACGAAGGTTCTCTATAAATATCACCTAATATTCCTCTCTTTTTACGCCTTTCTACTTCATTTCATTTTATTTCATCTGATGCGAAAGGTATCCATCTCTCTCTAGTGACACTTCATATACATTTCTGTACATCTTTTCATGATCTTGGATATTATAGTTGCTATATTTAAGTTAGTTCATCCCTCTCTCTCTCTCTCCATATATATATATATATATATATATATATATATATATATATATATATATATAGCATTTGATTGGCATTGTCGAGTATCTTTAATTGCGACATTCTCAATTTTTAAGGCATACATAAAGATATTCACAAGAAGAGGAGCTAGATAGATGTCAATGGCGAATGTGAGTATACTGCTTCTAACTTTCATGTTTTTTTAACATAAGCTCATTTTCTTTTTTATGCTCGATGAGATTTGAAGAGTAAATTTTGTTTGTTTCTTGCTTTTTAGACAAAACCTAGAAGTTTCTAACGCTATATTTGCTAAGATTGACTTATTTATAAAAAACACAAAAAAAATCGAAAAGGAAAAAAACATACCATTTATAAAATATATTGTTTTAAATGTAACATTTGATTTATTTTTTTGTAATTTTTTAAAAATCTATTTAGATAATGTTTTGATCTCTAATTAATTGATGGGACCCCCCCAGGTGGGGACTTAAAATTTCCCCCTATATATAGGTTTCAAATTATTGATGTTAAGCCAAAATGTATTTTAATTAATTACCTATTTTGTCTTTCTCCTTTTTACTTACCTAGTGTAAATCTTATTTATTTTAATTCCTTACCGTCTTTTATGATTAATTGTATGCAATATAATTTTCTTGCAAAAGATTTTGACAAATTTTCTTATATATATATATATATATATATATATATATATATATATATATATATATATATATATATATATATATATAGAGTCGATCAACCCAACCAAAACCAAGCAAACAACAACGACAACTTCTCCATACAATCCTACTCAGGCTCAGCTTTAGGCTCTGGGTCTAGCTCTCTACAGGTTAATCACATTATGCTTTATGATCCTCAGCCAAGTTAGATGGTGCAACCTTACCCTACAGTTTCGGTATCTATTGGCATTATATTTGATCTTCAAATAATTTATTTTTGTACAAATGTCCTTTCATGAATTGTGGATTGGCATGATCATGATCAGTGGTGTTATAATTGAATATCTTTGGCCTAGGGTAAAGATAAATTGGTCGACATGATTATGATCAAGAACTGTTGAATGACATGATTATGAACAAGAGCTTGAATTGATATAATTATAATTTTTGGTGTTACAGACCAAGACAGGTGATGAAATTTCTCTTTGAGGAATTGTTTTTTAGTATTACAGGGATATAATATAAATTTTTCAATTTTTCAATTTGAGAATATAATAGACATTATGATCTATTTGACTCCTCTAAAGCTACGATTTAGTAGTGATCTTAACACTCTACAGTTGTCTGGTTTACATTACGATTTCACTCTCTGACTGACTGGTTCACTCTACGATTGATCAGTCCACTCTACGATTGACTGATTCACTCTACGATTTCACTCTATGACTGACTTGTTCACTCTACGACTGAGCAGTCTACTTTAAGATTAGTTGGTTCACTCTACGATTTGTGGAGGGAAGTTTCACTCTATTAATTGGAGTTAACTTATGAATATGGGATTGGGTCTGACTTGGAGCATTGAGTGTAACGCCCCCAAAGTTGGGTATCTTTATGAAAGTAGTATGCACTCAAGTCAATCACATTAGATGTGATTAGCATTTACTTTGTAATCTTTGAATTTCCTGTTAACCAGCCTTCAGAATAATCGTTATTCAATTTGGCATCAAATACTATCACCGAACTATTATTATAATTTTTTAAATTTATTTAATTTTTTATTAATACAATAATTTTATAATAAAACAAAGCAATAAACCTAGTTGAGAACCATAGTCATAACTCCCTACCCGCCCTTCTCATGTTACCAAAAAGATCTATTTTTTTAGAAGTCAAACGGCAAAATTTAAAATTAATTTGATTTAAATTTTCATTTAGAAACAAAAAATAATAATATTTAATTATATTTTTGAATAATTTACCATATTTATCATAATACTCAACAAAATAAAATAAATTTATGTCTATTTTTGAATCCAAAAATGCCACAAATTGACATTAAAATCTCAAATTTATAATCTTTTTGGAAACATATTAAGTAATTAGTAGTCAAATTTTAAAACAATTCAATTTATCATAATACAAAAAGACAAAACCAGCTCACTATATATAATCAATTAGCTAGATTTAAAGGAGGCAATAGTAATTTTGCTACCCTATATCACGAACATAGATCTACTAGCCTAAACAAGATGTCCAAATAATAATATACACGCCCAACAAGAAACACTATATATGTGACAAAGGTTCTCTATAAATATCACCTAATATTCCTCTCTTTCTACGCCTTTCTACTTCATTTCACTTTATTTCATCTGATGCGAAAAGTATCCATCTCTCTCTAGTGACACTTCATATACATTTTTGTACATCTTTTCATGATCTTTGGTATTATAGTTGCTATATTTAAGTTAATCCAGCCCTCTCTCTCTCTCTCTATATATATATATATATATATATATATATATATATATCATTTGATTGGCATTGCCGAGTATCTTTAATTGCGACATTCTCAATTTTTTAGGCATACATAAAGATATTCACAAGAAGAGGAGCTAGATAGATGTCAATGGCGAATGTGAGTATATATAATGCTTCTAACTTTCATGTTTTTTTAACATAAGCTCATTTTCTTTTTTATGCTCGATGAGATTTGAAGGGTAAATTTTGTTTGTTTCTTGCTTTTTAGACAAAACCTAGAAGTTTCTAACGCTATATTTGCTAAGATTGACTTATTTATAAAAAGACACAAAAAATCAGAAAGGGAAAAAACACATGACGATAAAATATATAGTTTTAAATGTAACATTTGATTTATTTTTTTGTAATTTTTTAAAAATCTATTTAGATAATATTTTGATCTCTAATTAATTGATGGGACCCCCCAGGTGGGGGCTTAAAATTTCCCCCTATATATAGGTTTCAAATTGTTGATGGTAAGCCAAAATGTATTTTAATTAATTACCTATTTTGTCTTTCTCCTTTTCACGTACCTAGTGTAAATCTTATTTATTTTAATTCCTTACAGTCTTTATGATTAATTTTATACAATATATATATATATATATATATATATATATATATAATGTTTATATTGTGTAGAACAACGAGATGGGATTTCTAGGAGTCGATCAACCCAACCAAAATCAAGCAAACAACAACGGCAACTTCTCCATACAATCCTACTCAGGCTCGACTTTTAGGCTCGGTGGTCGGCTCTCACTGTCGATCACATGATGCTTTATGATCCTCAGCCAAGTTGGATGGTGCAACCTTACCCTACAGTTTCGGTATCTATTTACATTACATTCGATCTTCAAATAATTTGTTTTTGTACAAATGTCCTTTCATGAATATTGAAAAGGAAAGAAATATAGCTAGGTAGTATATATACAGTGCGTGTACACACACACACACACACACACACACACACACATATATATATATATATATATATATATATATATATATATATTCTCAAAGCACATACACGCGCATAATATATATATATATTCTGGTCAAGTATATACTACAAAACTTAAGCAAGTTCTTAAAGATCAGTGAATCAAAGGTATAAAAGCACATTTGATACTCTGATCCTTTAAGAACTTGTATAGGTCTTGTGGCATATACTTGAACAGAATATATGAATATATGAATATATATATATATATATATATATATATATATATATATATATATCTTTACTTTTTATTAATCTTTTCTTTAATTTTTTTGGTCATATACCTCAAAATCGTTGCTAGAAGGAATTTAGGTACTGAACTTTCTTAAAATCTAACATTGAATTTAAAGTTAAATATATCAGTCAAATTAGATCAACCATAAATCTAAAAGATTTATGTTAGGGAATTTTTTGCTCACACTTATCTCATTAAAGCATGATTGTTTCCCTAGGGCATAATTATCTTGTTTTGATCAGGTGTTTCAAAATGGAGGCGGTCAGTCAGTTCATTTCAGAGATGATCTACAAAACCAAGTTCCATCTTTTGATGATGTAGTAAGTATACACTTTCACATGTTTAATTAATAAATTTACTTCCACTTACAACCAATTTTGAAGAGGGTACTTCAAAATTTTAGCAAAATTTTAAATTATAATGAAGTATATCATACATTTGTCCAAGTGTTAAGCGTTGGACAGTAGTACTTTAGGTTAAAGTAAAAAATCCATAAAACATAGCTTATAGCATACCTTTTAATTTTATTTCAAAACTTTATTTGAAGCACTTAAATTTGTTTTATTCTACCCAGGCTCCTTATTCTTCGATGTCTGGAATGAGGTACACACATTATTATTATTATATTTTCCCTAATAACATTCTATGGAAATGTACTGCACATTTCATTTAATTTCATCTAATTCATGTTTTTTTTGAATTTGTAATTTACCATGGCACATGCATACAAAATACTTATTTTTGATTCAGGCCTCAAGGTTTTGGCAACCAATCTGGTCAATATGAATTTGATAGAATGTATCCACAACTTCAGAACTCCAACAATTTATCCATACCTTCCTGGTACCTATTCTTTCACTTTGTCATATATTAATTTTATAGACTGTACATAAGATTCAATATTATTAATTTTATTTTTGTAAAACCCTTATCTGTTAATCACCAGTATATCACGCTTTCTAGATGCCTAATCTTACACATCGACCTTTTATACAATGAATTATTACTGGGAATATGAATGACAACATTGGAAATTTTATCTCAAAACATATACGTGTTTGTTCATCTTCTGTTGTAAACACTTGTAATAATCGAACAAATTCATAATATTTGGCCTTAGCCAAGAGCTAAGGAAATCCTATAATTAAACAAACAGAAATAGGGACTTGTTTGATCAAATAAATTAAACATCCTAACAATCTTTCTTTTGTCCAATATATGTTTTCTAACTTCAGGACTCTACAGCCAAAATATAACCAGCAGCACCAACTCGATCAAGCCACAATCACTGGTGCAGTTAATCCCAAAATGGTTAACCCAATGACGTCTCAAACCTCAATCCCTTCCGGGTAATAGAACAATTCATATTTCTATTTCATATATATGTTTTTACATTTAACTAATTTTGTTGCTTATATTCCTATGTATACATATTTTTAGAGGCATGGCTCAGCACCCTAGTGGAGCCATTATGTCTTCAAGCATAAATGTTCATTATCAAGCTCAGCAGGTATAAATATTCTACTTCAGTTAATTTTATGTAGACGTGTTTTTTACACTTATTTTATAGTATAAAAATGCATATTAACATCAATTACACTTTCACCACAAGTTTTGCACATAGTTTGGATTATTTTTTAAAATTTTAATTTAATTTTTGTTTTTGTTTTCATTATCGACAAATTTAGAGGGAACTTCACAGGCAAGATGGGATTTTATCAATGCTAAATCCAAACCAAGTTCAGTATTATCATGGGAATGGAGATAATAACTTAAGTTCCCCTTATAACTCGATTCCACAAAACCGGTATGCATAATTATATATCATTTGAGACACTTTAAAACTATGTTGCTCTAAAACAAGCAATTTTGGAAACTCTAATTTAATTTTATTTATTTTTTTCTTTTTTATTGTTATTTCAGGGTACATATTTCTAGTCAGATTTACGAACCTAAGAATACGAGGATTGGCACTTTATTTGATCCTAGTTTGAAGTTATTCGAGGAGAGCGAATTCTTTGGTAAGTAACTAATTTAATTAAATTATTTTCAAATTGTTTTATTCAATTAATGGAGATGGTTGCACATTATTCAAACATTGCCAACAACTAAGTTTCAAAATACTTAAACATTGTTGAAGTTGAGAATAGTGAGCCTAGATCCATATGAAGTGCTTTAAACATATGGCATAGCTCATGAATCGAAATATTTTGTCTAATCTTCAATCTCATGTCCCATGTTATATATTGTTTCCGAGTGTTATGTAGTTACTTATTTATAATTAATTTATTCAATAAATAAGTATTACATGGTACCAATACATGAAATAAAATAGTAGATGAGACAGTAAAAGGGACACCATGTCTGAATTGATACTTAAGGGGCAATGATCTTCTAGAAGAAGTCATACCCAGGGGCGGATCTACGTCTGGAGCAAGGGGCACCTTCCTCCAGTGAATTTTCTTCCATGCGTTTGGGTCATCCTTGACTCCTTCGCTTGCCCCATAATACACACCCCCACCACCATCCTCTTTTTGTATCAGTGATTTTTTAAAGTAAAAATAGTACTACTTCACTTATTTCTCTCTCCATGTGTCTTTGCCTATTTTTGATTCAAAAAGAAAAAAATATGTCATCAGTGTAACACCCTGTAAAGTACTCTCTCCTACTTTCTTTTATTTTTTAACTAACACCCTGTAAAGTTTTTTAGTTGTAGAAAAAAAAATGAAAAGAAATTTTTTGACTCGAAATCCACTCATTTTCTTTATATATATTTTTCTAACTAAAACTCAAAAACACCACTTTTCTTAAAAAAATTATCTTCTATTACAAAACTCAAAGACATTATCTCTTTTTGTTTTCCTTCGCTTTCTTTTCTTTTATCTCCAAATTAAAACTCAAAAACAAGGTGTCAAAACTCCAAGACACCTATTTACTTAGTTTTCTCTTATTCTGTGTGGCCTTATCCAAATCTTTTAGATTTGTCTCATTTGTACTACATTGGGTTTTTAATAAAAAAAATTGTTAGATAAAAAAAAACCTTTCTAGTATTTTTTTTTATAAAAAAATTATGTAGTAAACTGTATTTAGCCCGATAAAAAATAGTCAAATAATTGTATTTATAACATAATAATAACAACCTTAAAAAACTATTTATACCTACTACCTAATAGTACTAAGAAATATATTTCAAGAAACTTAAAAATTAGATGTTAAATTATATCATGCATGTTCATCATCTAAAATTATCTCATGTATTGCTCACACAACAAATATTGAAAGGACATTACAACCAATACAGATGATCAAATAGTAGATGTCATAACAAAAATTACAGACACGCACAAAAATTACTTAACGACTTAAGTGTGGAGAAATTATATTGGATTTAAAAAAGTATGTATATATAATTATAATTTTTATTCTTAACAGATTTTTATTTTTTCGAACCCTCACTGAACTGTGTGATTTGATCCACCCTGGTCATATCTTTATTTAAATTTGAGGATAGAAAGTGTTTTAAATTTAAAAGCATGAGAAGTTACAAACTTCTGATATCTTTTCTTGAAATTAAGTAGCACGTGTATATAGGAAAAGTATAACATTGGTATTTAGCCATGACTAAAAGTTGGAGATATCATGCAATTCCCAGTCTATACAGTATGCATACCCATAATACACGCTGCAATATAAAGTTAATACATAATTTCACTCTTTTATTAAAATTTTCTTATTTTTGTGGTTACAGATAAATACAATTGGCCTTGAAGCTGCACTATGTTGAAAGCTATTTGGATCATAATGGTGCATGATATAAGGCAAAGATGGGTACCATATATAGGGTACTTGACTAATCGAGATTTCTACCAGTTAGATATATTGAAAATTTGTACTGATTTTATCATCCAAATTTGCTTCTATGCTTTCTTTTTTTTATGTCAAATTATGTTGCTTATGGAGCAGAATCAGCTGGATTAGCTTTTATGAAACTTCGATCCGAATTGTTTATCTTGTTCGTATAATTGGTTGTTTATCTTTAATGTGGCGTTTTAAAGTTAATTAATCATTTATCTTTTTGTGCGTCTGTACTTTTTGTTATGACATCTACTATTTGATCATCTGTATTGGTTGTAATGTCCTTTCAATATTTGTTGTGTGAGCAATACATGATATAATTTTAGATGATGAACATGCATGATATAATTTAACATCTAATTTTTAAGTTTCTTGAGATATATTTCTTAGTAGTATTAGGTAGTAGGTATAAATAGTTCTTTAGGTTGTTATTATTATTTTATAAATACAATTATTTGACTGTTTTTTATCGGGCTAAATACAGTTTACTACATGAACTACCATCATATTCATGATTAGGCCCAAATAATTTGGGTTTACACTTTAGGTCTATATTTCATAGAATAGTGAGGACTACTAATGCACCATTTCGAACCATCACTCCGTTCTCCGACTAGTCCCGGTTATATTCTCATTTTCTAAAGAGAACAATGAAAGCAAAGGGTGAGCTCAACTAGCCCAGTAAAAATATTATGACTAAGATAATGCAGAATAAATTATCCTTAGCCTTCAACAGGATAACAACCGATAGAATACTGATAGACAATGAGTTTTAGATCAACAATTGCAGTGGAATAAGCAATCCATTAGAAGAGTCAAGTAGAGCATGATATCAACTATCTTTTATGATTTAAAAATCCATCGTTAATATTTCATTCCTGTAATACTCATGAACAGTTCTTTGTTATACCTAAGACAAAAAGAACTCTCATCACCTGTCTTCACCTGAACCACCAAAGATTATAGTTAAATCCACAATTCATATTTATAATAATGTAAATCAACAGTTTCTCCTTGCCACAAAGACTTAATAAAACTTTTACTCAATATCCTTATCCCAAAGGCTAAAGATATTTAAATGTAATAACAATGATCATACCAATCAGTTGTCTACCTTTGCACAACGGGCCAAAGATATTCAACTATAAAACCAATGGTCATGATCATACCAATCAATTATCTCACGATGCACTACGACCAAAGACATTCAATCGTTAACTAATGGTTATGATCCTCGCCAATCACATCATCGAATTATCCATGCACTACGGGCCAAGGATATTCGTTATTATCACCGATGGTCAAGATCATGTCATACACTGCTCCATCTTTGCACTACGGGCCAAAGCTATCAATCAACGTTCGTCTTTGCACGTAAGCCAAAGATATACAACTCAAAACTAATAATCAATCATCCATCTTTGCACGTAAGCCAAAGATGACTTTCATCACAATATAAGCATGAGGATGATGACAATGATATAAGCATTAATCAAAAAATTAAAGGATAAATATTAAAGACTTTAAATTTATCCGAGTTTAAAACATCCAAATTGTCAACATGATCTTTTGCTTTGTGGAGTAAAATTCAAGAATAATATTTTATCAAAAATGATTTGGACCGAAAAGAAATCAATTTTTATCATGAATAGTACCCCAGGTGAATAGTACCCGAGTGAATAGTATCCCATGAATAGTACTTCGTGAATAATACTCTAGGACGAAAAGTGCCTCGAATACCCGAGTGAATATTATTTGAGTGAATAGTAACCGGGTGAATAGTAACCCGTGAATAGTAACTCGTGAATAATAACTCGTGAATAGTATTCTGGCATGAACAGATTAATAATTATCAAGAATGCTCAGAATAATATTTTCATGAAAAGATACTGGATGAAGCGCAAATATCAAGGATATTCTACTAATTTCATGAAGTATAGAAGCAATACTTTAACAAAATGAGTGTAGAAGTAGGAATACAAAATGAAATAATATTACTTACATACTACAGAGTATGGAAGAAAATAATATTTCATACGAATATTGAACAAAATAATATCCCTTATGAATACGAAAGAAATAATACCCCTTACCTCACAAGAAGACTGGATACTGGAATAGTGAGGTAGCAGACTTCTCTTCTACTTTCTCTATATAGCTTCTCTCTCTATAATTGCTCTTGTGAGTCTTAGTGAATTAGTGAGAATGAAAGAAGAATCACTACAAGAAAGCCGGCTAAATCCGACGGATATATGTTCGACGGACACAATCCCTCGAAAATAACATTTATTCCGACGGAGTATTCAGTCGAAAATACTTTAATTTCGACTGATGTTCGTCAAACATTTATGTATCCCATTGGCGCCAATGTTCCCGCCAGCGCGAATATTAGTTTCAACGGAATATGATGTATTCCGACGGAAGAGTCAGTGGAAGATACCTTAAGTACGATGAATGTATGTACGACGGACTTTTCGTCGAAGATAATCCAAAAATCTAATTAATCGGTACGTCTTCCGCCCCCTCGTTTCTGTAGACCTTAATATAATCTCATTTCTCTCTTTCTCTCTCTCTCTCATTTCTCTAGATCTAGCTCTCAACCACCTCTTCGCCGAGACTTCATTGCTCTCACGCCACCACCATCGCCGCCACCACCACGTACTGCCACCACCACCACCGGTTCCACCACGTATACCACCGGTTCCACCACGTACTGCCACCACCACCTTCAATTCCACCACCACCACCACGTACTGCCACCACCACCACCACGTACTGCCACCACCACCACTGTTGATCAGTTCCACCACCAGTAGACGCCACCAACACCGTCGGTTGAACCACCATCATCGACATCACCAAAGACCACCACCGCTTGGTTGGTTGCACATTAATTCAATTTCAGGTTAGTTTTACGCTAAGTATTAGATTTTTAGGGTTAATTTGTTGCAAATTGTGAAATTTGTGGCTTAATTTGTTTTAGGTTTAGTTTAATTTGAGTTTGAATATGAGATTAACCCAATTTGGATAATATGTTGTTGCTGTGAATTTGTGGAATGTATATTGCTGAAATTGGAATTTTGATTTTGGGTTTGTGGATTTTGCTATTATTTAAGTGCATATTATTTGGAATTTGGAAATTGCGAATATTGATATCAAATTTGGGTTCCTTATCATAATGTAACCGATTTTTGGACCTGCTTTTAATCTTGATATATTTGTTATTTACGATGAATTTATGATGTAAATTACATCGTAATTATAAATTGTGAGACTTGTATGTATTGTATTAGTAATTAGTTTTCCAATATTAATAAATCATAAACTAAGTGCCATTTACTTAGTTTCTTACTACTAAAATAAAATAAAGTAAATATAATTTAATTTAGTTTATTAAATAAAATAAATTTTAAAAATAAAATAAATAACGTAATATAATACAAAATAAAGTAAAATAAAATAAAAAATAAATTAAATTAATTTGAATAAAATAAAAAAACTTTGATTTAATCTAATAAATAAAATACAATTCAATAAAAAATAAAATTAAATAAAAATAATAAAATAAATTTAATTTAATTTAATTTAAATAATCTAAATTAAATTAAATTAAATTTAAATTAAATTTAATTTAATTAATTTAATTTAATTTAATAAAAACATTAAAAATTATATAATATATATATATACAAAATAAAATAAAAGTAATAAAAAATTTAATTTAATTTAGTTTAATAAATAAAATAAAATAAAATATATAAGTAGTCTCTATAGATTCCAAATAAAAATTTTCATAAACTAAGTACCACTTACTTAGTTTATCATCATTGGCAAAATAGCAGTTTATAGCTAGAAGTGAATGTCGAACAGTAGTCTCTATAGATTCCAAATAACAATTCTCATAAACTAAGTACCACTTACTTAGTTTATCATCATTAGCAAAATAAACTAAGAATAGCTAGAAGTGAATGTCGAACAGTAGTCTCTATAGATTCCAAATAATTAACAATTCTCATAAACTAAGTACCACTTACTTAGTTTTATCATTGGCAAAATAAACTAAGTAGCAATTGCTTAGTTTGCCACAATTTTCAATATGTAAATGCAATAATACTCTCCCTACATATATGTACTCTTTCTTGTATGCGAGTTTGATCATAGCGATTCTTGACTAAATAGTACTCAATCCTGCTCCTCGTAAGAATTAAAAAAAAAAAAGGTATCGTAGTTCTGTTTGTGTCTATACTCGAATAATAAAGGTAATTGAATTATCATAGACCTCGTTTGTTCCATCATAGAGATGACAACATCCAGAAAGTAGTGCCCGATAAGTTGTTGAACTTTGTTGATAGCGTAATGGAACTCCTTCTGATGTTGTCATCTGTTATGATGAAACGATGAGGAATGTTTAAGTAATTGAATTAACTTTATTATTCGATATAGGACACAACAGAAACTACTTAACCCTTTTTTTTTTGCCCTCTTTGTCGACTCAAATCAGAGATTCCACATAAATTCTCATAAACTATGTACTATACTTTGAAACTTAGAAACCCGTTTGACATACACTCAATAGGGGTGAATGTCGAATGATCCCCGATTTGGACTTTGTTATTGGATGTTATGTCTCTCACATAGTAGGTAAATACTGAAACGGTACATTTTTTGTTATTTTGAGGATTAATCATTCATTATCTCTATATATTCTCCGAGTGCATACTTAGATTAAGTTATCTTAGTCTATTTCGTGTGCTTGGAGACCATGGGAAGTGTCTTCTTAGAAATTTTCTTGAAACTCATGAAACGTACTCAACGTGTTTGCACTAGTGATTGAGACACATCCAATAATGGGATATAAGTCTTACCCACGTCTGTAGAGATACTAGGTAAATCTAATTCACGCATGAATATCCAAATTAACTTAATACGCATTTTTGTGTAGTTAAAATGTCACCCAGGAGTTGGATGTCTTCGTAGGATACCCGTTGATAGGAGGGATTAGTCTCGACTTATCGTATTGGGGTTTTAGATTTCTTGACCAAAGCACTAAAAACATACGGATGATCCGCTTGCGGAAGATGCGATGCCCGTGTGTTAAGTGTAAAAATCTGATTTGGAAGAAAGTCGACGAGATTAAATTCGACTTATTTTCTCGTGGATTTATAGATGGGTACTTCGTATGGACTCATCACGGGGAATCAGAAGTGATTGAAAATATTGTGGAACAACCAATTCCACGGGATTCATACGTCAAAAACTATGATCCAGTTGAGATGTTGGTTGATGCTTATGGCCCTACTACTATTGACTGGGCTGAATATGAACCTTCTTCAAGCAGTGCGAAGCAAGTGCCAAATGATACAGCTGTTGCCTTTTACAAGTTGCTATCTGAATCTGGGGTCGCGTTGTATCCGGGAAATGATACGAACACCAAGCTTTCTGCAGTGATGAAGCTCTTACACTTCAAGAATGAAACCGACCGTAGTGAGAGAGGTTTCAACGATTTGCTTCGCTATAATTGGGCGCTTCTTACCCAAGGATCATACTCTTCCTACGAATTATTACGAAGTGAAGAAGATGGTCAAGGGTTAAATATGGGTATCGAAAATCGATGCTTGTGAGCATGATTGCATGTTATACTATGGGAGGATGAGATAAGGGACGATGTGATATATGCGGTTTATCGCTTTATAAGGTTACAAAACGTGGGGAAGGAGAAACATGTTCCCGGGAAAATCTTACGATACTTTTCGCTTTGCCTTGAGACTTCAAATGGCTATTCATGTCGTCTTATACGGCTCAACATATGAGTTGGCATCGAACAAGGGATGTCGTGCCTGGTCAGTTGACTCACCCAGCGGATGGAGATGAATGGAAGAGATTTGATGTAAATTATCCCGAGTTTGTGGAAGAAGTTAGGAATGTTAGGCTTGGCATGACTACTGATGGCTTTTGCCCTTTTAATAATTTTAGCCAGCCGTACTCAGTTTGGCCAGTCATTATGGTCGCTTATAATCTTCCACCGGCAATGTGCATGAGGGATCCGTATTTGTTTTTGACTTTACTCATTCCGGGGGATAAAAGTCCTACAAAAGAATCACAACCGTGGATATCAAGTCGGTGTTAAATTCTGATGACGTGTACGTGTTAGCAAGTCAAGTGACTCAAGTGTATTACGCTCCTAATGTCGTAAATACTCGAAGCCCCTGGTACACAGTAGTCACTACTAAAACACGCTCATTTAATGTTGATAACATGTTTGGTATGGATGAGGCGTTACAAGAAGATGTGAGCAACCCATTATCCGTAGTGTTCCATGCTGAAGATGTGGTGAGTACTGATGTCATTAACGTACCTAGCGATGAGGATGTCGAGGCCACCGTACACATGAATGATTATGTAGTCGTTGAGGATGATAACAATGACGAAACTAATCTCGAAACTGAGGATGAAGAAGATACCGAATCCGAGAATGATATATACGTTGATTCTGATGGGTTTGATGACGTGCGTAATTGAAAATGAGCTTTCATATTAGTCCTTACCACATATTGTTAAACCTTACATATTCGTAATCTACCAATTTTGTTATTGCAGTAGGATATTCATGGCTAGACATAGCGGTGGAGGTCGCCGAGGTGGTGGGCGATTCGGTACTAGAGACGGTAGCCACGATGGAGGCTCTTCTTTAGGCACGATAAAGTTATCTTAACTAGGATTTAAATATATCTCAAGCTGCATTAATTACAATGATTATTGAAGTACTATATTAAATGCAATTATTACAGATGCACCTCATTGACGACACCAAGGGACGAACCTCGGTATCTTTGGTCGTTCGCTGACAGTGCCACTTACAGTACTGGTGGATGTCGTTTCCCAGCAGTAGGTGTTAATATTTTCGGCACTATTTCTATCAGTTATTGCAAAACACAATTCACATAAAACATATTGTTATACTTTTTCTGTAGTATACTAGACCCGGTGGCTAAGCACACCCTACATGCGATTTGTTTGACGCATCTCCCGAGAGGGTGCATGCGGTTCAGTCAGTATGCACGGTATGATGCCACTTTTATGCAGACCGTCTTGCGGGAGTTCCATGTAAGTTAAGCATATTATTACCACATAGTTGTATTGGTCAGTTCGTCAAATGTTCTTAATTTTAAATAATCTTTTGTTATAGGTTTATTATCGATTTGACCCGATCATCTCTCAGTCAGCTGGCGATGCTGTGATTGAGCATCACGTCGCTGCGAATTACTCTGGATGGCTGTATGAGATGCGATAGAAGGCAGCCTGGGCAGTTGTGGACCAGCCCGGGACCACCATCAGAGATCATCAACCCCGCATAGTCTCCGATTTAGCGTGAGAGGCTATGTGTGCACACTAGGAGGCTGATGACTTTAAAAAAAAGTCCGAGCAGGTGAAGAAGAACTGTGGTCAGCTCCGGATAGTACACACCACTGGTTCTCAGTCGTTCGAGGAGGAGAACACGGTAAGTGCGTTGTATTTAGTTATTTATGTGTCAAGTTCTCACACAAATACTTAAGACCTGTTTTATGATTGTTTGTATTAGGCATTGGGGAGGACCTTGGTAGTGATCCTACCATTCTAGAGTTTTGGGATCGAGCCCACACGCCCTAAGACAAGCGTGCTTTGTCTCGAGTAGCTTTATCTATACTGGGTAAAACTCATCTTACTATTTAGCTTATAATAATATTCAATCGTAACTAAAATGATATAATTAACATACATTATCTGAATACATTACAGACCGATTTTAGAGGCTTGGACGACGCGTATAGGCGGCCGGAGACTATTAGAGGGGTTCGAGCCGTTAGATTCTCGCCACCCCTCTTCCCGATATTGTATTAGATCGGGATGAGGAGCCTGAGACTATGGGTCGCGTCTCGAGATCCCCTACTAGTAGTACCGATAGATATCGAGTGTTGGGTCTGCCGAGGATACCCGCATATACACTTCCTAGAGGTAATATTTTTAATGTTTCACGAAATTATCCGAATTTATCACATTATATAAATTATTATTAGTAATCAAATTTGTATCTCTTTATAGGCTCCAGCCAGCGCCAGCGTCCGAGAGCACATGTCGGACCATCTCATACAGGCGCTGGCTTGGATGACGATATCTTCCGGCGGCTGATAGGGGCCGTGTCGGATAGGTTCCATACCGATCCGGTCTTTCGGCGTCAGCAGTTGCCTTCCAGTTCTCGTCTTCACCAGATTGCTCAGGATATTATAGCAGGGGCCTCTGCGAGAAATGCAGGATTACCACGGGAGCAATTCGGCGCTTGAGCGCGCAGATGCTCCGGATGGTGATTACCCTCTTGGAGAAGGCTTTTTGTCCGCCCCCACCTACTCAGGTATTCTTATTGTTTATGTTTTTCAATTAAGGCTAGTTTGTTAATTCTCACACACACATATATATATATATGGACTAATGATTTATATTTTTGATTCTATCAATAGGGTGGCGATGGAGACCCAGTGGGCGATGATGAAAGCGGGAACACGAGTCCGACATCCATACACCGTAGCAAATACCGTCTTCACCTCCTCTTCGATGATGATCATACTTTTACTAGTTTATAGTTCATTTGTATATATTCATGTTATTGTAGACCCTTTTGTATATATTGTATTGTCTAATTGCGTCTGTACAACTATTGTAAATTATATTGTTTAACATTTATGGTAATTTAATTATATTTGTAATTGGTTAGCTTATAATACGTTTTGGTGGATATTTGAATGTGAATGTGAATGATAATGAGTTGAAGATTAAGTTTTAGTGCTACGTTGCATATTTGAATGTGAGATACAAGTTTATATTACTGTGTATTGGGTTGTGACAGGTTACAGGTACATTAATGGGTTTAAACACCTGGAAACTGAACTTTTAAAATCTGTATTTAAAAAAATGATAGTTAATTTTGACAGAAAAAGCTAGTTGCGACGGAATTTCCCTCGGAAATAACAAATAAGTAATTTTTAATAAATACCGAAATATCCTAATTTCAGTCGAGCATACGTTATCTTCGACGCAAATTATCCGTCGTAAACACCCTATCTCCGACGTAAATTCCGTCGAAGGTAATAATCAGCCAATTTTAATGTTTGATAGGTAATTCTATTTTTCAGTCGGGAATAAGATAATTTCGAGGGAATGTATCCGTCGAAATTAGTCACTCTTATATTCGACGAACAGTTTCTTCCTATATATTCGGTTGAAGATAGCTAATGTTCGACGTACATCCGTCGGAGATACGTTTGTCGAAGATATGTAATTTTCGACAGAACTTTTGACGGACGCTATTTTCGACGTGAATATTTACGACCGAATATCTGATGGATATTCCCGTCGAGAATAATGTAATTTTGACTGAATAGGAGTAATTCTGACGGAATAATCCGTCGGACTTAAGCCTTTTTCTTGTAGTGAATGAGCTTCTATTTATAGAAAAATATAGTTTCGATCATTGCACGTTTTGGAGCTCGAAATATTACAGTATAATACCTTCATCTTTTCCTTCATTTTTAATTTAGCCCTGCAAGTATTATCAAACTTGCACCACCTCCCCTAATAGTATATCATGTGAATCAATAGTACAATCATGTGACTCAATAGTTCTAAACATGTGAAAAAAATAATTACAGTATAGTACATTCATCCATACCTCCATTTTTAATTTAGTCATGCAAGTATTATCAATCTTGCACCAACTCCCAAAATAGTTCCCGAAGAGGGGCATTAATTCTAACCATTTCTCCCATTGGGCGCATGATTAGGTGACGAATTCTCATCGGCAGAACTTTCTCCAGATCATAATTCGATATTATAAATAATAATATGAATAACTCTTATTTCTTCTCAATTATTGATTTAATAATATAAAATATTATGCATAGGATGATCTTTAGAATGACAATAATTGAATAATTGACATAGAGATATGATCCTTACAACCGATTCTTGTAGTAATAAATACCAGTATAATTGGTGGCTTTTACACAGCGTCAAGGAATCGTCATGTACCGTCAAATTTTATGAAACCACGGCGTATTCTTGTGCTTTTACTCAAGATTAGTTCGATAGTTTTAATATTAACACTTTGGTGTTATTTTTATAAAAGATAATTACATGGTTTTAACTACGGGGTAATACTTACAAATTTTAGGGTCCGCAAGTTGTTATGCGAATATTCCTTTTAATGAATATTCCCCTGACCACAACAATATTTTATATCAACTTATTTTATTTGCAAAATTTGCAAATATCATTAACTTTACCCTTTTATCAATGGAACCATTGGTCGTAGTAATAGAATAAATGACATAATTGATACTTTTTTATAAAAATAATAGTCTTCTGATCTCTCGTTAAACCGCTGAAATTTTTCCCTGAAATTCGTGTAATGCTGGCGTAGTTACAAGAAATGAAATATCTTCTTTCTCTTGAGGATTATACCTTCACCCGTTATTTCCTCATTATCGCTAGATTTAATTCTTGCTTATCTCTCATATTCATCATTATAAATATCAATTCTAGCAATATATTATCAAAATCAATAATTAATTGAATTCATTATTATCATATACTCGTATAAATATTTTTTTAAATATTCTAGTGTGAATTTCTATAAATAGTTATTTAATTGTTTACCTTTTATAAAGTATGCAAGTTGATAAATATATTGGTTTGATAGAAAATATTCTTTTAGTGAGGAATATTAAATGCGTTGTTAATCATTAGTGGACCCCATATAATAATGTCTAACGTAATGTCTTTTTATAAGTTCGTTTGATTAAAATATGAAATTGCAGTCAGCAGATTTTTATTTACCGATTATACTCGATTATTCTTCTGATTAGCATTATAGTGGAAATAAACATTATTATTAAATCAATAATTGAAATGACAATTATTCGTATTATTGTTGCAATATTGACGTTTGCGTCTGGAGGATATATCACTCGGGTAATTAATCTTGTCATAATACGACGCAATTAATAAAGCTATTATTTCACATGCTTATAACTATTTGTTCACATGTATTTTTTATTGTGGTACATTCATGCATTATTAAATGCGACATTTTATTTGATAAAGATTGATAATACTTAAATGATTAAAATAAAATGATATAGATGAATGTATTATATTGTAATTAGTTTTTTCATTATCAACCAAATAATATTTTGAGACTAAATTAAAATGAATAAAAAGAGGAAGGTATTATACTGTAATATTTGAGCCCAAAACGTAATTATCAAAACTATATTTTTCTACACCAATTCACTAAAGCTATAGAGCAATTATTATAGAGAGAAAGAAGAAGAGAAGTCTCGCTACCTCACTATTTCAAGGTATCCGCTTTTCTACAGGTAAGGGGTATTATTTCTTTCAGATTCATGAAGAGAGCTTTTGTTATTCCATTCTTTATTATTATGTTGGAATAACTTTTAATACGCTGAAATCCGCATACATGGTGAAATTCTTCTATTATTCCATTCTTTATTATTATGTTGGAATAACTTTTATACATCTGCACCGCATACACGGTGAAATTCTTCATTATTCCATTCTTTATTATTCTGTTGGAATATCCTGCATGCATGCGGATTACGCATGACACGGTTTCATTCTTTATTATTACGGTTGGAATATCACGTGCAAGCGTATTACATGACTTTTGTTCCATTATTTATTATTCTGCTGGAATAACTCCGCTCATGTGGTCATCGCATGCTCATTTATTATTCATTGGAATAACCTTGTATGGATTACCGCGTACGTGGTGAATGATCCTTCAGATTCATTCTTTGTATTAAATCTCATGTACTTCATGTTGTATATTTAAGGTTGTATTTGTTCTATACCATATATTTGGCGACTCATAATAGGTGATGTATACCTAATTTATTTGGTATTTAATTGGTGGATTAGGAATATAGGGATAATATGTGATATGTTAATTTGTTTAATTAACCCTTGTTTTGTGACAGTATTTGAGAATGACATCTAAAAATTTTGAGATACGCAATTGAGCAAAATAATATGAATGTGTCGCATTATGAAGCTAAGTTTGTCGAGTTATCCTGATTTGCATCCCATTTGGTCGATAATGAGGAGAGAATGACGCGGATGTTTCTAAGAGGTTTGAAACCTGATATATGTCAATACCTCATTTCTCACAAACTTTGTTTATATTCGGATGTTGTGAATATGGCTCGCTTATTGGAGAGTCAAGACAACTAAAAGGTAACAACTTAACAACATGATAATAATCATGTCTAATTGGGTGTAGCGGCCATCGAACAATGATAACCATCGTAGGGGAAATTATCATGCCAAGAATTAATCATGGCCATAATAGGAGTGAAAATTTTAAGAAGAGAAGGTTCAACAACAATGGAAAGATAGCGAAACCAACACCCGTTTTCAAGGAAGGAGAAAACGACCACCAATTGTATGCTTCAAATGCGGAGGGAGGGACATATCGGTCCAAATTCGCATCGATACGGTCAAAGCATGTTACAATTGTGGAAAGAAGGTCACCTAGCTCTGATTTTGTCGCGTGCACCAAAGTCAAGTCCAGCTTTAGGGCGGGTGGCACAGCGGATCTGACATGCATAAAACAAAATCTGTGGTTTCGGGGAGAGCGTTTTTCGTGACTTCTCAAAAGTGAGTAACCCGAGAACGGTTAGCATGTGTTAGTTAATTATAAATTCTTGCGAAGTCTATACCTTATTAGATACCGCTTCTACCCAATTTTTATCTCTTTGCTTATTCAACGCTTAAATTTGACCGGAGAAATTAGGACTTTGACTTATCGGAGTTGAAACTCCGTTAGGAGAAACCTTCATTATACATGTGTTATCCAAGAATAAATTTCTGACGTATTTAAGACTTCCTAGCCTACCCCAAAGCGTGAAATCGAATTTTGTATTGACCCGATAAAAACCCATTTTTAAACCTCAAATATTTTCTTTACCCAAAATGAACGTATTATGCGCCAAAGAGCGTTGACTTCGAGTCATTGAAGATTACGATTATACCATTCAATATCATCGTTGGAAGAAATGACGTGGTAGCCGACGTGAGTAGAAGATCATATCGTCGTTCACGAGTGCGATGTTGTTAACACAAAAACCCATTTAGTATAACTTCACAAATGATGAAGATAGAGTCAAAGACTCTAGGACCCACATGGTGATATCAAATATCTGAGTAGAATCGACTTTAATCGATAAAGTTAAAGCCGCAAGTTACATACTCGTACTCGAAATGATGAATGTGGAGAAGAAGGTTCAAGAGGGCGTTATTCTAGAAGCAAGAATCGATGAAGAAAAGAAATCTCAACCCCTCGATTTAATTGGCCCATTTGAAATCCTTGATCGGTAGGAGGAATCTGTGGCCTATAGACTCGTTTTACCGCCAAGTATGTCAAATATGTGGATGACCCGAACCAAGTTTTTAAATTAGAACTAGGCGAGATAGCGAAGATCTAACGATGAGGAGATAAAATCTTGGATAAAAAGAATTGTATTCAACCCTCAAAGGTTATACCTCAAGAGTTAGAATCGAAATGAAGTCAAGGTATCCTCATCTCTTAAGATACCAAAATGCACGACGTAAATTTCGAGGTGAAATTTCATAAGGAGGAGATCATAAGACCCCAAATTTTATGAATAAATATTTAAATTTCTCGAAATATTTTTTAAATATTATGGTGTGGATTTGATATAATGTTATAGTTGTGGGTAATATTTATAAATTTTACAAAGTATCTGAGTTGTTATAAAATATTCGTTTGGTCGTGGAATATTCTTTTTATGGGGAATATTTGTGCAGACGACCTAATCATTATCATTGTGGACCGCATAATGGAAGTATTGTCGTAAAGAAAATGACATAATTATCTTAACTACGCTGAAGATACTTTCTGGGTTAAAGCATGAACTACACAAAAAGTACGTGATGATATGTGGTTGTATAGTAGCTTCCATTGTCGACGGTATTGATTATTGATGCTTACGTGAGAAGTCACTCGCTTATACTCAATTATTGCTTACAATAATTGATGCATCATATCTCGTATATTGATTAAATTATTGTCACAATTTCATGCATAATAATAATAATTATTAAATCGATAATTGAGACAACAAAGTTATTCATATTATTATTTACAATATTGGAATGATGTCTAGAGTTACATCGAGGAGAGGTTTGGTCACCTCACCTAATTATGAAATATCATTTTATTTGCGCTAATAAGGAGAAATCCTTATCGGGAAGCCCCTCTTTCTTAGGAGCGACACCGTTTGTTAAATATTGTGAGTTATAATATTAATGATGAATAAGTTCGTGTTGATTAAAGATGAAATTGATAGTTCCATTATGTTGGGATTATTAGCATTAGTGGAAATCGGATGTCTGATAGTAGGATCATGTACTATTAAGGGGAGGTAGTCGTGATTGATAATACTTGTAAAATTTGGGGTTTTTTCTACATGATTATACTATTAAGTACATGGATTATTCTTATTAAGGTGGTGCATTTGACTATAATTAAACTTAGTTTGAGCCCAAGGCCTATTATAGTATATTTATATAGAAGATTTAACATTCACTTCAAAGAATAGAGATGAATCTCACCCTCACTTTTCGGAGATTCAGCTTTCTTCTAAGGTAAGAAATTATTATTTCTTTCAGATTCAGTTTTAATCACAAATATTGTTCTTCGCAGGCTAGTCAAATGCTCAAAATAAGTCCTCAACACTATCACACTATTTCACACGTATCAAAGGAGGACTACTAATGCACCATCTCGAACCATCACTCGTTTAACGCTCCCTTAGTCCGGCTATGTTCTCATTTCTCTCAAGAGAACAATTAAAAATTAAGCCCCCCTCTTTCTCGGGTGATTATTCCAGATATAATCATGACCATCGATGATTTAATGAATATCCTTGGCCCATAAAGGTGAGCTCAACTAGCCCAAGAAAATATGACTAAGATAATGCGATAATAATAAATTATCCTTAGCCTTCAACAGTATAACAACTGATAGAATACAATAGACAACAAGTTTTAGATAAACAACTGCAGCGGAATAAGCAATCCATTAGACAAGTCAAGTAGAGCATGATATCTACTATCTTCTATGATTTAAAATTCCATCGTTAATATTTCATTTCTGTAATACTCATCAATAGTTCTTTGTTATACCCAAGACAAAAAGAACTCTCACCACTTTTCTTCACCTGAACCACCAAAGATTATAGTTAAATCCACAATTCATATTTATAATCATGTAAATCAACAGTTTCTCCTTACCACAAAGTCTTAATAGAACTTTTACTCAATATCCTTACCCCAAAGGCTAAAGATATTCAAATGTAATAACAATGATCATACCAATCAGTTATCTACCTTTGCACTACGGGCCAAAGATATTCAACTATAAAACCAATGGTCATGATCATACCAATCAATTGTATGTCCGTGCACTACGGCCAAAGACATTCAACTGTTAACTAATGGTAATGATCCTGCCAATCACATCATCGAATTATCCATGCACTACGGGCCAAGGATATTCGTTATTATCACCAGTGGTCATGATCATGTCATACACCTGTCCATCTTTTCACTACGGGCCAAAGATATCAATCAATAGTTCGTCTTTGCACGTAAGCCAAAGATATACAACCGTAAAACCAATAATCAATAGTCCATCTTTGCACGTAAGCCAAAGATATACAACTTTAAAACCAATAATCAACAGTCCATCTTTGCACGTAAACCAAAGATATACAACTGTAAAACCAATAATCAACAGTCCATCTTTGCACGTAAGCCAAAGATAACTTTCATCACAATATAAGCATGAGGATGATGACAATGATATAAGCATTAATCAAACGAATTAAAGGATAAATATTAAAGACTTTAAATTTATCCAGAGTTTAAAAACATCCAAATTGTCAACATGATACTGCTTTGTGGAGTAAACTTCAAAAATAATATTTTATCAAAAATGATTTGGACCGAAAAGAAATCAATTTTTATCATGAATAGTATCCCAATTAATATTATGAATAGTACTCCTACATTTAAAAGTGCCCCGGTAATACCCGAGTGAATATTATTTGAGTGAATAGTAATCGAGTGAATAGTAATTCGTGAATAATATTCCGGCATGAAAAGATCAATAATTATCAAGAATGCTTAGAATAATATTTCCATGAAAAGATACTGGATGAAGCGCAAATATCAAATATATTCTACTAATTTCATGAAGTATAGAAGCAATACTTTAACAAAATGAGTGTAGAAGTAGGAATACGAAATAAAATAATATTACTTACATACTACAGAGTATGGAAGAAAATAATATTTCATACGAATATTGAACAAAATAATATCCCTTATGAATACGAAAGAAATAATACCTCTTACCTCAGAAGAAGACTGGATACTGGAATAGTGAGGTAGCAGACTTCTCTTCTACTTTCTCTATATAGCTTCTCTCTCTTTAATTGCTCTTGTGAGGCTTAGTGATTTGGTGAGAATGAAAGAAGAATGAGCTTCTATTTATAGGAAAATATAGTTTCGATAATTGCACGTTTTGGATCTCGAAATATTACAGTATAATACCTTCATCTTTTCCTTCATTTTTAATTTAGCCCTGCAAGTATTATCAAACTTGCACCACCTCCCCTAATAGTATATCATGTGAATCAATAGTACAATCATGTGACTCATAGTTCTAAACATGTGAAAAAAATAATTATAGTATAGTACATTTATCTATACCTCCATTTTTAATTTAGTCATGCAAGTATTATCAATCTTGCACCAATTCCCCTAATAGTGCATGCATGTGAATCAATAGTACATACATATGAACAAATAGCTATAAGCATGTGAATTAATAATAATTAATTGCTCATTTATCCGATTAATTACCTGATTGGACAATATAACCTTCAGACATCAATTATTATCGAAATAAGTGTCGATTTCCACTAACACAAATAATCCCAACACAATGGAAATATCAATATCATCTATAATCAACACGAACTTATTCATAATTAATATTATAACTCACAATATTTAACAACCAGATCATTCCCAGGAAAGAGGGGGCTTTCCGATAAGGATTTCTCCCTATTGGCGCGCAATTAGGTGACCAAACCTCTCATCGACAGAACTTTCTAGACATCATCAATATTATAAATAATAATATGAATAACTTTGTCGTCTCAATTATTGATTTAATAATATAAAATAATATGCAGATGATAATCGTGATAATAATTGAATCAATAATATAGGAGATATGATGCGTGAATTATCATAGCAATAATTGAGTATAACTGAATGGCTTCTTATGTAAGCATTAATAATCAATACTGGTGTTACTACTTATGCAACCACGCCAGACATCAGTACTTTTACTAATGGGTCGCTCAACGGTTTAATTGTAACACTTTCGCCATTATTTTTATAAAAGATAATTACGCCGTTTTCTAACTACGACAATACTTCCGTTGTAGGGGTACACCAATGATTGTGCCATCGTATTTAATATTCCCTGTTAAAATGAATATTCCCCGACACAAAGAATATTTTATATTAACTTGTTTTTTTGCAAAATTTTAAAATAATACCTTTAACTTTAACTTTTAATCAATTTAAATATTTACTAAATAGAATATTAATTATAAAAAAAAAGAATACTTTCATTTCATAAAATTCGAGGTCTTACAAAAATATTACGGATACAGAAAACGAAAGAAATAACATTTTTAATATAAAAAAAATTTGTCAACATTACTATCACTGTTTAAATACCCTGAATGGCTTCACAACTCAATCTTGATGCTGATTGGATTGGTGCTTAGATCTTCTATTAGCGTGCATGCCATTTGTTAAGTGTTCTCTGGTTTCCTTTAGGTGGGATATATCTATGCAGCGCCAACCAGAGGCTTCATTCCTTTGGATATTCTGGGAGTACTCATTCATTGAGAATAGTATTTGCTCTACGATTATGCCTTGGCATTGTGAGCACATCTGTTGAGGTCTTAGTTCTGCACTCTACGATTCAGCTTTGGCTGTGTAGACACTACGACTCCGAGATCAGATCTTGACACTCTACGATTTCTATCGTTGTGCTTGTTGTCTTCATCTGATCTTGCTCGACTTTGATCTCTACCTTTGATATGAACAGTAGAATCCACGGATGCAGAGTGTAGTCTACGATCCTTGACTTGGCTTCGCATCGATCAAGAGACTCTACGACTCTGATAGATGTTTCACGCTTCGACTTACGACTACCGATGCTCTCGGTCGGCTTGTGGCGTGCTATCTCTACGATTCTGAACATGACTTCCTCAGCAGATTTCGACTCAGATGAAGTTCTACTCGACACATTATGATCCTTCCTCATCTCTTTTGGAAGTCTACGAACTCCGAGATCTACTATCTTGCAGACTACGATTCTGCCTTGACAGCTCTCGAGTTTTCCTTGACTCTCCTGGCAGACTACGATTTCTGGTGTAGTGCTCGACGATCAGACAAGCCTATCTATTACATCATAAGATCAACCTAACATGCTTGATCTTTCTATGTTTATAGTTCTTGTACATCATTTCTTTTTAAGGACTTTACAAAGTTATTTTGCTTATGTAGGATCAACCTAACATATTTGATCAATCCATTCTAAGTCCTTGTACACATGTTTATATTATCTATCAAAGGACTTTATAGCTTTTCTTAATGCAAGCATACTTGCATATTCATTCATATATATCATAATCAAATCATATGTAAATAGGAATATCATTCACATGCTTATTCATGACAATCTCCCCCTATTTGATTATGACAAAAATAATAAGTGCATATGCATGTTATGAATGAATCTTATATATAGTGAGTAGCTGTATTTCTAAAACAGATAATCATGAATGTCATTTAATGATATGGAATTTAATACATTGTGACATTTTACATCCTGGATCCAAAATATACCTAACTAGTTACAGATATACCTTTTTGTCTCCATGTATGTTTCCAGGATGTCTGTTGATTAGCTATTCATCTGTTTGATCTTCTTGCTCCTGCTCCCCCTGGGATGTGGACTTCACTTCTATTGTCTGCTCCCCCTCAGATGTATGCTTCTCTTCTTTTTCTGGCTCCCCCCTCAGCTTCGGCATACATAGGCTCATCATTCTTTGGCTCCCCCTCAGATGATGACTCTGCCTCTTCTTCTGCTTTGTCTTCTTCTTTGACTTCTTCTTTTCTTTCTTTCTGTTCTTCTTTTAATGCCTCTTGCTCTGCCTCTTTTTCTCCCCCTTTTTGTCATTCATCACTTGAGAGAGCTGCTCCATGTTAGACATAAGTTGCTCCATCAGGTAGGAGGAGTTACCAACTTCCATTTTGAGTTCTTGTTGGCTCAGCTCAAGTTGCATAGAGAAGGACTGATTCATGTTGTCAATCTTGTTAGTGAGGACTTGGAGATGTTCTTCATTGGCCTTCTATGCTCGTAGAGCTTCTGCCTTCTAATCATTTATAGCCTTCGGATAGATGTGATCTCTCTCTTTGATTTTGAGAGATACATCACATCAGCCATGGTGGCTTGGAGTTTGTCTTGAACTGAGTTATCTCCTGTTGCTGTCAACCTCTTTGACTCTTCATTGATTAGAGATATTTTCTCAATCAGCTCAACTGAATTCTTCATCAGCTCTTGCTCAATAGGAATTTGATCATCTGATTGGGCAGCCTCTTGGTGAACACCAGATTGGACTCTACGATTTTCATCCTTGGATAAATTTTTAAAAGCATTGATAATCTGAAAAATTGTTGAGTACCAATCACTCTTGGAGGATGAAGGAATGTCATTCAACAGTGCTGGGGCCGATGGAGGCTTCTTATTTCGAACTTGATCAGTATCAGTGGTAGAGTGAACAGACTTACGATTATCTCCTCGGCCATAATCCTTCTTCCTTCAGAGTCCACTCTATAATCAAACGGAATGTAGTGGTTGCCAGCATGTCTGTAGACTTTGTAGTGGCGCTGGTCTTTGATCATTATTGTTGCATAACTCTTCACCCTTGGGAAGTTCTGATCCACCAATTCTAGGCTTGGTATTTCTGGAGGTACTTCTGGTGATTCATTTGAAGCTTCCTCTTCTATTCTTCTGTTGCTCATAGCTGGAAAGATGATGGGATTGTATTCTGGTTCCTCTGATTCCTAATGAGCAGAGTCTTTTTCTATTTCTTCTTTTCCGAGCCTGAATCATTCTGATCAGATTCATCAGTGAATCCTTCTTGTTGATTTTCATTACCGAACCTTCTTTAGCACTATCTTCCTTGGATTCATCCTCTTCATCACTAGTCCCACCTTCAACACTTTCTTTCTTTGATCCAGATTCATCATCACTTACTTCTATGACTGCAGTAGAGTTATCACTTTTCTTCTTGGAGGCAAATTGAGCAAGTAGTCTATAGTTCTTCCTTCTCCTTGGGGGTTCAGCTATGAGAGAGTCAGACTCTTCTTCCTCTTCTGACTCTGAGGCCTTTGGTTCATCAGCCAAACTTTCTTGACGTTCAGCATTTGTAGGGGTATGTCTTTCTTCTTTAGAATCAACATCATTTGACCCATCATCTGGGCTTGTTGGAGCATTTGCAGTTGGGGATGGAGTTGGGTCAGCTTGTATCTTTTCTTCATTGCTGGATTTGGTCTGTGAGGACTCAGCCTTGAGACTATTAGTTGCCTTCTCTTCTTCTGACTCTACGTCCTCCTTTTTGTTGGATGGACTTTCTTGGGAAGCTGAAGTTGGTTTGTTTACCAACTTAGTTTTCTTGCTTGATGGCCTTTAAAGCAGTCTGTTGCTTCTTCTCTTTATGGTCTCTGGTGCGGTCCAGACCTTTTCATCTTCATCTTTGTCTTCAGTGGAGAGACTCTTTGATGAAGCCTCTGTTTTCTTTCCACCCTTGGATCTTTTCCTGACTGGTGAAGCTGCAACTAATGCAGAGTCACCAGACTCAGAACTTTCCACCTCTTTCGCCTTCCTCTTCTTCAAAGAGTTCTTTTTGCTGCTTCCAGTTGTTGTCAACCTCTTGTTTTCCTTTAGGTTCTTCTTCCAGTTCATAAACAGTTGTGGAGACATTACCTTATAAACATTTAGAGGCTCTCATTCATCATCCTTGATTTTCCCTCCTAGCTTCTTCTTCATCACAATACTCAACAGTCTTTCATGAACACTTTTGTAAGTGGTTTTTCTGTAGACTTCTTCAACATAGATTTTTCTACCCATTTGGAGATCTGATCGATCAGGATGGCTCCAAAGTTGATTCGCTTCTTCAGAACTATAGCAGACATGATTTTCAACTGTTGATCAAGCATAGTGTCATGTGTAGTATCATTGCATAGTATACACTTGCCCACTATCTCAGCAAGAAATTCGAATTCCTCCGGAAACTCCTTCTTTTGCATGTCCTTCATACTAGGGTTTCTTTGGTACCGCATTAGCCTCTTGCCTTCTTCAATGTCGACTTCATCCAGGTTTATCAGACCTTGATTTGGAAACCCTAGACATTGATTGATGTCTGATGCTCTTATTTTCAGACTTGATCCTTTCACCTTCGTGGTAAGAAGCCCAGAAACTATTGAAGCATTTGAGTAGAACTGCTTCACTAGCTCTGTATAAACTAGAGTGTTGGCCTCCAAGAACTCAGAGAACCTAGCCTTCTTTACGAGCTCAAGTATGTCCTTGAACTTCGTTTTTGATCTTTCGAACTTTTTGAAGCCGAGTTGGATTCCTGTTATAACTCGTTATTCTGCCATTTGAAGAGTTCAAGGTATATAGGTATGTGATTCAGAGAGATTTATGAAAGATAGCTGATTGTGATTTGGGTTCTGGAGGTTTAATTGATTTAAGCTTCGAAAAGGGTTCTAGGGTTTAAAAATAGAAGGGAGAGAGGTTCGATAGTTTTTGGTAACTGTTTGCAGATTTTGAATTTATCTTTATGGCAGTTCCTTCTGCCTCTGCATACGCTGAGATGTGTCAACTAGCCATTGGTTGCATGATGCCCAGTAATGAGATGTAACTCCCCTATTAACTCTTCAGCTTAATGTCCCTTTTTGAAACAAATAGTCATCAATGACGTGGATTGACCATTGACCATCTTGATTCGTAGAGTACCATTGTAAAGTAGCTATGGACTCTACATTTTCCTTTATTGACTCAACGATCAACTTTTGAGAGATGCTGCAGTGGATGGTTTTGACATTAATCCTCATCTTGAAACTGCATAGCTAGATCACTGATGTACCCCAAGCCAGTTTGGGCACATAAGTTCTGAGATGCTTTTGCATGATATCTTTCCAAACTATATTCAAACTTATCTCCTCATAATTTGAATGGTTGAGCAATTGTCCCGTTCTTTCAAGCTCCTCATGAGTTAGAGTAACCTCTCGTAAGACTGCGATCGTCGAGTCTGCTTCTACGATCGCTGAGGTTGCACTACGACCGTTGAGGTTGCATCACGATCATTGAGTTCTCTTTAAACTTTACTCTACGATCGTTGACTGCCTTGGTCATTGAGATGAACTTGATCAAGTAATCCTTCTAGGTTAAGGTAGCTCAGGAAGGGCCAACCTCTTAGAGTGAGCTAAGGGTCGGGTTTGTCCCTGGGGCGCTTTTCCAGATGAAATACTTTAGAAGTGATTTTCACTGATATCTCATTTGACCTTTTCTGGTGGGGAGGTCCTCTACCAACTTTAGACAATTGCATTTGCTGTAATCGTGGTGTCCTCCTACTCTTACACTACGATCGGATGTTTGATCGTGGGCACTCCACAATTTTAAGTTGGGTGGTTGATAGGTTATCAGTAGTACGTTTTGAGACGTTCCTACTGACTATGGATCTTCATTTGGTTCATCAGCCACAAAGTTTTGGGACTCTATAGCTGGTACATTGCTTCATTGTATATCTCAGTGTTGTTGTTCCTTAACAGGTCACTGCTCCCCCATGGTTGATACTGTCTTCTCAGATAGACGTGATTCCCTTTACTTCATGTGCATTAGAAGGCAACCTTGCATATCTCCTTCTGACTGGAATCATCATTCTCTGCTAAATCATCTTGTATAATAGAGTTGGATATTTTCAGGACTGTTCACTCTACGTTCATTTGACAGCACTACGAACGTAGTCTTCTTTGACAGTCTTGTGCTTGTGAAGGTCTGCTCCCGAAATGAGTTCCTCTTGACTGATGCTCGATGATCCTCTGTTGTGAGCTTCCTTGAGGATTCTTCTCATATAGCATGCTTTGCCTGATTTGAGCATATAAGACCCTTTTCATCTTTGGTTGAATGGCCTGCTTCCATATACAGATTAACAACCATGTGAGCTTCATTCAGGTTAGCTCAGCGGGTCTTCAAAGACAGGCTTGGACATATAGGAATTTTATCAGAATCATTTCTAAACAGTCCTTAGCCTTCTGCTAGTTGAGTCTTCTTGACTGAAGTCTTTTGCTTCAGCATTCCTTAGTGTGGCTCGGATAGACCAGGTACCTGCAGGTTAGATACATTTCTATTTTTGGTACCCACAATTAAATGGGTCCTGCTAGGTTAGTTTTCTAAACCCATGTTCCTTATATATTTGGATAATCATCATATTTATCACTAACAGTTATATTCATGCATGTAACTATTTTAGATAATATATTTTGAGATGCATGATGGTGAGTGTGTGTAAGATTTGCTATTTTCATAAAATGCTCTTTTTCTTTGATGGTTTCATCATTTGCTAGGTTATGTTCATAGGGTTTAAATGTTCACAAAGTGAGAATCAACTCTACGATTTATGTGTATCTCGTTGATTTATGGAGGTGATCAGTTTCTAAAAATCATCACGATACTCTTGTTGAACTGATCATTCTCTGTGTGTTATCAAACACTTAGAACATAGGTTTATACATATATACTAACCCACCAGCAAAGATTACTTCACAAAAAAAATTAATTTAACCTTTGATATGCTTATGACCTATTTCAGATTTCTTTCAAAATGTCATCTTCAACCTAAAACTTGGATTGAGAGAAAGTTTGTAAGCATTTGAGTTTCCAACCTCAGTGTACATTTTCTCTTCACCTTTTTAGGTAGATTATGATTTCTTGAAAGAATACTGTTGTAGTTCATAAGGAGGTGCAACATGATGTATACACTTATATTAGTGAGGAATCGTACCTTTTTACTGTCAGATTCTTAACAGTCATTTAACTTTGATATACTAAGGTTAGGCATTGATGTGCATAGTTTCTCATTGGCTCCTGACAGCTTGTTGCTCCAGTTGACCTTCAATCAATTAGTCATGGTCTTGAAGATGTAAGCTAAGAGAATCTCAGCATTTTTAGTTCTTTGACATCCTTCAGTTCACAAAGTTTGCACCTATTTGAGAAGATCTTCTTTCTTCTCTGGATAAGCATTTCTTAGCATGTATGTCCTTTTCATCTTTCAGGCTGGTGGATGCTTGACTCTTTATTGTTGATGTCTCTTGAGCTTTCTCGTCTGGTCTTGATCACAAGATTATCTGCAGTGACGAGGATTGGTCTTGTTGATGTAACAATCGAGAACATGGACCAATCTGAAAGCGACTTCGTGTGTATATACACATTAACCTTGTATACGATATTTCCAACGTGTGAGCTCATCTGCATATAACAAATGACTTACTACTAAACTAAGTTTAGAACAATGTTTGTGCCTAGGATCAGACTCAAAGCGATTAGCTTTTGAATATAGCATGAGAACTTGCTTTGATACCAATTGTTAGTTCTCAGTAGGCACAATATAGATCTAGAAGGGCGTTGAATAGATCCTTTTTAATTTCAAATACTTTTATCTTTTATTTTGTATAGCTAATGATTTAGCATATGACAAACATAAGAATCTTTTCAAGCACAATGGAATAAGTAAAAGATCCCATTCATTGATATATTCATAACCATACATACATTGTTCTTAGAGTTAGTTCGGTTATAAGCAGTTAAAACATACATAGCAGTTATAACAGTTAATGTACATAATGTAAATGACATAAAGTAAAAGACACAAGGGGTTTTAAGTGGTTCAGAGACTCAAGCTCCTAATCCACTCTTCTGCTTTCAAATAGCAGGATTTCCACTAAGGAAGGGCAGCACCCTGAATCACTAAGATTCCTTCAAGGCCAGTAGCCTTGGGACTTAAATTCACTTAGAACTCTTCAAGGCCAGCAGCCTTGGAACTTCTCTAGTTCCTTAGGAACTCTTCAAACCCAGAAGGCTTGGAACTTCATTTAGTCCCTCCGGACAAGGACCCATCAGACCCTGGCTTCTTGTTGTTGAGTTGTTTGTTTGTTTGTTGGAGTTGGTGCTGAGCTCTTCATGCTTTAAACATCTTATGTACTTAGCAGCTTGGCGTGATCATCCTTGAAGTGCAGTTGAGTGTTGCATGATGCTCAGCTTCTTCAGTTACTCAACTACTTCTGATGATCCCTTGATGAACTGCTTTGAAGATCATTCTTCTTGATACTTGATGGTTGCACATGATGAGTTTCTAAGATGACTGTAAGCTCTTTTGCTAGGTACTTAGAAACTTTCTCATGCTTGACACAAGGATGGCGTTGGTGATCTTCTTTCTTGATACTTGATGCCTTCTCATGATGGACTTGCTAAGATGACTATAAGCTCTTCTCTCTGGTACTTAGAGTCTTCCCATGATGGACATCAAGATGGCATTGATGCTCTTCTTACTTTCGGCAGTTCAGAACACTCTTCATGTAGTAGAACTCTCACTTCTACATTGTAGAACTCTCACTTCTACTTCTTTCTTTTTCTATCTCTAAGTGTTCTTGGTGGATCGTAGAGTGAGCCTTCAAACTCTTATCTCATGTGGTTTAGATCAGTCTACCATTACTCCAAACTCGGCAACTCCTGCAACTCTTGATCTTTGAAGCTCTAGCTGATTTATACTCTTTCCCAATCTTCCCATTGGAAAGTAGCCATTAAAAGCTCTTAGAATTGCTTCACAGATCTCGAGTTGTTTGGTGCAGACTGCTAATGTGACATGTCATGACTTTTAGACACTGCAGTCTACTGTTTCACCTACCCCATCAGAGATGTCACTTTATATGTCTTGGGCAGGTCGAAGACTTTATTTCCTCCTTCTGATTTCTCGATCAAAGGTTGTCCTTTTGCATCGATGCTCTCAATAAGATCTTGTCCAAATATCAACCTTCAGATTGAACCGTTACCAATGCTTCAATCTTCAGTTGTTCAAACTCTACGATTCTGATGCATGTCTTCTTGGACCTAATCGTAGTGTCTTGTTGACTGGTAAAGACAACACTACGATCTTGAAGAGTGTTGATTGGATCTTCAATGTAGAACACCTCTTCCTTTTCTTGTGCAGTGCTTCAACACTTCTGTTTGCCTCAATAGCTCTCAGATACTGATGGCTTGACTTCTTTGTTCTGGCCCCTTCGGAATAGCAAGACACTTCAGATTTATGGCGTGTCCAGCTCACTTTCTCCTTGTGATCTCCCATTCACTTATCATCAATGGACTAATCCAATGCTTAATCACTTTAGCCTTGTTCTTCAGAGGTTGACCAGTATCTCTGTTTATACTCCATCAGTTCTTTCTTTGTTTGGCAAACACTATGATCCTGGTTGCTTCCAAGATCGTTGTCTTACATCTCACTTGACAACTCATCGCACTTCTTTGACTTTCCTTAGTCGATTCATCGAAGTCTTCTTCTGATCTCCTTGTGGAAGACTTCATCTTGAATGACTTCACTACTCAATCTTGATGCTGATTGGATTGGTGCTTAGATCTTCTATTAGCTTGCATGCCATTCGTTGAGTGCTCTCTGGTTTCCTTCAAGTGGGATGTATCTATGCAGTGCCAACCAGAGGCTTCATTCCTTTGGATATTCTGGGAGTGCTCATTCGTTGAGAATCGTATTTTCTCTACGATCTGCCTTGGCATTGTGAGCACATCTGTTGAGGTCTTAGTTCTGCACTCTACGATTCAGCTTTGGCTGTGCAAACACTACGACTCCGAGATCAGATCTTGACACTCTACGATTTCTGTCGTTGTGCTTGTTGTCTTCATCTTATCTTGCTCGACTTCGATCTCTGCCTTTGATATGAACAGTAGACTCTATAGACTCAATGTGTAGTCTACGATCCTTGACTTGGCTTCGGCAATAGTAGACTCTACGACTCTGATAGTTTTCTACGTTTCTGACTTGGCTTCGGCAGATGCTCGGTCGGCTTTACATGTACGAGGCGCTCTCTCGATTACGAACATGACTTCTTCGAAGACTTCGACTCGAGAGGAAGTTCTACTCGACACACTACGATCCTTCCTCGTCTCTCTCGGCGGTTTAACTCCAAGATATACTATCTTGCGGACTACGATTACGCGCTTTGATAGCTCTCGAGTTTTCCTTGACTCTCCGGCCGAACTACGATTTCAGGTGCAGTGCTCGACGATCAGATAAGCTTATCTATTACATCATAAGATCAACCTAACATGCTTGATCTTTCTATGTTTATTGTCCTTGTACATCATTTCTTTTTAAGGACTTTACAAAGCTGTTTTGCTTATGTAGGATCAACCTAACATATTTGATCAATTCATTCTAAGTCCTTGTACACATGTTTCTATTATCTATCAAAGGACTTTACAGCTTTTCTTAATGCAAGCATACTTGCATATTCATTCATATATATCATAATCAAATCATATGTAAATAGGAATATCATTCACATGCTTATTCCTGACATGTTCAACATCAAGTACTTTCCCGAAAGTATTCATCACATGAAGGAGGTAGAATTCATCAAGCTGGAGCAAAATAATATGATCGTGCCATAGTACGAAGCTAAGTTTACCGAGTTGTCTCGGTTCGCATCTGTGACACCCCCAAATCCTGGTACTTCATTTCCTCAAGATTTGGTGTTCACTTTAATCAAAACATTCATTTCTAACTACCCAATTATAATAAAATTTAATAATCAAAACCTGTCCATACAGGATTAAACTTAAATAAAAATCTCTCAGGTTATCTAACCTTTAACAACAATCATTCAAATGCGGAAATTAGATAAACTTCATTACAATCTTTAAACCAACGTCTGAAAATAAACTATCAAATCTATTACAAGTCTTCAGTACTTGTTCATCTTTCCTTTCCTTCATCGGTGCTAGGTATCGTCACCGCTTTCAACTTTAGTCAAAGAAATTTTACAGCAAGAGTGAGCAAACAAGGCCCACTTGAAATAACAATAAATAAATCTTTAAACATTTACATCAATTGCCAATATTAGGCTCAATAGAACTGAACAATATATTCTATTAACTTTCTAAAATTTATAACATTCACTGAGGGTCTAATGACCATGAAACATGTCCACAGTTATAAGTAATCTTTCAACTTTAACAGTCATAAGACTATAAGGACTCCACGTACTTAGGGGGATCAACCCTTCGTACAGTGTATTGTGCACAACCATTTCAACGCTAAGCGTAAACCTCTATTGAAAGAGTTGTTCATCTCAGTATTTAGAGTACAAGTCCGCACCAAAGGAAGTTTGGTTTGGATAAGCTTTCAAGATAATTTAGAATTTAACGAACATCAACTAAGGAGTAGTTGAATAAGACCAATAACACTATACTATAGAATAATCATGATTAAATCAATTATAGTAAACTAAAGTCATGCATTAGGAATAATCTAATATCATACAATTTAAATAACTATAGCATACCTTGCTTGAACAACACTAAGCCAAGGTTAATTAGAATTGAATAATAAGCATACATAGCATATATAGTTGTGCATGCTAAACCACAAGTTAAATACAAGAATAACTTGCTCCAAATAACTTACATCATTATATTGTAATCGAATTGAAAAGCGATGAATTGAATTAACAAGATAATAGATTAGAGAACTTGTATCGTCATGAGTAATTAGATACAATGACTTACTCAATAATAGGCAATCTAGCTCTATGAAAGTGTAGAAGTAACAACTTACAACAATTGTAATTGAATTTGAAACAATAATGTACCAAATGAAATTAAACTCGCACAATGAAGTTTTGAATTGGAGAACTTGCTCAATTATAAAAATAGAGTTAGAAAACTTGCTTTAGCACAAGCTAAACCTTACAACTTGAATCAATACCCTATACATATGTCATCATGACATAATTAGTCATTACCAACATTTTATATCTATATAAACAAAATATATACATCATGTAGGTTAAATTACCAATTCACATAATCAACTACGTTAATACTAATTAACTCTTGATAACATGCTCATTCCTAGTTTAATACTACTGAAATCGTCATTTAACATTCATATTATTAACACATAACATTTATTTTCAACATTTGTGTACTTAAACAAAACTGTCAGAACTTTCGCTAACTTCATCATGTTATATTTTCACGATGCTTTACATCGTGGTTCGCGCTTCTGATGCGAAGTTATTATTTATGACTCAGTCACAGAGGCCATTGGTTGGCCAGCTGGCCTTAAGCACCTTAGATTTAGATTATAATAGATTTATCTTCTTTGAGAGTGTTCAATCCCATGAACCAAACCGTGACCAACTTCATGAATCAAAAGCCAAATCGCCTAAAAGCTCGAATCTAATAGATCGATTATCATGTAATTTACATATAAACTTCATATAAATATATTGTGAAGACTTCTAACATGTTTCTACTCATAAAATAACTTAAACATCAAATATACAACACCCAATTTCAATGTTTTTTGGCAAAAAAATCCATTTTTGATATTTTCAATGAAAATCAACACTTTGTGATTTTGTTTTTCAACCAAAACAAGTAATTTCAAAACATAATGATTATGATTTTACATACTCTATCAATTCCAACAATCAATTTATCAATTTATTAACTAATTAAACCTTAAATTTCTATTTTAAACTAAGTCATGTTCATATATATATTTTCATGTAAACACTGTAATATACTTTTTTCCACAAAACACATATATACATGAATTACTTTAGAATTACTTTATCTATAATCATATATAAACTCATGGAATAACCTTATAATCAATAATCATACAAAACTATATACATAACAACAATTTATCCTTTATAAAAATTTCACAGAGAACTTTTTGGAAGAAGAAGAAAACTAACTTTTTAAAGAAAAAGGTTAAGCTCCTACCTTTGCTTAAGAAGATGATGACTACTTTTGATTATCAATTTATTTCTCCAATTCCTTTCTCAAGCCTGTTAGAAATCACTCACTCTCTAGAGTTTTTTCTCAAATTTTTCTCTGTGTTCTTCTTCTTCTTCTTCTCTCTTCTCCCAACTCTAGTTTACGTAATAAAAATATAACGTATATAGTTATAATGTATATATTAAATATATAATAAAACTCTAACTTAACTGACATTAGTTATTTTTATTAGAAAATCAAAAGCCATAAGGCTTGTTTGGCTAACCACTAAAAATATAATCAATTAACCCTTATGCCTTGTTTGGTAAAACACAATTAGATAAAAGACTTAATAGGCATTAGGCCTTGTTTGGCAAAACTGAATTAAAATCCCTTAATTTATTTTAATAACTCCTTTATAGCAAGGTTATTAGTCACACTTTTATTTAATTAATAAATCAATTAAAACATTAATCTATTAAATTACTTTAGCACATAATTTAATATCACATATTTATAATTTTTTTATAATTATAATTTTATTTAACCAACTAATATTTTAAATTACAATTTCCGCTTAAAATATTATAATTTATTTAAATCACTATAAGCTCTCTAGCTTACTTATTAAATTAAATTGGTATATAATCTCATAACAATTAATTTTCATAGCTTCCTTAATTATTTATTAAACAAATAATTAACTAAACCACATCAACTCAAATTGCCATTAAATACTTATATAATTCATTAAATATTTAATATTGCAAACAAATATTTAATATTTAATTATTTATTCACAAATAATTAACTAAACCACATCAACTCAAATTGAACAATTATTTATTCAACAATAAACATATCCATTAAATACTTATATAAATCAATAAATATTTAATATTACACTTTAAAATTCTAGAATATTACATCATTCCCTCCTTACAAGGATTATGTCCTCAAAATCACAACTCAAACAAATCATTCGTTACATTCTTCCCTACTTACAAAGATTCTCATCCCCGAATCAAGAAGACACAATTAAACAAATAACTCGTGGTACTCTTTCAACATTTTCTTCGAGTTCCCACGTAGCTTCTTCAAATTGTGGTTCCTCCATATCACCTTCACGTAAGGTATCACTTTATTCTGAGCACTTGTTTTTTCCTCGTCGACTATCTGGATAGAACTTCTTCATAAGATAAATCTTTCTCGAATCGCAAATCGGTTCGTACTCAATCACATGTTTGTAGTCGGGTTTATATGGTTTATAATATCAAATGAAAAAAATTATGAATGTTTTCCAACTCGAGGTAGAGCTACCTCGTAAGCCACTTCTCCCACTCTTCGCAACACTTCAAAGGGTCCAATAAACCTCGGGCTTAGCTTTCCATTTTTACCGAAATGAATTTTCCCTTCCGTGGAGAAACTTTTAGAATACAAAAAGTTCTACGTCGAATGCACGATCTTGTGTCGTGTTGATCGGCATACTTTTTCTGTCTGTCTTGGGCTGCTACTAATCTTTTCCTAATGAGTTTGACAACGTCAGCAGTTTGTTGTATTAGTTCTGGTCCTAACAGTTGGCGTTCACCGACTTCATCCCATTACAAAGGAGTTCTCACTTTTCGTCTGCATAATGCCTCATAAGGTGGCATCTGCCGATGCTTTCATGTGATAACCTTGTTGTTGTGTATGCAAATTCCACCAATGGTAATTGTTCTTCCCACTTCCTTTAAAGTCCATGACACATGCTCTCAAAGATATCTTCCAATGTCTGAATTGTTCATTCGCTTTGGCCATCTGTTTGTGGATGATAAGCCGTACTCATTCGCAACTGTGTCCTCATGCATTCTTGTAGTCTCTTCCAGAAATTTGACGTGAATCGCGGATCTCTATCGGACACAATTGATACTGGCACTCCATGCCTCGAAATGACCTCTTTAATGTACAATCTTGCCAACTGATCAAGATTGAATCTAATCTTTATTGGTAAAAAGTGCGCTAATTTCGTCAGTCTATCCACTATCACCCAAATCGCATCACATCCTCTCTGAGTCGTTGGAAGACCCACCACAAAATCCATCGTGATGTGTTCCCACTTCCATTCCGATATTTCCAACGGTTGGAGTAATCAGCTGGGTCTTTGATGTTCGACTTTTACTCTTTGACATGTTTTCGCTACGCATTCTGCAACATCCCTTTTCATATTCGGCCACCAAAAATGTCAGCGCAAATCTTGATACATTTTCGTGCTTCCTGGATGAATTGAATATTTTGAGCTATGAGCTTCGGTCAAAATTTCTTCTTTCAATTCTAGCATTGCTGGAACCCAAATTCTTCCCTCGAACCGTAGTAATCCTTTGGTATTAACCTTGTATTTTACATCACCGCCCTCAACCAGATTCTCTTTGATTTTCCCACACTCTTCATCTTGTAGTTGAGCATTCTTCACTTTGTCCACTAAAGTTGGACCAGCTTCTATCCGGAATAGTTGTTAAATCGATTCTTTTGGAAATTTGATTTCCAACTCCATTTTGTCATTCTTTGAAATGAGCTCCTCCTGAGTTGTTATCAGCATCAACTTCTCTCGACCTTTCCTGCTTAAAGCATCTGCATCCACATTTGCTTTTCTCGGATGATAAAAGATTTCACAATCATAATCTTTTATCAATTCCATCCACCTTCTTTGACGCATGTTCAAATCCTTCTGAGTGAAAATATACTTCAGACTTTTGTGGTATGTGTAGATCTCACATTTCTCTCCATAAAGATAGTGTCTTGTTGGTTGATTTTGCAATCAATGAATACGTGCAAGTATACACGGTCAACAAGTAATAAAGTAAAAGTAGAGTATCGTTCCCACGAGGAATTATTTAATAAAAATTACCAAATACTAACTCTTAACCAAATTAATTTTATTTAAACAACTCCAAATTGTGATTTTTCTAATTAAGAAAACTAAATTAAGCAATTAAACTGAATTGCTTTATAACTGAATTCAGATAAATAAAGATTAAGACTTCAATATCCCCAATTATGAACTATAAATCAATTATCCAATTATCCCAATTATTATGCCTACTGAATTGTTAACAAGAATTCTCAAATGCCAAAAGTCCTTTTCCAAGTGATCAATTGCCTTCTATTTAATCCAGATTAATCTTGTTATATCCCTATGCAAAACAATTGAATTAAACTCCTTCTAATCCCAATTCCTTATGTGTTATATGCAGTTAACAGATATTTCCATTCAATTCAAAAACCAAATTATTCACTTTGCAAATAACTAAGTCACATGATATCATGCTCAGTTCTAACCCTAGAATTCCTCTTTCAATTCCTTCTAGAGTAACAAGGTAATTACTGATCAAATAATTAAACAATAAGCACAAGACAAGATAAACAATTCACTTAGACATAAAATAATTGAAATAAATCGAATTACTAATTTATAGACATAAAAGGTTCAATTGAAATCTTAATAAAAGAGTTAGTTCATAATTAATGAATTAAAACCAAGAATCCACAACTGAATAGACATTAAAAGATAAAAGTGTGATAAGAGAAGAGAATAGAATCATTGTCAAGAAAATCGATGCTCCCTCTCTGCTTTCTTCTTCTTGATCTTTAGTGTTCTTCAATTTGCTTCAATCTCCAATGGCTAATTAAGAACTAGGGTTTATATTCTAATCTAATAGAGTGTTTTATCTAGTCTAATCTATGTAATCTCCCTTTATTTTATGCCTTACATCATGTATTTATAGGTTACAAGTCTAATTTTTAGCTTAGGAACAAACCCAATCCTATTTGGAGTCAAAAAAGTGTCAAAATTCGCCCCAAAATGCTTCCAAGCCTTTCCAGGCTCTTCCCCAGCACCCCAGCGGTGGGCACGACGCTGCGACACTGCCTTCCAGGGCCCCGGCGCTAGGCATAGGCCTGAAATGGGTGCCCTGACGCTGGCCTCAATTCTGGAAATTTTTTAGCTCCAACGTCCTTTTGGGAATATGGCCATAACTTCTTCGTTCAAACTCCGATTTTGATGATTCAAGATGTTCCGAAAAGAGGAGACGTAGACCTACAACTTTCATTCTTTAAGTGTTTTGAAATAAGGTCCAGATCAATACTCAATATGGCTTTGAAGTAACTGTTGTGTAAATGGCAAGCTAAAAACGCGCATCTAGCCATCCCAAACGTCGATTTAAGTAACTTTTGTCCCAATTCCTATAAAACAACATAAAACATGCATGAATAAACATAAACACTGAAAAACATCCAAAAGATTAAGTTCAAACGCACTCAATTATGAGCATAAAACTCACTCATCATGTCTCCATATCTTTAGAGCAAATACAACTGTAGCCAATTCCAAATCATGAGTCGGATACCCTTTCTCATAATCCTTCAGTTGTCTTGATGCATAGGCAATAACTTTTCCATTCTGCATAAGAACACAACCCAACCCTTTGTGTGAGGCATCACTATACACCACAAAATTTCCTGTATTATCTGGTAATGTCAACACATGTGCCACACTTAACTTTTTCTTCAAATCTTGGAAACTCTCTTCACACTTCTCCGTCCAAACGAATTTTATAGCCTTCCTTGTCAAATTTGTTAGCGGAGTGGCTATTTTAGAAAAATCTTGAATAAATCTTCTATAATAACCGGCCAGTCCCAAGAAACTCCTCACTTCTGTCGGTGTTCTTGGTTGTTCCTAATTGATTACAGCTTCCAATTTTGATGGATCCACTGAAATCCCATCCTTGTCAATAATATGACCCAAAAATTGTACACGGTCGAGCCAAAATTCGCACTTAGAGAATTTCGCGTACAACTTTTCCTTCCTTAGTGTTTCTAATGTCAAACGTAAATGTTCCACGTGTTCTTCTTGAGTTTTGGAATACACCAGAATGTCAACAATAAATACCACTACAAACTTATCTAAGAATGGTTTAAATACCTTGTTCATCAAATCTATGAACGCAGCAGGGGCATTTGTTAAACCAAAAGACATCACCAGAAACTCGTAATGTCCGTACCGAGTTTTGAATGTCGTTCTAGGTATATCCTCCTTTCTTACCTTTAATTGGTGATACCCACTTCTCAAATCTATTTTCGAGAAATATTTAGCACCCTTCAGCTGATCAAACAAGTTATCTATTCTAGGCAACGGATACATATTCTTAATAGTGACTTTGTTTAACTCTCTATAATCAATGCAAAGACGCATTGATCCATCCTTCTTCTTAACAAATAAAACTGGCGCTCCCCACGACGATACATTTGGTTGAATATATTTCTTGTCCAGCAACTCTTGCAACTGTACCATCAGTTCCTTCATTTCTACTGGATCCATTCTGTACGGGGCTTTCAATATTGGTGCTGTTCCCGACGCCAAGTCGATCACGAACTCAATTTCTCTGTCAGGAAAAAGTCCTGGAAAATCTTCTGGAAACACGTATTCGAATTCACTCACTACCGGTATTTCTTCTAGTTTCACACCTTTCTTTTGAGTATCGACTATGTAAGCTAAATAGCCCACACAACCTTGACTCAACAATTTCTTGGCCTGCATAGTCGTCAGACATTTCATTTGTCTAGGCGACTTGCTACCATAAAATACTACCTTTGACGGAGTTATAAGGTTTACACACTTCTTTTGGCGATCAATTATCATTCAGTATTTGAATGTACCAATCCATTCCCAAAATTACATCAAATTCCCCTAGTCTAATCGGAATCAAATCTACCAACTAGATATTCTCCTTAATGTTCACCCTACAGTTCTTGTATACGAATCTAACAGGGATTACTTCCTTATTCGCAATTTCTATGTTCAAAGGAAAATTCAGTTCTTCTCTAGGAAATTCTAACCTCTTAGCAAATTCATCAGATATAAACGAACAAGTAGCACCCGAATCAAATAATACATATGCATTTATATCATTGATTGGGATAATACCTGACACCACATCTTTTGATTGCACAATCTTCTTGCATCGTATTGAAGGTTCTGGCTGTGGGTTTATTTAATGCTGACAGTCCTACAATGGCCCATGTACTTCCATTGTTACCTCCATTGCTTCTGGTTGTTACTCCTTCCCTCTTCTTAGGGCATTCACGAGCAAAATGATCCTTGGATCCACACGTGAAGCATACATTCTTCTTCTGTTGAGTGCAATTTGGGGCGATGTGACCCTTCTGGCCATAATTGAAGCAAGCTCGTTTCCCATCAAGCACGAACCCTTGTGAAATTTCCCACATGTCACACATGCTTCAAAATTTTTGTTTTGTTGGTTACCCTGATGGTTTTAAGCACCCACGTTCCCATTCCACTTCCTCTTCATGTCGTTGCTGCTGTTGTTGTTGTTGTTGTTGTTGTTGTTGTTGTTTCCACTGCTACCACCTCCATTCTTAATCTCATTCTCATTCTTCTTCTTCTTTTGTTCCTGATTGAATTTTGTCACTGCCTCGCCTCCACCTTCAGTGAGTACTGCTTTCTCCATCACCGCTGTAAATGTCTTCAATCGAACAGAGAAACCCTCATCTGTCTGACTAGGGCTTCAGCATCCTGCTTCAAATCTTTTTTGCTTTTACGCTTCAAATCTGTCTTTGACTTGATATGGCGCAAACCTCGCCAATTCATTGAATTTTGTGGCATACTCGGATACCGTCATCGTCCCTTGTTTTAGTTCCAAAAACTGCACTTCTAGCTGACTCTTCGAACTCTCTGGAAAATTGGTCTCGAAGAACAACTCCTTGAACCTATCCCAGGTCATCACTCCTGGCCCTTCACGAGTTTTATTGGCCTTCCACCAATAACTAGCTTCTGCTTTCAACATGAATGTTGCAAAAGCAGTCTTTTGATCATCCCCTACCCTTACGACATCGAATACTTTTTCTATCTCCATAATCCAGGTTTGTGCTTCGACTGGATTCATAGACCCACGGAATTTAGGTGGTACAACCGCCTTGAAATCCTTAAACGTTGTACCATGGTTCTGTGGTTGATTCTGCAACGCTCCTATCAGTAGTGTCACTAGTTGTTGAACGGGGTTACCGTCAACATTGTCGTTATTGGTAGTTCTCTCATTGTTTCTCTGTTGGGGTGGTTCACGTCTGGGAGGCATTTTCTGTTGAAACAAAACATCTATTAGACTATTACTCAACTTCTTTAAGTATTTTCTAATTAACTTGCCTCCATAACAGAAATAACCACATAGCACATAACACTTTGAATAAAGTAACAACTTTTATTTATTCAAAACCTTTTTGGAAAACATAAAACAATAGCATCACTGCTATCTACATTACTTTCCTGAACTACAAAAGTTTCAGGACAACATCATAGTCATATCCCATAGGTTACATAACACTTGGGATTTATAATTTATTTAACCTTTCACTCATCGTACCACAACTATGATGTTCTATTAAGATACTTCTTAGCCCTATCACGTTCTTCCTCCATGACTCGAAACATTGTCCTGCGATCTAATACATATGATGGAAGCGTCTCGAACTGAATCGGATATCCCATGACCCGATCTTGAGCTCGATTAATTGCGTTGTCAAATACTTTATCCATCTCTTCCATCTTCATCCTTTTTTGCTCATGAGTTCCTTATCGCTTCTGCCAGATTCATTGATAAGCTTCCTCAGATGCATCTTCACTCTTTCCCTCTTAGCGCCTTCTTCTCTTAGCTTGTTTCTTCGATTCAAAGAACCATCTTGATCAATTGTTCTTTCTCTCCTTGATGCATATTAGTTTCTCCTCGACGTTTGTCGTTACCGTTCCTCACGATCCTGGATCTCACCTGTGTTTTTGTGTCATTGCGGTTTGTTGTTCAAATACTATCTCCTCGCAACTCCTCAATCAGTATCCTAAAGTTCCACGTTACGGTCCATGCACCTCATCGATATACTCATAGCTATCGAATTAAGTGGAATCCTTTCCTCCTAGTCCTCATCATCATCATCCTCATCTTCAATCTTTGTGACCAACGGGTCGACTCCGTGGCGATGAGTTGTTCCCCAACTACTCAAATGTCGCGAGGATCCTCCTCTATAGGCATTTGAGGTCCCTCCTCCCTAACTTTGACCAGATTCTCTGACATTAGTCATCCTGACAACAAAGTTGTAAAGTTTTAATTATTAATCATTACTATTCGACATTCACGATTACATAATTTAAAATCACATAAGCACATAAGTGTTTTATTACTTCTTTCTTAAAACTCGATAAGAGTTATCTCCACTATCTTTTCACAAAGTTACTTCCAAGGCTTTTCCCCCACCTAAGGTTCATAACCTAAAGCTTTGATACCAACTCAGGACACACCCCCAAATCCTGGTACTTCATTTCCTCAAGATTTGGTGTTCACTTTAATCAAAACATTCATTTCTAACTACCCAATTATAATAAAATTTAATAATCAAAACCTGTCCATACAGGATTAAAGTTAAATAAAAATCTCCCAGGTTATCTAACCTTTAACAATAATCATTCAAATGCGGAAATTAGATAAACTTCATTACAATCTTTAAACCAATGTCTGAAAATAAACTATCAAATCTATTACAAGTCTTCAGTACTTGTTCATCTTTCCTTTTCCCTTACTGGTGCTAGGTACGTCACCAGTTTCAACTTTAGCTGTAAGAAATTTTATAGGCAAGAGTGAGCAAACAAGGCCCACTTGAAATAACAATAAATAAATCTTTAAACTTTTACATCAATTGCCAATATTAGGCTCAATAAAACTGAACAATATATTCTATTAACTTTCTAAAATTTATAACATTCACTGAGGGTCTAATGACCACGAAACATGTCCACAGTTATAAGTAATCTTTCAACTTTAACTTAATAAATATAAGACTATAAGGACTCCACGTGCTTAGGGGATCAACCCTTCAGACAATGTATTGTATTGTACAACCATTTCAACGCTAAGCGTAAACCTCTATTGAAAGAGTTGTTCATCTCAGTATTTAGAGTACAAGTCCGCACCAAAGGAAGTTTGGTTTGGATAAGCTTTCAAGATAATTTAGAATTTAACGAACATCAACTAAGGAGTAGTTGAATAAGACCAATAACACTATACTATAGAATAATCGTGATTAAATCAATTATAGTAAACTAAAGTCATGCATTAGGAATAATCTAATAGCATACAATTTAAATAACTATAGCATACCTTGCTTGAACAACACTAAGCCAAGGTTAATTAGAATTGAATAATAAGCATACATAGCATATATAGTTGTGCATGCTAAACCACAAGTTAAATACAAAAATAACTTGCTCCAAATAACTTACATCATTATATTGTAATCGAATTGAAAACAGTAATTGAATTAACAAGATAATAGATTAGAGAACTTGTATCGTCATGAGTAATTAGATACAATGACTTACTCAATAATAGGCAATCTAGCTCTACGAAAGTGTAGAAGTAACAACTTACAACAATTGTAATTGAATTTGAAACAATAATGTACCAAATGAAATTAAACTCGCACAATGAAGTTTTGAGTTGGAGAACTTGCTCAATTATAAAAATAGAGTTAGAAAACTTGACAACTTGAATCAATACCCTATACATATGTCATCATGACATAATTAGTCATTACTAACATTTTATATCTATATAAACAAAATATATACATCATGTTGGTTAAATTACCAATTCACATAATCAACTACGTTAATACTAATTAACTCTTGATAACATGCTCATTCCTAGTTTAATACTACTGAAATCATCATTTAACATTCATATTATTAACACATAACATTTATTTTTAACATTTGTGTACTTAAACAAAACGTCGTCGAACTTTCTACTAACTTTCATGACTGCTATTTCCACGCTTTACATCGTGGTTCGTGGTTAACGACAATGAAGTTCGTACGTGGCTTCGAGTCACGAGCCATTGGTTGGTATTGCCAGGTATAGCTATAACCACTATAGGCGAGATTTCTATCTTCAAGTATATTGCACAAGCCAAGTCCGTAATCCGTGACGACCAAACTCTCAAGAACAAAGATGAACAAAAGCCAAATTGGCATAAAAGCTCTAATCTAATAGACCGATTATCATGTAATTTACATATAAACTTCATATAAACATATTGTGAAGACTTCTAACATGTTTCTACTCATAAAATAACTTAAACATCAAATATACAATACCCAATTTCAATGTTTTTGGCAAAAAATCCATTTTTGATATTTTCAATGAAAATCAACACTGTGATTTTGTTTTTCAACCAAAACAGTAATTTCAAAACATCATGATTACGATTTTACATACTCTATCAATTCCAACAATCAATTTAACAACAAATTAAACCTTAAATTTCTATTTTAAACTAAGTCATGTTCATATATATATTTTCATGTAAACACTAGAATATACTTTCTTCCACAAAACACATATATACATGAATTACTTTATCTATAATCATATATAAACTCATGGAATAACCTTATAATCAATAATCATACAAAACTATATACATAACAATAATTTATCCTTTATAAAAATTTCACAGAGAACTTTTTGGAAGAAGAAGAAAACAAACTTTTTAAAGAAAAAGGTTAAGCTCCTACCTTTGCTTAAGAAGATGATGGTTACTTTTGATTATCAATTTCTTTTCTCCAATTTCTTTCTCAAGCCTGTTATAAATCACTCACTCTCTAGAGTTTTTTCTCAAATTTTTCTCCGTGTTCTTCTTCTTCTTCTCTCTTCTCCCAACTCTAGTTTACGTAATAAAAATATAACGTATATAGATATAATGTATATATTAAATATATAATAAAACTCTAACTTAACTGACATCAGTTATTTTTTTTTTGAAAATCAAAAGCCATAAGGCTTGTTTGGCTAACCACTAAAAATATAATCAATTAACCCTTATGCCTTGTTTGGTAAAACACAATTAGATAAAAGACTTAATAGGCATTAGGCCTTGTTTGGCAAAACTGAATTAAAATCCCTTAATTTATTTTAATAACTCCTTTATAGCAAGGTTATTAGTCACACTTTTATTTAATTAATAAATCAATTAAAACATTAATCTATTAAATTACTTTAGCACATAATTTAATATCACATAACTATAATTTCTTTTATAATTATAATTTTATTTAACCAACTAATATTTTAAATTACAATTTCCCATTTAAAATATTATAATTTATTTAAATCACTATAAGCTCTCTAGCTTACTTATTAAATTAAATTGGTATATAATCTCATAACAATTAATTTTCATAGCTCCTTAATTATTTATTAAACAAATAATTAACTAAACCACATCAACTCAAATTGCCATTAAATACTTATATAATTCATTAAATATTTAATATTATTTAATATTTAATTATTTATTCACAAATAATTAACTAAACCACATTAATTGCCATTAAATACTTATATAATTCATTAAATATTTAATATTGCAAACAAATATTTAATATTTAATTATTTATTCACAAATAATTAACTAAACCACATCAACTCAAATTGAACAATTATTTATTCAACAATAAATATATCCATTAAATACTTATATAATTCAATAAATATTTAATATTACACTTTAAAATTCTAGAAGGTTACAGAATCCCATTTGGTAGATAATGAGGAGCGTATGACGCGAATGTTTCTAAGAGTTTTAAAACCCGAAATATGTCAATACCTCATTTCTCACAAACTGTGTTTGTATTAAGATGTTATAAATATGGCTCAGTTATTAGAGCATGATAATGAGTCAACCCAACCAATAGATAGCAGCCGGCAAAACGATAATACCAGTGGTAGCAGTCATCGAAGCGATGACAATAAACGTGGAGGAAATCAACATGCCGAAAATGGTAACCACTTCTGTGGTAATCCTGGCTAATATAATAGAATTGGAAATTTGAAGAAGAGAAGGTTCAATAATGATGGAAAGACAACAGCACCAACATCCGTTTTCAAGAAAGGAGAACGACCACCGATTGTATGCTTCAAATATGGAGGGGAGGGACACATCAATCCAAACTGCACGATGCAGTCCAAAGCATGTTATAATTACGGAAGAGAAGGTCACTAGCCCAATTTTGTCATGCAGTGAAGTTAAGTCCAGCTGGGATGAAGACACCAAAGGTCGTCCCAGACAAGTCAAAGCCGGTAGTTCAAGGGAGAGCATTTTTCGTGACCTCCCAAAAAGTGATGAACCCGAATAAAGTTATCACGGATAAGCTAATCATAAACTCTTATGAAGTCTATACCTTATTTGATACCAGTTCTATCCATTCTTTTATTTCACCTACTTGCGCTCAACGTTTAAATTTAACTCCGAAAAAATTAGACTTTGACTTATCTGGTAAAACTTCGTAGGGAGAAACCTTCATTACATCCACTATATATAAATCTTGTTTGATTCAAATCGGTACCCTCACATTACTTGTCGATCTTATCTCTTTGAAAATACTTGAATTTGATGTGATTTTAGGGATTAATTGGTTAACTACTCATCATGCAAAAATTGATTTTTTTCATAATGTTGTTAGCTTTCATATTCTTAACCAACCTACTATGCATATTCAAGCAACCAAACCACTAAAGTCAATCACTATCATATCAAGCCATAAAGCTATTCGTTTATTAAAAAACGGATGTCAAGCTTTCTTATCCAATGTCACATATTTAAAAAAAAATACGTTAGATTTGAATGATATTTCTATTATTAATAAATTTCCTGACGTATTCCTTGAAGAACTTCTTGACCTACCCCCAGAGCATGAAATTGAGTTTTGTATCGACCTTGAACCCAAGTGAAAAACCTATTTCCAAAGCCCATATCGAATGGCTCCTATTGAACTTCAGGAGTTAAAAACCCAACTACAGGAATTGTTAGACATCGGTTTCATTTGTCCTAGTACGTCTCCTTGGGGTGTTCTTGTTCTATTCGTAAAGAAGAAAAATGGTAGTATCCGACTTTGTATTGATTATCGGGAGTTGAATCATGACACCATCAAAAATAAGTACTCATTGCCTCGCATTGATGACATGTTTGACCAGTTGCAAGGTGCCAAATTCTTTTCAAAGATCAATCTTCGTTCTGGATATCATCAGTTAAAGATTAAACCGATGACATTCCAAAGACTACTTTCAGAACTCGGTACGGGCATTACGAATTCCTAGTCATGTCTTTTGGATTGACTAATGCTCTTGCTGCCTTCATCGATATAATGAACTGAGTATTCAAGGAATATTTGGATCATTTTGTGGCTGTCTTTATTGATGACATCCTCATATACTCCAAAAGCCGTGAAGATCATGAGCAACACTTAAGGCTGATACTCCAAAAGCTTCGTGAAAACAAGTTATATGCCAAGTTGAAGAAATGCGAGTTTTGGATTGAGGAAGTTGCATTCCTTGGGCACGTGATATCAAATCATGGAATATCTATTGACCCAGCGAAGATTGAAGCAATTCAAAGCTGGGAGCAACCAAAATCAGTGACCGAAATACGTAGCTTTCTCGGCTTAGCTGGTTATTATCGGAGATTCGTGGAAGGATTTTCTCGAATCGCTACTCCATTAACTCAGCTGACTCGAAAAGATAAAAAATTCAGTTGGAGCGAGGAATATGAGAAGAGTTTTTAAGAACTCAAGAGGAGACTCATTTCAGCACCTGTTTTGATAATACCATCTGGTTCGGAGGGATTTGTCATCTACAGTGATGCTTCAGGCAGAGGGTTAGGATGTGTTCTCATGCAACATGGAAAAGTCATAGCATATGCCTCACGACAACTCAAAGAATATGAGAGGAATTATCCTACTCATGATCTAGAGTAGGCAGCAGTCATTTTTTCCCTTAAAATCTGGAGGCATTACCTGTATGGGGAGAAGGTGGAGATCAATACCGATCATAAAAGCCTCAAATATTTCTTCACCCAAAAGGAACTCAACATGCGACAACGACATTGGCTTGAGCTGTTGAAAGATTATGATCATACCATTCAATACCATCCGGAAAAGCGAAAGTGATAGGCGACGCGTTGAGTGAAAGATCATATCTTGCATGCGAGTGCGATATTGTCAACGTAAAGGCCCATTTGGTATGACTTACAAAGGATGGAGATAGAGTTAAAGACTCAGGGACCCATGTGATAATGTCAAATATACTGAGTAGAACCGACTTTAATCGATAAAGTTAAACTTGCTCAAGCTAAAGACACTGAGAGCTAATGCGTATGAAGAAGAAAATGCAAGAAGGTCTTGTATCGGGAAGTAAGAATCGATGAAGAAGGAATACTTGAGTCAACTCTGAACTTTGTGTTCCTAATGACCGATTTAAAGTATAAAATCATGATGGAGGCACACAACACATCGTTTGCAATCCATCCCGGAAGTACCAAAATGTATCATGATCTTTGACATATATTTTGGTGGAGCAATATGAAAAGAGAGATCGCGGAGTTTATCTCAAGGTATTTAACGTGTCAATGAGTCAAGGCGGAGCATCAAGTGCCAAAAGGTACCACTTGAAATTCTAGAATGGAAGTGGGAGCACATTATCATGGATTTCGTTACTGGTCTTACCAAGGTTTCTCAAGGCATATATGCGATTTGGGTCATTGTCGATAGATTAACCAAGTCTGCTCATTTCTTACCTATACGAGAAACTTATTCACTTGAACGTCTTGCTCGTATATACATAAATGAGATTGTAAGACTGTATGGTATGCCAGTATACATAGTTTCTGATCGAGACCCAAGATTCACTTCACGATTTTGGGTTAGTTTACAAAAAGCTATGGGCACGTATTTACGATTTAGTTCGGCATATCATCCTCAAATGGATGGGCAGTCGGAAAGGACTATTCAAACTCTTGAAGATCTATTAAGACTCTGTGTCCTTGACTTCAAAGGAAGTTGGGAAAAGTTCTTGTCACTGTTGGAATTCTCCTACAACAACAGTTATCAAACAAGTATTGGCATGGCTCCATTCGAGGCGTTGTATGGACGCAAGTGTCGTTCTCTCAGTATGCTGGGATGGGGTGGGTGAAGAAACATTGTTGGGACCAAAATTGGTACGCATGACTACGAAAAAGATTCAAATGATCCGGCAACGTATAAAAACCTAACAAGATTGACAAAGGAGTTATGCTGATCTTCATCGAAAGAATATGGAATTTAATGTTAGAGATCATGTGTTATTACGTGTTGCTCCATGGAAGGGAGTTACGAGATTTGAAAAGAGAGGAAAGCTCAATCCTCGATTCATTGGCCCATTTGAAAGATCGAGTAAGAATTGTGGCCTATAGACTCGCCTTACCGCCAAGTATATCTCGTGTTCATAACGTTTTTTACATATCTATGTTACGTAAATATGTGGAAGACCCGAACCACATTATTGAGTTAAAACTAGACGAGATAGCGGAAGATTTAACGTATGAAGAAGTACCGGTTAAAATCTTGGATAAGAAGGAATATATTCTACGCTCCAAGGTTATACCTCAAGTCAAGGTTTAGTGGAGAAACCACGATGTTGAGGAAATAACCTTGGAGTTAGAATCTAAAATGAAATCAAGGTATCCTCACCTTTTTGTCATACCAGGTACGTACACCAATTTTGAGGATGAAATTTCATAAGAAGGGGGAGGTTGTAAGACCCCAACTTTTATGAATAAAGATGAATTTTTCTTTAAATATTATTTTTGAATTTTATGGTGTGGATTTGATATAATGTTATAGTTGTGTGTAATATTTATAAATTTTACAAAGTAAGCAAGTTGTTATAAAATATTCGATTGGTTAGGGAATATTCATTTTAAGAGGGAATATTTATACGACGAAACAATTATTGGTGGACCCCACAACGGAATTATTGTCGGAGTTAGAAAACAACATAAATATCTTTTTATAAAAATAACGGCGAAAGTTTTATCGTTAACTGTTGAAATACCCGGTGATAAAAGTACAGTAATAAGCGTGGTTGCATAGTAGCACATGATATTGATTATTGATGCTTACGTGAGAAGTCACTGAGTTTTATTCAATTATTGCCACAGTAATTGTTACATAGTATCTCATGTTATTAATTCAATTATTGTCACAATATTTTATATTATTAAATCAATAATTGAGATGACAAGTTATTCATATTATTGTTTGCATTATTGACAATGTCTAGAAAGTTCTGTCGAGAAAAGGGGTTTGGTCACCTAATTGCGCGCCAATAGGGAGAAATCCTTATCGGAAAGCCCCCTATTTCCTGGGAATGATCTAGTTGTTAATATTGCAAGTTATATTATTGATGAATAAATGTTGTTAAAAATATGGAGGGGATTTTTATGAAGTATTTGTTATAATTTTGGTTTATTATTTGGACCCCCACTTACCCATTTTTCAAAACTGTTGGTAGAAGTTATCTCAGTTTTGTTTATATATATATATATATATAAGTTTTGTTTTTTATGAAAAATAGGATATATTATATTTTATTATATTTTATTATGCGTAGTGTTTGTATAGTGTCAGCATAGTAAATCATGTGATTTTCAGCCGGCAAATTCGCGCCCGTGAGAAAAAAAATATTGTTCATCCGTGATTTTATTCAATTAGTATCATTTCCATTCTCCTATAAATAGGATACTTAGTTTAGAATTGAAAATCACACCAGAATCAAAAAATTATTCTTCTATAATATTGAGCGTATTTCTTTAGATTTTAAGGAAGCTTTAAGTGTAGAAAACAATGCAAGTTTTCTTCAATAATATCCTCGCCCTACCAGTCAGAAGTATTATCTTTAAAAGGTAAGGGATATTATTTTTGTTCAATATTCGTAAGAAATAATATTTTCTTCCACACTTTGTAGTATGTAAGTAATATTATTTCGTTTCAGATTCTGAATTCTACACTCATTTTGTTAAAATATTACTTTTATACTCTGTGAAATTAGTTGAATATCCTTAAAATTTGCGATTTATCTAGTATCTTTTCACGGAAATATTATTTTGAACATTCTTAATAATTTTTAATCTTTTCATGTTGGTGTACTATTCACGGGATACTATTCATAAAGTACTATTCATGGGGTACTTTTCATGATAAAAATTGATTTCTTTTCAATCCAAATCATTTTTGATACAATATTATTCTTGAATTTTACTTCACAAAGCAGTATCATGTTAACAATTTTTACATTATTGAATTCTGGATAAATTGAATTATAAATCTTTAAAATTTATCATTGCTTTCATTTAATTGAATTCTTATATCATTGTCATCATCCTCATGCTTATATTGTGATGAAAATCATCTCTGGCCCGTAGTGCATAGATGGACTGTTGATTGGTATGATTATAACCAGGGATTATTTGGTATAATTGTGACGCCCCAAAAATAGGTATACATCACCTATTCTCGAGTCGCCAAATACATGGTATGTAATACAAATACAATCTTAAATATACTGACATGAAATGTGAGTTTTAATACAAACATTGTCTTCTGAGATAGTATTTAAACTCAAAATAAGTCCTCAATACATTTATTAACACACTATTTTATAGAATAGTGAGGACTACTAATGTTATTCTTCTGGACCAGTCACTCCGCTTCCGACTCGTCCCAAATTATATTCTCATTTCCTGAAGAGAACAATGAAAGCAAAAGGGTGAGCTCAACTAGCCCAGTAAGAAATATTATGACTAAGATAATGCATAATAAATTATCATTAGTCTTCAAAAATGTTAAATTGATAAAATACAATAGACATCTAGTTTAACTGCAACAGAATAAGCAATCCATTAAAAGAGTCAAGTAGAGAATAAAATCTACTATCTTTTTTGATTTAAAAATGTTTTCATCACTTTTATCGTTGAGACTCAGCTTAATAAATAATCCACACCATCCACAAGACTACTACCAAGGATATTCATTAGTATCACAACCACAAATTATCCATGCACTACGGGCCAAGGATATTCATGTATTCATCAATGGTCATGTACATGCCAACAACTGTCCATCAATGCACTACGGGCCAATGAGGACTTTTACCACATCATTTGTAACATTACGGTCATGATTACACCGAATAATCCCTGGTCATAATCATACCAAGTCCATCTATGCACTACAGGCCACAGATCACTTTCAACAAAATATAAACATGAGGATGATGACAATGATATAAGAATTCAATAAAACAAGTTCAAGAATTAATTTGTCCAGGAACCAATAACGTCCAAATTGTCAACATGATATTTCTTTGTGGAGTAAAATTCAAGAATGCTCAGAAGAATATTTACATGAAAAGATACTGGATAAAGCGCAAATATCAAGGATATTCCACTAATTTCATGGATTATAGAAGTCAAAACTTTAACCAACTGAGTATAATAAAGAATGGAATAACAAAAGAAATCATCGTGCATGCGATAGATCGCATACACGCAGTTATTCCAATAGAATAATAAATAACGGAATCAGTCCGGCAGAAAAAACATGCATGTGATATTCCAATGTAAATAATAAAGATTTTAATCGGGTCCCGGCGTAAAAGCGCATGCATGTGATATTCAACCGAGAATAATAAAGACGAAATCGGTCCCAAGGTAAAATGCATGAGACATGATATTCCAACGTAAATAATAAAGACGGAACCAGGTCCCGTAGAAACGCATGCATGTGATATTCCAATGTAATAATAAAGAATGGAATAATGTAAGAATTTCACCAAGTATGCGGTACTTGGCATGATACAAAGTTATTCCAACATAATAACAAAGAATGGAATAATGTAAGTTCCTTCATGAAGACGAAAGAAAGAAATAATAATACTTTACCTTAAAAAGAAGAGTACTGGATATAGGAGTAGTGAAGTAGCAGAATACTTTTCTTCTTTCTCTCTATAATTTCTCTCTATAATACTTGCTCTAAAGCTTTTGTGAATTGGTGAGAAATGAAGGAAGAATGAGCTTCTATTTATAGGAAAATATAGTTTCGATAATTGCACGTTTTGGGGCTCAAAATATTACAGTATAATACCTTCCTCTTTTTCTTTATTTTTAATTTAGTCCTGCAAGTATTATCAAACTTGCACCACCTCCCCTAATAGTAAATAATGTGAATCAATAGTACAATCATGTGAATAAATAGTATAATCATGTGAACAAATTAATTACAGTATAGTACCTTCAACTATACCTCAATTTTTAACTTAGTCATGCAAGTATTATCAATCTTGCACCACCTCCCCTAATAGTACATGAATGTGAATCAATAGTACACACATGTGAACAAATAGTTATAAGAATGTGAAATAATAGCAATTAATTGCTCATTTATCCGATTAATTACCCGATTGGTCAATATAACCTCCAAACATCAATTATTATCGAAATAGATGTCGATTTTTACTAACATTAATAATCCCAACACAATGGAAATATCAATTTCATCTTTAATCAACACAACTTATTCATCATTAATATTATAAACTCACAATATTTAACAACCATATCGTTCCCAGGAAAGAGGGGGCTTTTCGATAAGATTTCTCCTTATTGATGCACAATTAGGTGACCAAACCTCTCCTTGACAGAAATTTCTAGACATTGTCAATATTGCAAATAATAATATAAATAACTTTGTCGTCTCAATTATTGATTTAATAATAATAAATATTATGAAGATGATATTGTAACAATAATTGAATCAATAATATGAGAGATATGATGCAAAGAAATATCGTAGCAATAATTGAGTATAACTGAGTGACTTCTCACGTAAGCATCAATAATCAATACCGTGTGCTACTACTTGCAACCACGCCAGATATCTTGTATTTTTAACACCGGGTGTTTCAACGAGCTTAACGGTAAAACTTCCGCCGTTATTTTCATAAAGTATTTTTGTCGTTTTCTCAATCCGACAATAATTCCGTTGTGGGGTCCACCAATGATTGTGTCGTTGTACAAATATTCCCTGCTAAATCGAATATTCCACGACCAATCGAATATTCTATAACAACTTGCGTACTTTGCAAAACTTGTAAATAATACCCACAACTATAACATTATATCAAATCCACATCATAATATTCAAAAATATATTTTGAGAAAATTTTATCTTTATTCAAAAAGTTGGGGTCTTACAACCTCCCCTTCTTATGAAATTTCTTCCTCGAAATTAGGGTGCGTACCTGGTATGTCGAAGAGGTGAGGATACCTTGATTTCATTTCAGATTCTAACTCCCAGGTCATTTCCTCAACATCGTGGTTTCTCCACAAAACTTTAACTTGAGGTATAACCTTGGAGCGTAGAATATGTTCCTTCTTATCCAAGATTTTAACAGGAACCTCTTCATATGTTAAATATTCCTTTATCTCGTCTAGTTCTAATTCAATAATGTGGTTTGGGTCTTTCACATATTTACGTAACATAGATATGTGAAAAACGTTATGAACACGAGACATACTTGGCGGTAATGCAAGTCTATAGGCCACAGTTCCTACTCGATCGAGGATTAAAAATGGGCCAATAAATCGAGGATTGAGCTTTCCTCTCTTTCCAAATCTTGTAACTCCTTTCCATGGAGCAACACGTAACAACACATGATCTCCAATATCAAATTCTACTTCCTTTCGATGAAGATCAGCATAACTCTTTTGTCGATCTTGTGAGGTTTTTATACATTGTCGGATCGTTTGTATCTTTTCCGTAGTCACATGCACCAACTCCGGTCCCAACAACGTTGCTTCACCCACCTCATCCCAGCATACTGGAGAACGACACTTTCTTCCATACAACACCTCAAATGGAGCCATGCTAATACTTGCTTGATAACTGTTGTTGTAGGAAAACTCCACCAATGGTAAGAACTTATCCCAACTTCCCTTGAAGTCAAGGACATAGAGTCTTAATAAATCTTCAAGAGTTTGAATAGTCCTCTCCGACTGCCCGTCCGTCTGAGGATGATATGCCGAGCTAAATCGTAAATATGTGCCCATAGCTTTCTGCAAACTAACCCAAAATCGTGAAGTGAATCTTGGGTCTCGATCAGAAACTATGGATACTGGCATACCATGCAGTCTTACAATCTCGTTTATATACATACTAGCAAGACGTTTAAGTGTATAAGTTTCTCGTATTGGTAAGAAATGAGCAAACTTGGTCAATCTATCAACAATGACCCAAATTGCATCTATGCCTTGAGAAACCTTGGGAAGACCAGTAACGAAATCCATAGTAATGTGCTCCCACTTCCATTCTAGAATTTCAAGTGGTTGCAATGGACCTTTTGGTACTTGATGCTTGGCCTTGACTTATTGACAAGTTAAACACCTTGAGATAAACTCCGCTATCTCTCTCTTAATATTGCTCCACCAAAATGTATGTCGAAGATCATGATACATTTTGGTACTCCTATGATGGATTACAAACGGTGTGTTGTGCGCCTCCATCATGATTTTATACTTTAAATCAGGGTCATTAGGAACACAAAGTCTGGAGTTGACTCGAAGTATTCCTTCCTCATCGATTCTTACTTCCGGCATAGCACCTTCTTGCATTTTCTTCTTCATACGCATTAGCTCTAGGTCTGTAGCTTGAGCAACTTTAACTTTATCGATTAAAGTCGGTTCTACTCGTATGTTTGCCGTCATCATGTGGGTCCCTGGAGTCTTTAACTCTATCTCCATCCTTTGCAAGTCATACAAAATGGGCCTTTACGTTGACAATAACGCACTCGTACCTGCATATGATCTTCTACTCAATGCGTCAGCTACTACGTTCGCTTTACCAGGATGGTATTGGATGGTATGATCATAATCTTTCAACGGTTCAAGCCAACGTCGTTGTCGCATGTTGAGTTCCTTTTGGGTGAAGAAATATTTGAGGCTTTTATGATCTGTAAAGATCTCCACTTTCTCCCCATACAAGTAATGCCTCCAAATTTTAAGCGCAAAAACGACTGCTGCCAACTCTAGATCATGAGTAGGATAATTCCTCTCATATTCTTTGAGTTGTCTTGAGGCATAGGCTATGACTTTCCCATGTTGCATGAGAACACATCCTAACCCTTTGTCCGATGCATCACTGTAGATGACAAATCCCTCTGAGCCAGATGGTATTGTCAGAACAGGTGCTGAAATGAGTCTTCTCTTGAGTTCTTGAAAACTCTTCTCACATTTCTCGCTCCAACCGAACTTTGTATCTTTTCAAGTCAGCTGAGTTAATGGAGTAGCGATTCGAGAAAATCCTTCCACGAATCTCCGATAATAACCAGCTAATCCGAGAAAGCTACGTACTTCGGTCTCTGATTTAGGTTGCTCCCAGCTTTGAATAGCTTCAATCTTTGCCGGGTCAACAGATATTCCATGACTTGATACTACGTGCCCAAGGATAGCTACTTCCTCAAGCCAAAACTCATATTTCTTCAACTTGGCATATAGCTTGTTTTCAGTAGCTTTTGGAGTATCAGCCTCAAGTGTTGCTCATGGTCTTCACGGGTTTTGGAGTATATGAGGATGTCATCAATAAAGACGACCACAAAGTGATCCAAATATTCCTTGAATACTCGGTTCATCATATCCATGAAGGCAGCAGGAGCATTAGTCAATCCAAAGGACATGACTAGGAATTCAAAATGCCCGTACCGAGTTCTAAAAGCCGTCTTTAGAATGTCATCAGTTCTAATCTTCAATTGATGATATCTTGAACGAAGATCAATCTTTGAAAAGAATTTGGCGCCTTGCAACTGGTCAAATAGGTCATCAATACGTGGCAATGGGTACCTATTTTTGATGGTGACATGATTCAACTCCTGATAATCAATACAAAGTCGCATACTCCCATTTTTCTTCTTCACGAATAGAATAGGAGCACCCCAAGAAGACGTACTAGGACGAATGAAACCGATGTCTAACAATTCCTGCAATTGGGTCTTTAACTCCTGAAGTTCAATAGGAGCCATTCGATATGGGGCTTTGGAAATGGGATTTGTACTGGGTTCAAGGTCGATACAAAATTCAATTTCACGCTCTGGGGTAGGCCGTAAGTTCTTCGTGAATACGTCGAAATTTATTAACAATAGAAATATCATTCAAAACCGACGTATTTTTTTATTTAAATCAAGTGACATGAGCTAAGAAAGCTTGACATCCGTTTTTCAATAAACGAATAGCTTTATGGCTTGAGACGACCGTGATTGATTTTAATGGTTTGGTCGCTTGAATTCGCATAATAGGTTGATTAGGAATATGAAAGCTAACAACCTTACGAAAATAATCAATTTTTGCATGATGAATAGTTAACCAATCAATCCCTAGAATCACATCAAATGCAAGTATTTTCAATAAAATAAGATCGACAGGTAATGTGAGGGTACCAATTTGAACCAAACAAGACTTATAAATAGTGAATGTAATGAAGGTTTCTCCCAACGGAGTTTCAACAGATAAGTCAAAGTCTAATTTCTCCAGAGTCAAATTTAAACGTTGAGCGCAAGTAGGAGAAATAAAAGAATGGGTAGAACCGGTATCAAATAAGGTATAGACTTCACTAGAGTTTATGATAAGCTTACCCGTGATAACCTCGTTCGGGTTCCTTGCTTTCTGGGAGGTCACTACAAACGCTCTCCCTTGCACTACCGGCTTTGACTTTTCTGGGACGGCCTGTGGTGCCTCCATCCTAGCTGAACTTATCTTTGGTGAACGATAAAATCGGGCTAGGTGACCTTCTCTTCCACAATTATAACATGCTTTGGATGGCATTGCGCAGTTTGGACTGATGTGTCCCTCCCCTTCGCATTTGAAGCATATGATAGGTGGTCGTTCTCCTTCCTTAACAACGGGTGTTAGTGCTAATGTCTTTCCATCATTGTTGAATCTCCTCTTCTTGAAATGTCCATTCTTATTGTCTTGGCTATGATTACCACCGAAGTGGTTACCATTTCTGGCATGTTGATTCCGTCCACGTTTGTTGTCACCGTTTCGATGATTGTTACCACTAGTATTTTTATTCTCGCCACCGCTTTCTCTTGGTTGCGTTGACTCGTTATCACGCTCCAATAATCGAGCCCTATTTACAACATCCGAATACAAACACGCTTTATGAGAAATAAGATATTGTCGTATCTCCGCTTTCAAACCTCTTAAAACATTCGCGTCATTCGCTCCTCATTATCGACCAAATGGGATGCAAATCGGGATAACTCCACAAATTTAGCCTCAGTATTGCGACACGGTCCATATTGTTTTTTGTTCCAACTTGATAAACTCCACTTCCTTCATGTGACAAAATACTTTCGGAAAGTACTTGTCGTTGAATGATCTTGAACTTCTCCCAAGACATCTTGAGAAAAGGCCAGTCGAGTACGCTTTTACATATTCCTCCAAAGAATATGCCTCTTCATGCAACATAAAGGTGGCGAAGGAAACTTTTTGTTCCTCGGAGCATCCCAAGACATCAAATATCTTGGTGATCTGCTTTATCCACGCTTCCGCCTTAAGTGGTTTTGGTTCTCCAATAAACTCCGGTGGTCCCAACTCCTTGAATAGTTTAGCGGTGACCGTCCGAGAGTTTCCAGTGTTTCCACCTACATTTTGGACAGGAGCCGCTCTCGCCTGATGTTGCATGAATTTCATAAAGCCTCTGAACATTCCATCGCTCATCATTTGGTCAGTGTTGTTGTTTGCATGAGGATTGTAGCCTTCCTGATGCACATTATTCTGATTATTGATCTGTGGAGACTTAATGGTCTCTTGTGCTCCATTGCTATTCTCAATATTCTCGGATGCCATTTTCAAATTCTGCCAAAAAACCAGGGTTAATTGACATGCAACATATTATCCCTATACTCTGACCGACCAATTAAATACCAAATAAACTTAGGTAGGTCATACTAGTGAAGAAATTTGTTAGTTCCTAGTAGGCACAAGTTATCTAGAAGGGGGGTTGAATAGATATTTGAAAATCTTTTCGTTTCAACTAGTTCTTAGATAAAGATTAAAACTTTGCGGAATAAGTATTTGTTTTAATCTTCTTTACCAAGCAATGGAGTTATGAGCGAGTAAGACAGTTATAGCAGATATAGCAGTTATAGGATGAATGTAAACGACACAGTTGTTTTTAAGTGGTTCAGAGCACTCAAAGATCCTAGTCCACTCTTCTACTCAACGAGTAGGATATCCACTAAGGATGTCTTTTACAATCTTCTGAATTACACAGATTCCTTCTAGACTGGCAGTCTAGGAACTTCTATAGTTCACTCTTGAACTCTTCAAGTTCATTTGGCTTTCTTACGCTTCACTATTGAACTCTTCAAGTCCAAAGGACTTGGTATACTTCTTCGATTAATTGATAGTTGTTGAGTTCTTGATGGTTGCTACTCAGTTGTTGTGTAAGCACTGGTTCGTTAAGAACTGATTAGCTGAGCAAGCTTTGCAATATCTCAGGTCGTAGAGTTGAGCTTGAGATAGATGTTCACGTTGTTTGATTAATGCTTGCTTTTTTTTCTCTCTCATCTGTCTGATCTGTATATATGTGATGTTGAAAACTATCCGTTGGATCCATCCGTTGTGGCATTAAATGCATCTGAACTTTCAGATTTGTGATGGAGACATTTACGCACATCTTCCGAATTCGCATTCGCCCACCGACATCGCAGCAGTCGCTTTCTCACCTACCACCTGAAAAGGTGTTTTGTCCCTCTTACCCATAGTACTATCCTTAGCTTCTTCAATACGCTTCTTTGTTTGCATATACTAAGGATATTTCATACAATCTGGGGCGATGTGTATTGCAAAAGATCTCGGGATCCATTCCTCACTTGTTGAAAACACAGATCATTCGGCTCGACGTTTTCTGACGTGAGACAGATGATGCTCTACGATTTGAATCGTGGTGTTCTATGATTTAGATCGTAGTGTCTTTTACATCTTTGCACACTACGATGCTATTAGTTAAGAGCACTACAATTTCCCTTTAAAACCTTCGTACACTACGATCTTCTCTTGCTCGTGTTGTTGACTCTATGTTCCCAAGAGCACACTATGATCGTTGACTTGTAAACTTCATGTTTCCTTCAGCACACTACGATCGTGGAGTTAGCTCGGCAATCGTTGGGACCACTCTACGAAGTTCGAAGAGTCTCCTTCAAGGCAGGCACACTAAGATCTTCAGGCTCTACGTTTTCTTCCTTGACTTCTGCAATGTTGATCAAACTGATGCACTATGATTTCTTCAAGACTAATCTATTACATCTTAAGATCAACCTAACAGTTTTGATCTTTCTATCTATACATTCTTTAATGTAATGATACACGTTGAAAGCTTAGATCAGCCTAACAATTTTGATCTATCACTAAGTCCTTGTACATATATTCATTTAAGGACCTTACAAATAATCATGAACATATACTTTAAAACATCAAATCATAATATGCATTCTCCCAACAATCTCCCCCTATTTGATGTTGACATAAACAAAGAGATTTGTTGTCATGATTATTAGTGACTAGATGCATTTGCAGGAAATTTAAACATCATTACACCAAAAATGGCCTCTAGTGAAGGACAAATCCTTCACTAGAGGCTCTATATCACTCACAAGTGATTTATTGCGAAGAAATATTTCCTTCACACGATTGCTCGCATTAGACCTCCTCGCAATTGGGTATCCTTCGCTAAGTAGTAACTAAATATTTTTTGTGAAGGATATATTGTGAATAACTTTTTTATTCACAAATTGTATTTGGTAATGGAATATTATTATTTAGTGAAAGATTGGTTTCCTTCGCAAATAATATTTTAAGAAGGACTATTTGAAATTAGTGAATAACTTGATTCCGTCACAAATAATATATTGTGAGGAACAAATTTATTTAACGAGAGAATATTTTCCTTCACTAATTATAAATTGAGAATCTTTCTTCAAATTAGTGAGAGAAAAATTCCTTCACAAATTATAAATTTGTAAATAAAAAATTAATTGCTAAATAATCAAAATTCATTGAAAATTATAATTAATTTTTAAATCATTGATTTCATATTTATTATTATTATTAATCTCTATAAGAAATATTAAATTTATTTTTAAGTAAATATAAATATTGTTATACCTTTTCAAACTAATTGATAAACTAATGCATAAAGAGATAATAAAATCAAAACTTTCATATAAATAGATCATAATACTCGAGTAACAATAACTACAAAATTTGTCATTGTATCTTGGTCTCACAAGGACCATAGTACCTACAAAATTTATTAACTAACATAAGAAAACTAAAAGAATAAAAAAGAACTAAAAGGAATAAAATGTGACATGTTAGATCCACTTCATCGTCATTTTCTTCATGAAAATCAAGCTTGGGCATGCAAACTTCATGCTGCAATAGAAATACCAAAATTCAATTTCAATAAGACGAAGAATAAGAAAACAAAGAATTTGGTAAGCTCTCATCACAATCCACAATGTCATTTACAATTAGGCAACGATGGATGGCACAAATAAGCGATCAAGAAAGTATTAAAGTTAATCGATGATTATTCCCATTGAAACAAAAGCAATTCAGTTGTACCTGAATATTCAGACAAGTTTCAGATAGAAAAGGAAAAACTAGCACTCGTTCATGGTCTTCATATGGTAGGATAGTGCGAAAATAATCACAAAAAAAAAAAAATTTTTTTTTCCTACTAATAATATCATAAGAATAACATAACATATGTAAGAGCTTAAGAAACTGACAGAACAAAGTGTTGCATGAAAGAAATTATGCGAGAGAGATACAACAACAAAAATCATTGCTCAGTAAGTACAATATTGCATAATACTTCTTCAATTCTCGCAAAGAAAGGCTCCTTTGATTTGGGATTTTGTAAAAATATGATTTTTCTTGTCTAAAATTTAGAGATGAGATATATACACAAAATAGTATTGAATAAGTCTACAAATGATATTCGACATCTCAAATTCAATTAAGTAAAAAGTATAAATCTTAAGAAAGAAACAAATACCTTCTTTAGGCCGGGGACTGAAGAGCAGAGAGAGCTTTATGAACCTCCTTTAAGCTTTTCTCGCCTCTCCTTTCAACCATGATGTGAGCTTGAGAAAGTGAGCACCTGTGTTTGATCCTCTTAGCACCTTGAGAAGCTTTGAAAACATAATTTTGGTTCTCAAATGAACCTTGGGAGGTCATAAGATCAAGAGGTAAAGTAGTGGTACTTTTAGAAGGAAAACCCTCATGTTTAGGTTTCTGCTTAAGCCTAAAGTTTCATTCTTTATTTTCTTATAGCATATATATGGAAGAATTAACCCATCTCATTAGTCAAAATGTAAGACCCCAACTTATTATTAATAAAATTTAATTTTCTCTATTTATTATTTTAAAATAGTAAGGGTTGATTTGATTAATGTGGATAGTTAGGGGTAAAATACGCAAATACTTCAAAATAAGCAAGTGGTTATAAAATATTCATTGTTGTTTGGAGAATATTCGTTTGGTCGTGGAATATTCAGATGCTTCTGGGAATATTCGTATTTACTTTAAGGCAAACCATGTGTGGGCCCCATAACTGAAAAGCGATTGGATGAAGAAAACGACAAATATAAGTGGTTTAAAAATAACAAACAGAAGTAGTTATTCAAGTTAATCTTTTAAAATATCCGGTGGTTAAAACACGAAGAGCACTGCGGTATTGCACCAATTATTGATTCTTACGTGAAGGCACTACTCAATAATGGTTACGATAATTATCGCTCAAAGATTTTATTGAGTTAATAATTGCTTGCGTTGATATTTTATATTGTTGTTGTTTCAATAATTGTCATTACACAAAGATTTTTCATTATCGAAGCAATAATTCATATTATCTCGAATAATATTATTAGATAACATTATTGGCAATGTCTAGAAAGTTACGTCTAAGGAGAGGTTTGGTCACCTAATCATGCGCGCCATGAAGAAGAAATTCTTATTGAAAGCCCCCTCTTTCTGAGGAACCGCACGGTTGTCATTATTGTGATTCTCGTAATATTATTTGTGAATAATTAATTATTGATTCATATGATGAGGAAAATATTGATTTTATGTGGATATAGATGAAGAAAAATTTTAATGTGACAATTGTTGAAAATTGAAATTTTATCTTTTTCGATAAAATAATTCATTTAAATATATTATTATATTTTAATAATATAATAATGGTGATATTTTTACAACGAATGTGGGATATATGAGTATACGAGGAGGAAGAGTATTTTTGTTGCAATAAATGTTTAAAACATGTTAAACATGTCGATGGACCCCATTTATTATTTGAATTTGATTATAACTATAAAATTGCCCGCTTGTGGATTTCGGTCAATTTCATTTGGAATTTGAAAACTTTCTTCTACAAAGTTGTAGAGAATTGAATTTCCTATAAAAACTCAAGCGAGATTCGAATTTTCTGATAAAAGGGATATTTATTGTGAATTATTGAAGTTCAGAAGCTCCGAAATAATTGATTTTTGGAAGTTTAAATTATTTTAAATTAGAAAAACATTTTTTCTTACTTTTTCTAGAATGTGCCATGTGTTTGATGGCTGAAATTAGATTCTAGGCATGCGTAGGAAATTTATATAATTATATTATTAATTTATTAAATTTTACGCTTTGGTGTTCTAAGTATTTCCTATAAATAGGGTGCTTGGGTTAGAATTGAAAATCACACCGAAACTCAAGTTTTCTCTCTCTATATTATCGAGCGTATTCTTGTGAGTATTTTGAGTATACTTTGAGTATTGCTATACTATTGAAGTCCAAGTCATAGCTTATATCCAGGTGTTTGATTTAGAAGTCTTGATCTTTCGAGGTAAGGGATATTATTTTTTCAGAATGATATTATTTCTTCAATATCATTATGTTGAAATATTGATCTGAAGTTTTTATCAAATTTAGAACTTTTGGTGTCGAGTTACTATTCACGATATCTGACTATTCACGTATACTGATTATTCACGAATACTGGCCTATTCATCGAAAAATGAAAAATTTTCTTTTAAGTCCAAAATATCTATTCGGATACTAGCTTTGATTGTATCCATGTTTTGATCATTCTTGAATTTTACACCACTAGGATTATTTTTGAGGTATTTTTTTGAACATGGATAAAACAAAGTACTGAATCCTTAATCCTCATCATTTTGTTTCACCGGATTCGCTTCTTTAAAATATTTTTCATCATCCTCGGTCTTAAATGATGATATTATTGAATATCTTTGGCACAGAAGTGCAAAGATGAATGATTTCTGAAGAATATCTTTGGCCCGTAGTGCAAAAGATGAACAGTGTTTAGATGAACATGACCAATCGATGAATATCTTTGGCAGAGGTGCAAAGATGAATATTTGATTCCGATATATATTGATTGATGTTACAGGATAAAAGATAGACGATGAACTTTTAAATTCATACATAGAAGATAGTAGTTTGCATTCTCTACTTAACTCTTCTAATGAATTATTATTTCATTGCGAATATTGATTTAAAATTTGTTGTCTATCAGATTCTATTAGATTTTTCCTGTTGAAGACTAACGATAATTTGTTGTATATTATCTTAGTCATAATATTCTTTCTTGGGCTAGTTGAGCTCACCCTTTTCCTTCTTGTTCCATTTTTCTTCTCGTGAGGCGAGAATATAGCGAGTACTGAGCCTGGGGTATGGAATGAAGGTTTTAGAAAAGAGTTGTTTAGTAGTCCTCACCATTTTTGTAAAATAATGTATCAATAAATGTGATGAGGATTTATTGGAGTTTAGATATTGTCTAGAAGATAATATTTGTATTCAAACTCATAGTTTTACTGTTGTAATAATAAAGTTGTAGTTGTTTCTGTACCATGTATTGACAACTCAGAATGGGTTGGATGGAATGGACCTATTTTGGGGGCGTCACACAAAACATACTGTTATGTTCTTTGATGCAGGGATGAATCGCATTTTATACTAGTTAATATAATTGGGTTGTTCCACAGATGATAATTATAAAGAAAATCAAACTAAGAAAGAGCAAAGAGAAAAGTTGGGATTAGCTCCTAAACCCAAGTGCAGATCAGCTTCTTACACTCCTCCTCCTGAACCAACAAATGCCTTGCAACAAGTTGACGTAGGGGGTTTATAGATCTAAGATTCTGCAAATAGAAGTTAAGACCACTTATTTCATTTCCCTAACTTAGTCTATGTTTTTAATACATACCAGCTTGAAAAGGCAAAGCAAGACGATGCACTTTCAGACCTTAGCGATATCTTGCAGCAAGTTAAGGTAGGGTCATGCTAAAACAACCCTTCAACACATGATATAGACTTTGTTTCTACTGATTCAGAAGGTGCTTCATGTGGAAGAGAAATAGTCTGCCTGAAATAGTCTGAAGTCTCCCATATATCTCCCAAGGTCCCATTTTCTTCAAGAAATCCAAAGAAAGATGCCCTCGGCAAGAATGAATAAGAACCATTGCTTAAACCTATATGTTTATAAAGCAATAGAAAGAAAGAGCATATCCAGATAAGAGAAAATACCAATCATCAGTTGTAAAAGGTAAACAAGGTACTAAAAAGTCACCTTGACCGTGATATCAGATTTTGCTTCTGCAAGAGAATCCCTTAAATTGTGAAGTGGAAAAACATATTCCAAATTTGAAGCATGGAGTTTGGCATAAAAAGGTAAAAAGCAGTAATTTATCATTTTTTCTTTTTCTATGCACGCATATACACACTCAAGAATTACAGCATTGCACACGGCAACAACAGCAAGCTATAACCTGAAGTTCAATTGTTATAACAAAGAAAAATTAGTGGACTCACACTCAGTATGAAATGGGTTCAACATAAAATGCAAAGGAGTCAAAATCTCTCTGCTCTCAATAAACCTTGCTGCAAGCACAAACTATGAGTATTAATGACCATGACAACCGTTTCTATAGATAGTCTTCTTTCCCATTAGTTATATCTCAGATGGATGAATCTCATGACAAATAGGGATATAATAGTTACAGATATCACAATAGAAAAAGGAAAAGCGGATAGAAACCTTTACATGTCACAAAGGGTAAAGATAACCAAACACAAAAGACTCTGTGTGATGGAGTATGGTGAGTGAAGATTAAAACATGGATTCATCAACAAGAACATCCACCTGACTGAGGCTGGGATTGTGATGCAGTCCCACTAGTAGACCTCAAATTCACGTCAACCATGTCTTGCTTTGTGGAAGAAAGATTTTCCATTCCCGGTAATGCTGCAGTAATTTTTTGAAACAAAACCTGCAGAAAGGGTTCGTTTCAATATTGATAACAATACATAAGATTAAAAACAAAGAAAACATAAATACTCTGTTTGGGATAAAAGGCAGCGGTGAGTAGAGTTGATAAAAACAAAGAAAACATATATACTTTGTTTGATGACTTGAATCAAGTTAAGATTAGCCACCTAAAAATATAGCCTATAATATCTCAAACTCCCTCCATTCTATAAGATCAAGTTTGACTTGATGAAATCAATTTGAGATATTTTCAAATACAAAATTAATATTAATATGAATTCATTTACTTTGAAATCTCAAATTGACTTTCAAGGTCAATATTGATCTTATATGTAATGAGATTACTTTAACAATGCCACAGTAGTGTAATGATGCTCATTGAATGACACCCTTATTATGTTGATGAGAACCAAATGTCATCCAAGTCCACTATAATGAGTTATGAAATGACAATTTTCTGGTGAACCTATGTTTTCCAAGAAAATAATGAAGGAAAAACAAAACATGGCCCCTGAATTGCTCTTGAATTAATAAAACATCGTTTTCATGGTTACACCAAGATGTGATAAATTCAAGGCAAGGTTGTAATGAACTATTATATCAGCTTGTACATGTGCATGTATGTATGCAAAAGAGACGAACCTGCCCTCAAGAGTGTGCATGTTTTGGGGTAGCTTGCATGCTTGTTGCATGTGTAGATGTGGGGGAGGGAGGGGGAGAGATAGAGAGAGAGAGACCTTTATGTTGAAGCCAACTTTAGCACTAGTTTCAATAAACATGACGTTAAGATCACGAGCTTTCTCTTATGCTTCCTCTACAGAGACTTGCCTGAGAAATATAAGCAAAACCCAAAATTGGCATAAATAAGTTTCAATAGTTTATTAGACCAGAGAAGGCATTCAATAGTTCAACATTTAAAGTATTTTTTATGATGTATATCAGCATTTTGAAACACAGAATAGCAAAATGGACACATGTCCTTAATTTCTAATACATGAAAGTATTCAACTAGTTCTTGCATACCACAATTATAATGCACATAGAGACATATATGCAATCACAAACACACACCATAACTAGTGGAGCTAGAATCAACTCCCTACAATCACCAATAAATCCAGTGGGGCGGTATCCAGGACTTCTTTATTATTATAGGTATTAAATTTTGTATTACTAGATTGGTAGTCTTAAGTGGCCATAAGCTAATAACAGCTAAATCAAAATAATGAAACGGGGAAATTTGGGAGTTTTCATACAATTAGAGTACTATGGTATCTCTTTCCTTTGTGGCTCTATCTTTTATTCATAGCAATTAGAGGACTAAGGTGAAATGGGGAAATTTGGAAGTTTTCATACAATTAGAGGACTGGGGTAATTAAGGAACTCACTGCCTGTTGAAAGCCAAGCTTCAAAGTCTCATCCACTTTTTCTGAGTAGTGTGAAATCTCAGAACTTTCCTGGGCAAAAGATCTTACTATTCGTATGGCGCCAAAAGTTTCCTAACCAACAATGACAAACTTCCATTTTAGAAACATATTTGTAGCCCCAACCCTCTGGAATCAAATCTAATCTATCTCCCCTGAACGCATTTACTCAAAAATTAAATGAACAGTAAACTTTTCAATCTCCACTTTTCCCCCTTCAGGATAAAATTGTGAGATATCTTAGCATAGTAACAATAGAATAAGATAAGAACACATGTACATAAATCCATATTACTCTTTCTTAATATATTCACCAAAACTATTTATGGAACATGCCATAAAATTTGTCTGGTTCAAGGGATAGCAGGGTTAAACTGTATGATTATTTAACATAGAGACTAACAACTGAAAATTTTAAATTTTTTTTAAGTCACAATAAATAACCTCAAAGAATCGAGGCGACCACAACAATGAGAATTTGAGTCTTGTGGGAAAGTTCACGAAGATATCGACCAAATTTACGTACTGCTAGAGATATGCTAAAGATAAACAAGTACCTGAAGGTCGCCAAGGTAAAAGAATTTCCAGCCCTTTAGACTAGTTGAGACAGCAAGATCCATGTCAGCTCAAATACTCAAATTCTCATAAAAAAGTTTATTTATTGGGAATCCTATTGCAAATGTCAACTCTGTATACAAATAGATACTCGAAATCCTCCAATGATATTTGTTGGAAAGTGAAAAAAAATTAGACCTAGAAGAGGTATCGATTATGGTAATAGGGACTATTTCGGGATACATATCGTCAGGCAACCTCGTCAGCGGCAACACAGGAGGGACATTGACCAGAAAAAGTATCACCACTGGCGATGATAATCAAATCGGATTTTCCGGTTCCCTGGGTCTCCGGCGACAACGATGCGAATGCCTTTTGAGCTGCCCTTTAGAAGAACCACCTCCCGCCATTCAGACTGCAGTACAAATCAAAAACCCTTGCGGTGTCCGGCGACCTTGGCGGTCTTGTTATGGATGTTTTGGAGGAATTTGGAGAGAATTCATGGGGTTAAGGGCGCCATTGATGAAAGAGAAATTGAATACTACAATGGGGGATTACCATTATAGAGAAAGAAAGAGGATTGAGGTGGGTATCGAATCTCAATAGGATGTCTGATTGGGATGTGGGTTTGTGAAGAGAGTTGATGCAGAGGAAGGGGGTAGGGCTAGGGCTGGTTAATTTGGGTGAGATTTCTGTTTGTGTGAGATGAAAAGGAGTTTTAGATTAACTTAAATTGAGATAAATCTAGTTTATTGACTTAAAATTACAATCAATCTTAACCGCTCTTGTGTTTTCTCAAATTTTAAAGTGGGAAAATATACAAAATGAGTTATGTTTTATTATATAGATGTAAGTTACAATTATTATAAATAAATTTAATACTGTAAAAAAATTAATGTATTTATATTCACTACAATTAATTATAAAAAATTATTTAGAACAAAACAACGACCGATTTTATCTCTCGCAAAAAAACTATGATCAATAATATATAGTGAGTAATAATTCCTTCACTAATAGATTTTTTTCCTCGCAAATTTTCATCATAAATTGGCTCCAAAAATCTTTCTATCGCTCCAATTTTGTGAGGAAAAAATATAAATTGTGAAGGATGTTTCTTTCGCTAATAACTATACTGTCACTATACTTTTTTTCTTTATTGTTCCTTCGCTAAACAACTCCTCATGTGAAGGAATAAATTACTTCACAAATTTCCTTCGCTACATCCCTATTTTGGTGTAGTGCATGACTTAGTATTTCAGTGAGCAGCTAAAATTTCTAGAGAATAAGCATGAATTTATTGATGATCAGAAGATATTACAATATAGCATTACATCAATAAAATATTAAACTCTCAACTTATCTCTGTTTTCTTGGTCTCTTCTGTGGAGGAGGATTGGCATACTCTTCAGCCCTTCTTTTCCTTTGAGCTTCCTCATTCCTTGCCAACTCTTCCAGCTCGCTTAGATTTAGAACTGGATTCTCTTCATGTCTGCGCATGAATGCAGGATCTTCAATTGGCATTCTTATGTGTGCCGTAGACACGTCTTGTGAGCTAGGAGTTGGCTCCTTATGACTCAGAGGAATAGCTATAGGAATAACTGTTACAATTTCCTGCTGACCAAATCGTTGAGTCTGATGATGTCTTGCAGGAGGGCTTCGTGATGTCTGAGCATGAAATTGACTTCTCCCCCTTTCTTGAGTTTCATGGCCTCTTCCTCTGCCTTGACCTCCTTGATCTCCTTTCCTTTTATTATTCTCCCCCTTTATGTCAGCATCAAGGGTTCGAATATTGGCAGACAGCCGATTAACTCCTCGAACAAGCTCATTCAATTGGCTTTGGGTTTAAGCAATGTCCTCTATTCTTCTTGATCTGCTTTTTCAAATCTAAGCTTCTTTATTTTGGAGGATCTGTCGAGAATCATATCATTATCTTTCTCCCCCGATTGGCATAAGATTTACGGAAGTCATGTATGTAAGCTTTCAAGTTGAGAATATTGTCCAAAGCATAATTTGATGTTGACGATCTTGGTTTTTCTGCATTTCAAGCACAGCCTCTCTTTGTTTGGCAGCAACCTGGAAATGGATCTCATCTCTGTCTGATATACTCTTCAGAATCTCTTTGATAATTTCCCTTAGCCTCGTAGTGAGCTCAGTATTCATTGTACTAGGAAATTTGTTAGCAGCTTTTATCATTTGATTCAGGCGGATGTTGAGGAGATCAGAGTGGGATTCCAGACTTGCTTCGATAGACTTGATCATCTGCTCAGAGGTTTCTTTTAAGTCATCCTTGGTAGGCAGGCTTGGGAGAGCATTATTTGATTGGGGATTGTCCATTTGAGGGGTTCTTGGTGGAGATTGATCTTGCAAATTGTACAACGCAAGATCAAGACTGAAAAAGTCATGTGATGAGGAGGATGGTATATCAGCTGGAGGGGTTTGGGTTTGGATATCTGGGATAGGTGACTCTACGATTTCAATATTGGACTCTACGATGTGGCTTGAGTCTGGAATCGTAGAGTTGGTGATTTAAGGGAGTAGGGTAAGGTTGACTTCTTCTGGTTCTTCAGTTACAGAATTTTGGGATTCTGCAACTGGAAACTGATTTATTGGATTGGGAATCACTTCCAGCCATTTAGGAAATTCATAGAAATAGCTAAATGAAGATGATGGCAGGTGATTAACTCTAAAACTAGTAGGGATAGTCAATACCTCAGGTTTGTCTTTTGATGAGGAATGGTTGGTAAGCAGCTTTTTGGCGAAGATGACTTTCCTTGGAAATCCATGAGCGAATCGAGATCGCAGGATATTCCTCAAGCTCCGAATATGTGATCCCATGATTTGAGGATTTGAGCTTGATGGTATGCCATCATGGGGTAGGTAAGAGAAACATTTGGTTGTATAGATAGCTTCTGTATCCATCTTTCCCTACACCAGTAATTTCAAGCTCATCATCATCATCATCATCATTTCTTCTTCTTCTTTGTTTCTTCCTCAAGAATCCATTATCTCAATAGCCTCTGGAAGGTTTGGCATTGGTTCATCTCCATCTTGAGCAAGGATCTCTTCTTCAGCCATTGGGATATTATGAGGCTCCCCCTCACTATTAACATCTTCTTGGAGGTTTAGAAACTCCCCTCACCGGTAAATCTTCTTCTAAGTTCGGAGAGTCCTTCCAAATTTGAACCTTTTCGAGCAAGAGGCTTCTCCCCTCACCGATGTATACTCGATCATGAGAATTTCAGGAATCTCCCCCTCAGCTGGAGCATCTTCTTCTAAGTTTACTTGGGATAGTTCTACTTTTGCAGCCACACTCTTGGCTTCCTTCTTCAGTATTTTTTCATTCTCAAGAATATACTTCTTGACCAGCTTTCTCCTTTCTTTGTTGGTTTTAGTCACCACTTCTAGACTCTCTTGAGTCTTTGTTTTGCCACGTTGATCAGCCACTCTTCTTGAAGCAGCTTCTTCCATTTCTGCCACACTTGGCCTGGTCTTAGAAACAGCAGAGACTCTACGATCGAAGACACTGTTGGTCTTTTGGACTTATGACCAGTCTTGATTCTTCTTTAAGATCTGTGAAATAGTGGCTTGATCCTCTTCAGCTTCCTCTTGTTGTTGCATGTTCCTTAGCCTCCTTAGAGTCTCTATGTCAGAGGACTCTACAGGAATTTTAGTTGTAGATCCTTGAGGCTCTTCGACTTGTCTTGCCCTTAGCTTTTTCTTGCCCTTGCTTTTTCTAGCAAGAGCAGAGGGTTCTCCCTTGTCTATTTCTTCTTCTTCTTCAACTTCTTTGACAACAGACATTCCTCCTGGAAAGTCTGCTTCCTTTTGTTCCCCAGTTCTCCCACTGGACTCTGTCATTATTCTTACATAATCAGCAGGGTTCCTTTCCTAGTTCTTAAACAACTGATGTTTCATTCTTCGATTTGGGTTGATAGCTTCTCCTTCATCATCCCCAATTTTGTCACCCAATGCAGATTGTATAATGATGCTAATGAATCTCCCATACAGCATCTTCGGAGTACTCTTTGATTTCTTTGAGCTAACGATCAACTTTCCGATCCACTCGAGTAATACAGCCCCATAATTAAGTTGAGTACCATGAACCAAAGCAGACATGAGCTTGAGCTGAGTCTCATTTACCGAGTCATGACCTGAGCTCTTGCAGCAGATGCATTTCCCAATATTGTCAGCCAAAAATTCGTACCTTTGAGGGAACTCCTTCTTTTTGTAGCCTTTCATAGAGGGATTCTTCTTGTGGTGCATTTTCTTCAAACCCTCTTGGAAGCTTATGCTATCTAGAAATGGGTGCCCCACGTTCTTGAAACCTAGGGCCAGATTGAAGTTTTCTTCCCTTAGCATCATTTCAACTCCTTTTACTCGTGTAGTGATGGTGTTGTGTTCATACACTCCATTCATGTAAAACTCCTTCACTAGCTTGGGATAGATGAGGGCGTCGGTGCTCAGCGCCTCTTCGAGACCTGCCTTCTTTAGTATTGCTAAGGTCTTGTGAAATTTTGGTGGAGCATCCTTAATCTCATCGAAACAGAGTCTGTAGCCTAAGATTACATTTGAAGTAGCCATGATTCTGTAGTTGAGAAGTGGAATACGACTGAGCTTTCTCTTGAATTAGGGTTTTGCTTTGAGAGAGAGAGAGAGATAATCTTTTGAACTTCATATTTCAAAAAACACGGTTCCAATTTGTACTTGTAGCTTTCGTCTCTCTTTTTTGACTTAGTGGGACAGGTGTCGCCTTATGCTTGGCTTTACGATTTTGACTGTGCATGAATGTACTAATTTTCCCTTTGAGTCTTCAGTGTTGAGATGTCCTTAGGATGACTACGATCGTAGAGATAGTCTTCTGGTCATTGAGTCTGTCCTGCGATCGTCGAGTCTGTCCGACAGTCGTTGAGTCTGATCACCATTCGTAGAGTATGTCCTACGATCGTCGAGTCTGTTTGGATCTTTGTGATGAGTTTTTGACTAAGCATTCTTTTTAAGGTAACTCGGGAAGGGCCAACCTCTTGGTGATTCAAGGGTTAGGTTTGTCCCTGAGGCACCTCTTAGAGAGATTGCATTGTTATGAGGCTTGTCATCACAGGATTCACTTTGCTTATTGGAAGGGCTTTAGGTCATCGTCCGAGTCGCACTATGATAGTTGAGTCTTTGCTACGATCGTTGAGGTAGTTATTCTGTTATTTCTACGATCGTGAACCTCCTCGATCATGTCTACGATTTTGAGTACGACCTTTATATCTGTCATGGTTAGCACAATCTAGAGCATACAGTTCATGGTTGAAGATTTATCATGCCTAGCTCACTTATTAACTTGTTAAATCTGGATTCATCTAATGGTTTTGTAAAAACATTAGCAAGTTGATTTTCAGTAGGGATATATTGTAAAGATATAGTTCCATTTTGTGCATGATCCCTAATGAAGTGATACCTTATTTGTATATGCTTGGTCCTAGAATGCATGACAGGATTATGAGTTATTGCTATGGCACTTGTGTTATCATATTGTATGGGAATAGATTTGAAATCGAACCCATAGTCGACTAGGCGATTTCTCATCCATAGGATCTCGAGCACGGCAGCCTACCAAATATGATATATTTAGCTTCTGCAGTTAAAGTGAGACAATCGAGTTTTGCTTTTTGCTAAACTCAGACACAAGTCTGCTTCAAGAAGTTGACAAAAGCCACGGTACTTTTTTCTCGTCTATTTTGCATCCTGCAAAATCAAAGATCTCATGTATCCTATCGGTTCAAATGAGGATTCCTTGGGATACCATAGCCCCAAGTAGGGTGTACCGTTGAGATACCAAGATCCTCTTTACAAAGAGATAAATGTGACTCTTTTAGGGTTAGCACGAAATCTAGCACATATGCATGTTGCAAATATTATATCCGGTCTCATCGGCGCTTAGGTATAAAGAGAACCTATCATACCTCTATATTGAGTTATATCAATACATTTACCTTTCTCATCCTTGTCGAAGCTTGGTTGCGGGGGAGCAATTGGTGTTTTCATGGGAGAGGCTAATTCCATGCCATACTTCTTTAGTAAGTCTTTGATGTATTTGGCTTGGTTAATGAATATTCCTTCATCACCGCTTCACTGCGCAGACAAGGAAGAAATTCACTCACCCATCATGCTCGTTTCAAACTTGCTTTGCATTAGCTTAGAGAATCTCTTACATAACTTTTCGTCAAGAGAACCAAAATGATATCATCAACATATATTTGAACTAGTAAGACTTTGTCTTTATGCTTTCTAAGAAATAGTGTGGTATCTACTCTACCTCTAGTGAACCCATTTTCTATTAAGAAGTTAGTCGGGTGTTTCATACCATGCTCTAGGTGCTTGTTTAAGACCATATAAAGCTTTGTCTAATCTATAGATATAATTGGAAAGAGATGGATTGATGAAACCTGGAGATTGTTCTACGTATACTTCTTCTTGAAGCTCTCCATTTAGAAATGCACTCTTGACATCCATCTGGAAGACTTTGAACTTCATGTGGGCAGCAAAGGCAAGAAAGATTTTGATGGCTTCTAATCTGGCAACAGGTGCAAATGTCTCATCATAGTCAATGCCTTCTTCTTGAGAATAGCCCTTTACCACTAATCTTGCCTTGTTTTTGGTGATGACCCCATCTTCATCCATTTTATTCCTGAAGACCCACTTGGTTCCTATGACAGGATGACTCTTTAGTCTTGGTACCAATCTCCACACTTTGCTTCGTTCAAATTGGTTGAGTTCTTCTGCACGGCTTCTATCCAACCGAGTCTTCCATAGCATCCTCTATCTTCTTTGGCTCTATCTCGTGATGTGGAAGCTTAGATAGAAGCATTCATTCTAAGTAAGCAGCTCTTGTTTTAACTCTTGCACTTGGATCTCCAATGATTAGATCCTGAGTATGATCCTTGCCCATCATGTTCCTGTGGGACATCCATCCCGATCCCTTCTTATCTTAGGTCTTCAAGATCTATCTCTTCTTCTTGAAGTGGAGGCTCGCTGTCTTGGATGGACCTCTCTACGATTTCATTATCATGCTCTACGATTTCACTGTCTGGTACTACGATCGTAGTGTTGAGCTCGACGATTGCATTCGTAGTGTCTGTACTATCGGTCGTAGTGTCTAGAGGCACTGCTTTGTCTGTGTCAGTTTCATCGAAGATGATGTGTATTGAGACTTTGACATTCAGTGTTTTCTTGTTGAACACCCTATAAGCTTTATTGTCTGTGGCATATCCAAGAAAGATCCCTTCATCTGACTTGGGCTGGAATTTTGTCAGATACTGCTTTCCATTGTTGAGAATATAGCATGCACAGCCAAAGACATGGAAATAGCTGACACTTGGTTTCCTTCCTTTCCATAGTTCGTAGGGTGTCCTCTTGATCGTAGAGTGAATTAATGATCTTTACGTTACGTGTGTAGCGTGCAAGGTGTTGGCGACTTACGCTTGAAGTATTCAGCGAAGAGCCGCTGCTAGTAGGGTCCTTCCAGCCTCTATCATAGTTCTATTCTTTCTTTCAGCAACTCCATTTTGTTGAGGAGTTCGTGGAGCTGAGAAGTTATGGTGATCGATGCCATTGTTCGAAAGCGTAAACTTGTCTATTTACGAGAAATCAATTCTCTTCCATGATCACTACTTATTGCCTTGATTTTCTCCTTTCTCATTCATCACCAGTCTGAACATTTTGATTAATTCGGAGCTCGTTTCATCCTTTGAAGTTAGGAAGAATACCCATGTGAATCTGGTGAAGTCGTCGATAACAATGACTAGAGAGTATCTTTTGCCTCCAAGACTAGTTGTTTGATTGGTCCAAAAGATCCATGTGGAGCAAATTGCAAGAGGTTTGTCAATGAAGTTGGCGGTCTTGCTCTTGAATGAGCTTCGGTTTTCTTTCCAAGTCGGCGAGCGTTGCAGATGGCCTTTCCTTCACAAAGTTGAACTTGGGTAGGCCACCACGAGATCTTTTGATGCCAGTTTGGACATATTTTTGATGTTTAAGTGAGACAGCCTTCTATGCCATAGCCAGCTCATTTCCTCAAATGCTTTTGCCAGAAAACATATTGTCTCATCAGAGCTTAGTTGACCAAGATCTACTATGTAGACATTTCCTTTTCTTGTTTCGGTCAGCTTTATGGTAGATGTCTTCAAATCTCTGACTAGACATTGGTTGTTGAGAAATGTTTCTTGGTGACCCTTCTCGCAAAGTTGGCTGATACTTAGAAGGTTGTGTTGGAGTCCTTCCACATAAGCTACTTTGTTGAAAGATATTGCACCATTGCCAGCAGAGCCATATCCTCTTGTCTTGCCCAAGCCGTTATCTCCAAAGATGACTGAGGGACCCTCCTTTTCTACATAGTTGGATAGTAGAGCTTTGTTCCCTGTCATATGCCTCGAGCAACCACTGTCCTAGATACCATGTTGAGGTCCTTCATTTTGGTACCCATATTTGCATGGGTCCTTCTTTGTTAGTGCCTTTGGGGACCCAAATTTGTCTAATCTTGGGTCTCACGTGCATGGAATTATAATAACACTTTGTAGCCCTATGACCATTTTTATTGCATATGAATCATCTATTATAATGCATGCTTGTGTGTGTGTGGTGATTCATCTTCCACTTGGACTTGTGTGGTTCCTTAGTTAACCTTCTGTTAAACTGATTCTCTTTCTTTCACGTGTCCTTAGGTTTCATAAATAGTGATGAGTGTGCCTTACCTCTACTGTACCTTCCCAGTTGATTCGTAGAGTTGATTTTGTTTGACTCTACGATTCTTCGAGGTTGGTAAGTAGAGGTTGGATTACTCTTTTCCTTGATGAAACCCAGACCAGCGTGAGATCCTTTACTTCTCTGAGTATAACTAGAGACAGTAGAACAAGGTTGAACTGGTTCTTCCAACTGTGAGGATTTCACAAAAGCAATGCCTCTACCAAAACTTGAGACATTACTAGTGCTAGTTTCCATTGTCTTTTCCACACTTAGCTCTGAGATGGATTCCCCAAAGCCTAAGTCTATTTCTTCCGAATGTGCTTCTCGAGAGAGCGGCGGCGATCCATGGATGATGAGGATCTATTCCATGCAGAGATAGTCTTCTCTAGATCCTCAATTTTAGAGGTTAGCTTAGACTCTTTTTGTGCATGATGTGTGTTTGTCTATTTTAAAGTTTCATTCTCAGCTTCAAGCTTGGAGAAAAGATTAGTACTTAGAAGAGCTGTTTCAAGCTCTTCTTGAACTTTCTTCTTCTCCTCTTGAAGAAGTGAATGATCTTTAGACAAGACTCTGAACCACTTCATGTATTGATGTAGGTCAGTGGTTATGCCATGCAAAGCAGTTCTCAAGTCACTTATAGCTACATTAGGAGAATTAAAGTCAAATACCTCATCGATACTTACATCATGTATGTTTAGGCTTTGTTTGTCCTTTTCATGTTTGGCCATTAAGCACAGATTGGCCATATGTGGTTCTTCCTCATCTTCGGAGTCTGCATTTGAGTCATTATCTGAATCACTCCACGATCCTCCCAACAACCGTGCCTTTGTCTCTTTTAAAGGCCCCTCTTGGTTCCTTTGTATTCTTTCTTTGCCTAAGATTTCTTCTTTAGCTCTTCTTTGATAGGCTTGTTGCAGTTAGCAATGAAATGACCAGGTTTCTTGCAGTTGTAGCATAAATCATTCATTTGTTCCTGGCTGACGTAGTTGCTGACTTTCTTTGGCTTGCCGGTTCTGCCTTGTCGCATGAACCTTCTTAGTCTCTTTACCAGCATAGCAAAGTCATCGTCATCATCTTCATCATCATCAGAGTCAATCTCGGTGATGACTTTCGATGCACTTTCATTTTCCTTGAGAGCAACACCCTTATCCTTTCTTCTTCCTTCTGATAAGGTTTCAGCGCGTTGGGTCAGCTCCAGTTCGTACGTCAGGAGATTTCCATACAGTTGTTGAACTGTCATCTCATTAAGATTCTTTGATTCTCTTATTGTTGTGGTCTTTGCATCCCACCTGCTCGGTAGGGCTCTCATGAACTTTATGGTTAGATCCTTGTTAGGATAGATCTTCCCATACGCTCGTAGAGAGTTGAGCAGAACGTTAAATCTTTCATAAGTTGCAGTCACGTTTTCTCCCTGCACATGAGCGAACATTTCATACTGCTGTGTCAGGAGAGACTGCTTGTTCTCTCTGACTTCTTCAGTTCCTTCATGCATAATCAGCAGTGCTTCCCAAACTTCCTTAGTTGTTTTGCTGTTTACAACATTTTCAAACAAATCGTCCTCTAAGGATTGGAACAGGATGTTCTTTGCCTTTTTATCAAGTTGGACAGCTCTCTTCTCTGTGTCTGTCCATTCTTCTTTCACTTTTATTTGTACTCTGTTTGGATCGTCAATGGTTGGTGCAAGCTTTGCTTGGTATATAGGGCCCATTAAGAACGGTCTCAAATAGATCTTCATCTATCGAGTCCATATAAGCTTAAGATCTTGACTTTTCAGTTAGCAAATTTATCTTTGTTGCACATTGGTAACATTTGCCTCCCACCCGGATTCACTGCACGAAAAGCCATTTGGATCTACTAAAGCGTGTGTAAGTAAAATAGAACCCGCTTTGATACCAATTGTTAGTTCTAGTAGAGCACAAGTTATCTGAAGGGGGTTGAATAGATATTTGAAAATCTTTTCGTTTTAACTTGTTCTTAGATAATGATTAAAACTTTGCGGAATAAGTATTTGTTTTAATCTTCTTTACCAAGCAATGGAGTTATGAGCGAGTAAAGCAGTTATAGCAGATATAGCAGTTATAGCAGTTATAGCATGAATGTAAACGACACAGTTGTTTTTAAGTGGTTCAGAGCACTCAAAGCTCCTAGTACACTCTTCTTCTCAACGACTAGGATATCCACTAATGATGTCTTTTACAATCTTCTGAATCACACAGATTCCTTCTAGACCAGCAGTCTAGGAACTTCTCTAGTTCACTCTTGAACTCTTCAAGTCCAGCAGACTTGGCTTTTCTTACGATTCACTATTTAACTCTTCAAGTCCAAAGAGACTTGGTATACTTCTTCAGTTGATTGATAGTTGTTGAGTTCTTGATGGTTGTTACTCAGTTGCTGTGTAAGCACTGGTTCGTTAAGAACTGAGTAGCTGAGCAAGCTTTGCAATATCTCAGATCGTAGAGTTGGGCTTGAGAGAGATGTTCACGTTGTTTGATTAATGCTTGCTTTTTTCTCTCATCATCCGATCTGTATATATATGTGATGTTGAAAACTATCCGTTGGATCCATCCATTGTGGCATTAAATGCATCTGAACTTTCTGTACTGTGATGGAGACATTTCTGCACATCTTCTGAATTCTGCATTCTGGCCCACTGACATTGCAGGCTGCTTTCTCACCTACCACCTGAAAAGGTGTTTTGTCCCTCTTACCCATAGTACTATCCTTAGCTTCTTTAATACGCTTCTTTGTTGCATACTAAGGATATTTCATACAATCTGGGACTGATGAGTACTGCAGCATCTGGGATCCATTCCTCACTTGTTGAAAACACAGATCATTCGGCTCGACATTTTCTGACGTGAGACAGATGATGCTCTACGATTTGGATCGTGGTGTTCTACGATTTAGATCGTAGTGTCTTTTACATCTTTGCACACTACGATGCTATTAGTTGAGAGCACTACGATATCCCTTTAAAACCTTTGTACACTACGATCTTCTCTTGCTCGTGTTGTTGACTCTATGTTCCCGAGAGCACACTACGATCGTTGACTTGTAAACATCATGTTTCCTTCAGCACACTATGATCGTGGAGTTAGCTCGACAATCGTTGGGACCACTCTACGAAGTCCGAAGAGTCTCCTTCAAGGCAGGCACACTACGATCTTCAGGCTCTACATTTTCTGCCTTGACTTCTGCAATGTTGATCAAACTGATGCACTATGATTTCTTCAAGATTAATCTATTACATCTTAAGATCAACCTAACAGTTTTGATATTTCTATCTATACATTCTTTAACAGAATGATACACGTTGAAAGCTTTGATCAGCCTAACAATTTTGATTTATCACTAAGTCCGTGTACATATATTCATTTAAGGACCTTACAAATAATCATGAACATATACTTTAAAACATCAAATCATAATATGCATTCTCCCAACAGAATTCCCCGTCTCTCCCCTCCTAGTTCTTGTCTCACATCTTAGCCGGGGATCATATCTCTAAGCTTTGATACCAACTGTGATGCCCCCAAAATAGGTATACATCACCTATTCTGAGTCTCCAAATACATGGTACAGAATACAAATACAATCTTAAATATACAACATGAGCTGTGAGTTTTAATACAAACATTGTCTTCTAGACAGTATTTAAACTCAAAATAAGTCCTCAATACATATATTAACACACTATTTTATAGAATAGTGAGGACTACTAATGCTATTCTCTGGACCGTCACTCCGCTCCCCGACTCGTCCCAGCTATATTCTCATTTCCTGAAGAGAACAATGAAAGCAAAAGGGTGAGCTCAACTAGCCCAATAAGAAATATTATGACTAAGATAATGCATAATAAATTATCATTAGTCTTCAACAATGTTAAACTGATAAAATACAATAGACATCAAGTTTAACTGCAGCGGAATAAGCAATCCATTAAAAGAGTCAAGTAGAGAATAAAATCTACTATCTTTTATGATTTAAAAAGGTTTTCATCACTTTTATCGCTGAGACTCAGCTTAATAAATAATCCACACCATCCCTGCACTACGGCCAAGGATATTCATTAGTATCACAACCACAAATTATCCATGCACTACGGGCCAAGGATATTCGTGTATTCATCAATGGTCATGTACATGCCAACAACTGTCCATCAATGCACTACGGGCCAATGAGGACTTTTACCACATCATTTGTAACATTACGGTCATGATTACACCGAATAATCCCTGGTCATAATCATACCAAGTCCATCTATGCACTACAGGCCACAGATGACTTTCAACAAAATATAAACATGAGGATGATGACAATGATATAAGAATTCAATAAAACAAGTTCAAGAATTAATTTGTCCAAGAACCGATAACGTCCAAATTGTCAACATGATATTTCTTTGTGGAGTAAAATTCAAGAATGCTCAGAAGAATATTTACATGAAAAATCTTGGATGAAGCGCAAAATATCAAGGATATTCCACTAATTTCATGGATTATAGAAGTCAAAACTTTAACCAACCGAGTATAATAAAGAATGGAATAACAAAAGAAATCACCGAGCATGCGATAGACCCTAGCAGCAAAAGTTATTCCAATGAATAATAAATAACGGAATCGGTCCGTAGAAACGCATGCATGTGATATTCCAACAAAAATAATAAAGACGGAATCGGTCCGTAAAACGCGCATGCATATGATATTCCAATTGAATAATAAAGACGGAACCGAATCCCAAGTAAAATCATGCATCAAGGTTATTCAATGTAATAATAAAGAATGGAATAACAAAAGAATTTCACCAAGTATGTGGTACTTACATGAGGCAAGTTATTCCAAACATAATAACAAAGAATGGAATTACGAAGTTCTCTTCATGAAGATGAAAGAAAGAAATAATACCCTTACCTTAAAAAGAAAGTCTTGGATATAGGAGTAGTGAAGTAGCGAATATACTTTTCTTCTTTCTCTATAATTTCTCTCTATAATAATTACTCTAAAGCTTTTGTGAATTGGTGAGAAATGAAGGAAGAATGAGCTTATTTATAGGAAAATATAGTTTCGATAATTGCACGTTTGGGGCTCAAATATTACAATATAATACCTTCCTTCCTTTTTTTTTTTATTTAGTCCTGCAAGTATTATCAAACTTGCACCACCTCCCCTAATAGTAAATAATGTGAATCAATAGTACAATCATGTGAAAAAATTAATTACAATATAGTACCTTCAACTATACCTCTATTTTTAACTTAGTCATACAAGTATTATTAATCTTGCACCACCTCCCCTAATAGTACATGAATGTGAATTAATAGTACACAATGTGAACAAATAGTTATAAGAATGTGAAATAATAGCAATTAATTGCTCATTTATCCGATTAATTACCCGATTGGTCAATATAACCTCCAGACATCAATTATTATCGAAATAGATGTCGATTTTTACTAACACTAATAATTCCAACACAATGGAAATATCAATTTCATCTTTAATCAACACAACTTATTCATCATTAATATTATAACTCACAATATTTAACAACCAGATCGTTCCCAAGAAAGGGGGGCTTTCGATAAGGATTTCTCCTTATTAAGCGCAAATTAGGTGACCAAACCTCTCCTTGACGTAACTTTCTAGACATTGTCAATATTGCAAATAATAATATGAATAACTTTGTCATCTCAATTATTGATTTAATAATAATAAATATTATGCAGATGATACTGTAACAATAATTGAATCAATAATATGAGAGATATGATGCAGCAATGAATGTAGCAATAATTGAGTATAACTGAGTGACTTTTCACGTAAGCATCAATAATCAATACCGTGTGCTACTATGCAACCATGCGTATTACTGTACTTTTAACACCGGGTGTTTCAATAGTTAACGGTAAAACTTCCGCCGTTATTTTTATAAAGTATTTTTGTCATTTTCTCAATCCGACAATAATTCCGTTATGGGGTCCACCAATAATTGTGCCGTTGTACGAATATTCCTTGCTAAAACGAATATTCCAAGACTAATCGAATATTATATAACAACTTGTGTACTTTGCAAAACTTGTAAATAATACCCACAACTATAACATTATATCAAATCCACACCATAATATTCAAAAATATATTTCAAGAAAATTTTATCTTTATTCAAAAAGTTGGGGTCTTATAACCTCCCCTTCTTATGAAATTTCGTCCTCGAAATTAGGGTGCGTACCTGGTATGTCTAAGAGGTGAGGATACCTTGATTTCATTTCAGATTCTAACTCCCAGGTCATTTCCTCAACATCGTGGTTTCTCCACAAAACTTTGACTTGAGGTATAACCTTGGAGCATAGAATATGTTCCTTCTTATCAAAGATTTTAACAGGAACCTCTTCATAGGTTAAATCTTCCTCTATCTCATCTGGTTCTAATTCAATAATGTGGTTCGGGTCTTTCACATATTTACGTAACATAGATATGTGAAAAATGTTATGAACACGAGACATACTTGGCGGCAACGCAAGTCTATAGGCCACAGTTTCTACTCAATCGAGGATTAAAAATGGGCCAATGAATTGAGGATTGAGCTTTCCTCTCTTTCCAAATCTTGTAACTCCTTTCCATGGAGCAACACGTAACAACTCATGATCTCCAATATCAAATTCTACTTCCTTTAGATGAAGATCGGCATAACTCTTTTGTCGATCTTGTGAGGTGTTTATACGTTGTCGGATCGTTTGTATCTTTTCCGTAGTCACACGCACCAACTCCGGTCCCAACAACGTTGCTTCACCCACCTCATCCCAGCATACTGGAGAACGACACTTTCTTCCATACAACGCCTCAAATGGAGCCATGCTAATACTTGCTTGATAACTGTTGTTGTAGGAAAACTCCACCAATGGTAAGAACTTATCCCAACTTCCCTTGAAGTCAAGGACACAGAGTCTTAATAAATCTTCAAGAGTTTGAATAGTCCTCTCCGACTGCCCATCCGTCTGAGGATGATATGCCGAGCTAAATCGTAATTATGTGCCCATAGCTTTCTGCAAACTAACCCAAAATCGTGAAGTGAATCTTGGGTCTCGATCAGAAACTATGGATACTGGCATACCATGCAGTCTTATAATCTCATTTATGTACATACTAGCAAACGTTCAAGTGTATAAGTTTCTCGTATTGGTAAGAAATGAGCAGACTTGGTCAATCTATCAACAATGACCCAAATTGCATCTATGCCTTGAGAAACCTTGGGAAGACCAGTAACGAAATCCATAGTAATGTGATCCCACTTCCATTCTGGAATTTCAAGTGGTTGCAATGGACCTTTTGGTACTTGATTCTCCACCTTGACTCGTTGACAAGTTAAACACCTTGAGATAAACTCTGTTATCTCTCTCTTCATATTGCTCCACCAAAATGTATGTCGAAGATCATGATACATTTTGGTACCCCATGATGGATTACAAACGGTGTGTTGTGCGCCTCCATCATGATTTTATACTTTAAATCAGGGTCGTTAGGAACACAAAGTCTGGATTTGACTCGAAGTATTCCTTCCTCATCGATTCTTACTTCCGGCATAACACCTTCTTGCACTTTCTTCTTCATACGCATTAGCTCCAGGTCTGTTGCTTGAGCAGCTTTAACTTTATCAATTAAAGTCGGTTCTACTCGTATGTTTGCCATCATCATGTGGGTCTCTAGAGTCTTTAACTCTATCTCCATCCTTTGCAAGTCATACAAAATGGGCCTTTGCGTTGACAATAACGCACTCGTACCTGCATATGATCTTCTACTCAATGTGTCAGCTACTACGTTCGCTTTACCAGGATGGTATTGGATGGTATGATCATAATCTTTCAACAGTTCAAGCCAACGTCGTTGCCGCATGTTGAGTTCCTTTTGGGTGAAGAAATATTTGAGGCTTTTATGATCTGTAAAGATCTCCACTTTCTCCCCATACAAGTACTGCCTCCAAATTTTAAGTGCAAAAATGACTGCTGCCAACTCTAGATCATGAGTAGGATAATTCCTCTCATATTCTTTGAGTTATCTTGAGGCATAGGCTATGACTTTCCCATGTTGCATGAGAACACATCCTAACCCTTTGCTTCGATGCATCACTCAGATGACAAATCCTCCTCAAGCGGATGGTATTGTCGAATGTGTCTTTGAAATGAGTCTTCTCTTGAGTTCTTGAAAACTCTTCTCACATTCCTCGCTCCAACCGAACTTTGTATCTTTTCGAGTCAAGTGAGTTAATGGAGTAGCGATTCGAGAAAATCCTTCCACGAATCTCCGATAATAACCAAATTAATCGAGAAAGCTACGTTTTTGATCATGATTTAGGTTGCTCCCAGCTTTGAATAGCTTTAATCTTTGCCGGATCAACATATATTCCATGACTTGATACTACATGCCCAAGGAATGCTACTTCCTCAAGCCAGAACTCACATTTCTTCAACTTGGCATATAGCTTGTTTTTCGACGTAGCTTTTTAGAGTATCAGCCTCAAAGTGTTGCTCATGGTCTTCATGGGTTTTGGAGTATATGAGGATTTCATCAATAAAGACGACCACAAAGTGATCCAAATATTCCTTGAATACTCGGTTCATCATATCCATGAAGGCAGCAGGAGCATTAGTCAATCCAAAGGACATGACTAGGAATTCATAATGCCGTCTGGGGAGTTACGAAGCCGTCTTTGGAATGTCATCGGTTCTAATCTTCAATTGATGATATCCTGAATGAAGATCAATCTTTGAAAAGAATTTGGCACCTTGCAACTGGTCAAATAGGTCATCAATACGTGGCAATGGGTACCTATTTTTGATGGTGACATGATTCAACTCCAGATAATCAATACAAAATTCGCGTACTCCCATCTTTCTCCTTCACGAATAGAATAGGAGCACCCCAATGAGACGTCTTAGGGGCGAATGAAATCGATGTCTAACAATTCCTGTAATTGGGTCTTTAACTCCTGAAGTTCAATAGGAGCCATTCGATATGGGGCTTTGGAAATGGGGTTTGTACCGGGTTCAAGGTCGATACAAAATTCAATTTCACGCTCTGCGGGTAGGCCAGGAAGTTCTTAAGGGAATATGTCAGGAAATTTATTAATAATAGAAATATCATTCAAAACTGACGTATTTTTATTTAAATCCGTGACATGAGCTGAGAAAGCTTGACATCCGTTTTTCAATAAACGAATAGCTTTATGGCTTGAGACGACCATGATTGATTTTAATGGTTTGGTCGCTTGAATTCACATAATAGGTTGATTAGGAATATAAAAGCTAACAACCTTACGAAAATAATCAATTTTTGCATGATGAATAGTTAACCAATCAATCCCTAGAATCACATCAAATACAAGTATTTTCAATGAAATAAGATCGACAGGTAATGTGAGGGTACCGATTTGAACCAAATAAGACTTATAAATAGTGGATGTAATGAAGGATTCTCCCAATGGAATTTCAACACATAAGTCAAAGTCTAATTTCTCCGGAGTCAAATTTAAACGTTGAGCGCAAGTAGGAGAAATAAAAGAATGGGTAGAACCGGTATCAAATAAGGTATAGACTTCACTAGAGTTTATGATAAGCTTACCCGTGATAACCTCGTTCGGGTTCCTTGCTTTCTGGGAGGTCACAACAAACGCTCTCCCTTGCACTACCGGCTTTGACTTTTCTGGGACGGCCTTTGGTGCCTCCATCCTAGCTGAACTTATCTTCGGTGAACGACAAAATCGGGCTAGGTGACCTTCTCTTCCACAATTATAACATGCTTTGGACGGCATTGCGCAGTTTGGACTGATGTGTCCCTCCCCTCCGCATTTGAAGCATATGATAGGTGGTCATTCTCCTTCCTTGACAACGGGTGTTGGTGCTGATGTCTTTCCATCATTGTTGAATCTCCTCTTCTTGAAATGTCCATTCTTATTGTCTTGGCTATGATTACCACCGAAGTGGTTACCATTTCTGGCATGTTGATTCCCTCCACGTTTGTTGTCACCCTTTCGATGATTGTTACCACTGGTATTCTCATTCTGCGTTGCTTTCTCTTGGTTGCGTTGACTCGTTATCGCGCTCCAATAACTGAGCCTCTATTTACAACATCTGAATACAAACACAGTTTATGAGAAATAAGATATTGTCGTATCTCCGGTTTCAAACCTCTTAAAAACATTCGCGTCATTCGCTCCTCATTATCGACCAAATGGGATGCAAACATGGATAACTCCGCAAATTTAGCCTCGTATTGCGACACGGTCATATTATTTTATTCCAACTTGATAAACTCCACCTCCTTCATGTGACGAATACTTTTGGGAAAGTACTTGTCGTTGAACAGATCTTGGAACTTCTCCCAAGACATCTTAAGTGCGTCAAGGGTGGTACGTTTTACAGATTTCCACCAGTAATATGCCTCTTCGCGCAACATAAAGGTGGCAAAGGGAACCTTTTGTTCCTCGGAGCATCCCAAGACATCAAATATCTTGGTGATCTGCTTTATCCACGCTTCCGCCTTAAGTGGTTTTGGTTCTCCAATAAACTCCGGTGGTCCCAGCTCCTTGAACTATTTAGCGGTGACCGCCTGAGAGTTTCCAGTGTTTCCACCTACCTTTTGGACAGGAGCCGCTCTCGCCTGATGTTGCATGAGTTGCATAAAGCCTCTGAACATTCCATTGTTCATCATTTGGTCAGTGTTGTTGTTTGCATGAGGATTGTCGCCTTCCTAATACACATTATTCTGATTGTTGATCTGTGGAGACTCAACGGTCTCTTGTGCTCCATTGTTATTCTCAATATTCTCGGATGCCATTTTCAAATACTGCCACAAAACAAGGGTTAATTGACATGCAACATATTATCCCTATACTCTAACCGACCAATTAAATACCAAATAAACTTTGGTAGGTCATACTAGCGAAGGAATTCTCCGCCTCTCCTCCTAGTTCTTGTCTCACATCTTAGCCAGGATCATATCCTAAGCTTTGATACTAACTGTGATGCCCCCAAAATAGGTATATACATCACCTATTCCGAGTCGCCAAATAAATGTTACGAATCACAAATACAATCTTAAATATATGAACATGAAATGTGAGTTTTAATACAAACATTGTCTTCTGCAGCGTGATTTAAACTCAAAATAAGTCCTCAATACATTTATTAACAAACTATTTTATAGAATAGTGAGGACTACTAATCTTATTCTATGGACCGTCACTCCGCCTCCCCGACTGGGTCCCAAATTATATTCTCATTTCAAGAGAACAATGAAAGCAAAAGGGTGAGCTCAACTAGCCCAATAAGAAATATTATGACTAAGATAATGCATAATAAATTATCATTAGTCTTCAACAATGTTAAACCCGATAAAATACAATAGACATCAAGTTTAAGCTGCGGTGGAATAAGCAATCCATTAAAAGAGTCAAGTAGAGAATAAAATCTACTATCTTTTATGATTTAAAAGGTTTTCATCACTTTTATCATTTGAGACTCGACAATAAATAATCCACACCATCCCCGAATTTCTACCAAGGATATTCATTAGTATCACAACCACAAATTATCCATGCATTACGAGGCAAGGATATTTGTGTATTCATCAATGGTCATGTACATGCCAACTAGGTATACGTCACCCATCTTGGGTGCCACATACATGGTACATAAATTCAAATACAAACTTAATTATACATCCGTCGGTAACATACGACAATCATAAACCGAGAGTTCTAATAGAATATTGTCATTTAGACAATATCCATACTCAAGGAGTCCTCATTACAATTAGTATCACACTATTTCACGAATAGTGAGGACTACTAATGCTATCTTCAGACCATCACTGCTTTCCCCAACTCGTCCCAAATTTATATTCTCATTTCAAAGAAAACAAAGAAAGAAAGGGTGAGCTCAACTAGCCCAGTAAGAAATATTATGACTAAGATAATGCAGAATAAATTATCATTAGCCTTCAACAATGTTAAACTGATAAAATACAATAGACAACCAGTTTAACTGCAGCGGAATATGCAATCCATTAAAAGAGTCAAGTAGAAAATAAAGTCTACTATCTTTTAGGTTTTAAAAGGTTTTCATCAATTTTATCACTAAGACTCGGTTTAATGAATAAACCACAATATCTAATCATCCCTGTACACAGTCCAAGGATTTCATCAAATTATCAATGGTCATGACTATACCGAATCACCCCTGGTCATAATCATACCAAAAACTATCCATCACTGCATTACAGGCCACTGAGGACTTTTGTCACATCATTTATATCAAGCCATGATTATACCGAATGAACCCTGGTCATAATTATACTAAGTTCATCTATGCACGTAAGCAAAAGATAACTTTCAACATAATATAAACATGAGGATGATGACAATGATATAAGAATTCAATAAAACAAGTTCAAGAATTAATTTCTCTAGGATTTATTAACGTCCAAATTGTCAACAAGATACTTTGTTTTGTAGAGTAAAATTCAAGAATGATCGTAAGAATATTTCCATGAAAAGATCTTTGGATGAAACGCAAATATCAAGGATATTCTACTAATTTCATGGAGTATAGAAGTCAAAGTTTTAACCCAACCGGGTATAATAAAGAATGGAATAACAAAAGAAATCACCATGCATGCGGTACTTGCGCAGACAGGTTATTCCAACGTAATAATAATAACGGAACCAGTCGGTGAAATTCACACCAAGCAGATGATCCAATGTAATAATAAATGCTTTGAATAATAAACAATGGAACCGTGTCCCGTGTAAACACACATGCATGTGATATTCCAATGTAATAATAAATGCGAATAATAAACAATGGAACCAGTCCCATGTAAAACACACGATGAGGATATTCCAAATGTAATAATAAAGAATAGAATAATGTAAAGAAGATCACTAAGTATAGGGGATTCCACATATACAAAGTTATTCCAATGTAATAAATAAGAATGGAATAATATAAGGATTTCACCAAGTATAGGGTATGCCACACCACTTTTACAAGTTATTCCAATGTAATAATAATGAATGGAATAATGTAAGTTCTCTTCATGAATAAGAAGAATAACACCACTACGGGTATAACAAATAATATCCCTTACCGTAAAAGACACCGGATATCAAAGTAGTGAAGTACCGAATACTCTTCTTCTTTCTCTCTATAGATTTTCTCTCTATAAACTCTCTATAATTTCTCTCTAGAGAGTTTCAATTGAATTAAGTAAAGAAAATAATGAAGGAATGAGCTTCATTTATAGGAAAATAGAATGCATAGTAATTAATCTATGAATCATTCCGATTGATTTACTTTAATCGACGGTCCATATTTAAAGCAAAAAATTTTAAATAAAATATAATATATTCTATTTATATAAAAACATTTTACTATGCAAACACTATGCAACACTATGCAAAACACTACATATACACTATGCATAATAAAATATAATATATTCTATTTATAGAATAATTTTAATAAAGTATTCTGCTTTTATATGAAAGATGTTTCGCTTTTATTACGTTAATAATACTGAATAAAACAAAACGTCATTATCGCTATAATAATTCATATTATTAATCGACAATAATGGAATCAAACCGAGTGACTTCTCACATAAGCATCAATAATCAATACCGTACTACTATGCAACCACACGATTCATCGTACTTTTTACTACCGAGTAGTTCAACAAGATCCACTATTTCAATAAAATATTTTTGTCGCTTTCTCAATCCAACAATAATTACATTGTAGGGTCCACCAATGATTGAGCTATTGTACGAATATTCCCTCGCTAAACCGAATATTCCCACCAATCGAATATAATATAACCACTTTGCATACTTTGCAAAATTTATAAATACCACCCACAACTATAATATTATCTCAAATTCACACCATAATATTAAAAAATTATTTCGACAAAATTTAAATCTATATTGATAAAATCTGGGTCTCACACCAACAATCGCCCATCAATGCACTACGGGCCAATAAGGACTTTTACCACATCATTTGTAACATTACGGTCATGATTACAATCAATAATCCCCAGTCATAATCATACCAAGTCCATCTATACTACAGCCATATGACTTTCAACAAAATATAAACATGAGGATGATGACAATGATATAAGAATTCAATAAAACAAGTTCAAGAATTAATTTGTCCAGGAACCAATAACGTCCAAATTGTCAACATGATATTTCTTTGTGGAGTAAAATTCAAGAATGCTCAGAAGAATATTTACATGAAAAGATACTAGATGAAGCGCAAATATCAAGGATATTCCACTAATTTCATGGATTATAGAAGTCAAAACTTTAACCAACTGAGTATAATAAAGAATGGAATAACAAAAGAAATCACCAGGCATGCGATAGATCGCACAGGCAGGTTATTCCAATAGAATAATAAATAACGATTCCAGTCCCATGAATAATAAAGGATATTCAACGGAATAATAAAGACGGAATCGTCCCACAGAAAACGCATGAGATAGTATATTCCAATGTATAATAAAGACGGAACCGAGTCCCAGTAACGCATGAACAGTATATTCTAACAGAATAATAAAGACGGAACCAAGTCCAAGATAATGTGTGAATAAGATATTCAAATGTAATAATAAAGAATGGAATAACAGAATAATTTTACCAAGTATGCGGTACTTTGCATAGACAGATTATTCCAACATAATAATAAAGAATGGAATAACAGAAGTTCCTTCATGAAGACGAAAGAAAGAAATAATACCCCTTACCTAAAAAAGAAGAGTACTAGATATAGGAGTAGTGAAGTAGCAGAATACTTTTCTTCTTTCTCTCTATAATTTCTCTCTATAATATGCTCTAAAGCTTTTGTGAATTGGTGAGAAATGAAGGAAGAATGAGTTTCTATTTATAGGAAAATATAGTTTCGATAATTGCACGTTTTGGGGCTCGAAATATTACAAAGATAATATCTTCCTCTTTTCTTCATTTTAATTTAGTCCTGAAAGTATTATCAAACTTGCACCACCTCCCCCTAATAGTAAATAATGTGAATCAATAATACAATCATGTGAATAAATAGTATAATCATGTGAAAAATTAATTACGATAGATAGTACCTTCAACTATACCTCCATTTTTAACTTAGTCATGCAAGTATTATCAATCTTGCACCACCTCCCCAATAAAGATACATGAATGTGAATCAATAGTACACACATGTGAACAAATAGTTATAAGAATGTGAAATAATAGCAATTAATTGCTCATTTATCCGATTAATTACCCGATTGGTCAATATAACCTCCGGACGTCAATTATTATCGAAATAGATGTCGATTTTTACTAACACTAATAATCCCAACACAAAGGAAATATCAATTTCATCTTTAATCAACACAACTTATTCATCATTAATATTATAACTCACAATATTTAACAACCAGATCGTTCCCAGGAAAGAGGGGGCTTTCCGATAAGGATTTCTCCTTATTGGTAGCCAAGAATTAGGTGATCAAACATCTCCTCGATGTAACTTTCTGACATTGTCAATATTACAAATAATAATATGAATAACTTTGTCGCCTCAATTATTGATTTAATAATAATAAATATTATACGATGATATCAGTAACAATAATTGAATCACTAATATGAGAGATATGATCACGGCAATTACTATAGCAATAATTGAGTATAACTGAGTGACTTCTCACGTAAGCATCAATAATCAATACCATGTGATACTATGTAACCACGCGTATTACTGTACTTTTAACACTGGGTGTATCAACAGTTAACGGTAAAACTTTCGCCGTTATTTTCATAAAGTATTTTTGTCGTTTTCTCAATCCGACAATAATTCCGTTGTGGGGTCCACCAATGATTATGCCGTTGTACGAATATTCCCTGCTAAAACGAATATTCCTCAACCAATCAAATATTATATAACAACTTGCGTACTTTGCAAAACACTTAAATAATACCCACAACTATAACATTATATCAAATCCACACCATAATATTCAAAAATATATTTTGAGAAAATTTAATCTTTATTCAAAAAGTTGGGATCTTACAATAATCATGACTTGTAACATTGTAAAAGTCATCATTGGCCCGTAGTGCATTGATGGACAGTTGTTGACATGATCATGACCATTGGTGATAACACGAATATCCTTGACCCGTAGTGCATGGATAATTCGTGGATGTGATACTAATGAATATCCTTGGTCGTAGTGAATGGATAATTCAGTGATGTGGATTATTTATTGAGTTGAGTCTCAGCGATAAAATTGATGATAAACTTTTTAAATCATAGAAGATAGTAGATGTCATGCTCTACTTGACTCTTCTAATGAATTGCTTGTTCCACTGCAGTTAAACTTGTTGTTTATTGTATTCTATCAGTTTAACACTGTTGAAGGCTAACGATAATTTATTCTGCATTATCTTAGTCATAATATTTCTTACTGGGCTAGTTTAGCTCACCCTTTTACTTTCATTGTTCTCTTCATGAAATGAGAACGTAGTCGGGACTAGTCGGGGAATGGAGTGACAGTCCGAGATGGTGACTGTAGTAGTACTCACTATTTTATAAAATAATGTGATAATAATTATAATGAGGACTCCATTTGAGTTTGGATATTGTCTAGAAGACAATATTCTTGTTAAAACTCTCAGCTATGTTTTCTAGTATTTTACACAATAGTTATATAATTAAGTTTGTATTTGAATTATGTACCATGTATTTGGCGACTCAGAATGGGTGATGTATACCTATTTTGGGGGCATCACACCAGTCGCTTTACGATAAAACATTTGTTTATTCACACTCAGACTTTCTTTAAATTCATACCAAAACAATTGGCACAAAATAGCAATATTAATAATATTTTGATAGATTATAATGAAATTCACAAAATACTCTTAAGTTTAGTCTAGCCGAAGGGAATGGCTTCGACTTCTTTGTACGTCAATTCATGCGTATGATACATGAATCATAAAGCTTGTCCAAAATAAGTATAGACAAGGGTTTAGAGCACTTGCCTTCAGCGTCGTCTAGTGTTAATTCACTTTACTCGTGAGTCATTATATATTCTACACACATAATCACATAGCATATCATGTTAGGTTATAACAATCAATAAGTATTGTCATTAACCTATCTTCTCCTTCTTCTCGGTCTAACTATTTGTTTGCTTAACTTACTAACATTCGTTAAGTTAGTTAATGTTCATTACGGCTTTACAACATTTTATTATTTTAAGTAACCATACATATTCAATGTTTAAGTAATTACATTTCAAGCAATCTCAAACATCCATTTAACGTGCGTATGGTTTACCGTATTATTAAACTTACTTTGTGTTTACATTTTCGTAACCTTTTGTTAACTTTTAATAGTTAAACTTAAGGTTTTAATCATCTTTTAAGATGTTACTTTAAGTTTAATTAAGGTTATAATTCACCTTCAATCAACTTCCCTTTCTTTTGTATTCATTTTTATTTTTCTCTGCCTTTGGTCTAGGACCGGCGCTACAGCGCATCTCTCCAGTGTCTTATCCCTCGTTCCGGTCTTCATGGCTACACTTTCATAAAGTTTGGGAGGCGCCAAGCAGCTTTCATTTCTGAGCTTTTGAAAATTTTTTAAGTTTTTCATTACAAATCCTTTCTGGGCTCGTAACTTACTCGTTATAAGTCAGAATTGGCTCGTTCAAAAGCTGTTATCTCACAACTTTGATTTCATTCAAACCAAATAAGTTTTCAAATTCGTTACCACTGAATTCATTGTTTAAATTTTCTATTACGCATTCGTTAAACATTCGTGAACATTCGTAGCTTATTTCTTCGTTTTAAGTCAGAATTTGACCACCACAACTCTTAAATGCAAAGTTCTTCGATACGCCATCAAAAACTAGGGTTTTTGAGGTAAACAACGACTTTTTACTATTATTCTGAGAATTTTACGATTTCATGACTATCTTCTAATCTCGTAAATTTCACCATAACTTCGTTACTTGAGATTTTTACTTCGTTCAAAATGGATTCATTCCATCATTCATACATCTATCATCTTAACCAAGCATATAGCATCTAATCCTATACACGATGGATTTAAACTTGTCCATCAACAACATGTGATAAATTTTCTTATGTTCTTCATTATTTCTTACTTAGTTGATTATGATTCCACTTGTAACATGGTTACTAATGTTTAATCCATTAATATCCATCCTTATTACTCCTTATGAAACATGATCCACCAATAATCACTTCTCTATCAAAATTCAAATTGAAGAGATGAAGATTAAAGGTTTAAGCTTCATTACCTTTTGATGTTCTTAAGTTATCTAGCTTCTTTCTCCTTTGATTCCTTGTTATAGCTTTCTCTTCTCTTTCTCAATATAAAGCTTTAGGTATTGGTGAAATTAAATAACCACCAAATGAAAACCTAAACTTGTTATTTATAGAATTTGCAAAGTGTGGGTAAAATGGTCAAAAGATCACCCAACCTCCTTACTATTCCAAACTTGTAAAGAATGTTTCTCCCTTTGCTTGGCCACCAAGTGGCAGGCCATAACTCACCATGGGGGACCCATATGGGTTGCCCTATGGGTTTTGCCCCTTCGGTGACCCATCAGTTCGATCCACGGGTTAGGTTCTTGGTTCGGAGCTTAGGTTTAATTCAATTTGGGTCTAACACTGGGCATTAATTACATTATTTTTAGGCTTTGATTAATTTTGTCATTGGTCCTTATCATATTTCACTTGGGCTTGCCAAAGTTAACATTCAAGTTTCACTAATCCAATAATAATGGTTTGTGCTTTTACCGTATAATCCTCGTATTCTTCTCGTATGCTAGTTCGTATAACATTCATCTTATATGTTAGAGTATCTTTCGTATATATTTGTACTGTGACAACCCGAGAATTTGAATAGTTATAAAATCTTAAAATATTGAATTAAGGTTAAATAATAAACCTAGACAAAAAATAAGCGAATGGATTTGAGATTTTCGAGAAGGAATTTTTTGAATTTAAAATTTATTTGGTGAATTATTCAGGATTAAGTATATAAATGATTATGTTCTGTGTATATGGTATTATATGTGTACAGTATGTGGTTACAGGTCAAGGGTTGACCAGATAACCTATATCAGTGGCAAACCCTAATATTATATTAAGAACGTCAACGTTCAGTTAGAAATTCTTATAAATTATAAGAAACCCTAAAATCGGTTCTGGAAACCCTAATTTCAGTTTCGGGAATCCGAAACCCTAATTCGAAAGTTAAAACCCTAATTTGGGAATTCATGGGCTAAGTTTAATGATTAAGGTATTTATGATTATAAATATAATTAGGGATGACCCTAATTGAGTAATTAGAAAACCCTAATTCTAAAGTTTGAAACCCTAATTTATAATTAGGGACCTAATTGTTATTTTAGCAAATTTTAATTAGGAAATATTAATCCTAATTAGCAAGCTTGATTTATAATTAGTAAATTTTAATATAATTAGAGAATTCTAATTATAATTTAGAAATATTAATCTTTATTTTTGAAAACCTAAATTAAAAATTCTAGAAATTTGATTTTTGGAACCTTGGGTTTTAACCCTAAGGGTTAAACCTAAGGGTCAAATCCTAACGGTTTAAACCCCTAAGGGTTAAACCCTAAGGGTTATAGCAAAAGTCTTTTGTGCCATTAAAATTGTATGCTAAATGTCCAAAGTGCCCTTAATTGCATTATTTAACATAACTTGTAATTGTTGTCCTAGTGAGTGGTTCACCAACCCTAGCCCTAGCCTTGTGACTTAATACAACACCAATCAGTCAATATTTGACAGCTATCTCAACCATATACATTGCATCAAAGTTTATATTTTAGAAAGTAAGAAACATTTCTTACTTTACTTAGAAAAGCAACCTAGACCTTCTCTCTCTTTAAACTTCAAAATTTAGAGTGAGAGAGTGAGATAAGATAAGCCAATATTAGTCCCTAACTTTACAAGATCAGATCATCAAAGTCAGGTTCAAGATTAAAGTTAGAAAAAGGTATAAACCCTAAATTTTTGAAATCATGTGATCTGATGTTAGTTGTTGTTGTTTATTATTTTAAAGTTGTGTAATAAGATGTTATTTAGTGATCTGGGTTGTTAGATCCCAGATCCATAGCATCAAAGTGCTTGAAATTAAAGATTTCAAAATTTTGGAAAAAGTTAAAAAGATTGTCTGACAGCCATATGGCAGGGCCCATAGATCTGTGTATGTTAATGATTTTTTGTGTTTTAAGTTATATGTTTGTTCTCTGTCATGAGGAAAGTAGACTGGAAGTGGAATCACATCCATACCATGTCTAGATCTCAAGTTATAAGCAGTCAAACATGGTTAACCGACCATGACCAACTGGAATCTGGGCAGCCCAGATTTCCAGATTTTCGTCTAACAAGCTTTTCAAGGCCATAGATCTTGCCGTGTGTTAGCATTTTAGCCAAGTTGTTGTTTTGTTGTTGTAGTCTGATATGTAGGCTACATATTAAAGTCACTAAATCACTTAGATCATAACTGGAATGAAATATAATCACGGTCAAACTAGTGTGACCACCAGCGTATGAAGAAATCTCTGGTGACCCCGACTGTGACGCCCACAAAATAGGTATACATCACCCATTTTGGGTTGCCAAATACATGGTACAGAATACAAATACAAACTTAATTATACAACCAGAGATGAGAGTTTTTACACAAATATTGTCTCATATACAGTATCCAAACTCAAATTCAATCCTCATTACATTTATTATCACACTAAATAGTGAGGATTACTAAAACAGACCAATCTCGGACCATCACTCCGTTCCCCGACTAGTCCCGCTTATGTTCTCATTTCACGAAGAGAATAATGAAAGCAAAAGGGTGAGCTCAACTAGCCCAAAGAAGAAATATTATAACTAAGATAATGCGAGTAATAAGTTATCGTTAGCCTTGAACAATGTTAAACTGATAGAATATAATAGACAACAAGTTTAACTACAGCGGAATAAGCAATCCATTAGAAGAGTCAAGTAGAGCATGATATCTACTATCTTCTATGATTTAAAAAGGTTTTCATCAACTTTATCACTAAGACTCAGCTAAATAAATAAACCACATAATCGAATCCTCCCTGCACTACGGGCCAAGGATATTCATATAATCATCAATGGTCATGATTATACCGAATAATCCATGGTCATAATCATACCAACAACTGTCCATCAATGCATTACAAGCCAATGAGGATTTTTACCACATCATTTATAACATTACGGGTCATGATTATACCGAATGATCCCTGGTAATAATAATACCAATCAACAGTCTATCTATGCACGTAAGCTAAAGATGACTTTCATCACAATATAAGCATGAGGATGATGACAATGATATAAGAATTCAATCAAACGAGATCAAGGATAAATATTAAAGACTTTAAATTTATCCAGAGTTTAAAAATATCCTAATTGTCAACATGATACTGCTTTGTGGAGTAAATTTCAAGAATAATATTCATGTATCAAAAATAATCTTGGACATAAAAGAAATTAATTTTTATCGTGAATAGTACTACGGATGAATAATTTTAGTGAATAATAGTACCTGGCATGAAAAGTGCCCCGAATACCCGAGTGAATAATATTTGAGTGAATAGTAATTGGGTGAATAGTAACCCGTGAATAGTAACTCGTGAATAGTACCCCGGCATGAAAAGTGCTCTGAATACCCGAGTGAATAATATTCTAGTGAAGAGTAATCGGGTGAATAGTAACCCGTGAATAGTACCCCGGTGAAAATATTGATATTTAATAACATAGTTCAGATCAATATTCCAATGAAACGATACTGGATGAAGCGCAAAACTCTAGGATATTCCACTAATTTCAAGGATTATAGAAGCAATACTTACCATAGTAAGTTTAGATTTAAGAATATGAAAAGAAATAACATACGGAACTGCAAATGGATTTTAACCCGTCATACGGTACGTAATCCGTGTAGACAGGTTATTCCGATATATTAAAGGATGAATACAAAAAAAATAGTATTCCTTATGAATATGAAAGAAATAATACCCCTTACCTTAGTAGAAGACTGGATACTGCAATAGTGAAGTAGTAGAATACTCATCTTCTTGCTCTCTATAGTTTCTCTCTCTATAGTTTCTCTTGTGAGTCTCACTGAATTGGTGAGAATGAAAGAAGAATTAAGCTTCTATTTATAGGAGAAATGACTAAATAGTAACTAATTAATGAACGGTCCAAATTGATTACTATTAAAACCACAACCGACAGTCCAGATTGATTTACTTTTAAAACCACCACCGACGGTCCAGACTGATTTACTTTTAAAACCACCACCGACGGTCCATATTGATTTACTATTAAAACCACCATCGACGGTCCAGATTGATTTACTATTAAAACCACCATTGACGGTCCAGATTGATTTACTATTAAAACCACCACCAATGGTCCAGATTGATTTACTATTAAAACCACCATTAATGGTCCAGATTGATTTAACTTATTATACTTTAGTACCCCTAAAGTTTTCCAAGTTTGCATTATTCCCCTCTAACTTTTGTAATTCACTTATCTTCAATAAACACATTCTTAATACTTCAACAATTATTCATCATTAATATTATAACTCATAATATTTAACGACGATCATTCTCGTGAAAGAGGGGCTTTTCGATAAGGATTTCTCCTATCATAGGCGTAATTAGGTGACCAAACCTCTCGACGTAACTTTCTAGACATCGTCAATATTGCAAATAATAATATGAATAACTTTGTTGTCTCAATTATTGAATAATAATATAAAATATTATGCATATGATACTGTGACAATAATTGAATTAAATAACGTGAGATATTATGCAACAATTACTGTAGCAATAATTGAGTAAACTGAGTGGCTTCTTACGTAAGCATCAATAATCAATACAGTGTGCTACTATGCAACCACGCGTATTACTGTACTTTTACCACCGGGTAGTTCAACAGTTAACGGTAAAACTTTCGCCGTAATTTTTATAAAAAGATATTTCTGTCATTTTCTAACTCGGACAATAATTTTGTTATGGGGTCCACCAATGATTGTGTCGTCGTACGAATATTTTTTGTTTAAAACGAATATTCTCCGACCAATCGAATATTTTATAACAACTTGCATACCTTGCAAAATTTATAAATATTACCCACAAATATAACATTATATCAAAACCACATGCACCATAATATTCAAAAATATATTTCAAGAAAAATTAATCTTTATTTATGAAAGTTGGGGTCTTACAACCTCCCCTTCTTATGAAATTTTGTCCTCGAAATTAGGGTACATACCTGGTATATCAAAGAGGTGAGGATACTTTGATTTTATTTTAGATTCTAACTCCCAGGTCATTTCCTCAACATCGTGGTTTCTCCACAAAACTTTGACTTGAGGTATAAACTTGGAGCGTAGAATATGCTCCTTCTTATCTAAGATTTTAACAGGTACCTCTTCATACGTTAAATCTTCCGCTATCTCATCCGGTTCTAATTCAATAATATGGTTCGGGTCTTCCACATATTTACGTAACATAGATATGTGAAAAACATTATGAACACGAGACATACTTGGTAGTAAGACGAGTCTATAAGCAATAGTTCTACTTCGATCGAGGATTTCGAATGGCCCAATGAATCGAGGATTGAGATTTCCTCTCTTTTCAAATCTTGTAACTCCTTTCCATGGAGCAACACGTAACAACACATGATCTCCAACATTGAACTCCACGTCCTTTTGATGAAGATCAACATAACTCTTTTGTCGATCTTGTGAGGTTTTTATACGTTGTCGAATCATTTGAATCTTTTCTGTAGTCATACGTACCAACTTCGGTTCTAACAATGTTGCTTCACCCACCTCGTCCCAACATACTGGAGAACGACACTTGCGTCCATACACCGCCTCAAATGGAGTCATGCCAATACTTGCTTGATAACTGTTGTTGTAGGAGAATTTGTAACGAATGTGTTGTTTGAATTGTGATTCTGGGGACAGAATCCTTATAAGAGGGGAATGATGTAACATTCCAGAATTTTTAAATGTAATTTATAAATATTTATTGATTTATATAAATATTTATTGGATGTGTTAATTGTTGAATACATATTTGTATTTGTCTAAATTAATTTAAGTTGAATAAATGTTTATTAAATAAATAATTAATAAATTAAGAAAATTATTTTTATTTCAATGTGATAATTAACTATTTGTGTTGAGAATGTGATTAAGTGATTTATTTAATAAAATTGTTATTTTAAGTAATTAATTAAGTATGGAAACTTAATGAAATAAAGTGTGACAAATAACTATATTATAAGAGTTATTAAAATAAATTAAAGTAATTTAAGTTAGTTTTATCCAAACAAAGCCTAAGGATATAAATTCTTTAATTTTAAATAATTTGTCAAACAAAGCCCTATGGCTTTTGGTTTTAATTTTTGAATTATTGTTATATAAACAAAATACGTATAATATATATAATAGTTTTATAACTAATAAATTAATAAGGGGCAATTAGTATACGACAGTTTTAAAAATGTTTTGAAAAGCGTATGTTGATTTATTTTAAGTTTTAGCTATAGCCTATTGTCTGTATTTTCTAAACGTAAGCCTAAGAAAAGCTACAGAGAAAGAAAATAGAAGAAAAGTGTCTGAGAATTTGTGACTGAGAGAGAAAGTTCTGTGTTCGTCAAAAGCTATTCTCAGTGAAAGGTTTTCTAAAAGCAACAAAAAGGTATGTATTATAAACCTAATATATGTTTTACATTATACAATTCTGTGAATTGGTATCTCTCCGTGTTCTTGAATTTCACAATAGGATAAGTTTTACAAAATTGTACAAAACCGAGGTTTTATAATTGGTGATGATAATATGTGTAATTGTAATTGTATATAGCTAGCATGTGTATATATATATATATATATATATATATATATATATATATATATTCCATTATATATATATATATATATATATATATATGTTGTATGCTAAATTACCATGGAGAAAGAGAACTTGGTTTTACAAAAGAAAAAATATATATATCGAATATATGTTTTGCATGATAACAAAAATTCACATCTAATTGTGAAATTTAATGTCATGTTTGTTACTTGGGTATATAAGTAAATAACATACTACAAAGAACTCAATTTGGGTGGTAACAAGTGGAATTTCGAGTTCCTTGTATTTTATATATCAACAATGGAGTTTTGAGTTTTAAAAATATGGTTTGCAAGGATTAAGTTTTCTAAAATGCGTTGTTAAAATTGTTAATAATTGGTATATGGATGATTGTTAACATTTATGTGTAAATTACGTTGAAGTTATACATGTTAATTGGTGTTAATTGTTGTTAAGAATTAAGATGAGCTTTGCTCTGTTCTTGGTTTGGTTTCTGTGAGTTTCGCGTCCCAAATAGCAAAATCCACGCCTCCAAAGATCGAGTTTTGCGCCAAATACTGTAAAAATAAACGAAGTTCACTCCCGAAAAAAGTAGTCCGCAGGTGGACGGTTTTGACCTCCCTTAGTAAAATTGTGACGACCCCAAAATAGGTCCATTCCATCCAACCCATTCCGAGTCGCCAAATACATGATGCGAAACAACTACAACTTTATTATCACAATAATAAAACATGAGTTTAAATACAAATATTATCTTCTAGAACAATATTTATACTCAAATAAATCCTCATCATATTTATTGATACATTATTTTACAATAATGGTGAGGACTACTTAAACAACTCTCTCTAGAACCTTCATTCCATACCCCACTAGTACTCGCTACATTCTCAGCCTCGAGAAGAAAAATGGAACAACAAGGAAAAGGGTGAGCTCAACTAGCCCGGTAAGAATGTTATGACTAAGATAATATACAACAAATTATCGTTAGTCTCCAACAGGAAAAAATCTCGATAGAATACAATAGACAAACAAGTTTCGGATCAATATTCATACAAATAATTCATAGAAGAAAGAGTTACGTAGAGATGAAATCTACTATAATCTATGAATTTAATATCCATCAACAATATTTTATCCACGTAACATCAATCAATATTCATCTCAAATCAAATATTCATCTTTGCACTACAGCCAAAGATATTCATCAATCGATCGTGTTCATCTCAACACTGCTCATCTTTGCACTAAAGGCCAAAGATATTCATCGACGGTCGTGTTCATTTAAACACCTGCTCATGACTACAAAGCAAAAGATATTCATCGATCAATTCATGTTCATTTAAACACCTCGCTTCATCTTTGCACTGCCAAAGATATTCTTCTTTCTGAAATCATTCATCTTTACTCACTACGTGCCAAAAGATATTCTTCAAAATCATTCATCTTTGCACTACAGCCAAAGATATTCAATAATATCATCATTTAAGACCCGAGGATGATGAAAAAATATTTTAAAGAACGAATCCAAAGGAAACAAAATGACAAGGATTAAGATTAAGGATTCGTACTTTGTTTTATCCATGTCCAACAATACCTCAAAATAATCATAGTCAAGAATGATCAAAACATGGATACAATCAGAAGCTAGATCCAAAATTATTTTGACTCATTTTTCTATGAATAGTCTTGCGTATTCGTGAATAATCAACAATAAAGTGAAGTATACGTGAATAGTAACTCTTACACCAAAAGATAGAAATTCCACAAAAAACATCTTCACGCTTTAAATAGTACTCGTGAATAAGAATCCTCGTGAATAAGAATCATGAATAGTAACTCGTGAATAAGAACTCATGAATAGTAACTCTTTAACATGAAAAAGTTCCAAATTTGATAAAAAGTACCAACCAATATTTCAAAGAAATGATATCAAGAATTAATATCATTTGAGAAATTTCTAAGGAAGGCTCAAGTGATGTCGAATGAAACTTGTAATTGAAAAAGAACTCTCAAAGTATCTAAATACTCACAAAATACTAATATAGAGAGAGAAGAGAGAAAACTTTGTTTCGTGTGATTTTCAATTCTAACTTAGCCTTCTATTTTTATAGGAAAATGTTAGCCCACCGAAAGGCACTTGACCATACACCGATGGCTTTACCGCTACTATTGCCACCCACCACATTTGAAATAAAATTCAGCACATTTTTTCACCAACCACAAGTGGGGCCCACTCAATTCTAGAATTTTCCACCAAAATCAATTATAAACCTAATTTCCTTAATCGATACCTCTTAAAATTCACAACAAATCATTCGTGGCATTTTTAACGGTTCAAAATTTGTGGACATATACTCAACTTATGTATGTATAATATATCCAAAATTACAACGATCCAATCGGTCGGATTAAAAATTATAACCCCGCAATATATCTCAAAACCCCCGATTTGATTTTTAACACCTCCAATCCTATATAAAATAATCGATAAAACACCTCAACATTAATTCCTTCATTAATAACCACATAAATAAATCCATCATTTATATTCATATAAAATAAATATTTCCTTATCATATGAATCAATAATTAATTATTCACAAATAATATTACTGTAATCACATTTATGACAACCAGTCGCTCCTGTGAAAGAGGGCTTTCAATAAGGATCTCTCCTCTTGCGCCGCAATTAGGTGACCAAACCTCTCCTTAGACGTAACTTTCTAGACATTGCCAATAATGCTATCTAATAATATTATTCAAATAATATGAATTATTGATCCGATAATGGGAATATCTTTGTGCAGTGACAATTATCAAAACAAAGAATAATATAAAATACCAACGCAAAGAATTATCGAATCAATAAAATAAAATATCGAATAAAGAATTCATCGTGAAAAATTATTGAGTAGTGCCTTTCACGTAAGGATCAATAATTCAATAATATCGCGGTAATACCGTGCTTCATTGCGCAACCACGCCAGACATCGTATTTTAACCAATCGGCATTCCAACAAATTTAATTCGTAAATAACTACGCCGTTATTTATAACCACCCAAACTTTGTCGCTTTCCTCATCCAATCGCTTTCCGTTATGGGGCTCACACATGGCTGCGCCACAGGTACCTAATATTCTCGACAAAGATTTAATATTCCACGACCAAACGAATATTCCCCACAAAAAAAATGAATATTTTATAACCACTCATTATTTTGAAATATTTGCGTATTTAACCCTTTAACTATCCACATTAATCAAATCAACCCTTACTATTTCAAAATAATAAATAAAGGAAATTCCTTTTATTTAAAAATTTTCGGGTCTTACAACCTCCTCCTTATGAAATTTCGTCCCTCTAAATCGACGTACGTATTCTGCAGTGTTTCAAAAGATGAGAATACCTCGCTTTCATTTCCATTTCCAACTCCCGTGTCATTTCCTCAATTGCATGGTTTCTCCACAAAACTTTAACTTGTGGTATAACCCCTAACATAGGACATGCTCCTTCCTATCCAAAATCTTGACAGTATCTCCTCATACGTTAGGTCTTCTAAAACTCGTCTCGCTTCTAACTTTCAACGACGTAGTTCGGTCGTCTACATATTTACGTAACATCGATACGTGAAAAAACGCTATGAACACGCGTCGTACTTGGTGGTAAAACGAGTCTATAGGCCACGCCCTATTCGATCGAGAATTTCAAATGGATTAATAAATCAAGGTTTGAGCTTTCCTCACCTCACCGATTCTCGCTTTTAAAATAACAACTTCTTGCGACTCCTCCTTCTTCAAATTCATCACCCTGTGTAGCTTGAATAATGCCTTTTAACTTTATCGATTAAAGTCGATTATACTCAGATATCATCACGCATCAGATATCATCACGTGGGTACCTAGAGTTTTCATCTCCATCTCTATTATTTGTATATTATACTAAATGAGTCTTTGACAATATTGTACTCGTGACTTATATACGATCTTCTACTCAACACGCCGCCTACCACGCTCGCTTTTCCGTGATGGCATGGTCGTAACATACGAAAATGAGTCTCCTCTTGAAGTTCTTCAAGCTCTTCCCACATTCCTTGCTTCCATTCGAATTTTGTATCTCTACGAAGAGTTAGTCATAATTAATGGAATAGCGATTCGAGAATATCCTTCAACGAATCTCCGATAATAACCAACTAAGCCTGTAAAGCTACGATTTCGATTACATCGACTTAGGTTGCTCTCAACTGACTCATATCCCAATCTTGGATAAGACGTCACAATGACACCTATCGCTTTACTATCGCATCTAATATGACGCCCCTACGGAGAGTCCGCTTAGTGCATTCCACAAAGGAAGTCACCGAGATAAAGGCTCGTACCAAATTCTATAGTTGAATTTTTAACTCCACGAAGTTCAATAGAGCCATTCGATATGAGATTTTAGAAATGAGTTTTGTATGTTCAAAGTCGATACAAAATTTAATATCCCAGTCTTTGGGAGTAAGCCAAGAAATTCTTCAGAAATACATCAGAAAAATCAATAACAACAGTGAATATTATTCAAATCGACGTGTCTTTATTCAAATCCATAACATGGACTAAGAAAACTTGACATCCGTAATAAACGAATGACTTCATGGCTTGATATGAAAATGTTTGATTACAATGGTTTGATTGCTTGAATTGAATAACAAAGTTGCAATCAATTTGGCATGATGAGTAGTTAACCTTAAAATCACATCAAAAGCAAATATCTCTATAGAAATAAGGTTAACAGTAATGTGATAGTGCCAACCCTAATCAAACAAGATTTTTAAACAACAGATGTAATGAAAGTTTCTCCCAACTGGATTCTCCATAAATAGGTCAAAGTCTAATTTCTCCGTAGTCAAGTTCAAACGCTGAGCGCAAGCAAGAGAGATAAAAGAATGGGTAGAACCGGATTCTAGTAAGGTATAAACTTCGCAAGAATTTATAATTAACTAACCCGCTAACTTCGTCGTTTCTCGATTTTGACCTAAGCCACGATAAACGCCTTCCAAGAACCGCTGACTTTGACTTTTCTCGGACATCCTTTTTGAGTCACCGCCTCACCGCACTAGGGTTTCGATATCGCATAATCCCGAGCGATATGTCCTTCTTTCCACAATTATAACATACCTTAAACTGCTAGGGCTTTGGGTGATATGTCCTCTTCCGCGATTTGTAACATACTGATAGGTGGTCTTTCTCCTCCTCGGAACTACCACATCGTACGCCGACGCCTTCACACGGTCGTTGTTGAATCTCCTTTTTAAAATCTCCTCCCAACTCGCTTCTTCTATTTTCATGGCCACGATTACCACCGAGTGGTTACCACCTTTGTCCGTATTCTTCTTTCTCCACCGGGTTATCGTTATTCGATGACTACTATCTTTGGTATGATCCTGGTTATGGTCCCTCACGAACGTGATTCGTTATCTCGCTTCTAACAACCGAGCCACTCGCTGACAACATCTCGAATAGAGAAAATTTATGAGAATGAGATATCGACGATGCCGGGTTTCAAACCTCTCGTAAACATCCGCGTCATACGCTCCTCATTCTCCACCAAATGAGGTGCAACCTGGATAACTCCGCGAACTTCGCCAGACCGGGACACCGCCATGTTATTCTCGCTCCAATCTAATAAACTCCACTTCCTTCATATGACGAATACTTTCGGGAAGTACTTGTCATTGAATCGCTTCAAACGCCTCCTACGCATACATGCCGAAAGCGGTGAATGAATGGTACGCTTCACGCATTCCCACCAAGAATCGCCTTCGCCACTTTAACATAAAAGTAGCGAATGGAACTTTCGTTCCTTCGCATCCCAAGACATCGAATATCTTGGTAATTTGCTTGACCCATGTTTCACGCCATGATCGGATCTGGCTTTCCCAGTGCACTCGTGGTCCCAACTCCTTGAATCGCTTGGGTCGTGACCACCCGTGAATCGCTATCATCTCCTCCTCAGATTTTGAACACGAGTCTACCTTCGTCTCGATTTTGCATGAATCGCAAAAAGCTTCTAAACATCCCCTCGCTCATCATCCGCTTCAAAGGGTGTTATTCACGGGAGGAACATTGCCACCGTCTGTTATGTTCTCCTCGTTGTTAAGTACAGCATCTCCACGGTCTCATTTACACCACTATTAATATTCTCAATCGACATTCTCAATTATCATTATAAAACAAGGGTTAATTAAATAAATTAACAAATCACATAATACCCTATATTATGACTCAACCAACAATAAGCTTAGGTAGACACACTAGCGAAGGATTTACTCTGCCTCTCCCTCCTAGTTCTATTCCCCGATCTCCGCCAGAGATCATATCCCTAAGCTCGATACCAACCGTGATTTGACCCCAAAATAGGTCCATTCCATCCAACCCATTCTCGAAATGCCAAATACATGGTACGTAAACAACTACAACTTTATTATCACAACAATAAAATCAGTGAGTTTAAATACAAATATTATCTTCTAGACAATATTTATACTCAAATAAATCCTCATCATATTTATTGATACATTATTTTACAATAATGGTGAGGACTACTAAACAACTCTCTAGAACCTTCATTCCATACCCCACTAGTACTCGCTTACATTCTCGCCTCCTCGAGAAGAAAAATGGAACAACAAGGAAAAGGGTGAGCTCAACTAGCCCAAGAAAAGAATGTTATGACTAAGATAATATACAACAAATTATCGTTAGTCTCCAACAGGAAAAATCTGATAGAATACAATGTAAAACAAGTTTCAGATCAATATTCGCGGCTGAAAATAATAATTCATAGAAGAGTTACGTAGAAATGAAATCTACTATAATCTATGAATTTAATGAGTCCATCAACAATATTTTATCCCCGTAACATCAATCAATATTCATCTCAAATCAAATATTCATCTTTGCACTACAGCCAAAGATATTCATCAATCTATCATGTTCATCTCAACACTGCTCATCTTTTGCACTAAAGGCCAAAGATATTCATCACCGGTCATGTTCATTTAAACACTGCTCATCTTCGCACTACAGCCAAAGATATTCATCACCATCGGTCGTGTTCATTTAAACACCGCTTCATCTTTGCACTACAGCCAAAGATATTCTTCTAAAATCATTCATCTTTGCACTACAGCCAAAGATATTCTTCTTGAAATCATTCATCTTTGCACTACAGCCAAAGATATTCTTCAGAATCATTCATCTTCAAGCACTACAAAAGCCAAAGATATTCAATAATATCATCATTTAAGACCGAGGATGATGAAAATATTTTAAAGAACGAATCCAAAGGAAACAAAATGACAAGGATTAAGGATTAAGGATTCAGATTGTTTTATCCATGTCCAACAATACCTCAAAAATAATCATAGTGGTGTAAAATTCAAGAATGATCAAAACATGGATATAATCAGCTAGTATCCAAAATAGATATTTTGGACGAAAAAGAAAATTTTTCATTTTTTTAGTGAATAGTGCCGTATTCGTGAATAGTGCCAGATACGTGAATAAGTTCCGTATACGTGAATAGTAACTCAGACACCAAAAGATAGAAATTCCACAAAAAACATCTTCACGCTTCATGAATAAGACTGAATAATAAGAATCAGAATAGTAACTCATGAATAGTAACTCGTGAATAGTAACTCATGAATAGTAACCCGACATGAAAAAGTTCCAAATTTGATAAAAAGTACCAACCAATATTTCAAAGATAATGATATTGAAGAATTAATATCATTTGAGAAGAAAATAACATCCCTTACCTCAAAGAATCAAGATTTCTAAGGAAAGGCTCAAGTGATGTTTGAATGAAACTTGTAATTGAATAAAGAACTCTCAAAGTATCTAAATACTCACAAAATACGCTCAATAATATAGAGAGAGAAAGAGAAAACTTTGTTTCGTGTGATTTTCAATTCTAACTTAAATTTCATTTATATAGAAAATGTTAGCCCACCAAGCTGAGACTTGACTTCTGCACCGATGGCTTTACTCGCTACTATTGCCACCCACCACATTTGAAATAAAATTCAGCACATTTTTTTCACCAACCACAAGTGGGGCCCACTCAATTCTAGAATTTTCCACCAAAATCAATTATAAACCTAATTTCCTAATCGACACCTCTTAAAATTCACAACAAATCATTCGTGCATTTTTAATTCGTTCAAAATTTGTGGACATATACTCAACTTATGTATGTATAACATATCCAAAAATTACAACGATCCAACGATCGGATTAAAAATTATAACCCCCATAATATATCTCAAAACCCCGATTTGATTTTAACACCTCCAATCCGATAAAATACTCGATAAAACACCTCAACATTAATTCCTTCATTAATAACCACATAAATAAATCCATCATTTATATTCATATAAAATAAATATTTCCTTATCATATGAATCAATAATTAATTATTCACAAATAATATTACTGTAAATCACATTTACGCATGAAATCCAGTCGCTCCTCAGGAAAGAGGGGCTTTCCAATAAGGATCTCTCCATCAAGCCCGCAATTAGTGACCAAACCTCTCCTGATGTAACTTTCTAGACATTGCCAATAATGCTATCTAATAATATTATTCAAATAATATGAATTATTGATCCGATAATGGGAAATATCGCAGTGTGACAATTATCAAACAAAGAATAATATAAAATACCAACGCAGAATTATTGAATCAATAAAATAAAATATTGAACAAGAATTCATCGTGAAAATTATTGAGTAGTGCCTTCACGTAAGGATCAATAATTCAACAATACTGCAATACCGTAGCTATCTGCAACCACGCCAGACATCGTATTTTAACCACCGGCATTCCAATGATCTTAATTCAGTGAATAACTACGCCAGCTATTTATAACCACCCAAACTTTGTCGTTTTCCTCATCCAATCGCTTTCCGTTATGGGCCCACACACGGTCAGCGTAGTTATTTAATATTCCCCGACAAATTTAATATTCCACGACCAAACGAATATTCCCGACAAAATGAATATTTTATAACCACTTGCTTATTTTGAAATATTTATGATTTAACCCTTAACTATCCACATTAATCAAATCAACCCTTACTATTTCAAAATAATAAATAAAGGAAATTCCTTTTTTATTTAAAAAATTTCGGGGTCTTACAAAAATGGCCATAACATTTTCATACGAATTCCGATTGAGGTAATTCAAGATGATTCGAAAAGAAGACGAATAGGCCTATAACTTTTATTCTTTAAGGTTTTCAATTTGAAATCGTTATGAATGGTCAAAATGGTCATCTTTAGGACTGTTGTGTATTTGGAGCCAATCGAAGTGCGTCAGGATGCGCGAATGCAAGTGCAATCCTTTGAGTATTAGTATAACCTAATGATAACATGTTGGACATGTAATAGGATGTTGTATCAAGTTGTTAATGTGTATGTGGTGCAATGACATGATCACTTAAATGATCACTTAAGTAGTTGTAATAAAGCTAAAAAGTAATGTTCATGAAAAGATGCAATGTTATTTAAACTTAAACTTAGTTAGTAGCTATACTAAAAGTAAGAAAGCAACTCATGAAGGTAATGTTAGTGTAACTAATGTGTATTGTCAATACATATGGTATGTGTAGGACTTGGGGTGAACGTGAGTAGTGATTGTTTAACCTACGCACGAGGCAAGTTCCCTAACCTTTGCTACTTTATTATTCAGCAAGGTTACTTTTCTCTATTATGTTATACTTATGCAAATTCTCTATTTCTAATCTCTTGTTTAACGATTTATTGTCATGCAAGTTCTTTAACTCTACTTTTATAATAGTTGTGCAAGTTTTCTTATCCTAAATCTTCGTTATGCAAGTTTCTAAATCTATTGTTTACATTGAGTAAATCTTCTAACTCCATACCTTCGTTGAGTTAGTTTGTTAAGATTATGCAAGTTTTTCCTAAATCTCAACTTGTTATATTAGCATGCAAATATCTTTATTCTGTTGAACAATTTACCGTTCAAAGTTATTATTTATTATGCATGCTTAATGTTGACTTATGTCACACTCCATGTTTTGATGATGACCTTATTATTATTCCACTAATCATGCTATATCACATTTCAGGGAAAGATGTGACATTTCAGGAACATCAAGGAAGAAATTACAAAGGCAAGACATCCTTGAAGAAAGAAAAGCAAAATTGAGTCCTAGGAATATATATAAGATCCTAGCATCTATTACTTTCCAAAATAAGGCTCTATGACATGTGCATTGCATATATACTCGTAGTCATATTTGTTATCACATGGTAATTAACTAGCTCATAATATGCATGGCTAAAATTACTCAACATAAGTTAAGAAATCAAATCTTGTACGGTAGAACAAGAAGATTGATCGAATAAATTACCATAAGTCATATATCATTCTAAGTTCACGGTTAATATGGGATAGCAGGAGACACGCACCATTATATTATTCCACGATTCAAGGAATCTAATTGGGTGTCTCCACCGGCCCAATATATGGTAAGATATATGGTAAGATATATGGACACCGGCCAGCAGATATTTATGGTAAGCACAAAACATGGCATATCATAGACCATGCATCGTAAATCATGTTTCGTGAATCAAGTAATCAATTAAGGCAACCAGCTAATCTCACACGTAATATAAAAGCTAAGATCAAGGAACATTCTAAGAGTATTCAAGGAAATATGTTCAGTGATAATAATTAATTATCACCGATAAAAGAAAGCTGCCATATATCAAGATGGCCATTAAATGAGGAAATCATAAAAGATATAGACTTAACGTGCTGGACTATCTATTAAGCAAGATTCCCTCACTCATCACTATTATACGCCTATACTGTTCACTCAATCATGACATATATATATATATATACATATAGGATATCTTGATCTTTGACACGGTATCCGGATGTCAGTCCATGTATTACGTGAGTTGTGTATATTGTCTCTAACGTTCATATCTCACATAGACAACAAGCAACGGTAATACATTGGAAAAGCCTATAAATGAACTGATCTCGTGAACGAGAAATATACGAAAAACATATAAAGTATTCTCAAAGCATACAAGCTGCAAAATTGTTTTTCTCATTGATCGATATTGATTGCATGAAGAAAAGAGCTTCAGTTAAGAAGATTGCATAGAACATACTCTGGTAATATTCTTCTTGCACATCATTTCATACTAGAGCCTTAAGTTGGTAAGTGATATATTGCTTTATCATTAGACCTCTAGTGTGTATTTTAATTTTCCTTATCTAAATCTATATTGTATTGGGTAATCCTGTTTGGGTTGATAATTTATTACAGTCAAGTTTGAGGAAAGCATAGGTGCTTAAGAGTGCATAGGTGCACAAGGAACAAAGGTGTTCAAATTGATAGAACTTGTATTGTAATTGGAAGAGTTTAATAAAAGTGAGTCTCCAATACTAGTTGGTATTGGACGTGGATTAGGTTACTATTCTAGAGGGTAGTAGTTGAACCACGTAAAAATTTTGGTGTTCGTGTGATTACATTTTGTGTTTTATCTATCCAGCAGCCTGCATTCCATATCCACTTACATCAGTAAATTGGTTGACTCAAACTTAAATAATATCTTGATTTTATACGTGAAAGTTATAATCCAGCTTGCTGCATTAAATATCCAAAGGAATTTTTATAAGTAACAAAAGTTGGACATAGTTTGTGCCTACACTTATTCAACCCCCCTTCTAAGTGTACTTCTTTAAATTTCACTTAATATTAAATTCTAAGATGTAACCTTAGCTTAATGTTGTTCAAAGCAAGGTATGATAAATTATTCCATTGTTATGCTATTAGATTATTCCTAAAGCATGAACTTAGAACGAAATGTTTATTCAGTTATGATTATTCAATAACATACTGTTATTATCTTTTATTCAACTAATCCTTAGTTGATGTCCGTTGAATTCCAAATTACATTGAAGTGTATCCAAACCAAACTGACTTTGGTACGGACTTGTACTCTAAATACTAAGATGAACAACCCTATTATTAGGGGTTGCACTTAGTTTTATACTTTGTGTTGAAATATTTGTATACAATACATGTATGAAGGATTGATCCCCCTAAGTACCTTTGAGTCCTTATAATCGTATAACTGTTAGAGTTAAAGTTGAAAGATTACTTATAACTGTGGACATGGTTCGTGGTCATTAGACCCTCAGTGAATGTTATGATTTTTTGAATGTTAATAGAACGTATTGTTCAGTTCTATTAAGCCTAGTATATGGCAAGTGATGTAAAGGTTAAAGTTTTATTTATTGTTATTCCAGGTAAGCCTTGTTTGCTCACTCTTGCCTATAAAATTTCTTACAACTAAAGCCGAAAAGGGTGACGTACCTAGCACCAGTAAAGGAAAGGGAAAGATAAACAAGTATTGAAGACTTGTAATAGTTTTGATAGTTTTATTATCAGACTTTGGTTTAAAGATTGTAATGAAGTTTATTTAATTTTCCGCATGAATGATTTTTATAAAGGTTAGATAACCTGGGAGATTTTATTTAATGTAATCCTGTATGGGCAGGTTTATTTATTCAATTATATTATGATTGGGTAGTTAGATATGAATGTTTTGATTAAGTGAACACCAAATCTTGAGGTAATGACGTACCGGGATTTGGGGGTGTCACAGAATTCCACTAATGGCAAGAACTTGTCCTAACTTCCCTTGAAGTCAAGGACATAGAGTCTTAATAGATCTTCAAGAGTTTGAATAGTCCTCTCCGACTGCCCATCTGTTTGAGGATGATATGCCGAACTAAATCATTAATCTGTGCCCATAGCTTTTTGTAAACTAACCCAAAATCGTGAAGTGAATCTTGGGTCTCGATCATAAACTATGGATACTGGCATGCCATGCAGTCTTACAATCTCATTTATGTACATACGAGCAAGACATTCAAGTGAATATGTTTCTCTTATAGGTAAGAAATGAGCGGACTTGGTCAATCTATCAACAATGACCCAAATTATATCTATGCCTTGAGAAACCTTAGGAAGACCAGTAACGAAATCCATGGTAATGTGCTCCCACTTCCATTCTGGAATTTCAAGTGGTTGCAATGGACCTTTTGGCACTTGATGCTCCGCCTTGACTCGTTGACAAATTAGGCACCTTGAGATAAACTCCGCTACCTCTCTCTTCATATTGCTCCACCAAAATATATGTCAAAGATCAAGATACATTTTGGTACTCCCACGATGGATTGCAAATGGTGTGTTGTGCACCTCCATCATGATCTTATACTTTAAATCAGGGTCGTTTGGAACACAAAGTCTGGAGTTGACTCGTATTATTCCTTCTTCATCGATTCTTGCTTCCGAAATAGCATCTTCTTGCACTTTCTTCTTCATACGCATCAGCTCCAGGTCCGTAGCTTGAGCAGTTTTAACTTTATCGATTAAAGTCGGTTCTCGTATATTTATCATCATCACGTGGGTCCCTGGAGTCTTTATCTCTATCTCCATCCTTTGCAAGTCATACATAATGGGCCTTTGTGTTGACAATATCGCACTCGTACCCGCATATGATCTTCTACTCAATGCATTAGCTACCACGTTAGGTTTTCCAGGATGGTATTGAATTGTATGATCGTAATCTTTCAACAACTCAAGCCAACGTCATTGCCGCATGTTGAGTTCTTTTTGGGTGAAGAAATATTTTAGGCTTTTATGATCCGTATAGATCTCCACTTTCTCCCCATACAGGTAATGCATCCAAATCTTTAGTGCGAAAATGACAACTGTCAACTCTACATCATGAGTAGGATAATTTCTCTCATATTCTTTGAGTTGCCGTGAGGCATAGGCTATGACTTTCCCATGTTGCATGAGAACACATCCTAACCATTTGCCCGGCAAGCATCATCAGAGATGACAAATCCTCCGAGCCGATGGTATTGTCGTAATCAGATGTCGAAATGAGCCTCCTCTTGAGTCTTGAAAACTCTTCTCACATTCCTCGCTCCAATCGAATTTTGTATCTTTTCGAGTCAGTTGAGTTAATGGAATAGCGATTCAAGAAAATCCTTCCACGAATCTCCGATAATAACCAGCTAAGGCCAGAAAGCTACGTACTTCGGTCACTGACTTAGGTTGCTCCCAGCTTTGAATTGCTTCAATCTTTGTCGGGTCAACAGATATTTCAAGATTTGATATCACGTGCCCAAGGAATGCTACTTCCTCAAGCCAGAACTCACATTTCTTCAACTTGGCATATAATTTATTCTCACGAAGCTTTTGTAGTATCAGCCTCAAGTGTTGCTTATGATCTTCAACGACTTTTGGAGTAAATGAGAATGTCATCAATAAAGACAACCACAAATGATCTAAATATTCCTCAATACTTTGGCTCATCATATCCATGAAGGCAAAGCAGGAGCATTAGTCAATCCAAAAGACATGACTAGGAATTCATAATGCCCGCATCGAGTTCTCAAAGCGCTTTTTGGAATGTCATCGCTTTTAATCTTTAACTCGATGATATCCTAACGAATATCGATCTTTGAAAAGAATTTGGCGCCTTTGCAACTAGTCAAACAGTCATCAATGCGAGGCAACGGTACCTATTTTTGATGGTGACATGATTCAACTCCCGATAATCAATACAAAGTCGCATACTCCCATCTTTCTTCTTTACGAATGTAATAGAGAGCACCCCAAGGAGACGTGATTAGACGAATGAAATCGATGTCTAATAATTCCTCAGAGTCAGGTCTTTAACTCCTCAAGTTCAATAGAGCCATTTGATATGGGCTTTGAAATGGGTTTTTATGTACCGTTCAAGGTCGATACAAAATTCAATTTCACACTCTAGGGTAGGCTGTGAAGTTCTTCGTGAATACGCCGAAATTTATTAACAATGGAAATATCATTCAAATCGACGTATTTTTGTTTAAATCTGTGACATGGGCTAAGAAATCTTGACATCCGTTTTTCAATAAACAAATAGCTTTATGGCTTGATATGACAATGATTGACTTTAGTGGTTTAGTCGCTTGAATTCTCATAATAGGTTGGTTAGGAATATGAAAGCTAACAACCTTACGAAAATAATCAATTTTTGCTTGATGAGTAGTTAACCAATCAATCCCTAAAATCACATCAAACACAAGTATTTTTAAGGAAATAAGATCGACAGGTAACGTTCGGTTACCGATTTGAATCAAACAAGACTTATAAACAGTGGATGTAATAAAGGTTTCTCCTAACGGAGTTTCAACCGATAAGTCAAAGTCTAATTTCTCCGGAGTTAAATTTAAACGTTGAGCGCAAGTAGGAGAAATAAAAGAATGGGTAGAACCGGTATCAAATAAGGTATAAGCTTCGCAAGAGTTTATGATTAGCTTACCCGTGATCACCTCGCTTTGATTCCTCCTTTTTGGGAGGTTACGACAAACGCCTCCTTGAACTATCGATTTGTCTTGTTGGGGACGTACCTTTGATGCCTCCATCCCAACTGGACTTGACTTTGGTGCACGACAAAATTGGGATAGGTGACCTTCTCTTCCACAATTGTAACATGCTTTGGACTGCTGCGTACAGTTTAGACTAATGTGTCCTCCCTTCGCATTTGTAACATACGACCGGCGGTCGTTCTCCTTCCTTAACAACAGGTGATGGTGCTGACGTCTTTCCATCATTATTAAATCTCCTCTTCTTGAAATTTCCACTTCTATTATCTTGGCCATGATTACCACCGAAGTGGTTACCATTTCGCATGTTGATTCCTCCACGTTTGTTGTCACCGCTTTCTATCGACCGCTACCACCGGGTAGTATCGCTTCTCGATCGCTATCTCTTGGTTGGATTGACTCATTATCACGCTCCAATAATTGAGCCCTATTTACAACATTTGAATACAAACACAGTTTGTGAGAAATTAAGTATTGACGTATCTCGGGTTTCAAACCTCTTAGAAACATCCGTGTCATTCTCTCTTCATTATCAACCAAGTGAGGCATGTTAGGATAACTCAAAGAAACTTAGCTTCGTATCACGACACTGGCCATATTGTTTTGCTCCAACTTGATAAACTCCACCTCCTTCATGTGAAGAATACTCTGGGAAAGTACTTGTCATTGAACGTACTTGAAACTTCTCCCAAGACATTTCGAGTGCGGTAGTCGAGTACGCTTTTTCTCGATTCCCACCAAGAATCGCCTCTCCTCTCAACACGAAGGTGACAAGGGAACCTTTTGCTCGTCGAGCATCCCAAGACTTCGAATATCTTGGTGAGTTGCTTTATCCGCGGCTCATCCATTCTGCTTTCCCAAAACTGCCCAGAATTGTTTCCACCATCTCGCATTTTGAACACGAACACGCCGCTTCGCCGATGTTGCATGAATTGCATAAAGCCTCCCGAACATCCCATCGCTCATCATTTGATCGGTGGTTGTTGTTTACCCGAGGATTATTGTCTTCCTATCAGACATTATCCTCGTATCGATCGTTGGTGACTCAACGGCCTCATGTGCTTCATTGTTGATCTCAACATTTTCGTGATGCCATTTTCAAATCGCCCACAAAATAAGGGTTAATTGACATGTCACATATTATCCATAAGCTTTGATACCAATCGACATGACGCCCTATAAAATAGGTATACATCACCCATCTTGGGTCGCCAAATACATGGTACAAAAAGCTTTGACAAATACAAACTTAATTATACATCACTAGATTCGCCAGAGTTTTTACATAATATTGTCTCATTATACAACCAGAAGTCGAGAGTTTTACACGTATTGTCTCATCAAACTCAAATTCAATCCTCATTATATTTATTATCACACTAAATAGTGAGGATTACTAAAATGTACCATCTCGGACCATCACTCCATTCCCCGACTAGTCACAGCTATGTTCTCATTTCCTGAAGAGAATAATGAAAGTAAAAGGGTGAGCTCAACTAGCACAGTAAGAAATATTATGACTAAGATAATGCAGAATAAGTTATCGTTAGCCTTCAACAATGTTAAACTGATAGAATATAATAGACAACAAGTTTAACTACAGCGGAACAAGAAATCCATTAGAAGAGTCAAGTAGAGCATGATATCTACTATCTTCTATGATTTAAAAAGGTTTTCATCAACTTTATCGCTGAGACTCAGCTAAATAAATAAACCACATAATCGAATCCTCCCTGCACTACGGGCCAAGGATATTCATGTAATCATCAATGGTCATGATTATACCAAATAATCTATGGTCATAATCATACCAACAACTGTCCATCAATGCATTACAGGCCAATGAGGATTTTTACCACATCATTTATAACATTACGGGTCATGATTATACCGAATGATCCCTGGTAATAATCATACCAATCAACAGTCTATCTATGCACGTAAGCTAAAGATGACTTTCATCACAATATAAGCATGAGGATGATGACAATGATATAAGAATTCAATCAAATGAGATTAATGATAAATATTAAAGACTTTAAATTTATCCAGAGTTTAAAAATATCCAAATTGTCAACATGATACTGCTTTGTGGAGTAAAATTCAAGAATAATATTCATGTATCAAAAATAATCTTGGACATAAAAGAAATCAATTTTTATCGTGAATAGTACTACTAGATGAATAGTACCGTCGAAAGTGAATAGTATCCCGTGAATAGTACCCTCAATATGAAAAGTGTTCCAAATACCCGAGTGAATAATAATTTTAATCGGGTGAATAGTAACATGTGAATAAGAATCGATATGAATAGTACCCCTAAGATAAAAGTGCCCCTAATACCCGAGTGAATAATAATCGGATGAATAGTAACCCGTGAATAGTACCCCGGTGAAAATATTGATATTTAATAAGAAATTTCATATCAATATTCTAATGAAACGATATTGGATGAAGCGCAAAACTCAAGGATATTCCACTAATTTCAAGGATTATAGAAGCAATATTTACCATAATAAGTTTAGATTTAAGAATATGAAAAGAAATAACATACTAAATGCAAATGGATTTTCACCAATCATACAAGACGAATCCGTAGACAAAGTTTATTCCGACATATTAAAGGATGAATACAAAAAAAGATTCCTTATATTCCTTAAAGAAATAATACCCCTTATGAAAAAAAATAATATCCCTTACCTTAGTAGAAGACTGGATATCGCAATAAAGGAAGTAGTAGAATACTCTTCTTCGCTTCTCTCTATAGTTTCTCTTGTGAGTCTCAATTGAATCGGTGAGAATGAAAGAAGAATTAAGCTTTTATTTATAGGAGAAATGACTAAATAGTAATTAATTCATGAATCTATCCGGATTGATTTATTATTAGAATTACTATTAAAATCACAGATTGATTACTATTAAAATCCACAAACCACCACCGTCCATCTCGTGATTGATTTACTTTTAAAACCACCACCGATTTCATCCAGATTGATTTACTTTTAAAACCACCATCGATTTCATCCGCATTGATTTACTATTAAAACCACCATCGAATGGTCCGTATTGATTTACTATTAAAACCACCACCAATGGTCCAGATTAATTTACTATTAAAACCACCACCAATGGTCCAGATTGATTTAACTTATTACACTTTAGTATATTGTTAACTTCTATTGAAAATTTATCCACCATCCTTCAGATAGTAATTACGAATACGAAAAGAAATAAGTTGATTACTTTTCGCTTACATCATTGATGAATAAAGCCACTTTGCCTTTTCACTGCAGCGAGGTGCTAAGCTAGAAATCTTCTATAAATAGAAACTAAGACTTCATTATTTTCACGAATATTATTTATAGAAAGTATAGAGAGAATAAGAGAAAAGAAGAGTATTTTCTTCTAACTACTATTTCTGTTATGATATCCCTCTCTAAATCAGAAGGGGTTATTCTTTCTTATTCAATGATTTTGTTATTCCATTGTGCTTATTCTTTGTATCGTGGTTTACCTATACTTGGTGACATTCTTCTATTATTATTTGGAACATCTATGAGTTTTACAGGACAAGAGAAGACTGGATAATCGCAATAAGAAGCAGGTATCACTTTCTTTTCTTTTTGTTATTATTCTTTATTATATGATTAGTTAAAACCATGAAGCGTCGATTAACCTTTTTGTCGACCAATGAATGATCAATATTCGGAGGCTTTATACTATTATCACAACGACGGTGACGACTTTCGTATCCAAAGCGTGTAGGTGGAAACCTGGAAAACTCCGGTGATCACCGCTAAATATCAATTTGGACCGCAGAAGTTTAAGGAGGCAGAAACCACTTAAAGGCGGAAGCATGGATGCATGATTACCAGAATGTTATGTCTTGTTTCTACTGAGTCTCTCAGTGAACTGTGGAGAATGATAGAAGAATTAGTTTTGATGATAGGAGAAAATTATCAGTTTTAAGAGCGATTAGTGGAGCAGATAATGATCAGCATATTTAAGAAGCGTGGCAAAATTATAACCCCGGCGAGGTAGTGATCGGCCCGGCGGTGACAAGCGTGGAGGGAATCAGCGGGCCGAGATATGGTAACCACTCGAAGAATTCAATTCATGAACTACTCCAGATTGATTTATCATTAGAATGGAAGAGAAAATTAAGCCGATTTGATTTCACAGAAGACAAGATTGACAGGATGGAGGCACCAAAGGCCATCCAGAAAGATTCAAAAGCCGTGTGGTCTGAGGGAGGCGTTTGTTGTGACCTCCCGAAGTGAGGGTCGAATGAGTCATCACGGGTAGAAAGCTTATCATAAACTCTGTTAAATCTATACTTTATTTGATACAGGATTCCCCATTCTTTTATTTCTCTCGATTAGCTCTCATCGATTAAATTTGACTCACGGAGAAATTAGACTTTGATTTGACTGGGAGCTTCCGTTGGGAAGAAATGTATTTTATCTATCGATATAATTAATCGCCAAATGGCCATTCATATTACTTATTAAATCAATCACGCGTCGAAGACATAAAGGCTGACCGTTTATTGAATCGGATTCAGCTTTTAAATTTCTGAGCGTGATAATTGAATTTTGTGACGTCGACCTTCACTTCCTCCGATCTGACAAATTTCGATATCGACGCCATTTAAGTCTAACCTATTTCAACCCGCTCCGAATAAGCAGTGAACTTCGAGTTAAAGACCCAAGCTACGAATTGTTAGGCGTTGGCTTTATTAGTCTAGTACTTCTCCTTGGGGTCTTTCTATTACAGCCGTGAAGAAGATGGGAGTATCACGACTTCTTATTTGATTTACTTTTAAAACCACTCGATTATCGATTGATTTACTATTAAAATCACCATCGACGATTCTAGATTGATTTACTATTAAAACCACCACCAATGGTCAGTTTAATTTACTATTAAAACCACCACCAATGGTCCGGATTGATTTAACTTAAAACCTCTCCTCGACGGAACTTTCTAGACATCATCAATATGCGAATAATAATATGAATAACTTTGTTGTCTCAATTATTGATTAATAATATAAAATATTATGCAGATGATATTGTGACAATAATTGAATTAAATAACGTGAGATATTATGCAACAATTATTGTAGCAATAATTGAGTAAACTAAGTGGCTTCTTACGTAAGCATCAATAATCAATCTTAGTGTAACTACTATGCAACCACGCATATTACTATATTTTTTACCAAGGGTACTTGAACGATTAACGGTAAAATTTTCACCGTTATTTTTATAAAAGATATTTCTATCGTTTTCTAACTCAAACAATAATTTAGTTTGTGGGGTCCACCAATGATTATTAATGAATCGTAAGAATATTTTACATTTAAAACGAATATTCTCCAATTAATCGAATATTTTATAACAACTTTTTTACCTTGCAAAATTTATAAATATTACTCACAACTATAACATTATATCAAAACCACACCATAATATTCAAAAATATATTTCGAGAAAAATTAATCTTTATTTATAAAAATTGGGATCTTACACCGACCGTCATGCTTCTCAGTGTGGTTGTTTATTCCTTGTGCATGTTTTAAAGCTCGTTGTTTGATGATTCGGTGAGCAGACATATTTTGTTCAAGAAAATAGAAAAATATTTTGAGCTATTTTATGCGCATCAATTGCGCATAAACAGTTATGCAAAAACACTATTATGTATAAAAAATAATATGTTTTCTATTTCAAAATTATAAATACATTTTTCTTTTTAGTTTGTTTTAAAATTAGAGATACATTTCTATTTTAGGACTATAAAGTGACATGATGTTCTTAATTTATCATTATTTTTTAATATCACACCACCATAACATAATTCCTAATTAATACTAAGATTATATTTGAGAATATAAAATTATGCTTTAAAATAGTCGTTTTACAAATATATCTCTAATTTTAGAAAAGAGAGTATAAAAATCATAAATTTTATTAGTAATTTAAATAATAAAATATATATACAATTTTTCTATGTCTACAATTATTATAAAATAATACTACTATCACAAAAAGATGGTAACATAAAGATCACATACTGCTGACATGGCAGTATGTAATTTGTTGTTGAGTTAAGTGGATCATGTTAACAACAAATCACATATTGTCACGTCAACAGAGCAGTATATAAACGGTATGTAACTATTTTATGTGATAGTAGCATTATTGATTTTTATAAGCGCACAATTATATTTGCATAGTTTATACATAAAGAGCTACTCAAAGTTTAATTACTTTGCTAAAGTAGTTGAGAAATTAGATTAATTGTCCCATCCATCCCATCCTAAAAGGTTTTTCTCCCATTGGTCATCCTAACGAAGTTTCTACTTTCTAGTATATAATTTCAAACATGAAGAAAATGCTTAAGAAATCATAATTCCCTCCAATTCATGTAAATTGCTCTTTAGTTGGGTACTACCTACTCCTTTCTTTTCAAAAGAAAGAGCACTATATTTTCTGTTGATTTTTCCTTTATGAAAATGTAAATATTTACATGAAACATACTTGAATGTAATTATTTTGATAATTTAATTAATTTTAAAATTTTAAAGTTTTAATCTCTCTGTTTTTTATTTTTATTGTTTTTGCAAAAGGCGAAGAATTTTATTTTTGATAAAAAAAAATTCACATCCAAAAGGCTTGACAATGAGCATAACTATACAGAATCTCTCTAATAAATTTAAGACTAATGTCATGGACACCAACTGTACATAAAAAATTGTGCATACAACATAAAAAAGGAGAAAAAATAAGAAGCGGGACTTGTAATTAGATATTTTATATATTTTTATTGGTAAACAGTACATGAGTCATATTTTTTGTTCACATTTTTATATAAAATTTGTGCATGTAGTATTATTCTAAATTTAATCACAAACCGAAAGCACGTAACAAAAGTGAGAACAAGTCAAAAACACTATTTTGAAAGTGTTGAACTTAGGCACTTCTTCACAACTTTATTGTTACACTACTGCGTAGGACTGTTCATCGATTATTTATTGAATCGGACCGGATCGATTATCGAATGTAACTAGAATTACGTATTGTAATCGGTACTGATTGAACCGGTATATCAAACCGGTAAACCGGTTCGATACCAGTTCTATACCGATTTTTACCCAAAATAAGTCATTACTAGTCTTCATTCAGATTAATTTCCTAAAACTAAAACTGAAAAATATGCCCACAAAAACAATGTAATCTCCATACATAATTTGGGACAATTTTAGTTTTGTTATGCCCCTTGTTATCCTAAAAAGCCTTACTTAAGCTATTATCCTACAACTATTCCATCCTAAAAAGCCTTACTTGTTACTTATTATCCGGGTTAAATGCAAAGTCGACACGTAGTAGCCCTTCTAATTAAATATTTATTCTCTATGTAATACAAAAAAAAATTCTCATTTATAATGCAATATTAATGCTGCATTTTATTTTGTATTTATTATTTTTTTAAGAACTTATTCTATTACAATTAAATTTTAGAGATGCATTCATTCTAAGGACCTAGGGAGCAGCTGAGAAAGAGATCAAAATACCTTTCATACTTTGATCTTACAGTGGGTGACATGTAAAGAAGTTATGATAAGAAATTTGAGAATATTGTATTATTTTATATTATTATTAATAAAAATATGATTATTTTTGTGAAATAAAAAATGACAAATGAGACTTGTTTATTGTGAATTAAGCCTAGCAAATATGGATTTGGATTGATTTTGAGTTGCATAATATGATTATGGTTTTAATTAAAAATTAAAATTATATAACATATTTTTAATACAGTATATATACGTCGGACCCAAATGATTTTAGATCAAATATAAGTCAACTTATTTTTCAATTCAAACTTATTATTTTACATTTTCAAATCTTGCTGCACACAATTATGATACAGAAAGTCACTGAACGGGGAACCGGGGAAGAAGCATATATGTCAGGAAGGAGGGTCTCTGCTAGTGTTAACTGTTAAGCAGCTTTTACTGTGAAATTTACAAGGCTGCCCATAATTTTGACTTCATGCACTCACTCATCAATCCTTGTATATAAATACAGCACAACCTCTCCAACTCAATCAATTTCAAATCAATTAATTCGGTGAGTCAATCCCATTTAATTTGGAATTTTACTGAGTCAACTCGATCAATTGAAAAAGTCGATTATTTTTTCTGCGCCTTTTCCGATTCCTCTTCCTCCTCTTCGTCTTCTTCCGATTTCAGTTTGTCGACTTTTTTCAATTATTTTTCTCTTCCTCTTCTTCCAATTTCAGTCTCTCTACAATTACAAATCTCGATTGCGTCTTTTTCCCTCCATAACAGATCCGGGTTGCATACCAGTGCAGAAACCCTAGACGGCATCAAGATGCATCTCTTCGCCACTAAATATGGTCGTTAGCTTCAAAACGGTGAGTTGGCCACACAAGGTTCCAGCTCCACGGCGCCGTTTCAGGACTTGGTGGATTCACAAAAGGAGCTATTCCGCAACCAAATTTATCAATTACAAAACATAGTGGTTTCGCAATGCAACTCACCGGCGTCAATCCTCTTTCTCAAGAAATGGTTTCTTTTCTTCTTAATTTATACATCAATTGCCTGGATTTTACCATGATTATCAGATTTCAGGTTTTCTCTTATGAAACAATTTCAGTCTCTCTACAATTACAAATCTCGATTGCGTCTTTTTCCCCCCATCACAGATCTGGGTTGCATACCAGTGCAGAAACCCTAGACGGCATCAAGATGCATCTCTTCGCCACTAAATATGGTCGTTAGCTTCAAAACGGTGAGTTGGCCACACAAGGTTCCAGCTCCACACTTGGTGGATTCACAAAAGGAGCTATTCCGCAGCCAAATTGATCAATTACAAAACATAGTGGTTTCGCAATGCAACTCACCGACGTCAATCCTCTTTCTCAAGAAATGGTTTCTTTTCTTCTTAATTTATACATCAATTGTCTGGATTTTGCCATGATTATCAGATTTCAGGTTTTCTCTTATGAAACTGCGTGTAAAATCTATATTTCGAGGAGATCTATTGTTTTTTTCTCTCTTTCTCTACTTGCAAGAAATCGGTGATTTCTCAACTTTTAATTGATTGTTTGTTTACTCTTCTTAGTAAAGTGTCACCTACGGAAGTTTGAAGGGATATGTTTGCTCCGCATTTCTATGTTTTTTTTTGGCAAGTGCTCTGTACTAATGTATATGTTACTGTTTCTGATTTTTAATATTCTGGTGGGATTGTTTGGTTTTTAGGTGATTCTTGGTTTGTGATGAAAATTAAGTTGCTATGTTCTGTTTTAGTTTGCATTTCCTTAAAGTAATTATATTTGTTTTGATTGTAGACATTATGGGCTGATCTTTGCTATGAAAAGCAACTTTTAAAAGTTTTTAGTAGCAAAAGAAACACTTTCAGGAGCTAAAGTTATTAGCTTTTTGAATGCTTTCAACTTTAAGATGGTTCTGAATTACGGGAGAGAGAGAGTAATGCTACTTCTTATCTTCAAAGCATTGGAGGCTGATTCATTATCAGACAATCTGACAAGCAGAAAAGAAAGGGAAGAAAAAGAAACTTTCTTTTTCTTTTTTCCCCTTTATTTTTTTTGAAGAAAATGAAAAAAAATGTGTTTCAGGACTTGGTGGATTCACAAAAGGAGCTATTCCGCAGCCAAATTGATCAATTACAAAACATAGTGGTTTCGCAATGCAAACTCACCGGTGTCAATCCTCTTTCTCGAGAAATGGTTTCTTTTCTTCTTAATTTATGCATCAATTGCTTGGATTTTGCCATGATTATCAAATTTCAGGTTTTCTGTTATGAATACTGCGTGTAAAGTTAGCATTTACCATTTTTGCTATTTGATTGTGTTTGCAAGTAATAATGACCGCATCAAGGATAAATAGAATGGAAATAAAATGTGCAGAATGAGAAACAAAACGGTGGTGATGTGTGTAGCACAATTATTGCTAAAATATGAGGTTGCAGGTTAATTATGTACAAGTAATATCTTAGCAACACATCAGAATCCCCACCCACACCCCCACCCACACCCACACCCACACCCACACCCACACCCACAATAGACAAAGCACAATCAAAATTTGTGGTGATGCTTGATTCGAAATTTATTTATGTTCTCCACCTACTCTCTGCATAACCTCTAATATCAGTTTTTGTTTTTGAAAAATTGTAAACCTCTTCTAGCCCAACTTTTGCAGACCATGCATTGATTCAATATCATGATGTCTAATGTTGATTACTGAATTTTGTCTACTCAAAAAATAAACTTGAATTATATATAGAAATTTCTGAAATTTGGTTTAGAAGAACTATTATGTACGTGAATCCATGGAAACTGTTAGTCTCGGGGATCACCATGACTGAATCTATCAAGCGCCAGATACTTACTTTCTTTTCTAGAGAAGCCATTTTTTGGGTATTATTATTATTACATTACATTATTTCTGGAGGACTATTACAGAACCCAACTATATTCAGCAGCTATTGTGGAAAATAGTGCTTCCCAATGTATGTCAAATTAATAACTTACTAGATAAGTATTTATTGTTTAATCAGTGTCATATCAAATATGTTTATATTTATTTTGCATTTGTTTTTATTCTTTAACAAAAGACGGGGTGTAGCAGTAGTGAAACATTTGTGGGGATTTATGTCGAGGACTTGGATTGAATTGGATTCATTTGTTTATGTAATCTCAAGCCATCAGGTTCCTCACAACATTTACTACAGGGTAATCTCCTTTTCCATGTAAATTTTGTTTGCTCTGGTGGCATTTTTTTAAGATTAATATTTTGAAGATGCTCTTCATTAAGCATGAACACGATGGAACTTCGCATTTGCCTTTGGGAATGGATTGGAGTCCTCCGTCTCGGGAATAGGTAATTATAACTTTTAATTTTGTTTAATTTGAATGAATTTGAATATCAGTCTTTTTTGATTTCATAGGCTTGATCTTTGGCTACATACAAGTTTAGTTTGGATTAATTTCAGTTTTGTTTGGTATTGTTAATTGTTTGATAATTATGGCCCACTGTAAGCAACATTGAAAGATAGTCTTCTAGAGCTTAAAGTACTAAAGTCAAGTTTGTTTAGTACTGAATTTGATAGAGGAAGAGAATGAAGTTTCTGAGGAGGTTTTAGTGAGGGATGTGTTATATGCTTGACAAGGGATTGATTAGAAGTATGTGAAATTTGACAAGAGTGTTGATGATTATTTGTTACCAGATTCAATTAGAGTTCCAAGAGCTACTAGGAAAGAAAAATCCCTTTTCTTTGTGCTTTACTCTATAATTTTGTTATGTATTTGTTTTTTTTTTGTTCTATAATGGTTGTCAGAGAGTGGACTTCTTTGAGTTTCTCTGCAATGAAATCATTAGTGCTGAGGGACAAGGAAGAAAACTTTGCCTCTGAGTTTAGTGCTGATGTGAAAGCTTTGTCTCTGATCAATTCATTGGTTGATGTAGGTAGATTCATAACTTAGAACTTGATGAAAGCACTTTCCTTTTTATAATAATAATTATTATTATTATTTTAAAGTTGTTGCATTACCCTTGATGATCTTTCACTTCCATTGTACTCTCTGCAAGACATTCACAGACGGATATTATACATTTGATTTGGAGTTTTTTTCCATGAATTTGTTCAAAAATGAATGGGTATTGTGTTTTGGGTATTTTTCTTCATGAAAATTGGGTATGTGATTTGGGTTCTTTCTTCATGAATTTGTTCTAAATGACAAATTGGGTTTGTGATATGGGATTTTATTTTCATTAGTTTATTCAAAAAGGAAATCGTTGACTATATTATTATGGTTTCATGTTGCTAGAACTCTTCAATCGGTCTCCATTTATTCACAATGTTGCTTTGGTACTTCTAAATATTGATTTTATAGTTTAACTTAAAAATTTAGCTTTGAGTTTACATTCATAATTTCTTTTCACCTTTGGCTTTTGAATGGGGACTCTCATTATGTGACAGATCCAGATACTTAGCTTTTGGAACCGTAAAAAATGTAAAACATATGGATCGAACTTAGATTTTTTTTTATGTGAGTTTGATTCATAATTTTAGTTGGTATTTCAATTTTGTAGTTGCAAAGTACATTGCCAATTTCCATTCAAATATTTTTGTGATTTCTTGATTATACAAGTAGTAATTTTTTGTTTGAAAAAGGTTTTAATATTCTAAATTTTATGTCATGCAAAAATATATTCTAAACTTTTATAATTTTAATAAATTATATAATCAGCTTTTCCAACTAGTCCGTGCATTGCACGGGCTACCAACTAGTGGTTAATAATTACTCCTAAACCATATTATTTTTTCTTTTTTAATTTTTACTTAACGTTTTAAGAAAAAATATAAAAATTAAAAAGATATAATTAATGTTATGTTTGATTGATTAAAATAAGTATACAATCTCCATATTACTCTTCAAAATTCATTAAAAAAAATAAAAAATAACTAATTTAATATTTAATATAGGGATAATATGATAAACTAAGCCATTAATACTTTTTAAAATCTACAAACGATAAGTAAAAAAGAACAAATTTCACTCTCTAAAAACTAAAAAGGAATGGTGAGAGTATTAAGTTAGGTGATAGGTCTCAATCAAAGCTTCAAAATGATAAATGATGTTTTCTCTTCGGGTGAGAAAGTACCCCAAAGTTTTATAACAAATTATTTCTTTATTTTCCTCTTCTGCCAACTGAATATTTAAATACATAAAAGCAAACTACTCTCTCCTAAGCTCATGGGCCACAACTACTAGAACTAAGGACTCGACTACTACCACTTATTCACAAAGTAAGACAATAACTAACAGAAAGACCAAATCTTCTAACCGACTTTTGCTTACTACGTACTCTTAAAGAGCAGTAATTAATTGTACCACTAAGTTACTGTAGCTAGCACTACATCATACACAACTCAGTGTGTTGGGTGAAACCAAAAGACTTGTTGGCTTATCAATAACGACCTCTTTTAGTGGAACATTGTCTTTAAGGTTCATTGGCTAAGTGATCCTCTTTATCTTCTTTGTTTAAACCATCTTCTACTTCCAACAACAAGATCTGGGGTCATCGACAATTATGTCCCGGAGTGAATTTGTCGTTGCAGTTAAAGCAGAGGCCTTGAGCTCGTTTTTTTTTTTTTGCATTTCATCATAGGTAAGGCGTTTTATAGCCACAACTAGTTTGGCCCTTGTTGGGGAAGAAATGTCAAGTTGGCGATGATTAAATTGTAAAGATCTTGTGTCTATCCCTTGACGAGTTAGTTGATCATCTCGCATTCATGCCAGGTTTATTGCTTCCTTCAATGACTTAGGTTTGAACATTCGAATGTCTTTCGCAATCTCTGGTTTGAGACCACCCATAACTGTCCCTACTAATGTCTTTTGGGTCCATCTTTGCACCCGATTTTCGAGCTTTTCAAATTCCTTTTGGTAGTCGCGCAACGAACCCACTTGTTTCACCCTTAATAAAGCTTCATCAAAATCTTCGCACTCCATCGGTCCGAAATGAGCCCACGGTTCTTCTGAAAATTTTGCCCATGATATTTCTCGTCCTTCTTCTTTGTAGGGTCAGTGTAACCATTGCTACCATTGATTCTCTTCCCCCTCTAGATGGAATGACGCCAACGACACCCTTTGGGCTACATTGATGTCTTGGTATTCAAAAAATTGTTCCACTCTGTTGAACCATTCTGTTGGGTCATCGCGGGCATACATCGAAAATTCCAGCTTAGTCAATTTGGGTAAAAATACTTGTCGGCTTTCGTCTGGTTGATCTCGATTAGTGTCACTCATGTTTTTGGAACGACCATGACGATCATTGGTGTTGGTATTTGATCCTTCTCGGTTGGACAACAAAGTTTCTGAAAATTTGTGGATGGTTTCTGTAAGACCGGGTTAAATGCTTTATAGGTCATATATCTTATAAATTCGATTTTACTGAATGGGTCATTTGAACTTTTTTTTTACGATCGACTCAACATCAACTTTAGTTTACTAACAAAAAGTTAAAAAAACCGTTAAGTCAAGGTTGACTTAACGGAAATGATGATGTGGCAGGTGACTTGTTTAAAAAAAGCTTATGTGGTAGTTAGTATGCGACGTGGCAGTGAATATGTGGATTTAGAGGAAATTTTTATGAAAAATAGAAAAAAATATTTTAAAGTATAATATAAATTATAAAAATTAACCAAAAAAACAAAAAAATAAATACATAAATAAATAAATAAAATAATTATTTTTAATAAAAATTAAAAAAACGCAGTTTTTTTATTTTAAAAAAATAAAACGCATTTTTAATAAAAAAAAATGTAGCTTTTTAATAATAAAATGCAATTTGTTTTTAAAATAGTTTTAATAAATGCAGCTTTTTAATAATAAAATATATTAAAAATAAAAGCAGTTTTATTTTTAAAAACTACATTTTAAAAACTGCATTTTAATAATAAAAATGAATTTTTAAATGCAACGTTTTATAAAAACTACATTTTAAAATTGAAATTTTTTAAACGGTTTTTTAAAAATAGCGTTTTAAAAATGCAGTTTTTAAACAGTTTTTTTAAATGTAGTTTTTTTAATAAAAAATGCAGTTTTTAAATTCTTTTAAAAAACTATTTTTTTTAAAACTGCATTTTATTATTAAAAAACTATATTTTTTTAATTTTTATTTTTATTAAAAATATTTATTTTATTTAAAAAACTGCGTTTTAATTTGTTTTAAATAAAAAAAAATTTATTTTTATTAAAAAAACTGTGTTTTAATTTTTTTTTAATAAAAATTAAAAAAATTACGTTTTTTATTTTTATTAAAATAATTATTTTTATTTATTTATTTTCTTGTTTTTTTGGCTAATTTTTATAATTTATACTATACTTTAAAATATTTTTTCCCCTTTTTTCATAAAAATTTTCTTCTAAATCCACATCTTCACTGCCACGTCTCATACTAACTGCCACATAAGCTTTTTTTTAGACAAGTCACCGCCATCATCATTTCAGATAAGTCAACCTCGACTTAACTGCTTTTATAACTTTTGTTGGTAAACTAAAGTTCGATGAGATTAACTATGAAAAAAAAAAAGTTCATAACCCATTTGTAAATCGACCCATATATGATGTGATGACTAAAGCATTTAACCCCTGTAAGACCCCAACTTTTTATGAATAAAGATTTAATTTCTCTAATTATTATTTTGAATAATAAGGTGTTGATTTGATATAATGCTTTAATTATTGGTGATATGTGCAAATTTTGCAAAATAAGCAAGTGGTCATAAAAAATATTAGTTTGGTGGAGAATGTTCTTTTTTTTATCGGAAAATATCCGCATGCGACCAGTATGATCATTGGTGGACCACATAACTTGGAATAACTGGCTTGATATAGAAAGCGGCGAAATAACATTTTATAAAAATAACGACAACTTTTCTGAATTAAAGCTGTTAAAATACACGGTGATGATAAAAGTACAAGATGTCTGGCATTGGTTGCCTGTGACACACGGTATTGCACAGTATCTCTAATTATTGATTCTTACATAAGAAGTCACTCAATAATTGATACGGTAAAATTGCACAGTCTTTCATATTATTGATGCAATAATTGCTACAGTGATAATTGAATAGTAATTTACATTATTGATTCAATAATTGTCACGACACAGTAACTCATATTATTGAAATAATATTATTAGATAACATTATTGATAATAACTAGAAAGTTCTGTCGAGGAAAGGGGTTAGATTATATAATTGCGCGCCAGTAAGGAGAAATCCTTATCGGAAAGTCCCCTCTTTCCTGGAAACGATCTGGTTGTCAGTATTGTGAATTTATAATATTAATTAGAAATAATTATTGACAGATTGAAGAGTTGTAAATAATTGATGAATAAAATAAAAATTATTGATAAATATGATAAATAAATATTTGTTTAATTTGATATAAATGAAAGAGTTTTAGCATGAGATATTTGTTAAAAATTTGGCATATTTTGCTATGGAACCATTGCAAGGCCCCAACTTTTTATAAATGAAGATTTAATTTTCTCTATTTATTATTTTGAAATAGTAAGGGGTTGATTTGATTAATGTGGTTAGTTATGGGTAAAATGCTAAAAATATTTTTAAATAAGCAAGTGGTTATAAAATACTCATTGTTGTCGAGAGAATATTCGTTTGGTCGTGAAATATTCTTGCAGTAGGGAATATTCGTATTTATGCACGCTAAAATTTCTTTGTGGGCCCCATAACTAAAAGCGATTGGATGAAGAAAACGACAAGTATAAGTTTTTTATAAATAACTGGCGTAGTTATTACCAAGTATCATCGCTTGAATACCCGTGGTTAAAACACAAGAATACGCGTTGTTGAACAAGAATAACACAGGTATTGCACCAATTATTGATTCTTACGTGAAAGGCACTACTCAATAATTGTTACGATAATTACTTGCTTCGATATTTTATTTTATTGATTCAATAATTTCTACGTTGATATTTTATATTACTCGTTATTTCAATAATTGTCACTACACAAGATTTTTCATTATCTGAGCAATAATTCATATTATCCTAATAATATTATTAGATAACATTATTGGCAATGTCTAGAAAGTTCTCATCAAGTAGAGGTTTGGTCACCTAATCAATTGCCAAAGAAGGAGAAATTCTTATTGAAAGCCCCCTCTTTCCTGGAAACTACCGGTTGTCAAGATCTTGTGATTCTGTAATATTATTTATGAATAATTAATTATTGATTTATATGATGAGGAAAATATTGATTTTATGTGGATATAGATAGAGAAAATTTTTAAAGTGACAATTGTTAAAATTTGATATTTTATCTTTTTGATAAAATAATATTTTATTATATTATTATAATATAATAATGATGATATTTTTACAATGAATGTGGGATATATGAGTATATGAGGAGAAAGAGTATTTTTGTTGCATTAAATGATTAACACATGTTTTGTGTGTTTGCGGGACCCCATTTCTTGATCGAATTTGATTATAGCCGTAAAATCGCTCGGTTGTGGATTTCTTTGGCCAATTTCTATTTGGAATTTGGAAAAACTTTCTTCTTCAAAGTTGTAGAGAATTGAATTTCCTATAAAAAGTCGCAAGATTCGAATTTTCTGATAAAAGGACTATTTATTATGAATTATTGAAGTTCTGAAGTTCCGAAATAATGATTTTTGGAAGTTTTAATTATTTTTAATATGAAAAACGTTTTTGGTCATTATTGTAGGTCTTGCATGTGATGTAAATGGCTGAATTCAGATCTAAGGAAGTGGGTGTAGATAATTTGATTATATATATTAATATTATATTAAATTTTCTACTTTGGTGTTCTAAACAATTTTCTATAAATAGGGTACTTAGGTTAGAATTGAAAATCACACTAGAAACTAAAGATTTCTCTCTCTTTCTCTCTCTATAATATCGAGTGTATTTTGTGAGTATTTTAGTACTTTGAGTATTGCTATACGATGCAAGTTCTTTCAGCACTATATCCAGTATTCCAGTCAGAAGTACTATTCTTTCTGAGGTAAGGGATATTATTTTTTTTTAAAATGATATTATTTCTTCAATATCATTATGCCTTACCGAAATATTGGTTGGAACTTTTTATCAAATTTGAAACTTTTTCATGTCTAAGTTACTTATTCATGAGTTACTATTCATGAAGTTACTATTCATGAGTTACTATTCACGAGTTACTATTCACGAGTACTATTCACGAAGCATGATGATGTTTTTTATGAAATTTCTATCTTTTGGTGTCAGAGTTACTATTCACGTATACGACACTATTCACAGAAAAATTAAATTTTCTTTTCTATGTCCAAGATTGTCTGTTATGATTCCTATCTTTGATTGGATCTATGATTTGGTCTTCATTCTTGAATTTTACTCCACTCTGATTATTTATGAAGTATTTTTGAACTTGGATTGTGTAAAGTACAAATCCTTAATATTTGTTTTTTTATTTCACCGGATTCGCTTTCCTTTAAAATATTTTCATCATCCTCACCCCCTAAATGATGATATTATCAATATCTTTGGCTCAGTAGTGCAAAGATGAATGATTTTCGATGAATATCTTTGGCCCAGTAGTAAAGATAAACCGGTTTTTAGATGAACATGACCAATCGATGAATATCTTTGGCCCGTAGTGCAAAGATGAGCAGTGTTGAGATGAACATGACCAATCGATGAATATCTTTGGCTCAGTAGTGCAAAGATGATTATTTGATTCAAGATGTATATTGATTGATGTTACAGGATAAAATATCGATGATGGACTTTTAAATTCATAGATGATAGTAGATTTCATTTTCTACTTAACTCTTCTAATGAATTGTTGTTTCACCCGCAGCTTGTTAATCTAAAACTTGTTGTCTATTGTATTCTATTAGATTTTTCCTCTCGTTGAAGACTAAGGATAATTTGTTGTATATTATCTTAGTCATAATATTCTTTATCGGGCTAGTTGAGCTCACTCTTTTCCTTTTTGTTCCATTTTTCTTCTCGTGAGGCGAGAATATAAATGAACTAGTCGGGGTGTGGAGTGATGGTTCAAGACAATTGTTTTAGTAGTCCTCACTATTTTGTAAAATAGTGTATCAATAATTGTAATGAGGACTTATTTGAGTGTGGATATTGTCTAGAAGACAATATTTGTATTTAAACTCACAGTTTATGTGTTGTCGTATTTTGCACGATAATTAATTAATGAAGTTGTAGTTGTTTCTGTACCATGTATTTGGCGACTTAGAATAGGTTGGTTGGATTGGACCTGTTTTGGGGGCGTCACAGTTGGTATCAGAGCTTAGGGATATGATCTCTCCGCGTGAGATCGGGGAATAGAACTAGGAGGGAGAGACGAGTAAATCCTTCGCTAGTGTGTCCTACCTAAGCTTATTTGTTGATTGGTCATAATATAGGGGTATTATGTGATTTGTTAATTTGTTAAATTAACCCTTGTTTTATGGCAGTATTTGAGAATGTTGACTGAAAATGTTAACAGTGGAGTAAATGAGACCATGGAGACACCTTTGCTCACCAACGAGGAGAACGTGCAACAGGCTGGCGATGTTCCTCCTGTGAACAACACCACTGAGCAGATGACGAACGATGGTATGTTTAGGAACTTTCTAGAATTCATGCAAAACCAAACGAGAAAGACTACTATTCAAAATACAGGTGGAAACACTGGCAACTCACGGATGGTCACCGCTAAGCAGTTCAAGGAGTTAAGTCCGCCGGAGATTTTGGGAAAGCCAGAACCACTTACGGCAGAGACGTGGATAAAGCAGATCACTAAGATATTTGATGCCTTGGGATGCTCAGAGGAGCAAAAGGTTCCTTTCGCCACTTTCATGTTACGAGGAAAGGCAGATTATTGGTGGGAATCCGTAAAGCGTACTCACCATTCACCGACCAAGATGTCTTGGGAGAAGTTCCAAGAATTGTTCAACGACAAGTACTTTCCCGAAAGTATTCATCACATGAAGGAGGTAGAGTTCATCAAGCTGGAGCAAAACAATATGAACGTGTCACAGTACGAGGCTAAGTTTGCCGAGTTGTCCCGATTTGCATCGCATTTGGTTGATAATGAGGAGAGAATGACGCGAATGTTTCTGCGAGGTTTGAAACCCAAAATACGTCAATACCTCATTTCTCACAAACTTTGTTTATATTCAGATGTTGTGAATATGGCTCAATTATTGGAGCGCGATAATGAGTCGGCTCAACTGAAGAATAACGACCAACAACTCGATGATAATCGTACCGGTGGTAACGGTCATTGGAACAATGATAACAATCGTGGAGGAAATTATCATGCCAAAAATGGTAACCACTTCGGTGGTAATCATGGCCAAGATAATAGAAGAAATAACTCAAGTGGAAATTTCAAGAAGAGAAGATTTAACAATGACGGGAAGACGTCGGCACCAACACCAGCAACGAATTTTAGAGGAGGAGAAAGACCGCCAGTTAGATGCTACAGATGCAGAGAAGAGGGACACATAAGTCCAAACTATTCACAACCTTCCAAGGTATGTTATAATTGTGGAAAAGAAGGTCATATCGCTCGATATTGTACGGTGCGAAAAACCATCCAATGAGGATGGTGACTCAAAAGGTCATCCCGAAAAAAGTCAAAGTCAACGCTTCTTGAAGAGCATTTTTCGTGATCGGTCGAAGAGGAACCCGAATGAAGTTAGCACGTTAGTTAATTATAAATTCTTACGAAGTTTATACCTTATTAGATACCGGTTCTACCCATTCATTTATCTCTCCCGCTTATACTCAACGTTTAAACTTGACTCCGGAGAAAATTAGACTTTGACTTATCCGTTGAAACTCCGTTATGAGAAACTTTCGTTACATCCACTGTTTATAAATCTTGTTTGATCCAAGTTGGCACCATCACATTACCTGTTGACCTTATTTCTTTAAAGATACTTTCTTTTGATGTGATTTTAAGGATTGATTGATTGATTAACTACTCATCATGCCAAAATTGATTGCTTTTGTAAGGTTGTTAGTTTTCATATTCCTAAGCAACATGTTATTCGAATTTAAGCAACCAAACCATTGAAGTCAAACTCTTTTATATCAAGCCGTAAAGTCATTCGTTTATTGAAAACGGATGTCAAGCTTTCTTAGCCATGTTATGGACTTGAACAAAAATACGTCAGATTTGAATGATATTTTTATTGTTAGTAAATTTCTTGATGTATTTCCTGAAGAATTTCTTGGCTTACTCCCAAAGTGTGATATTGAATTTTGTATCGACTTTGAACCCGATACAAAACCCATTTCTAAAATCTCATGGCTCCTATTGAACTTCAAGAGTTAAAAATTCAACTGTAGAAGTTTGTACCCGAGCCTTTATCTGGTGACTTCCTTTGTGGAATGCACCGAAGCCAGACTCTCCGTAGGGGACGCTATATTTGTGTGATAGTAAACTGATAGGTACCATTGTGACGTGTTATCCAAGATTTGGATATGAGTCATAGTTGAGAGCAACCTAAGTCAGTAATCGAAATACGTAGCTTTCTAGGCTTAGTTGGTTATTATCGGAGATTCGTGGAAAGATTTTCTCAAATCGCTACTCCATTAACTCAGCTGACTCGTAGAGATACAAAATTCGAATGGAGCGAGGAATATGAAAAGAGCTTCCAAGAACTCAACATGCGACAACGACGTTGGCTCGAGCTGTTGAAAGATTACGGCCAAACCATTCAATACCATCCTGAAAAAAAAAACGAACGTGGTAGCTGACGTGTTGAGTAAAAGATCGTATGCATTTACAAGTGCAATATTGTTAACATAAATACCCATTTCGTACGACTTACAGAAGATGGAGATAGAGTTAAAGATTCCAAGAATCTGCGTGAAGATAACGAATATACGATTAGAATCGACTTTAATCGATAAAGTTAAAACCGCCGTCAGCCAGCTACACACCGAGGTGATGAATATAAAGAAGAAGGTGCAAGAAGGCGTTATTCTAGAAGTAAGAGTTGATGAAGAGAAGAAATCTCAACCTTTGATTTATTAGTCCATTTGAAATCCTCGATCGAATAGGAACTATGGCCTATAGACTCGCTTTACGTACCAAGTATGACGCGCGTGTTCATAACATTTTTCACAGATCGATGTTACGTAAATATGTGGACGAATTCAACCACATTATCGAGTTAGAACCGATAAGATAGCGTAAGATTTAACATACGAGGAGGTACCAGTCAAGATCTTGGATGAGAAGGAGCATGTCCTACGCATGTCAATTTCGAGGATGAAATTTCATAAGGATGAGAGGTTGTAAGGCCCCAACTTTTTATAAATGAAGATTTAATTTTCTCTATTTATTATTTTGAAATAGTAAGGGGTTGATTTGATTAATATGGTTAGTTATGGGTAAAATGCGCAAATATTTTTAAATAAGCAAGTGGTTATAAAATACTCATTGTTGTCGGAGAATATTCGTTTGGTCGTGGAATATTCTTGCGATTCAGAATATTCGTAAATACGGCCAGCAAAATTTTTTGTGTGGGTTCCATAACGTAAAAGCGATTGGATGAAGAAAACGACAAGTATAAGTTGTTTATAAATAATTGGCGTAGTTATTACACAGTTATCTTGTTGGAATACCCGTGGTTAAAACACGATGTACGCCGTTGTTGCACAAGAAGATACTCAGTATTGCACCAATTATTGATTCTTACGTAAAGGGCACTACTCAATAATTGTTACGAAATTCTTATTGCTCAAGATTTTATTTTATTGATTCAATAATTTCTACGCTGATATTTTATATTACCGTTGTTTCAATAATTGTCACTACACAAGATTTTCCATTATCGAAGCAATAATTCATATTATCTCAATAATATTATTAGATAACATTATTGGCAATGTCTAGAAAGTTCTCGTCTAAGGAGAGGTTTGATCACCTAATCAAGGCACCAAGAAGGAGAAATTCTTATTGAAAGCCCCTCTTTCCTGGAACTACCTACCGTTGTCAATCTCGTGATTCTCGTAATATTATTTATGAATAATTAATTATTGATTTATATGATGAGGAAAATATTGATTTTATTTGGATATAGATGGAGAAAATTTTTAAGTGACAATTGTTAAAAATTGATATTTTATCTTTTCTGATAAAATAATATTTTATTATATTATTATAATATAATAATGATGATATTTTTACAATGAATGTGGGATATATGAGTATATGAGGAGAAAGAGTATTTTTGTTGCATTAAATGATTAACACATGTTTTGTGTGTCGGTGGACCCCATTTCTTGACTGAAATTTGATTATAGCCTGTAAAATCGCCCATTTGTGGATTTCGGTCAATTTCTATTTGGAATTTGGAAAAACTTTCTTCTTCAAAGTTGTAGAGAATTGAATTTCCTATAAAAAGTCGTAAGATTCGAATTTTCTGACAAAAGGGCTATTTATTATGAATTATTGAAGTTCTGAAGTTCCGAAATAATTGATTTTTGGAAGTTTTAATTATTTTTAATATGAAAAACGTTTTTGGTCATTATTGTGGGTCTTGCATGTGATGTAAATGGCTGAATTCAGATCTAAGGAAGTGGGCGTAGGAAATTTGATTATATATATTAATATTATATTAAATTTTCTACTTTGGTGTTCTAAGCAATTTCCTATAAATAGGGTGCTTAGGTTAGAATTGAAAATTACACTAGAAACTAAAGATTTCTCTCTCTTTCTCTCTCTATAATATCGAGCATATTTTGTGAGTATTTTAGTACTTTGAGTATTGCTATATACTGGTCTGAGTTCTTTCAAAGACTATATCCAAATTCCAAATGTAAGTACTATTCTTTCTGAGGTAAGGGATATTATTTTTTTTTTAAATGATATTATTTCTTCAATATCATTATGCCGAAATATTGGTTGAAACTTTTTATCAAATTTGCAACTTTTTCATGTCGGGTTTACTATTCATGAGTTACTATTCATGAGTTACTATTCACGAGTTACTATTCATGAGTTACTATTCACGAGTTACTATTCACGAGTACTATTCACGAAGCATGATGATGTTTTTTGTGAAATTTCTATCTTTTGGTGTCGAGTTACTATTCACGATACTATTCATGACTATTCACACGAATCATTTACACTATTCACAGAAAAATTAAATTTTCTTTTCTATGTCCAAGATTGTATGTTATGATTCCTATCTTTGATTGGATCTATGTTTTGGTCTTCATTCTTGAATTTTACTCCACTCTGATTATTTATGAAGTATTTTTGAACTTGGATTGTGTAAAGTATGAATCTTTAATATTTGTTCTTTTGTTTCACTGGATTCGTTTCCTTTAAAATATTTTTCATCATCCTCAGTCCTAAATGATGATATTACTAAATATCTTTGGCCTGTAGTGTAAAGATAAACAGGTGTTTAGATGAACATGACCAACTGATGAATATCTTTGGCCCGTAGTGCAAAGATAAACAGGTGTTGAGATGAACATGACCAACTGATGAATATCTTTGGCCTGTAGTGCAAAGATGATTATTTGATTCAAGATGTATATTGATTGATGTTACAGGGATAAAATATCGATGATGGACTTTTAAATTCATAGATGATAGTAGATTTCATTCTCTACTTAACTCTTCTAATGAATTGTTGTTTCCGCTGCAGTTGTTGATCTAAAAGTTGTTGTCTATTGTATTCTATTAGATTTTTCCCTGTTAAAGACTAAGGATAATTTGTTGTATATTATCTTAGTCATAATATTCTTTACTGGGCTAGTTGAGCTCACCCTTTTCCTTTTTGTTCCATTTTTCTTCTCAGGAGACGAGAATATAGCGGGAACTAGTCGGGGTGTGGAGTGATGGTTCAAGACAGTTGTTTTAGTAGTCCTCACTATTTTGTAAAATAGTGTATTAATAATTATAATGAGGACTTATTTGAGTGTGGATATTGTCTAGAAGACAATATTTGTATTTAAACTCACAATTTATGTGTTGTCGTATTTTGCACGACAATTGTATTAATGAAGTTGTAGTTGTTTCTGTACCATGTATTTGGCGACTCAGAATAGGTTGGTTGGATTGGACCTATTTTGGAGGCGTCACAACCATAATTATATTTTCTGATAAAATATTCATTCAAATATATTATTATAATATATTATAATAGTATAAATTTATAATTGATTAAATAGTAAAATTATTATAATATATATGTAAACATGTGAAATAAATGGGTGGGGGTGAGAAGTTTGCTTTTAAATTCTTCTTTTCAAAATAAGTGTGCTGCATGTTTTCAAAACTAAGATGTGTGGGTGCAAATTGTCAGAAGTGGTGTGCTATAGCACTGCAAAATTTCCTCAACATAATCTCCGTTATTCCAATCAAAACTACTTTCCTATTAAGGTAAATGATATTATTTTTCTCATAAAGAATGTTATTTTCTTTCGATACTCGTAAATGATATTATTTCCTTCCATACTTGTAAGGGATATATATTATTTTCCTTTCATACATATCATGTAAGTGATATTATTTCATCTCATATTCCTAAATTTAAAACTTACTATGGTAAGTATTACTTCTATAATTTCTGAAATAATTAGAAATTTCTTAAGGATTGCGCTTCATCTAATATCATTTCACTGGAATATTGGTCTGAAATTTCGTATTAAATTTTGAATTTTTTCATGTTTGAGTACTATTCATATGGTACTGTTCATGGGCACTATTCATACGATACTATTCATGAGTACTGTTCACAACATAATTTAATTTCTTTTCTTTGTCCAAGTTTATCTTTTATGAATCTCATTCTTGAAATTGAATCCATGTTATGATCTCACTTGATTTCTTCTTTGTGTTATTATCATAATTCTCAAACTTATATTATGTTGAAAGCTATCTTTGGCCCGTAATGCAAAGATGAATTGTTGATTGATGAATATCTTTGGCCCGTTGTGTAAAGATGAACTGTTGATTGATATCTTTGGCCCGTAGTGCAAAGATAGACAGGTGTTTGGCATGATCATGACCACTGATGATATCTTTGGCCCGTAGTGAATAGATAATTCGTTGATTGGAAATAATTATTGATTGACGTTACAGGGATAATGTAAGACCCCAACTTTTATGAATAAAGAATAATTTTCTAGAATTATATTTTTGAATATTATGGTGTTGATTTGATATAATGTTATAGTTGTGGGTAATATTTACAAATTTTGCAAAGTAAGCAAGTGATTATATAATATTCGATTGGTTGGGGAATATTCATTTTAACAGAGAGAATATTAGATTTATGACGACACAATCATTAGTGGACCCTATTAACGAAAGTATTGTCGTAGTTAGAAAGCGACAAAATTATCTTTCTATAAAAATAACGGCGAGGTGTTACTGTTTAAAGCTGTTGCCTTACCCAAAGAGTAAAAGTACGATGTCTGGCGTGGTTGCATAGTAGCACACGGTATTGATTATTGATGCTTACGTGAGAAGTCACTCAGTTATACTCAATTATTGCTACAATAATTGCTGCATCATATCTCTCATATTATTGATTCAATTATTGTTACAGTATCATCTGCATAATATGATATATTATTAAATCAATAATTGAGACGACAAAGTTATTCATATTATTATTTGCAATATTGACAATGTCTAGAAGTTCTGTCAAGGAGAGGTTTGGTCACCTAATTGCGTGCCAATAAGGAGAAATCCTTATCGAAAAGCCCCCTCTTTCCTGGGAACGACCTGGTTGTTAAATAGTGTGAATTATAATATTAATGATGAATAAGTTCGTGTTGATTAAAGATGAATTTTATAGTTCCATTGTGTTGAAATTATTTGTGTTAGTGGAAATCGACATTTGTTTCAATAATAATTGATGTCTGGAGGATATATTGTTCAATCGGGTATTCGGGACACTTTTCGTGTCGAAGTACTATTCACAAGTTACTATTCACGAGTTGCTATTCACAGAGTACTATTCACCCGTAAAATATATTTCTTTTCGGTCCAAATTATTTTTGGGTACAATATTATTCCATGAGGAGATGTGCTAATTTTTTAGACCGTTGGTTGAAGATTTAGTAAATCAATATGGACCGCTGGTGGATAGTTATAATAGTAAATCAATATGGATCGCTGGTTTAAAGTTTTAATAGTAAATCAGTATGGACCGTTACTTTAAGTTTTAATAGTAAACCAATATGGACCGTCCGTTTAAAAGTAAATCAATCTGGACCGTTCATGAATTAGTTACTATTCAGTCCATTCTCCTATAAATAGAAGCTCATTCCTTCATTATTTCTTACGAATTCACTGAAACTCTAGAGAGAGAAACTATAGAGAGAAAGAAGAAAAGTATTCTGCTACTTCACTACTCTAATATCCAGTTTCTTCTAAGGTAAGGGATATTATTTGTTGTACTCGTAGGGATATTATTTCTTTCATATTCATGAAGAGAACTTCTGTTATTTCATTCTTTATTGTTATGTTGGAATAACATGTTTATGCGAAGTACCGCATACATGGTGAAATTCTTCTGTTATTCCATTTTTTATTATTCTGTTGGAATAACCTGTTTATGCGAAGTACCGCATACATGGTGAAATTCTTCTAATATTTCGTTCTTTATTATTACTCGCCGAAATATCACATGCGTGCGTTTACAATTTGGACTGGTTCCATTATTTATTATTCGCGGAATATCCTCATGCGTGCGTTCTGGCGGGACTGGTTTCATTATTTATTATTACATTGGGAATAACCTATCTCGTGCGATCTATCGCATGCGCATGGTGAATCCTTCATTATTCCATTCTTTATTATTCTGTTAGAATAACCTGTCTATGTGGATTACCTCATGCATGGTGAATGATCATTCGTATTCATTCCTTATTAAATTGTGGAAATGATCTGTCTACGTGAATTACCGCATGGCGGGCGAAAATCCATTTGCAATTTCATATATTCTATTATACTCAGTTGGTTAAAGCTTTGGCTTCTATACTCCATGAAATTAGTGGAATATCCTTGATATTTACGTTTCATCCAGTATCTTTTCATGGAAATATTCTTTTGAGCATTCTTGAATTTTACTCCACAAAGCAGTATCATGTTGACAATTTGGACGCTATTGAGTTCAGGATAAATTAACTTATAAATCTTTAAAATTTATTCTTGAACTTGTTTTATTGAATTATTATGTCATTGTCATCATCCTCATGCTTATATTGTGATGAAAGTCATCTTTGGCTTACGTGCATAGATGGACTTGGTATGATTATGACCAGGGATTATTCTGTATAATCATGACCGTAATGTGACGAATGATGTGGTAAAAGTTCTCATTGGCCTGTAGTTCATTAGTGGACAATTATTGGTATGATTATGACCAGAGATTATTCGGTATAGTCATGACCATTGATGATTACATGAATATCCTTAAGCGGTGGGCGCGGATGATTCGATTTTATTTATTAAAATTTGAGTCCCAAATGATAAAGTTGATGAAAAAAAAAACTTTTTAAATCATAGAAGATAGTAGATTTTATACCTTACTTAACTCTTCTAATGGATTGCTTGTTCCGCTGCAGTTAAACTTGATGTTTGTTATATTCTATCAGTTTAACATTGTTGAAGGCTAATGATAATTTATTCTGCATTATCTTAGTCATAGTATTTCTTACTGGGCTAGTTGAGCTCACCCTTTCTTTCACTGTTCTTTTCAGGAAATGAGAATGTAACTGGGACTAGTCGGGGAACAAAGTGATGGTCCTAGATGTTTGCATTAGTAGTCCTTACTATTCTGTGAAATAGTGTGATAATAATTGTAATGAGGACTCCTTTTGAGTTTGTATACTCTCTAGTAGACAATATTTGTATTCAAACTCACAGTTTATGTTTTGTCGTATTGTACACGACAGTTGTATTATTAAGTTGTATTTGAATTCAGTACCTTGTATCTGGCGACCCAAGATGGGTGATGTATACCTGTTTTGGAGGCGTCACAGATAAAATATTGATGATAGACTTTTAAATCATGGAAGATAGTAGACATCATGTTCTACTTGACTCTTCTAATGAATTGTTATTTCCGCTGCAGTTGTTGATCTAAAACTTGTTGTCTATTGTATTCTATCAGATTTTTTCCTATTGAGAACTAAGGATAATTTGTTCTACATTATCTTAGTCATAATATTCTTTACTGGGCTAGTTGAGCTCACCCTTTTCTTTTTTGTTCCATTGTTCTTCTCAGGAGGCGAGAATATAGCAAGGACTAGTCGAAGTGTGGAGTGATGGTTCAAGACGGTTATTATAGCAGTCCTCACTATTTTGTAAAAATAGCGTTTCAATAATTGTAATGAGGACTTTATTTGAGTGTGAATATTGTCTACAAGATAATATTTGTATTAAAACTCACAGTACATGTGTTGTCGTATTTTGCACGACAGTTATTTGGTTTCTGTACCATGTATTTAGCAACTCAGAATGGGTTATGTGGACCTATTTTGGGGGCGTCACAGTTTCTTCCATTCGATGCAACTTGTCGGTGAGACCAAGTTCCATCCGACTCATGCCTTCTTGAAGACCTCCTAGCCCAACTTCTAGCTGTTCAATCCATTCCTTGTTGATTGACATTGAAGTTCTAGCTTTGATACCAATGATAAGACCCAATCAAAGCTTCAAAATGATAAATGATATTCTCTTCGGGTGAGAAAGTATCGCAATGTTTTATAACAAATGATTTCTTTATTTTTCTCTTCTGCCAATCGAAGATTTAAATACATAAAGTCAAACTATTCTCTCCTAAGCTCATGGACCACAACTACTAGAAATAAGGACTCTTCTACTACCACTTATTCACAAAGCAAGACAATAATTAACAGAAAATCCAAATCTTCTAATTGACTTTTACTTATTACGTGCTCCTAAAGAGCCGTAACTGTACCACTAAGTTACTGTAACACTACATCATGCAGAACTCAGTGTACTGAGTGAGACCAAAACACTTGTTGGGCTTATCATTAGGGGATTAATATTAAACTAGGCCAATCTAGTTTCTAAGTAGAACTTATTTTCGAGAATGACAAAAATAAAATTACAGTATTATTTAAGGAATAAATATAGAATAAAAAAAGGGTGATTTACATATTCTATTACATTTTTAAAAAAAATTATAACAAAAGTGCCCTCATAAAACTTTTACACAACTAATACACTACCATATTTATTTATAATTCTAGTGCATTTAGGATTCCTTAATTTAAGGAATTAATATTCAATTAGGATTCATTAATTTATGGATTAGTTATACCCATAACTTCTTCTCTCACTTCTCATCTATAACAATGTAGTTATATATATATATATATATATATATATATATATATATATATATATATAACCAAACCCCTCCCACCTCCCCTCCTCCCTCCACCTCCTTCCCGCCTCGCCTCCTCCGCCTCCTCCGCCTCCCTCCTCCCTCCTCCCCTCCTCCTCCTCCCTACTCCCGCCTCCACCTCCACCTCCTCCCGCCACTCCCTCCCCACCCCTCCCTTTCCTCCCCCCCTCCTCCTCCTCCTCCCTCCTCCACCTCCCTCCTCCTCCCCTCCCTCCTCCCCTCCTCCCTCCCTCCTCCTTTCCTCCCTCCCTCCTCCCTTTCCTCCCGCCCTCCTCCCCTCCTCCTCCTCCCGCCTCCACCTCCTCCGTCTCCCCTCCTCCTCCTCCCGCCTCCTCCTCCTCCTCCCTCCTCCCACCCCCCCCCTCTCTCCTCCTCCTCCCCTTTCATGTAGTTGGTTACCAAATCATTTGATAAGGTAACCAATTCAGCTTTATTAGTTTACTAATATACTTTGAATGTGATGCATTGGTAACTAAAATTTATGCGATTGGTTACTAAATCTTCCGATAAGGTAACCAATTTAGTTTATTAGGTTATTAATTTATTTTGGATATGATGCAATTGGTAACCAAATTTCATATAGTTGGTTACTAAACCATTTGATAAAATAACAAATTCAGCTTTTATTTGATTACCAATTTTATTTTAAATGTGATGCAATTACTAGTCAAAATTAGTATAAAGGTAACCATTTCAATTTTTGTGGGTAACCAAATCATCAAAAGAAATTCGATAACAAACTCCGGCGGCGATGTGTGGCGGGCGGCGTGATGGCGAGAGAGAGGAGGATGATGAACATTAGCTCCTTCATAATTTTTTATTTTAATTTTCTCATTTTGATTTGAATTTTGAAACATGGATTTGAAATTGTTGTTAGAGACAAGATTTGAATTTGAATTTGAATTATTAGTTATCCTTAATTTTAGGTTTCCTTATTAATGTGAATTGTACTATTTTTGTAATAATTACATTCTTTTGTAATTATTTAGTTGATGCACTTTTCTTGTAATTACTTTCTATTTGTTGTATACTTATGTAAAGGACCCATAAAAAACATATTTAATATCTACAAATTTCTCAAATAGAATTATTTTTGTGAATCGGAGGTAATAATACTTTTCATTGTAAAAAAAGAAAAAGAGTTTTGTTTTATAAAAAAATTGGAAGTATTAAAGAATATTTTTCGTTCCATATGTAAAACAACTAATAAAACTATTTATACATTAACGAAAGTGTAAAGTCAATTCAAGAGTGTATATATATATATATATATATATATATATATATATATATATATATATATATTTGATACTCGTGTTCCATAAATCACTGCCACTCCTTGTACTTTTCACTTTAGATAATTTCCTGCTTCAGTTTAGAATTAATAACTTTATTGGCTATGATAATTTATTGCTTCAGTTTAGAATTAATAACTTTTATTGGCTAGTGATTTTTAGGGCTGCAAAAAATCTGATCCGAATTTTATCGAACTCGAACCAAACTTAAACATAGTAAGTCAAACTCGAATATGTTCGAGTAACACGATCGAACCAACAAACATGTGCGAGTTCAGATCGTTAGATGTTCGCGAACATTCTCGAGTTTGCAAACATAGTCGAACATCATCCTACGCACTGAAACAAAAATTAGACCAAATATTATAAATACTCGAGCATCTCACAAACTACTCGTGAATCACTAGAATTGAACTCAAACCGAACTGTTCACGAACGAGTCGATCCAAACCACATGGTTCACGAACATGTTCGATCAAGAACGTAATACCATGTGCGAATTCAACTCAACAAGGCAATCCAATCGAACCTGCTCACGAACGGTTCGATTCCGCGTAGTCATTTCATTGGAAAGCCAAGAAGTCATAGCCAAAATAAATTTAAGAGAGGATTAAATTTGGCCACTTGGCCTATAATCAGTTGCGAGTTATATCCACTCCAGAAAACCTCCAACAAAAATCATTGCTAAAAGGCAAAGTGCAGAAAAACAACAAAACATCTCAGAAGTCTAAAATGATTTAAATCTATGGTCAAGTTAGTTGCATCGGATTACAAGTTAGCACGAACTCTACGTTCAAATTCTATTAAGAAAATAATTTTAAAAAAGAAAAGCGAACATGAATAAATGGCGAGCCTTAATTTGTCAAATACTTGACTGTGCTCTCATCCGCTCCACCGGCTGCTCCTTCTGAAGGAATAGTTTGACCACTTGCCCTTGGACGAGGGCATACGACATTTTTTACAATGGAAAAATGTAGGTCAAACTCTGCTTTCCACTGAGCGCAGCTGGCTTCTATCCACTTCTCGGCTACACTGGTCGGTACATTATCCTGGCTGTCTCTCGCATGTTCTTCAATGGCAGGACGTATTTCATCGTACAAGTTATTGAGCTTGTTTGTGGCTTCAGTTCTTTGTTCCTACATAATAAATACCTTCTTTAGGCGAGAAGATGAAATTAAAATGTGTGGGAACACAAACATAATTATATGCAAGTAGCAATGACATTTGGCAGCGAATGAAGCCAGCAAACAGAAAGCCAGAAATTTATATGAGGTAAGCATGTCTACATAAGCATATGATTGCGTTTCTTATTACACAAAAAGCAATTTTTCTACTTTGAATATATTTCAAGGATATGTATTTAACAACAGCCTTCAAACTGATTCCTCACATATGCTTTAAGTGGTTGCTACACACATTCTAGATCCCCCTTAGAGGAAGTGAACATACTAGGTTGTATATGTTGTCTATTGCCGTATATGCTTCATAACATAATTAGCAGGAAAAAGAAAGACAGAAATTAAGAGAAAAATTAGGAAATCCATACCGAAGGAAAATGAAGAAAACAAGTGGGATTCACCACCATCATCCTTCCCGGTCCCCCTCCCCCAACAATCAAAAAAAGGGGGAAAACACAATGGGCCAAAATCATGCTACCAAAAGCAATCAGAAATATGAATCCTTAATGAGCCCAAGACATTTGGATAAAGGTAGAAAGCCTAAAGACAAGTAAATAAGGTTTTTACATAAAAGTTACACTTGTACCTCACATTTGATGATCTCCTCTTGTGCTTCCTTTGATGCAAATAGTTTGGCAACATTTTTCCCATTGACCTGCTTTCTTCCAGCATTTTTTGACCTACTCTTAGGAACATGCTGATTTTTTTTCTTTGAAGAAGATCCAGATCCAATGTTATAGTTTAGGCCAGCATTTGTTTGAGGAAAGTCCCGTCGAGTATTCTGGTGAGACAAACTTGGTTCCTCTTTCACCTCAGATTTTACTGCATCCACTGGCACACCTTCCACTGGAACTGAATGGAATGGCTCACCAAAGAGACTGGTGAAATCCAGTGAATGATCATATCCCACATTACCATCCACTATCACAGGGTTATCTTTGTTTCCACAGGCTATGTACATAGGTTTAACAAAGCTTGTAGACTTGGAGTGCTTTGACGAAGGCTCATCCTCGGCAGAATCATAAAGTGGAAATGTATCCACTGTATATCTGCATTCACACAGGCAGGTTGACATTCAAAATTATTGTGCAGAAGGTGGGTTATTTTGTGGAGAATAGTTATTTATGAGGAAATACTTTTAAGACATAACTGGTGAAGGGGAGATCAAGACATCAAAACTTCCATATGGTAATGAATTCACATTGCCTCGCTAATCATAAATATATAAAAGAGAAAAAGGAAAAAGACAATGTTCATGATGTCTAGATCCTACTGATAAGTGTATATGTAAAACCCTCAAGACAGTACCAAAAATGCAAAGAGCTCAACCAGGGCAATGTAATATGGGAATGGCCTATTTGGTGGAAATAAAACACTGACGAGCAATTTTCTGCAGCTACAGCCTGCGAATGACTAAGGTGATTTGGAGGAGCCTTGTCCAGTTTTCTTATGCAATCCCCAAGCATAGCTTAAGAAATAAAAAACTGACATGGTCTGGAATTGTCAAGTTATGCTGAAATGAGCAAAACCCGCAGATCACTTTCCAAGTTGGCTTGAAAACTTTCAATTTGCTGGTATGACAGAAGAGCAGATGCAGTTTCAGTCTGATGGAAAGCGAGAGAGGTTCCTTTCATGAAAGCAGTTTTCGTTAGGGGTTGACTGGTATGTGCCTGTCAGAAAGAAGCTTTCCACAGCTTTGGGAGGTGTTTGAAAAAATTAGAGGGGAGTCAAAGAGGGCTGAAAAAGTAATGAGACATGCAAATAAGGAAGGTGTTTCCCCTCTTATTTTCCTTTAAAAAATTGTCCAAATAATTGATATCTTGAAATTGTAGCAGAATGGTTTCATGACTTTTTTACAATTGCTGTATTATGAATGGTGGCGGAACCAAAACATTTTTAGAGAGGGAGTCAAAATATATCAACAAAAAAATTTATTTATTGACGCTTGGAGTGCTTCTTTCAAATTCATTTTGCCTAATTATAATATTTCACATCCTATTCCAACCCTTGTCAACCATTGAGTTGTGAGTATAATGGCTTTAAATACATATACATATACATATATATTATATATTATTACAAATTATAATATTATATATTCAAAACCTTATATTGTGGTTCTGGTTATGTTTCTTGGAGACAACTGAGAGGAGCCACTCAAAGCAAGAAAATGAATTAAGTTATTCTCATTTACAAAAAATTGATATCAAGATATGATTAAGTCAGTAAGACAAATGAGTGCAATATTAATTAATTAATCATCAAACTTATTTAACATTATTTTATCTTATAGTAATATTATTAATTTATTGTAGGTGGAAGGACATGAGGAAGCAAATGAATTAATACCATCTCATAACAAAGATCAAGTTTAACTAACATTAGCATGCTTCAGATTCCAGAGTTGGGGGGTCATATGACCCCCACCCCCACTAGTTCCGCCTCTAATTATGAAGGCAAATTCTCATTGTTTTAAGTTTCTGGATATAGTTCTCCTTTCTTTCTCAATAAATTTTAACTAACCAACTAAATTTAAAATATATATACACCTAAACATACAAAACCTTCTTCTCCCGGAAGAGAACCAGGAATCGTTCCTGTAATCCATTTACCTCTTACTGAAGGTCTAAATTGAGAACCTTTACTTTGACCAAATGAACTCTACAAACTAAAAAAAAAAGATGATGAAACAATGCTTCTTAAGGAAAATTATAGTAGCCATCCCTCGGACAATTAACCAATGGTAACCTCATCACTCACAGAAGATAAAAGTGTTCCTTAAAAGGTTGATCAGAGTTTCTTCAAAGTGTTCAAAAAGTCATACCTTTTAGCTAAAACCATCTACCTATAAATTTCGTGTTTTAAACCTCGGTAACACCCACCCATATTACACTATCTCATAATCATTTGAATCAAGTGCACATGCCACAAAGATCCCAGGTAAAGGCCAACTGTAATTTAATCTATTTTTCAGTTCAAGCAAAAGTCATGGTTAACATAATTTCCCTATATTTTAGTTGTAGGGATAAGAAGATGCACCAAGTCGTCTGCAATAAGTAGACTCAACCATATATTTTGAACAAAAATAAAAATTATAAGTGATACTGGAAAAATTCTGACTTATCAGTCTATGAGACAGACGCATTTTCAAACTCTATGTAATCTAGCTAATACTATTGGAATTTAGAAAATTCAGTAACGTCAAACATCAATATAGTAGGCAATCTAATAAATAATATTAATCTCCTTGTCCTCCCCTAAATTTTCACTTGTGTTGCTCATTCGTGATTGAACAAACTCTAGTAAAAAGTAAATCATGATATGTACATAATCAAGTATAACAATAATGGGGTTCAGTACATTCATTATTTAGTGAGTTTGAAGAAAACTTCATGTTGCATAATTATTTTATAATATAGCAACATATATACATAAAACATCTTCGTATGGATGAGTTTGCACAACCTTGACACACCTGTGTGATATACTTTAATCTGTCAAAAAAGATAAATCATGGAGTATTACCTGTCATCACCATCTTCCCATACATGGTTATGCTCCTGTTCAAGTTGAAGCCCAACATGAGGGGGAAAATTAATATGATAAGGGTTTTTCACTATTTAAAGTTGAAACAATTTACAACTTCAACAAAGAGGAAAACAAATCTGAAACTAAACCAAGAAATATGAAATGGCACATAAGCGCCAGTTATGTTATTGAAGAAAACCACATTAATCAAATAATAAATCAATTGCAGGTAACTTTATGTGACAACTGACACATGCGAAGTGAAGTCAATTGCATCCAAAACTCATTTGTGTTAAAGATCTAAGTAGGGGTGTGCATCGGTAAAATACCGTTTGTCCCGATACCGGTACCGATTAAACGGTATCCCGTACCGATAAGGCCGGTTCGGTACCGGTAAATACCTATTATTGTACTGATTTTTTTTCACAAAATAAATAAAATAAAATTTCCAGTCAAGTACACTTTGCAAAACCAAATATGTTCACTACTTCGTCAAAACCCAGATCGGGATCCCAACAGACCCAAGACAAAATAGATTTGTGCAAGAAATGAAAAACATGCTTTGTTTTGAAAAGGCAGATCTAGATTAAACAAATCTAGAAAGAAATTATAGGTGTCATAGATTTTTAAAAGGCAGATCTAGAAAGAAATTAAAAGAGAAAAAAAGGGTAGGAGGAGAAATTATTGCCACTTCGTCTTAGTTTTGAAAGATCTATTTCTTCAATCAAAGAGTCATGCAGGAGGAGATATGGTAATTGGTAAAGGAAATGATGAATGAACTGCAGAAGAGAAAGTATGAAAAGGGGATGTGAGAGAAAGTGTGAGAAGGGGTGGGATGTGGGAGAGAAGAAGACGGGAAATGAAGGTAGATTGAGGAGTGAGAAGTGAAAGAAAGTTAGGGAGATGCTAGAGTGTATGGTAGGTGATGATATAGAAAAGAATAGCACTTTATTATTAATTTAAATTGAATTAACCGGTAAAATCGGTACAACCCGGTATTTACCAAACCTTTAAAACTAAATACCGAAACCGGTCCTGATCGGTATTTACCGGTTTCTTATACCGATACCGTACCGGTTTTTATTTATACCGAACCGATCAGTTCGGACATACCGGTTTCGGTAAAAACTCAAAAAACCGTTTATTTTGAACTGGCCTAGAATTTGATCTAACCTTAATTCCATATAAGGACATCTAATGTTGCCTTTTCTTCTGTTCTGGTTCATCAATCTAAGTCTTATTTATGTGCACAACCACATCATATAATTGACTTGTTGAACAAAAGCCACTACACAGCCAGTTTTTCAACAACCAAATCTACACCCTTGGACGTAATGTTATGAATTCAATTCAAGAATACATTAAAATAATTCAATTTTCAAATAACATTCAGTAGCAAATATTGAATTTTCATGCAGTATTTTAAATGGTAGCAAAAAGACGACCATGCTCTAAGATAACAGTAAGCCAAACTAGGAACATATGTCACAGCAATAGTTATGAATTAATATATATAGAAATTAAGTTGGGATTGGACTCTTATTATGAAGTGGGAAAACCACTCGAATGAACTCAACTAGAAAAAGTTGAGATTTTAATTACGTGGAGTGGCTACATAGATTGCAACAATTTTGAAAATAAGAAACTGAATGGGAATCTATTAAATGCAGTCAGAAAATAAGAAAAAGTCAGGGCTATTATTTAAAATCTTAATAAACAGAATGCTATTTGCCTCAATTTAAGCTGTTCATATCTAGCCACTTCACCTGGAAACCATGAGACTTTGCTCCAAGGAATATAGAACAGTTAGGTGCCCCACAAAGACAGCGGACGTTAGCTCCACCATACCATTCAAAATTATAGTCATATGCAAGTTCAGTTCCAACCGAAATATTTTGCTTCGCAAAAATCCCAACCCTTGTTTCTCCGAGAACTGTCCACTTCCTTGTCTCACAATTTGGTTGGCTACAAACTCCAAAAAAGAAAGATCAATACTAGATGAGCTTTAAGGCACATGATATCACATGGTAAAATCTCATTTTTCATCTTTTTAAGATCTATTTTAAGAGGCTTACCATGAATGGTTTATAAATCTAGCATAGCTTCCCATTTTGGTGGCATCAATAAAATAATTTGCATCAAGAGAAATTATATATGCATCCCTAAGGCCTGCATCAAAAGATATACAGAAAATTAAAATTGTTCAGAAAAACTAAACTGACATATTCAGTTAAAATCTAGTTTACCTTGAGCTTCATAAGTTTGGGACCTCCACTTTGCTTCTTCTGATGATATTTGCTCTCCACAATATTCAATAACAAACTGTCCAGCCTGAGTATAAGAAAAGAGAGGCCGATTCCCAATTACAAGAGGTCAATTTGATCTTAAAACTCTCAAACACAACAATTAATAAACCTAGAAATAAAAATATCTTCAAAATTTAATAGCCTCGGAAGGTTATAACAACAGGAGTAGGTTATTTGTCAGAAAATTGTTATTGAATTTTTTTAGAAAACACTTCAGGGAGTGTCAAAGTATCTCCCACATAAATTAATTTATCTTTGAAGACAAAAATGTTAACATGTTTCCCTACCAGAAAATATCAAATGTCTAATCAAGTAACTTCAGTAACAAAGATATTACCTTTATATGCTCATCGGCCAACAGACCACACCCACGACCCGCAGTTTTAAATAACTTTGTTCGAGCATATTCACATTTTTGAAACCTCTGTAAAATAAACAATGAAAATTACATGAAAGTTCCTCTAATAATATTACAGCAGAAATGCCAAAAGTCCCCAGGAGAATAAATATATATACTTGGTATAAACGCAAGCAGATGCGTAATTCCACTTCTAAAAATAGTATTCTAAAAATCCCCGCCTAAGTCCGATTAATTTCCGTTGTCAAGCAGTCCTCACCGCCTCAATTTGGTTGAGCGCCTAGGCCGAATCAGACCTCTACTTTGAAGCACTACAATACTTAAAATGAATTTATAAAGTCTTAAAAGATTGTTTTTTTAAGTAATATTTCAGGTATACTTTTTAAAAATTACATCTACTATATACTTTGTATAGTATAACAAGTATGTACTCTAGAAAAATAAATAAATAAGATCGCCTAAGAAAATGCCGACATCGCCTAGGCGCTAGGGGCAGGCTCCACTGCCTAGGTCCGCCTAACGATTTTTAGAATACTGCTAAAAAACCCAAAAGACCAGCAAAACAAAATCATGACCAAGTCCATGAACAAATTTTTTCACATGACACTCGAAAATTCTTTATATATTTCAAGGACAAATTTCAATCATCAGTTCTTCAAAATGTACAAGAGAAATCATAAAAGCTTGAAGAGAGAAGAAACCACAATAGATTGGTGATGCAAAAACTACAGGAAAATTATGCCTTGCATCAAGTAATGAATACCATCAACACATGAACATATTATTCATATAGAAAGCAGAGATGTTATCCTACTTTTGTGGAATTGATGTCAGATTTCCTACCGATGTTTGAATTATTCTACACGTCCATTTCGTTTGGTTTCACACAGATGATACGTAAACCAGTAATTTACAATTATTCAAATTTTGCTACATATCAATTTACACCAAAACAATGCCTCCGTTTAGATACGCAAGTATGATAACAATGCACAGAATTAGAAAATATAGCTGAGTTCCTATGATCAGAAGTACTTAGCTCTTACAGTCTTCATACCCAAGAAAAATTATACTCCCTCCATTCCAAAATATAGGATCAATATTGACTTACTAAAGTCAATAGATGTTTTCAAATTCAAAATTAATACGAATTAATTTAGTCTTAAACAATACAATTATAAAAAATTTAAACTATCTACAATACAACTTATTACGAGATTTAATGTCTCAAAGTTAAACGGATCACATCAATTTTGAATTTAGAAATATCTCAAAGTGACTTTGAAAAGTTATACTTGATTCTATATTTTAGAACGGAGGAAGTTTCATACAATTGCACGTCTCAACAAAAACCATACAAGGCAAGCAATACGACATCAAGGATATTCATTGAGAAAGGATTCTGATTTAAAGTTGCAGCAGTAAGTAAGCATCTAAAGTGACAAGTATTTGCGAGTAACAATGCGCTTAGAAGAGGAAAATAAAAAATTAGTAATATCTCAAATTCCATTCCATATATTTGTGACATGCTGATGACTTTCTTTTCATGTCCTTAATAAACGGCTTAGGGGCATCATGGATTATCTTCTCTATTCTCATCAAACCTCTGTTTTTGCTTTCTTTCTTTTCCTTTAGAAAGAAAAGAAAAGAAAGCACTACTTTAAACTGACAACTCACTATATCATTTCTTTTACCATTAATTATGTGATTTATAGCTCTCGAGAAATACGCAAATCAAATATAATGAGGAATATATTATATGCAGACCATGTAAGGCGCTACTTTAAACTGGCAATCTTAGTGCAATGCAACTCAAAACAATATATTCCCTCCTCCTTCCAAAAGAGAGAGCCCAATTTGACTTGTTTTACTTGAACCATGGTTCGAAATTGTGTTCGAGACGTAAGCCTCGAGGTGCGCCTCAAAGCGAGGCAGCAATTTGCTATAGCGAGACTTAGGCCTCAAAGAGAAATACAAAGGCTTGTGCCTCATTCGGCTGAGGCTGAGGCAATGCACCTCAAGGGCGTAGGCCTTGATTTGAATTAAAAAAAAAAACCCAAGAAATTGTGAATCTCTTTTAATTGTGAAACAAATGTTAATCTATAGTTGCTTTAAGGATTATATGAAACTTCAAAGTGATAGGTATTCTTTTGGTTGATGAATGGAAGGGCACTTATATACAAAACAAGTGAAGGAGGTGAGATAATTTGCCACTCTTTCATTGATTGTGAATGTTCTAGTAGCACTTGTTCATTTTCTTAATCCTTCTTTTGAATATTAAAAGACATACTTTGGCATAATATTTTTTAATTTTATAAGTAACAAATTTTAATCTTTGATACTACAACCTGATATTTTTAGTTTTATTTATCTATCTATTATATAATAGATAATGGGTGAGGAATAAAATTAACTGTCTTCTTAAGGCGGTACCACATGTAACTTTCTTTGATTGGTGATGAGTTGTGCCAAATATTTTTGACACTCCTTCATGCATGAATGATATTAGCCCCTTTGCGTCTTCGTTTTATTGTTACTTTATTAAAAGCAATTGATTTTGTCTGTGGATGTATTAATTTGCATCAAATGTATAAATTTTTGCCAATCAAAAGAAAGAAAGAAAAGCAAAATGAGGAAGATAAATCCATTTAATATTTATATTTTGATAATGCTTCTAATTTCTTTTTATTTTTCTTTTGATAAGAAGAAATGGAGTTTAAGCTTTAATAACATCGATCAGATACCAAGTTCAAGTTTGATTATTAACAATAATATATAAAAATACTGTGCAAATATGCAAGGCACCCGTGGATGGATGGCAAATGACCAACTACCCTGGCAGGCACAATCCAATAAAGAATGTCATATTTTATATTTCTTTTTATTTTATTTTGGCAAATCTTTTTGGAGCAACAAAACTTTTTCAATTTTGAAATAAATAAAAAAATAAATAATGCTAGCCAGAATAAGTATGATTTTATTAGCATTTATTTATAATTTTTTGGGGACTTCTAGGTTTTCATATCGAGGCTTACGCTTCACCTCGTCTGGAGAAAAACACATCATACCACTTTTAGCTTTTTCGAACATTGACTTGAGTAAAATTTGTTGATGTCAAACTAAGACACAGTTTTTACTGTTTATGGAGTTTTTAGGTTCACTGTCAAATTTAAGACTATATTTGGGTTTGGAGAAAAACTGCTAAGCATGTCATTGTCAACCTTAACGTGCCTAAACAGTAGAAGTGAACTCTCTCTTTTGGCGAGATGAATATGTTGAATGAACTTATACTGTCACGTGCCAAACACACAGACTAACAACAAAGAGACAAAGACACAAATAATAACCTCAGGGTCACCTGATTCTTGCAATGGTCACCACAAGGGCAGTAGCCAGGAATACACTCTGTGCTGGTCAGTACATTCAAGCACCTCTCCCCGCATGCACTGTCAGGATAATTGGCATCATATTTGCATTCACACACGGCAATATCATCTTCGTTCTGCTTTATAGGTCTAAGAAAAGAACATAATGATTCCTGATCAGAAGAATATAACATCAAAGGAAGATTTGAAACTATAATAACTGGCACATAATGATATGCAGCAGACAAAACATTTAAGGAAAGAATGTATAAATAAGCAAGAAATTCTGAAAACTGACTGGATGTCGGTTTTGATTTCGAGGCTTAACAGAATCTTGTCATATGTTTCTTGTAATTAGGTAACTTGTTGGTCAGAATAATGTAGGGTATTTTGAAAAATTGTTCTATTTTTCTGGATGTGCATTTTAGCAATGAAATTGTAACTGAACAATCCGTCTTATATTACAGTTATCTGCTTATTGGAAATTGGAAACCCTTTATCGCAGAAAGCTTAATGAGAAGACAAGAAAGATACTCTCTCCAAGAGCAGATGACAGATATGATATCACAAAAATCTACTCACTCCTCTCGTTCCAAACACCATTAGAGAATAACAAAAACCGCAGACACCCAAAACATTTTGCCATCCTTTTCTGTTTTGGCAAGTATGCATCAAAAAACAAATATATGTAAAACAAGATAATCAGTTGAGTAAATCTAAAACACTCTACTAGAAACCCCAATATGTAAAACAATATTATAGGGAATGCCAACTAATGCAGTGAAATGAACGCCCTGTAGGTGTCAAGTAAGCGATAACATGAGGTAATCTCATTGCTTGTTGCGACACTATGCTTAGAAAGAACTCAACCAGTGTTAGCTATATCTCAACTGGTTTTCACTATATATTTTTAGAAATCTATTCCCAGTGTACCACGTGTCGAATAAACGTATTTCGTATCAACTAAGCGATTCGAAGAAACTTGCCTCTACCACATTCCATACCACGAAAAGTCCATACCACGAAAAGTGTTATTTTCTATTCCCAATTTCATTCTGTGTACCACAACGGGCCACGATCTAGGTAACACTGATCTACACTCACATAGTTACACTTCAAACACTTGTTGAGTAATGTTCCATTCAATATCAACAACCAATTGACATAATCATTTAGAACTTTCTTCTTCAAACACACTTTAGCCCTTATATCTTCCTGGATATTATACAAGATCTTTTTTTTGGCTAGTTTAAGACATAATTTAAACACACCCAACCTTTGACACTTCCAAGTTTTGAAACCCCATCCTCTTGGTACACGAGAGATGAGGGTAACCATTGGGCCAAGACCCTATGGTTATATTATGCAAGATCTGCTCTTTTGTAACTTTTATTTTCTCATGAACTATATTTCTAGCCTTCCATAGTCCATACACAATAGAGTGGAGCTTGGAAAGCTAACAGTCTAACCCAATGACTAAAAGAAAATCCTAATAATTAATTTATCATCCAATATTTAATATCCTCCCAATTATCAGAAACTTTAGAAATCATACATCTTTTTACCTCAAGCCATACCTGCACTGTGATAAGGAATTGAAAAAATAAATGCTGGATTTATTCCCTTGTGTTAGTATACAAAGCACATCTTGATGAGGAACTAAAGAGAAACATCCAGAAATTTATTATTAATTTTTTAATATTATTTAGAGATAAATATTTAATTATTAGTGTAATTATTTATTACTTATACTAAGTAGGATATTCTATAAGCTTTAATAACAATTGTAAATTTTAATTAGAAGATTATTTTCTTTTTCAATTAAGGTTTTTAATTATAGTAGTAGATCAGGATTAGGAAATGAATTTTAGTTATAGTAGCAGACTTAATTAGGATATTACTTTTAATCATAGTAGTTCATTCATTACTTCCTTTTTATATTACGATTCTTTATTTGGTCGCTAAGTCGTAGAGTTCCTATCTAAAGAGTTTGTCTTTATAATTTTGCATACTATTAACTATATTGATTTGAGATTAAAGAATTTCTATTTTTTTATTTTTTTTAATGTTTCTCGACAGATTCTCTGCAGGGATAGGTATTCTTATTCAGCATATTGGTATCAAGAGCCAAAATTCTATACTAAGTTACTGATATAAGCCAGTTCAACTTCAACCGCTGTTAAGCAAGGGACTGACTTCAGCTTCACATTAGGGAAACCTTAAAACATTTGAAACTTGTAGAGACTCAAAATATGGAATTGTATTTCACATGGCATTAGCGAATTACTGATTCTTAGGAAGCATGTTACATGGGAATCAAATAATTCCATAAAATGGAAAGAAAACAAAATTACTGCATATAATAGTGAGAATGACATGGAAGTATAAAGCATTTGGTAAAATTATATTCTCTATTTCAACTAGTGAGAATGACATGGAAGTATAAGCATCTTGTAAAATTAAATTATCTATTTCAAGGAAAACAAAAGATTCATTTAGAAAGAGATACATAGGGAGATAGAAAAATAATAGAAGCCTTACTTTACTTCCCTGAAGAAAACGCTTTTGGTTTATATATATGAATGGTGTCACTCCTTCTGGTAACTGAATATCCAAGCAACATTAGTCGTCACTTGATATGCACATAATAGCACATAAACAGTAGCATACAGACATAAAGAATCTATCCATTATGCATAGCTCAAAACGTAATAACTGGGATTGACTAATGCACATCTTCTGTAGGTATATGACTTTATCTAATATAAACTTTGAAATGAAATCATGTAAAATGTTCAAACTCCTCCGGGACATTCCAAGTATGAACAACACGCATGAAACATGCAGGCCATACAACTCAAGTGGAACTTTTCATATGCCTAAACAAATATGATTAAGATTAAACTTATGCAGTTACTGCTATTACAATTAAATCAATTAGATCCTAATACTTGCATGTTCTGGTCATAGCTCTTGTACATTGTACAGGTAAGAGGTAGTCACGAGTTCACTCAAAAGAGAATATCTAGAGTAGACCAGTAAAAATTTGAATTAAATTATGTCAATTTTTAGAAGAAAAGGAGAAGAAATTAGCAATACATAGAATAGAATAGAGTCATAGACTAGAACAGTAGAATGATCTTTCAGTTATTGGCACATGCAGCTAACTGGCTATTGCTTAATTATGTACGGACTAGTACTTAGCTTGAGTGAAAGACAAAGTTTTGCTTCTAAGTAATGATTTATGTAGTTCTGCTTTGTGGGGTGTGTGTGTGTGTGTGTCTGTGTGTGTGTGTGTGTGTGTGTGAGAGAGAGAGAGAGAGGAGTGAGAGTTAAGAAAGGAAACACTTTTGACTTTACTAATGATATGCTTCAAAGCTTTGTCTCCAGAAGTTTGTGTGATGTGCGTGCATACAAGCTAGTGAGGATAATTCTCATTTGCTTCTCCACAGTCCGGGCATGGAAAACTGGAAGTTGTGGTGTTTGTTATTTGGGGTTTTGAGTGAATGTTGGGTTTTCCTCATGGGAGTGGAAGAGTTACTTCTTACCAGCTTTGAATGCTTTGGTAAAAAGAGTGATTGTAAGGTACTCTGTCAGTGCGGTTGCTTTGTTATACACTTGAACTCCTGGGTATTTGAACGGAGAAAATTGCTAGAATTTTTACCGTCAATTTATATCCTCTCATCTCCATTGGAAGAGGGTCATTTTGTGACTTCTTTGTGCTCCTCACGATGGGTGCTTTTGGTGGAATCTTGTGATCAGATTAACAATGGGACTGGAGGGCGTCTAAGGGCTTTGTATTTTTCCAATTTTCTAATTTAGGAGTATTTCTCATGCTCCACTCATCATTTAACAATATTTATTCTTTAATGAAATCTTCTTTTCAATTATAAATAGAAAAAGTGAAAGAAATGCTTAGAAGCAATAAACTGTTGCTCTGAATTTTTCCAGTAATTCGAAATTGGGGAATTGCTCCCCAGTTATGTACATTAAAGGTTTTCCACTTTTCTTTATAGTCGTCAATGATCTTCTTCCCATCCCTTGATTGCTATATGCTTGCAAATTACTCTACAGAAAGAAAGAACAAAAAGCAGTCCTTTAGGGGGTGTTTGTTACAGGTCATGATAGATACTCACCTAAATACACATTAGTGGGTATCTGATTATTGATAATAAAAAATGGTTATATTGTGTCATTTTTGTTTGGTAGAAGATATGTGATTACTGGTAATTGCTATTGTGAGTGTTTTGTATGAATTCAAGATTATTGGGCATGTTTTTTCTAATATTGATTTTGTATTAATTTTAGTTGAATGATTCACCTATATGGTTATTTTCAAATGCAAACAACAATCATCAAAGGACTATCGAACTAATAAATTCAGTATTACTTATTAAATCGTATTAAAAAATTTAATGTTTTATAAAATAAAAATTCATGATTTATTAAATTATTAAGTACAAAATTTTCAAGTATGTCGTTAATAATAAATTAAACTTATAATAATAAATGTAAATAACACCGCAAACTTTGTATGGACAATGAGTTATTTTAGTTGAACTAAACTTGTTGACAAACAAAAAGAACCAAAAAAAATAAAAATAAATGTAAATTATGTGACTGCTAAAGATATTTATGTCCTAATTATTTATGTCCGCCTAGGCGCTAGGCTCTCCCTTAGCGCCCCGCCTAGGTGCTAGGCCTCCCTTGACGCCTTGCCTAGGCGCTAAGCCCCCTTGGCGCCTCACCTAGGCCCAAGGCGGCAAAAAAATCACTCCAGAAAATTAGACGGGGTATAGGCGGAGAAGTTTTTTATTATTATTTTAATAACTACCTAAACCAGATTTTGATATATTTATTTTTCTAATGATTTACCATATTCATAATACAGGTTGTAACATATCAAATCACAACAAGAAGTGAACAATATCAAGTAAAAATGGATAATTTTATTATAGTTGTAATTTTTTGAACTTGTACCAACTTCAAATTATATACATGATGATACATTTGTAATATTTAGTTTAATTCAATATAATTCTTAAATTTATGTTTAGTTTCAAGTTTTATTATTGAATTAAATTCTTGAAATTTTAAATTTTATTATTTAATAGAAATATTGCTTATGAATAAAACTAATACGTTAAAAATATGTTTGAACTTTGAACAATTGCATGTTTGTGTTTGAATTTTGACATTAACAATATGAATATGTGAATATGTGTTTGAACTTTAAGTAAAAGCCTTTATTATCTTTATTATAGATTGTTTTGCTTTATATTATTGTTTTGCTTGAATAAATGTAAGATAAAATATTAAAATTGGCTTAAAATAAAAAAATCCCGCCAAGGCCCCGCCCAGGCCCCTAGGCGCTAGGCCCCCCTCGGCCTCCCACCTCCCGCCTAGCGCCTTTTAGAACATTGTGTTTTTGTCTAAATAAAAATTTTAAGATGACCACTATGAGATAACCTCAAATAACCACATATTTTTTGGTCATCTGAGTACCATAATTAGAAATTTTGACACTTTACTGGGTATTTGATTACCATGAATGTAAGATTAGTAGTGTAACAAACACAATCTATAAAGATGACCCACTCACATTACCGGGTATTTATGATAACCACATTAGATGACCTGTAAGAAAATCCTATTATACATGCAACTTCATAAAAATCATGTATATGATAACTATCCAATAGAAACTCCTAACAACTCCTTATGATATATTGTTATTTGCTAAATAATAACTAGCACTTGAACAATTACATTCTTATTTTAGTACCATTACCCACATGCAACTTATATAGAAAATTCACCTAAAATGCCATGTCAGCAATAAGCGACGACCATTAGTTGTCACCAGTACGGACACAACTCTATCAGAAAAAATTCCAAGTCAATCTGATTTAGGACAAGCCCGTGAAAGTTGGTGGCTTTGGAAGCCCATAAATTAGAAGTTGTTTAGTTTGCAGTTATCTTATTTAATTTGTAGTTATCTTAATAGAGTCCTAGTTAGGTTAGGAAAGTTGTCTAAGAGTATTATAAATAGTGATGTACTTTATTATTTTGATACATTGAATGATTAATTGATTAAATTTTGTGTGAGAATGATATTTATCTTTCGTCCCAAAACCTCCTCCCCCATCACAATCTCATAGAAACTTTCCTAAAGTTACCATCTTTTAGCTCAACTCCCAAGCATGGTTGTATGACAAAAGGAAAAAGCCCCTCAAACTTCAAAGTCCTAAAGAATTCAAAATATATAGCAGAAGCCTTCAAGGCTACGTAATTACTATTGTCCCCACAGGCTCTTGGACAAAACTTTTTGCATCTTGTCTCGCTAATGTCAGGATGTGTCCGGCAGACATAGTAAGCTTTCTTATGTTAGGAAGGTCAGCGATGGTATAGCCTCAGAATTCTTCACACTCGATACTTGGACTGAGGTATTATACTATGATGACAGAAAAGGGGTTTCATTGAAATATGGTCACCACTCACCAATCATGGATCATGCTTTAACATTGTGATTGAGAAAGAGGTATATGGTCTCTGAAAATGACAAATGCGGAATATGTGTAATCATTCAGTCATGTCATAATGCTTCACATATGTGATTTCTCTAGTGCAGGTAGTCAACTTTGTGATCTTCTAAATCACTCAAAATTCTTTTGGTAATTGCATTTTCCCCTTTTAAAAGGTATTACACCAAATCACCAACTGAAGTCATATCTAAAAACCATTTCATTCTATCTGAACTGTAGTCCCTTGGTACTTCCTAGAACTAACATACTTTGACCCCTTACTTGATTGTGCATAACTCCTCAATTCTCCTCAAGCCTTCTCAACTGCGGCACAACCTCATAAAATCGCAGACAATACTAGTAACTGTAGTAACAACAGCAATGATTGCAACTGTGTGATGCTAGTACGAACTAAAAGAAGGTGATGTTTATCTTGACCTTAGTAAATGTCATCAAACCTTGAAACCAAAAAAAAATACTACCTCCGTCCCATAATAAGTGCTTTTTTAGCTAAAATCACACATACCAATACACAAGCTAAAATGGCAAAAATACCCTTAATATATTTTCTTTGAAGTTGAAGAGTTAATGAGTGTCATTTAATTGTAGTGATGGTAAGATGCAATAAATATCATTGAATGCATAAGGGCATATATGAGAAAATATTACAAAAATTGTATTGGAGTTCTAACACATCACTTATTTTGGGAAAAACTATTAAGCCTAAAAAAACACTTATTGTGGGACGGAGGTAGTAGTAAAAAAAGAAAAAGAAAAGAGGGTTTTTTTTTGTTGTTTTTTTTTTTTTTTTTTTTTGGGGTGCGCTATTTGGTTTAAGTACTATTTCCAGACAATAAATGTTGCAACTCTAATGCCCCTTCTAGTATTTTAAATCACAAATGAGTGCACAAACATATCAACATTGTGTCACAATTCTCTAGGCAAACCGCAAATCTTCATGACGTCAAATCTATTTGGAGCAAGATTAACTAACCAAGTTGTGGTCTTATTTTAGGAACCTTTGAACGCACTTTACGACTTCCGATAAAGGTGAAGTTCTAAATATAGCAATTGAAGTTAAACTCAATGATTTCCTTTAATAATAAATTGAAGAAGAATAATTCACGGAAGGAATATATGGTCACTATATTCTTACACAACAGTAAACACTGATACTGCAACAGAATTACAAATAATGAGGATAAAAGAGCAAGAGACAAAAAAATAAATAAATGGTGGCACATGTAATAGATACAGTGAATAGGTTGTTTTCAGGCCATTCAAAAATATGTGCATATTGAAACCCAAAGTTGTAACAATCAACCATGACTAATGCAACCACAGAAACATCAGGTCATATAAAAAAAAGTGAACTTTCCCTTACCATGTATAAAGCTTTAAAAAGAACTATCATAAGAACACTATATTTCAATGATAAGATTCTATCATCAACACTAGAGCATACCGTCGAAAATATAAACTCATCTTCAAAAAATGGTATTGCATCCATTGAAACAAAAATTGCTACCGCATATCCTATATGCTGCCTTTAAGAATAACCTGCCATGTAAGCATGTAAAAGTCACTACTGGTATAACTACTGCTGCTAAGGTATTATTCATATACAAAAGCATAGATCAAATAAATACGTTTAATAAGAAACACAAATCTCTTAAACCAGCCTAATATCTTCCTTTACCAAAACCTTAAATTCTCCTACGGAATTTCTTGTGGGCACTTCTGGAAGATTGAAGAGTTCGATTAAACTAAACATACACTTGATTGTAATTTAAAAGTTATTGAAGTTCCACATCTTTTATATGTTCTGTTCTGTAAACAATCAACCTGTGTGCTGGTGCCCCGGGGACGAAATGCGGCAGGATCTTCAAACCCATAATGAATGAAACCTTAAATACTTTTGTTCTTGAAAGAAATCATCTTATAATTTGGGGAATTATGTACATAAACGCATGCGCAAACACACACAATTTATAGTAATTACTGAAAGTAGTATGCATACAAGTCAATCATGTTTGATGATAAAGCATATACTTTGTAACAATCTTATTCATTTATTAATAAACAGTATTAATTTATTAAAGGCTATTAATTATCTACATGATGCTGCTTTATAATATGTGATAAACTTATAATTTTAAGCAATGCTTTTAGAATAATGATGATGATCATTCTAATGAGATCTAAATTCTTAGAAAGCTTAAAACTAAAATAGTTCTCAATCGTTGGATTACTAAATTGGGGATTAGTGAATCCGGATAGATTGGTACATCGTTAACTTGCTTTCATTGGATGAGGATGATTGATCTCATGATCATTTGTGTGAGACACTAAAGCAAGTATGTAGGTGCTTATTAGAGAATAAGTTCACTGAACGTGGCTCGCTAAGGAATACCTAATGGAGTTTTACTTGCCTGTCAATAGGAATTCCTGTAGTGATAGTAGTACAAGTGATCATTGGACTTGAGATCATCATAGTATCTTGTGTATGATTAATTATACTTTGACTTATTCCTTAAGACCCTTAGGGTATATCAAAGGGTATGCTTGAGTATAATAAGTTGTACATGGAGATAATGTATGATCAATAAAGAATCTACCACTTCTAGTAAAAGAAGAGAAATGTCATATGTGATTCGATAAATGACAACCCAGTAGTCTTTGGCCAAGGCAGAATGAAATTAAAAAGGATTTTCTAATTTGCATTATTTGGAGTTGTGCATTTAAGGATCGAAATACATATAATTAAATAAAATAAGACTTGACAGTAATTCCATGTCTTATATTTAATTGAGACATTGTATGGTGGAAGGATTGAATTGTACGGTAACTATTTACTCAAAGGTTCTTTATGATTAATGTTGAAATCTATATTATCTGGAAAGTCGTTAATCGCTAGTGATACTTATCCATATTGTAAAATAAATATTATTTATTTAAATAAATTAATAGTTTAATTTATTTATTTAAATAAGATTAGAATTGTTCTAATTGATTTATTCACAACTGGTTTAATATGGAGAACCTAAAGGGTCACACCATAAAAGGAAGAATAATTATTTAAGAAGTTAATTGCATAATCGTAATAATATATATTTAAATGTATTTAATTTAATCTATGGTGATAGAATAAATTAAATAGCTTAATATTTATTATTTAATATTTTGGAAATATTAAATATAAATTAATAAGAGGAGTCTTATTATTATTATTACTATTATTATTATTTAATTCCTAAAGGAGTTTGAGAATTAATTAATAAAAGTACTCTCATATATCCTAAAAGATTAGGAGGCTAATTAATTAAAAGAGTTTAATTAATTATTCCTAATAAGATTGGGAGCCTAATTAATTAAAGGAGTTTAATTAATTAAAATAAAACATAATTCCTTAATTGTTAAGTAGGGTTGCCTATATCTATAAATAAGAGGAGTCTTATTATGGGTGTAGAGTTGTTGTTAACTTTTTCACAACAGACGTGATTCCAATTGTTGGAGAGTACACTCCTTTTCTATGAGAGATAGAAAAACTAGGGTTTTGCCAAACACCCATCTTCTTGAATCTTTATTCTTTCTTGGTGTATCACCTCTAGAGGTCAAACACTTGGGTGGCTAACGTTGATCAAAGAAAGGAACCAAACCCGGTGGATTCAAGTTGAACGCAAAAAGGATTGGAGGTGAACTTGTACCTTAAGAAGCTCGAATCTTCAAGGGTATGATTTTTGTTCTTCATATCTTTTCGTTTAATTAATAATTGTGCATAAAGGATGATCCGGGTATATGGTTTGTAAAGATTTTAAACTCTGATTTTTACACGTTTTCGCTTATTTTGTGCAATTTGATTGCGTTCATGAATATTACAAACCTAACAATTACAACATACAATCTTTCAAGATATCTTTTTAAAAAGACTGAAAGAAAATGTTATAGTTTCTGATTTCTGAATGATCTAACTTTAAATTGGTGAACAGTCGATGCCAATGATTACACATAAGTGAAAGAAATGGCTGAAGTGATTAAGTGAAGAAATGAGCATATTTAATTGTAAAAAATTGATCAAAGGTGTTTGATCTTCAATGTGTGAGTTTTGGTGATCATCAAACAATCTACTAATCAGTTACAGAGATATACATGTCACTACTATGGATTATACATAAATAAAGGAAATGATTTCAAGTGATTTAAGTAAAAAAATGAAAATAATTTACTGTGAGAAATTGATAGAAGAGCTTTAACGATTATCAAACTAGCTAAAAACACAATTGTAAAGGAAAATGCATATATATATATATATATATATATATATATATATATATATATAGTGACAAGATCCAGTCCGGACGTCCGGACGGATCTAATGTCCGGACTTTTTTTTTTCTTTTTTTAAAACAACTAAAAATAAATAAATAAAAAATTATGGAATTGAAATTTTTCATATCTGATGTTTTTTGGGTGTGATTTGGAGTGCGTATAACAAAATATGTATATATGTATACCGTGCGGATCGTACCACCATTTTTGGTATAGGTATTTAAATCACACCCAAAACATTATATTATGGAAAAATTTCAGTTCCATAAAATATTAAATATTTTTTTTTAGTTGTTTTAAAAAAAAAAAAAAAAAAAAAAAAAAAATTGGTCCGTTTTTTATCAGGTCCGGGATTCCGGACCTGATCCATTCTCAGATATATATATATATATATATATATATATATATATATATATAGTGGCGAAACCAGAACGTATTTAAAAGGGATCAAAAATACATTAGTAAAAAAAATTATTTATTGACACTTGGAATTCTTTCGGCTATACGACTGAGAAGAGGTAATTGTATCCTGCGACTGCATAGTTTGAAAACGTCTCGAAATTTTGGTCAATATCAAAATTTATGTAGAAATATTATTTTTTTTATTTCATGTAGAAATACGTGAGGGATTCATGTAGAAATATTATTTTTTATATGAAAATATCAATTTTTATATAGAACAATGAAAATTAATCCAGAAAGAAATCAACAAAGAGTCTCTGAATTAAATTAATGATGTTTAAAATTATAAAATGTTTGTAGAAAATAATTTGGTAAATAAAGAACTTGGTTTTTGTGATCATTCTTCAAACTCAAGTAATGACCTAAATTTGATTGTGTTTAAATTCTTTCATTTGAATTTCATTGTAAAATAAAATTTATTCTATTTTTTAATTTATGGAGCGCATGTAAAAAATTTGGACTACTATTATTATTATTATATATATATGTATGCTATTTACTATTAATATATGTAATAATATATAGCATGTGCAAAATTTTATATATATATATATATATATACACGTACGCTAACAAAAAGAAATACCCAACAAAACACAAATTAATGAGGAAATGAATTATAAAAAGCGCTGATTCTGAAGCTTTAAACATGGAGAAGAATTTAAATTACTCACAGTACGGAATTGAAACGGCTAGGGTTAGGGATTCCGCTTGCGAATTTGATGAATATAGCGAGAGAGACAGAGAAGCTAAAGGGTTTGATGTCTTCACTATTCAGGCACTTGTCACGAGCAGAGGAAGCGGCAATTGACACAGGATTTGTTATTGTGGTGACGTCAAGTCGAGCTCCTCCTTTTGTCAATTAGACTTAAACGGCTCCGTTTTGCTCGCCGGATGGCATCTTCTTTATTATTTATTTTTTGGTTAAGAAAATGGGCCTTCGGTACCGGATGACATGGTCGTTCCGAATTGACAAATTCAAGATAAATGATGCTACCTCCATTTTTATTTTTATTTTTAAGATTATCGTTTTAGAAGAAAAAATTTATTCCAAAAAGTTTATCGTTTACAATTTAAATTCAAATTCTATTTTTTTTTCTCCCTTGTGAATGTTGTTTCTTTTAAATTTATTTCTGATTTCCGATATGAGCAAGTACATTTAGAAATTTGATATTTTCACATGATTTTTTGATATTTTCACATGAAAATCGTCGCTATAAATCCTACAGTGACAATTTTTACCGTCGTTTTTCATGTGAAAATATCAAACAGTCATGTGAAATATCAATTTTCTACATTTATTGACAGTAAGGCCATAACTGTAAAAGAGTAGCTTGGGTTGGGCAAATATAATTAGAAAAATGATATATATTACGATTTTACATATCGTTTTTTTATTGTGAGTTGTATGAATAAATTTAATTAATAATATTTTTAAGATATATTTGATACGCTGGACTAATTTTATAATTTTATTTAATCATATGTATTGATATAAGTTGCAATCGTAATTCGACTGAAATCTTTCGCAATATATGACATGATTCATATAATTATGAATCCTGCTATACATTGCAAAAGTTTTCAGCCGAATTATGATTGTAACGTACGTATACATAGGATATATAGAAATTAAGAAGGATCACATTTTAATTTATTTTATCTTTATCGCATATACCCTTTCACGTTGGTCGCAATCAAAATTTGTCAAATATTTGTCTATATGTATATCATTTTCCTATAATTATCTATTTATCAATTAATATTATAAACAAAGGGAAAAAGAAATTATTTGTAGTGTTAACAATTTTGTAAAACTTATATATATATATATATATATATACACACACACACACACACAAAATCCGCTTCTCTAGCGAACTGGAAGGAGCGAACTAAGAACGAATCGGATATAACGACAGTTTTTTTCCGTCGCTATAGCATAGAAACCGGTTTTTTATTGTATAATGACGTAAAAAAAAAATCACTATAGCCTATTGTTTAGTTCGCTTCTCTCTCATCATTGAGAGAGCCAAGCATATATATATATATATATAGGGCAATGATCCATATCATATATTTACTATGGATCAAAAATGGGCAAATAACATCTTTAACGTCTGTTACAGTGATCAACGGCTGGTATTAAAAATAACACATTAGTGTCTGCTAATAATTCTAGTTATCCCGATCAATGATATAAATGCCTATGTATTATTTGATGCGGGTGCCACCTGTTCTTTTGTATCTGAAGAATTTGCTAGTCGACTAAATTTACCCCGAGAACGATTAGAGAATCCCTTGAACATAGAAGTTGTGAATAAGGAAGTAATCCTTGTAGAATATGTTTACCAAAATTGTCACGCAAACATTAGAAATCATGAACTAAGCGTAGACTTGATCCCGATAAGATTGGGAGAGTTCAACGTAATTTGGGAATGAATTGGTTGTATAACCATGCTGCGATAATTGATTGTCAAAATAAAAGTGTAAGCCTTCAGACTCTGAATAAGTCAAAGGTAGTGTTTTATGGTAGCTCATCACTTAAGCAATCGTGTTGCCTTACGATGATGCAGACCAAGAAATTGTTAAGGAAAAGATGTGTAGGTTATTTAGCCTATATTGTTGATACTCGAAAAAAAAGAGTAGAAATTAAGGATATATCCGTAGTGAGAGAATTCCAAGATGTATTTCCTGACGATCTGCCTGGTCTTCCGCCAGATAGAGAAATCGAATTCGTAATAGACTTAGCACCGGGAATGACACCGATCTCGAAAACTCCATATCGTATGGCGCCAGTAGAAATGAAGGAATTGATGATACAATTGCAAGAGTTGCTAGATAAGGGTTATATTCGGCCGAGTGTGTCTCCTTGGGGAGCACCAGTGTTGTTTGTAAAGTAGAAGGATGGATCGATGAGGCTCTGTATCGATTATCGAGATTTGAACAGAGTAACGATTAAGAATAGATATCTGTTACCAAGGATACCAAGGATAGACGACCTTTTCAATCAACTAAAGGGATCGAAGTGTTTCTCCAAGATAGATCTGCGGATAAGTTATCACCAGTTGAAGGTACGGGAGGAGGACATATCAAAGACGAAGTTCCGAACTCGTTACATACATTTCGAATTTTTAGTGATGTCATTCGAGTTGATAAATACCCCGGCAACATTTATGGATTTGATGAACCGAGTCTTCAAGCCATTTTTAGATAAATTCGTAGTAGTTTTCATCGACGATATCTTGATCTACTCAAAGACGGAAGAAGAACATGTCGAACATCTGAAGATGGTTTTAGAGGCGCTAAGAAAGGAGAAGTTGTATGCAAATTTTTCCAAGTGTGAATTTTAGATGAAGAAGGTACAATTCTTAGGACACGTGGTAGATAAGGATGGAATTTCAGTAGACCCTGTAAAGGTAGAAGCAATGAGTAATTGGGAGCAGCCAAAGATGCCAACTGAAGTAAGAAGTTTCTTAAGATTAGCTGGGTACTATCGAAGATTTATCCAGGATCTTTCTAAGATAACAACCCTGTTAACCAATCTAACGAGGAAGATGGTGAAGCTCGTATGGACGGACAAGTGCGAAGAAAGTTTTAAAGAGCTGAAGAAGAGACTATGCGAAGCGCCTGTATTGTCATTACCAGATGATATGGGAGGATTTGTGGTATATAGTGATGCGTCGCACAGAGGACTTGGCTGTGTACTAATGCAACACGGTAAGGTCATTGCCTACGCATCGCGATAATTGAAGGATTACGAAAAATGATACCCTACTCACGTCTTAGAGTTAGCGGTAGTAGTTTTTGCGTTAAAGATTTGGAGACATTATTTGTACGGAGAGAAATGTGAGATATACACGGACCACAAGAGTCTGAAATATATCTTCACAAAGAAGGAGTTGAACATGCGTTAGAGAAGGTGGTTGGAATTAATCAAGGATTACGACTGCGATATTCTTTATCACCCGAGAAAGGCAAACGTAGTTCCAAAACTCCATATCGAATGACTCCTATTGAACTTCAGGAGTTAAAAACCCAACTGCGGGAACTGTTAGACATCAGTTTCATTCATCCTAGTACATCTCCTTGGGGTGCTCATGTTCTATTCGTAAAGAAGAAAGATGGGAGTATGCGATTTTGAGTTGACTATCGAGAGTTGAATCATGCCACCTCGCATTGATGACCTGTTTGACCAGTTGCAAGGTGCTAAATTCTTTTCAAAGATCGATCTTCATTCCGGACATCATCAGTTAACGATTAAAACTGATGACATTCCAAAGACTGTTTTCTGTTCTCAGAACTCGGTACGCATTACGAATTCCTAGTCATATCTTTTGGATTAACTAATGCTCATGCTGCCTTCATGGATATGATGAACTGAGTATTCAAGGAATATTTGAATTATTTTGTTGTTGTCTTTATTGATGACATCCTCATCTACTCCAAAAGTCGTGAAGATCATGAGCAACACTTGAGGCTGATACTCCAAAAGCTTCGTGAAAACAAGTTATATGCCAAGTTGAAGAAATGTGAGTTCTGGTTTGAGGAAGTAGTATTCCTTGGGCACGTGATATCGAAACATGAAATATCAATTGACCTGACAAAGATTGAAGCAATACAATGTTGGGAGCAACCTAAGTCAGTAACCGAAATACGTAGCTTCCTGGGCTTAGCTAGTTATTATCGAAGATTCGTTGAAGGATTTTCTCGAATCGCCACTCCATTAACTCAGCTGACTTGAAAAGATACAAAATTCGGATGGAGCGAGGAATGCGAGAAGAGTTTTCAAAAACTCAAGAGGAGACTCATTTTAGCACTTGTTTTGACAATACCATCAGGTTAGGAGGGATTTATCATCTATAAAGATGTTTCAGGCAGAGGTTTAGGATGTGTTCTCATGCAACATGGGAAAGTCATAGCCTATGTCTCACGACAACTAAAAGAATATGAGAGGAATTATCATACTCATGATCTAGAGTTGGCAGCAGTCGTTTTCGCGCTAAAGATCTAGAGACATTACCTGTATGGGGAGAAAGTGGAGATCTATACAGATCATAAAAGCCTCAAATATTTCTTCACCTAAAAGGACCTCAACATGCGACAACGACGTTGGCTTGAGCTGTTGAAAGATTACGATCATACCATTCAATACCATCTTGGAAAAATAAACGTGGTAGCTAATGCGCTGAGTAGAAGATAATATGCGGGTAAGAGTGTGATATTGTTAACACAAAAGCCCATTTTGTATGACTTACAAAGGAAGGATATAGAGTTAAAAACTTCAGGGACCCACGTGATGATGTCAAATATACGAGTAGAACCGACTTTAATCGATAAAATTAAAGTTGCTCAAGCTACAGACCCAGAGCTGATGCGTATGAAGAAGAAAGTACAAGAATGTGATATTCTAGAAGTAAGGATCAACGAAGAAGGAATACTTCGAGTCAACTCCAGACTTTTGTGTTCCTAACGACTCTGATTTAAAGTATAAAATCATGATGGAGACACACAACACACCGTTTGTAATCCATCTTGGAAGTACCAAAATGTATCGTGATCTTTGATATACATTTTGGTGGAGCAATATGAAGAGAGAGATCACGGAGTTTATCTCAAGGTGTTTAACTTGTCAACGTGTCAAGGCAGAGCATCAAGTGCCAAAAGATCTATTTCAACCACTTGAAATTCCAGAATAGAAGTGGGATCACATTAACATGGATTTCGTTACTGGTCTTCCCAAGGTTTCTCAAGGCATAGATTCAATTTGGGTCATTGTCGATAGATTAACCAATTCTGCTCAATTTTTTACCTATACGAGAAACATATTCACTTGAACGTCTTTCTCGTATGTATATAAATGAGATTGTAAGACTGCATGGTATGCTAGTATCCATTGTTTTTGATCGAGACCCTAGATTCACTTCACGATTTTGAATCAGTTTGCAGAAAGCTATGGGCACGAATTTATGATTCAGTTCTGCATATCATCCTCAGATGGACGGGCAATCGGAGAGGACTATTCAAACTCTTGAAGATCTATTGAGACTTTGCGTATTAGACTTCAAAGGAAGTTGGGACAAGTACTTGCCATTAGTGGAATTCTCCTACAACAACAGTTATTAAGCAAATATAGGCATGGCTCCATTCGAGGCGTTGTATGAACGAAAGTGTCATTCTCCAGTATGTTGGGACGAGGTGGGTGAAGCAACGTTGTTAGGACCAAAATTGGTACGTATGACTACGGGAAAGATTCAAATGATCTGGCAACGTATACAAACCTCAAGATCGACAAAAAAGTTATGTTGATATTCATCAAAGGGACGTGGAATTCAATGTTGGAGATCATCTATTGTTATGTGTTGCTCCATGGAAAGGAGTTACGAGATTTGGAAAGAGAGGAAAGCTCAACCCTCAATTAATTGGTCCATTTGAAATCCTCGACCGAGTAGGAACTGTGGCCTATAGACTCGCTTTACCACCAAGTATGCCTCGTGTTCATAACGTTTTTCACATATCTATCTTACGTAAATATGTGGAAGACCCAAACCATATTATTGAATTAGAACTAGACGAGATAGTAGAAGATTTAACATATAAAGAGGTACTTGTTAAAATCTTGGATCGATAAGAAAGAACATATTATACGCTCAAATGTTATATACCTCAAGTTAAAGTTTTATGGAGAAACCACAATATTGAGGAAATGACCCGGGAGTTAGAATCTGAAATTAAAACAAGGTATCCTCACCTCTTCGACATATTAGGTACGTAGAGGACGAAATTTCATAAGAAGGGGAGGTTGTAAGACCCCAACTTTTTATGAACAAAGATTTAATTTCCTCTAAATATTATTTTGAATAATAAGATGTGATTTGATATAATGTTATAGTTATGGGTGATATGTACAAATTTTGCAAGTACGCAAGTTGTCATAAAATATTCGTTTGGTCGGGGAATATTCTTTTTATCGGGAAATATTCTTACGACGGCACAATCATTGGTGGACCCCACAACGGAATGATTATCGGATATAGAAAGCGATCGAAATAACCTTTTTATAAAAATAACGGCAAAACTTTTACTGTTAACTATTAAAATTCTGGTGATAAAAATACAGTAATACGCGTTGTTGCACAGTAATACGCGTTGTTGCACAACATCTCTGATTATTGATGCTTACGTAAGAAGTCACTCAGTTTTATTCAATTATTGCAACAGTAGTTACTGCATAGTATCTCATATTATTGATTCAATTATTGTCACAATATTATCTGCACATATTTTATATTATTAAATCAATAATTGAGACGACACAGATATTCATATTATTTGCATTATAGATAATGTCTAGAAAGTTCTGTCGAGGAAATGGGTTAGGTTATTTAATTGCGCGCCAATAAGGAGAAATCCTTATCTGGTTGTCAATATTGTGAGTTATAATATTACTGGTGAATAATTGTGGAAATATTAAAAATGTGTTGATTAAAGATAAGTGATTTGTGGTAAATATTTATTCAATTTTTGATATAAATAGAGGGGTTTGTCATGAAGTATTTGTTGAAAGTTTTACTTATTACATGGACCCTCACTTACTCATTTTTCAAAATTGCTGGTAGAAAGTTGTCTTAATTTTGTTTTTTATTATTATAATAGTAATAAAACAGAATTTTTTTATATAAAATAGAATACTTTTTATATAAAACAAAATACTTTTTAAATTATATATAAAGTATTTGTTTTATTAGATTATAATTAGAATATATTATATTTTATATAAAATTTTTGTTTTATTAGAATATTTTATTGCATAGTGATGAATAATAAAAATCAGAAAATTCGCTGAATTCGTCCGTGAAAAATTTATGTTCAACCGTGATTATTTTCTTAAATAGTGCCTTGCTATTCTCCTATAAATAGGTTGCTTAGTTAAGAAATAAAAATTACACCAGAATCAGAGAATTCGTCTTCTATAATATTGTGTGTATTTCTTTCTAGTATAAGAATACTTCGACTGTTACTAAAAGTGAAAGATTTCCTCAAGAATATCTCCGTTATACCAATCAGATTTAGTCTCCTACTAAAGTAAGGGATATTATTTTTGTTCAATATTCATAAGGAATATTATTTTCTTCCTTATCTATAGTATGTAAGTGATATTATTTCGTTTCATATTCCTAAATTTATACTTACTTTGATAAGTATTGCTTCTATAATCCCTGAAATTAGTAGAATATTGTGACGCCCCCAAAATTAGGTATACATCACTCATTCTGAGTCGCCAGATACATGGTACAAAATTCAAATACAACTTCATTTATACAATCAATGAACTGTCAGATAGAATACGACCACGATTAATCGTGAGTTTTAATACAAATGTATGTAACTCTCATGGTGCCTCGACCACAAACTTATAATGGTACTTTACATAAAAGTATAGTCAAAAACGTTTTTAGAAATTAAAATCTTTGGGAAGTGCTCAAGGAAACCTTCGTACATGGGAGGCCATGCGTCTAGGTTATAATAGATATCATATGACCACAGAATTATTCTTGGTTGACCCAATAGACCCCAAAGAAAAACGAGAAGATTACTATCATCTATTTCCCAATGGTGAGTCTTCTCTTGACATATAAATATCTCCGTTGTCTCCAAGTGAAAATTATGTTTCAAATAAACTCCAAGATCATACAGGTAGTGCTCGTAGATATATTCAGCTAGTGGATGTGCACAACCATGTCTTATGAGAACACGAGATTGTATGTCATTAGACATCTTGTATGATAGTGGCAAAACACCCTTCCAAAGTTGGGTTCACCTCACCCTATTTGATTCACCAAATATAACTACTAAATGTTGTATAGAATACAACACACTTTTCTATACTATTTAGGGAGGACCTCCACAGCTAGAGACCACTGTTATATTCCCCTATTATCCCCACTCAATTCCTAAGAACACTCTTACAACAACACTTTATTACCCCGAAAGGAATTGTGAAGCGAAGCGTAAAGGGTGAGCACAACTAGCCCAAAGAAAGAATATCATGAATAAAGATAATTAAATTATCAATAGCTTTCATCAATAATAAATCGTAGATTTAGAATATATGGTAGATGATAAAACTTTTCAACCATAGTTACAATGAACGAAGCAATCCATTAGAAGAGTCAAATAGACCATAAGGTCTATTATCTTCTCTATGTTAAAAGTCCACCAATACCGCTTTTATCCATGTAAAATAAATCAATCAGCTTCATCCACAATCATATGAATAACTCATAATCATAATTGTGGTTCTAAATTCTCTTCGCAACTGTGACGAAGATAATTTTCATCACCTATCTTCACCGAAACATCAAAATCATGGTTATACCAAATTAGAATTCCTCGCCATAATCATACTAATAAATTCATCTTTTGACTACTACCAAAGATATTCATTAACAATTCATCTTTGCACTACATGCCAAAGACATACAACCGTATTTTAGAAGAGTCAAGTATAGCATGATATCTACTATCTTCTACGAATTAAAAGTATATAAGAAATATTTTATCATTTGAGACCGAGCTTAATAAATAATCCACATCATCGAATCACCCCGCACTACTACCAAGGATATTCGTTAATATCACATCCATGAATTTATATTTCGTCACGAGACTCACCGATAATCAATCCATATCACCAATTATCCATGACTACTACTAAGGATATTCGTTAATATCATCGACCACCACGAATTATCCATGCACTACGGCTAAAGATAATCGTGTTTTCATCAACTCATGTGATGATCATGCCATAAACAATTCATCTTTGCACCCTTGGCCAAAGAGAATCCATAGCCATAATCATACCAAAAACTGTCCATCAATGCACTACGGGCTAATGAGGACTTTTTCCACATCATTTGTAATATTACGGTCATGATTATACCGAATAATCCTTGGTCATAATCATACCAAGTCCATCTATGCACTACGACCAAAGATGACTTTCAACACAATATAAGTATGAGGATGATGACAATGATATAAAAATTAATCAAATGAGATAAATGATAAATATTAAACATTTATAATACAATTTATCCAGCGTTCAATAACCAAATGTTATCAATCACTTAATAATCTCATAATCTAATATTATTAATATTATAACAATATTTTAATCATTTCTTAAACTTATAAACAATTTATTTCAATTGTTTACACTTTATCAAATAATGCATTTAATCATTCAAAAATGTCATACTCATAAGATTTCATAATCAATGATCAAATCCTCATAAAAATCAGATATACCCTATATAGGATTCTCAAGCCATAAAATCCTATTTTCCAATTTTATTACTTCACATAACATATTTAATTCATTTACTCATAACTAGTTTATTTTCATAAAAAATACCAAATCAGTCCCAAAAATATTTCTTTTCTGGGATTTAGCAGAATATAGTCCCATCTTGAAAATATATTTTTCTCATAATTTTTAAAATTCATTTACTATTTTTCATATGGCTAAAACCGTCGAATATTTAGACATTTATCATAAATTGTACTTTTGTCCAAAAATTCCAAAATTTACAGGGTATACTCCTGTTATATACATGTACTCCTAATAAAAATTTCACCCATTTTGGAGTTAACCACAAGGCGTTATAAGGGTTTACTTTTAAAATAGTCTTTTCCCATAAAATCCATAACTCTTAATCTATACATCCAAAAATCGCCATTTTTGGACACAATCTAGAAAACTTATCAAATTATAATTTCAAATTTTTTCAGAATTTTTTAGGGTCAGAAAAATTACGAAACTGCCCCTGGCAGAAACCCCTTTTTAGTGAAAATACTATTCATATGAATACGAAGGATCATTTACAATGCATGCGGTAATCCACATAGACAGGTTATTTCAACAGAATAATAAAGAATGGAACCAGGTCATGCGTAAACGTACAGACAAGATATTCCAACAAAATAATAAATAATGAAATAACAGAAGAATTCACTGTGCATGCGATAGATCAAGCATGCATGTGTTATTATTCCAATGTAATAATAAATAATGGAACCAGTCATGCGTAAAAGCATGTATGTGATGTTCCAACGAATAATAAAGAATGGAATAATGAAAGAATTTCACCATGTATGCGGTATTGCGATAAAACAAAGTTATTCCAACATAATAACAAATAATGGAACCAGGTCTGGCGTAAACGCACAGATAAGATATGTGACGCCCCGAAATCCGGTCTACTTTCAGACCCGGACTCCGTGTATCACTATTCCACTTCCTTCCAAATACACGTCACTATATAGTTAAATATAATAACATATATTCTAAAATCCTGTGTTCTCAAACCTTAAAACCTCTTTTCATTACAAATAATGATAATTACATTATTCTTTACATCTTACACGAGTGACTTTCATCCGCCACAAAGGATTCATAACTGTTCATTAAACTAGTCTATAGTTTAATTCTATCATTCTATATTACAAGTCTTCACTTGCTCTGCACGTATATTCACATACTGAATGGCACTTCGTCTGGATACCGATCAGCTTGATCTTTACGGGATCCTTAAGTTCTTTCTAACATCGTTCGCTGAAAATGTTTTTCATTTAAGGCAAGTGTGAGCATTCAATTGCCCAGCAAGTCATAACAGTTGAACAAACAACTTCAAGAGTTTAAACATTTTTCAGAACATCAATAACCGAACAAAGGTTATGAAGTAGCTTGAATAATAGGAATAGTCTCGATTCCTATCATCTTAAAACATTCATGACATATCATTCTTCTACCTTTTTCCATACATATCATGTCTGGCTAGAATCATTAGTACAGACTTAACAATAGCGGTTCATGTATAAACCGAGCATACTTGTATTGAACAGCTCAATCACAAAACAGTTCATATCATAGAAACACCGAAGTGCTCACATTGTTGCACACGACCTCATACATTCTACCACCTCAGCATAAAATATCACACATTCAAGACATGTATTACGACTTCTCAAGTTTAACATCCGAGAAGTTTAAGAAACTAGCATTCATATAGTATGAATGAAGTTAGAAAAAACTTGCTTTACGCAGCATTTATGACTTTACTTGAACTGCTTTCATTCCAAATCCCTATATAACACATAAGAAATACACGTACACCAATTAGTCATATACTTGACTTACACATTGGTTTACTTAACTTTACTTCTTAAGGTCCGCGTTCTTGCAATATAAGTTTACGCGACTAACTTTCATTCCCGCTTACTTCGCCTACTTATGACATACTGGAGATGTCTTACTCAAAACAATCATCATCTTTGATGATCTGCATTCTTATCTTTTTCTTATAACTCCTATATACTTAGCACACATCGCTTCTTTGCTAGTAGTCCATATGTTACTCTGAGTGGTTTCCCACAAACAACCAACAAACAAGTTCCCGTCTCATCTACATTGCCCCACAACAGTGAGTTAGATCGGTTGCCAGTTTTTTATATACTTTCGCTCTCTAAAGGAATTGTTTAGCCCAGCTCCCATATGTCAACTATCAAAGTTACGATTGTACCACAACCTAACTTCTCTTAACTTATACAAACCATTAAACTATAATGTTCGTTAAGTCAACTTCTTATTCCTTATGGTTTTCTGGCAACTAAATGTTATACCTCAGGATTCATTCTTTATCGTCTAAGTCATACAGTCTTTTGTATACTCGGAACGATCATTCAATGTTAATAATATGAGGACATAGCGTTAAACATTTCATATTAACTTATTCATACCTTACAACGTCCGGTTCCCTCAACTCGGAACGTTGTCCAAGTTATACTTATTAACTCGGCTTCTTAACGTTATACGTTATTGTCTTCAATTTAGTTTCTTTACTGTTCACGGTTAAACAACATTCTTCATTACCTTATGGTCAAACCATACACGTAGTGTAGGTTCTACCCGTTTAATAATCGCGAACACTCAGCCCTCACTTCGGCTACAGTGTTTAACGCTTACTTCATTCCATCTTCTTTATCCGACTTACATACGAACTTTCATTACTCTCATTACCGCTCACTACGGCTTTTTACGATAAGTCATATCTTACTTACTACCTTCGTCAACGTCTAAGTTATACAATTATTGTACCCTTAGAACGTTCGTCTTACTCAAATACAATTCACGAGGATTGTTTACGTATTCGACGTTCACGTTGCTCATCTCTTAATCTCTCACTTAACCTTCGCTCAAGGTTTTATTTGATTTGATCGTTATTCAACCCATGAACCCCATGTTCATTATTCTTTCTTAATGTCGAAGCCATACTATTTGTTGTATGCTAAGACCGATCGTTCATTGCAACAACGATGCGTTCACAGCGTCTATACGCTTTACCCTTATCTCTCATTACCATGACATAACATCGGAATGTTATTCATTACCTTCATCACTCAACGTCCAAGGAATCACAATCATAGCAATCCCTCACGTTCGTTCATTACGACTACTACGGTCCCCTGATATCGCATCACGTAATTTGCGTTTGCATTCTTTTAGTCTCGTTTAATCTTTTCGTTCAACCTTTACTAAAGGTTTAACTTGCTTTCTTAAGCGTTATCTTAGGTGAACTTATATGTTCATACTTTTTTCTTTCACATCCCTCAGTATTTAAGAAATAAAAATCTCATTTCTGGCATTGCCACACCGGCCGTATTCTGCCATTCCTCCCACTCTCTCATGCAAGCACACTGACCTACTTTACCTTCTTCCTTGGTCTGGCGCTGCGGCGCCAAACCCTTTGTAATCTCTCGCGCTGCGATGCCAATTAACAACACCTGAAGCCCGAGCTCGCGCTGCGGCGCCGAGCCAAAACCGTAGAAAATATTTCTAAGTGTTAAGTCAAGTTTGAGACGCGTACTTCGCGATCTCATAACTCCTTCGTTATAACTTGGAACGGGGTCGTTCTAAAGCCATTTTCTTCGTTATCTTACGTACTTTAACCCCCATTGAGCAGAATTTTATTCTAACTCCGTTACATGTCATTAGATTGGCTTGATCTTCACCCTTCGTTCATTTTACGTTTTAACGTTCTTCGCTCGTTCGTCCGTAATTCGGTCATCCGAACTCGAAACTTGTTCGTTCTTGAGTCCACGACTCACGTTTTCTACATTCTCTTACTTTCTTATGAAACCCTACACGTTTGGGTTCATTTACTAACTTTCTAATTCTCATTCGTCTTTTACGAAAATTTTGCCATAACTTCGTTATAGCTCAATTTTAATCCGTTCTTCATGAACGTTTCTAACGTTCCTAACCAAGCAATAAGCAACTAACTTATACGCGATGGTTTTAAACTTGTCCATCAACAACATTTATCCTATGATGGTTTTAAATTTGTCCATCAACAACATTCTACGTGTTCTTCGCGTGTTCTTCGCGTTCTTCGTTCGTTCTTCATTTTAATCAATATTTTGGATTACGATTCTACTTTTTCTTGGAATTTGATGTTATAGAACATCATTCCTTACTTATTTCACCTACTCGTTCATAATATTCATTCGGATCGCTCAACATCCTACGAATCTTATACTTCCTTAAGAAATTTACAACTAAACTTCTAATTCTTATTTCTTTGTTTTCTCATGATTTCAACCATATGAAATCATTTCTAACATCATCTTCTCCCTATTCTCATTAAGCTATGTTTTAAACATATTAAACTTAAAGAAAATATTAGAAGAAATTAGGGTTCGGATTACCGTTCTTCTTTAATCCTCTTCCGTTATCTGGCTTCTGCTTTTGCAAGCTTTTCTATTTCACGATCACTTTTGATCCGAGCATTCATGCTCACGCTCTTCCTCTTCCTCTCCCAACTGAGCTCTCTCTCTCTCTCAAGTGTAGGATTTTCAAAATTCTAGAAAATGAAAATCTAGCTTTCTATTTATAGAAAACCAAAGCTAGGGCAATTTGGTTATTTCGCCCCTAACTTCCTTACTATTCCCACCTCCTCCAACACTTAGCCACCAAGTAAACTTGGCCTCCACCCTTACTTGGTGGCCAAGTGGCCGCCCCTCTTGCCCATGGGTCACCCCATGGGTTGCCCCATTGGTTTTACCCATCCGTTTACCCATCGGTTCGATCCGCGGTTTCTTTTCTTGGTTTGGGCCTTAACCCTAATTCTTATTGGGCCTTTCTTGGGCTTGATTTCACAAATCATTGGGATTGACATAATCCAAGTCCAATTGGATTCTACAAAGTCCATGAACTCAAAGTCCATTAAGACTAGTCGTATTCTACGCATTCCATTCTCGTATTCTCGTAATCTCTTCGTATTTAGCTCGTACGATATTCGTATTATACGTCATACTAATATTCGTACTATACTCGTATAATAACTTGTATCATACTCGTATTTCTCACGTATAATAACCCTAGTTATTATACGTACTCATTACATTCTCGGAACTCACTTTCCCTAACCCTTAGGTTTTGAGTCCGCAGGCGAAAACTCCGTTTTTGCCATAACTGAAATATTATTGAATATTCCATCACATCTCAAGATTTTACGTAATTAATAACTTCTCGGAATTTCAAAATAAATCTCCGAGCAGAAATAAGTGAATAGTGCCTATTTCGTCTTTTTCCCAGAAAATTATTTTGTTCCCGAAAAACTTTCATTTTCGTCTTGAAAATTCTTACTCGTTAAATCTAGCTCGTAGCCAGAATCCTCCCGACTTATAATCATTCTAGGTTATAGAACGATTAATAAACACATAGCACATAATAGTATTAATAAAAATTCCTTTTATTAATAACTAATTCTTTAAACCTAAATTCTGGATAATCCAAAATTTCGAGTTGTTATAGGATATTCCGACAGAATAATAAAGAATGGAATAACAAAAGAATTTCACCAAGTATAGGGTAGCCCGGCATATACAGTGTTATTCCAAGGAATAATAAATAATGGAATAACAGAAGTTCTCTTCATGAATACAAAAGAATAACACCCCTTACTTTAGTAGGAGATTGAATACTGCAGTAGTGTATTAACAGAATACTATTCTTCTTTCTCTCTTATTCTCTCTATACTCTCTCTCTCTCTCTCTATAGCTTGAATGAATTCATGAAAAATAATGAAGAACTAGGCCTCTATTTATAGAAGATTTCTAGCTTAGCACTTGCAATGTGAAAAGCGCAAGCTACTTGACGACCGTGATGTGAAAAGAAAAGTGGTTTGATCTTTGTAATGTGAAACGACAATTGGTTCGATGCAGTAATGTGAAACGACAATTGGTTCGACGCCTCACAGAATGTGAAACGACAATTGGTTCGACGCTTATATTGTGAAACTATGTGGTTTGACGTCTGGTAAAGGTAATTACTATCATGGCGAAAGAGACTCTTAGATGATGACATATGGGCCCCATAGAATAACCAAACTTACCACAAACGCCTCATAATAGACTCTTTATATACATCAAGGATTGAATAAATATTACCACAAATTATTTTATTTTTAATCAACACATATTTAATCTTTCAACAATTATTAATCATTAATATTATAACGTGTCGTCTCAATTATTGATTTAATAATATAACATATTATATAGATGATATTGTGACAATAATTGAATCAATAATATAAGAGATATGATACAGCAATTACTGTAGCAATAATTGAGTATAACTGAGTGACTTCGTACGTAAGCATCAATAATCAATACCGTGTGCTACTATGCAACCACGTGTAATACTGTACCTTTACTACCGAGTAGTTCAACAGTTTTAACGGTAAAACTTTCGCCGTTATTTTCATAAAAATATTTTTGTTGTTTTCTCAATCCGATAATAATTCCGTTGCGGGGTCCACCAATGATTGTACCGTCGTACGGATATTCCCCGACAAAAAGAATATTCCTCGACCAATCGAATATTCCCCGACAAAACGAATATTTTATATCAACTTGCTTACTTTGAAAAAAAAAATTCACATATTACCCTTAACTTTAAACTTTTATCAATTTAACTATTTACCAAAATAAAAAAAATTGAATACTTTTATTTCATAAAATTCGGGGTCTCACAAATATACTTGAGTTTTGCACTTCATCTAGTATCGTTTCACTGGAATATTGGTCTGAACTTTCTTATTAAAATTTAATATTTTCATTCGAGTATCGCTTATTTCTGGATACTATTCACAAAGTACTATTCACTCGAGGGTACTATTCATGACAAAATTGGTTTCTTTTCTGTCCAAATTATTTTTGATACATGAATATCATTCTTGAATTTTACTCCACAATTAATTATTATGTTGACAATTTGGACATTCTTGAACTCTAGATAAATTGAATTATAAATCTCTAATATTTATCCTTGATCCTACTTGATTGATTCATTATATCATTGTCGTCATCGTCATGCTTACGTTGTGGTGAAAGTCATATTTGATCCGTAGTGCATAAATGGATTGTTGATTGGTATGATTATGACCAGGAATTGTGTATTGGTACAACCATAACCTATAATGTTACAGACAAATGTTGTGGTGAAAGTCCTCTTTGGCCCGTAGATGGACAGTTGTTTGACATGATCATGACCACTGATGATACAAACTAATATCCTTGGCCCGTAGTGCATATATAATTTGTTGATTTGAAGCATTTATTGATTGTTATTACATGGATAAAATATTGATGATGAACTTTTAAATCATAGAAGATAGTAGACTTTACGCTCTACTTAACTCTTCTAATGGATTGCTTATTTCACTGCAGTTGTTGATCTAAAACTTGTTGTCTATTATATTCTAACAGATTTTTCCTTATTGAGAACTAATGATAATTTATTCTATATTATCTTAGTCATAATATTCTTTACTGAGCTAGTTGATCTCACCATTTTCTTTCATTATTCTCTTCAGGAAATGAGAATATAAATTTACTAATCGGGAATGGATTGATGGTCCAAGATGGTTGCTATAGTAGTCTTCACTATTCTATAAAATAGTGTGATAATAATTATAATGATGACTTTATTTGAGTTTGGATATTGTCTACAAGATAATATTTATTTTAAAACTCACAGATTATGTTTTGTCATATTTTACACGACAGTTAATAATTGTATAAATGAAGTTTGTATTTAAATTAGGGCAAAGGGTCAAAAAATACCCTGACTTTTACCCCGATTTCCCAATAAGCACCCTAAACTAATTTTTTTCCCAAAGTACCCTTAACGTTACATTTTTTGGTCGTCTGCATGCCCTACATAGTTAACGAGAAGACAAGCGGGGTTAAAATGTGGTAACGTGTCGAACTAAATATAAAATATATTCTAAATAAAACAATATATATCATTTAATCAAAACAAAAATACTTAAATTCAAAATATAAAAAAAAAGCATAACATATTTACATCATTTAATCAAAATACTAAAATTCAAATTATTTTGTTAACTAATCAAAACAACTAATTAAATAAAATACGTTGTATAACATATTTACATCATTTAATCAAAATACTAAAATTCAAAACATAACATATTTACATCAAATACTAATTAAAAAATTAAAATACTAATTAAAAAAAACTAAAATACTAAAAAAATCAAATTAAAAAATACTAAAATTCAAATTATTTTGTTAATTAATCAAAACAACAATTGATACTAATAAGTATTTTAAAATACAAATTGATATAAAATACTAAAAGATATAAAAATATTAACGTTATTTAATACTAATTAGTATTTTATATTAAAAAATTGATGACGTTATTTAAAACTAAAAGATATAAAAATATTAACGTTATTTAATACTAATTAGTATTTTATATCAATTAGTATTTTATATCAATTAGTATTTTAACGTTATATTTTATATCAATTAGTATTTTTAAACCTGAGTATTATGATTATTTTAGTAATTTTAATATTAATTTTAAAATCATATAAATTTAAAAATATTTTAGTATTATCAATTGTTAAACTGAGTATTATCAAATTTTAAAATCATATCAATTTTTAATATTTTTAAAATTCAAAATCTGAGTATTATGATTATTTTAATAATTATTAATATTAATTTTAAAATCATATCAATTTAAAAATATTTTAGTATTATCAAATTTTAAATCGAGTATTTTCAAATTTTAAAATCATATCAATATTTATAATATTTTAGTAATTTAAAAAATATTATTTAGTATTATGATTTTAGTAATTTAAAATTTTATATCAATTAGTATTTAATATTATGATTTTAGTATTTTAATGATGTAATTTGAATTTTTGTTGTTTTGATTAATTAACAAAATAATTTGAATTTTAGTATTTTAGTATTTTTTTAATTTGATTTTTTTAGTATTTTTGTATTTTTAAATTAGTATTTTAGTATTTTTTTAAATTAGTATTTAATGTAAATATGTTATGTTATGAATTTTAGTATTTTTATTAAATGATGTAAATATGTTATACAACTTATTTTAATTAATTAGTTGTTTTGATTAGTTAACAAAATAATTTAAATTTTAGTATTTTGATTAAATGATGTAAATATGTTATTCTTTTTTTTATTTAGTATTTTTTGTTTTTATTAAATGATATATATTGTTTTATTTAGAATATGTTAAGCCTGCTACGTCATCATATTTTAACCCCGTTTGTCTTCTATTAACGGCAAGGGCACGGACGACCCAAAAAATGTAACGTTAAGGGTACTTTTGAAAGAAAAAAAAATTGTTTAGGGTGCAGGTGGGACATCGGAGTAAAAGTCAGGGGCATTCTTGACCCTTTGCCCATTTAAATTATGTATCATGTATTTGGCGACTCAGAATGGATTATATGGACATATTTTGGGGGCGTCACATATTGTGTACCATAATTTTGCCTATTAACTACATCATTCTGTTGTGGTGTACCAAGCATTGTGTACTGAGTGACTATGTCAGTTTCTTGACAAAATAAGGCAAATCGACCAGGACTATGGTCTATATTGAAGTTTTTACCATAATACTCTCTGCCTCTATCTGATCTCACTACTTCTTTACCCAACAGTGTGAGTTTCCAATTGTATTGTGTAATAGACTGGTTATTCTATATCGTACAGTTAAAATTACCATCTTTTCCGTTTCGAGTATTTTGAATAATTTTTATGTTTGACAGAAATGTCATGTATGTTCGTACAATAACAAGGATCTTGCATTTGGATGTGGACATCAGGTGCAAACAAACCTCGTTCAATTTTCAAGGGTCTATGTAAATACTCCTCCATAACGAAAAATTCTATAATATTTATTAGGGATAACATCTTCGTTAGTCTCCAAACTATTTTTTCCACGTATTTCGTACTTATTTATTATTTCTATAATCTTTGTCCAACCTTACAAAAATAGAGCAATTGAAAGGTACTAAATATGAAAGACAACTACAGATTATGGACTAAGCAAGAACAATAATTACAGTTTGGGGACTAAATATGAAAAAGATACTATATTTTAAGGACTAAAAAAAAAGAAACATATAGTTTGACGACAAAATACACAGAAAAAATAGTCAAGAAACTAAATGTAAAAAATAACTATAATTTGGGGCCTAACGAATAGATTATCCCAATTTATTATACATGATTTTTGCAAGCATGTTATGAATGTGGAAAAGACCTCACCTTTTGCAAATTATGTTATATCCATGTAACTAAGTACGACTTTATGGGTAACACTTCAGAATATCCCTAACCCACTACGCCTCGGGTTCAAAGTGTTACATGTCATAAAGCCCAAAAGCCTGGAAGGCCACTAAAATCCAATTGCACAGCTCAAAACAATTACAAAACCAGATAAATAATGTAACTATCATAAAATCTCAATAAACTTTTCATCGAATAACAAAATTTTGAGCCTAAAACAATACCAACAGAGGTACTGCAACTTCTCTAAATCAAAGTCCAACAAAATCATACCATAATATTATATCGAAACTTAAATTAATCATCTCATGTTTATCCCTGACTTGACCCATGACGTCTCAGCTCTCGAAACAAGATACCATGTAATATTGTAAGGGGTGAGCGATGAAGCTCAACAAGTAACAATATTTACTATTTAGGTAGATCAAGTATAATTTGCAAAACACATTTTCGAAATAACTTTTGTTCGATAAAATAGTAAGTATGCTTTCAAAAATAAAACAATTCGTAACGAAGTGAATTCACATTCAAAAATATTTTCATTGTATTCAATATATCTTTTAACCTACAACCTTATTGACTAAGGTTACAATAGTCATGTAACACGACCCAAAAATTTGATAACGTCAATGCTCACGAACCCTACTAAGTTATCTAATATGCACGCCCTCCTCGAGGCATCTAAAAGGTGTGTGCCTTAGTAGGTCCTAAATTAGTTTCTAACTAAAAGTAATCAATAATGAGTTCTATACATAGGTAGGTAAAGAAGATTTCAAAATATTTTCTTTATCACAGTTCAAAATCATATAATCTCATTTCACAATTCAAAAATAAATACTTGATCCGATGTTTGAAATAAAATAACATAACATTTTAATTTCAATGAAAGCCTTAAATAAAATATAACAAATTTTGAAACCATACATTTAGGCATCTGAGTGATTACTAAGTTATAAATAAAAGTAAACGATAATTTAAAAAATACTAAATAGTTTAAAAAGCCAATTACAATACAAGTACCCAAAATATTAATCTCGTGATACAAAACGCCGTCTCAACCAGAGAATCAATTACCACTTTACCTCGTAACACTTCTCTGCATAATTAGAGTTTTAATCATTAATCATAAATCTTAAACATCTAATTCCCAAATATGTCCAAATATCATCAAGACCTCAGGTCACTATTTTTGCTAAAATTCCCTCAGATTAAACTTATTTTCTAAATATAAAATTATAAACAAAAACTAGGCTTCAAATACATCAATTTAGCCTCAAGAATCACCTAAATCTGATTTAAAATCATTAAGTTATACATTTTTAAATATTAGAAATTGTTGCTGAAAATCTGCTACAAAAATTCTAGATCAACCCTTTCTTAAAATTCATAACAAATCATACGTTAATCTTTAACGGTTCAAAATTGGTGAACATTTTCCCGCTTTATATATGTATAACATATCCAAAATTATAACGATCCAACGGTTGGATTAAGATATATAACTCACACAATATACTTTAAAATATAGAAACCGATTTTCGATTTGTAATGTGAGACCCAGATTTTATTAATAAAGATTTAAATTTTTTCGAAATAATTTTTTTATATTATGGTGTGAATTTGAGATAATATTATAGTTGTGGGTAGTATTTATAAATTTTGCAAAGTATGCAAGTGGTTATATTATATTCGATTGGTCGGGGAATATTCGGTTTAGCAAGGAATATTCGTACAACGGCTCAATCATTGGTGGACCCCACAACAGAATTATTGTCGGATTGAGAAAACGACAAAAATATTTTATTGAAATAACGGCGGAAGTTTTACCGTGGTTACTGTTGAACTACTCGGTAGTAAAAGTACGATGTCGTGTGGTTGCATAGAAGACACCCAGTATTGATTATCGATGCTTATGTGAGAAGTCACTCGGTTTGATTCCATTATCACCGATTAATAATATGAATTATTATAATGATAATGACGTTTTGTTTTATTCAGTATTATTAACGTAATAAAATGTAAACATCTTTTTATATAAAATAGAATACTTTATTAAAGTTATTCTATAAATAGAATATATTATATTTTATTATGCATAGTATTGCGTAGTGTTTTGCATAGTGTTTTGCATAGTATTGCATAGTGTTTGCATAGTAAAATGTTTTATATAAATAGAATATATTATATTTTATTTAAAAGATTTTTCTTAAATATGGACCGTCAGTTAAAAGTAAATCAATCTGGACCGTTCATGGATTAGTTACTATGCATTCCATTTTCCTATAAATAGAAGCTCATTCCTTCATTATTTTCTTTTCTTAATTCATTGAAACTCTGTAGAGAGAAATTATAGAGAGAAGTTATAGAGAGAAAGTTATAGAAAGAAGAAGAGTATTCTCGCTACTTCACTACTTCTATATTCATTTTTTTTACTAGTAAGGGTGTTATTCTTTTCTTCTTGAAGAGAACTTCATTTATTCCATTCACTATTATTCATTGAATAACTCGTAAAAAGTGGCATACCCTATACATAACTTTGTACGCCAGATACCCTATACTTGGTGAAATCCTTATGTTATTCCATTCTTAATTATTCATTGAATAACTCAGATAATGCCGGCTTTACCTATACTTGGTGACATTCTTCTATTATTCTCGCTGGAACATCCCGTCTGTGTTTTTACACCCGACCGGGTTCCGCGCTTTTATTATTCTGTTGGAACATCCTGTACGCATGTTTTACACCTGACTGGTTCCGCCTTCTTTATCATTCTCATTGGAATATCCTATCATGTGTTTTACACCGGATCCGGTTCCATCTTTATTATTCTCGTTGGAACATCCCGCTTGCGTGAATTTCACCCGACTGGTTCCGTTATTATTATTCTCATTAGAATAACTTTGTCTATGCTAAGCACCGCATGCATGGTGATTTCTTTTGTTATTCCATTCTTTATTATACCCAAATTGGTTAAAACTTGAACTTCTATACTCCATGAAATTAGTAGAATATCCTCGATATTTGCGCTTTCATCCAAAGATCTTTCATGGAAATATTCTTCCGATCATTCTTGAATTTTACTCTACTTAAACAAAGATCATATCGACAATTTGGACGTTAATAATTCATGGATTAAATAATTCTTGAACTTGTTTTATTGAATTATTATGTCATTGTCATCATCCTCATGTTATATTATGTTATCTTTGGCTTACGTGCATATATGAACTTAGTATGATTATGACCGTGGATCATTCTAAGATAATCATGACTTGATATAAATGATGTGACAAAAGTTCTCAAAGGCCTCGTAATGCGTTGATGGATAGTTTTGGTATGATTATGACCGTGGGTGATTCGGTATAGTCATGACCATTGATAATTTGATGAAAATCCTCGAATCGTGGGTATGCAGGGGATGATTAGATGTGGTGGTTTATTTATTGTCGAGTCTCAAATGATAAAAATTGATGAAAACCTTTTAAAACCTAAAAGATAGTAGACTTTATTCTCTACTTGACTCTTTTAATGGATTGCTTATTCCGCCGCAGCTTAAACCGGTTGTCTATTGTATTTTATCGCTTTAACACTCATTTGTTGAGGCTAATGATAATTTATTCTCGCATTATCTTAGTCATAATATTTCTTCTTCGGGCTAGTTGAGCTCACCTTTTCTTTCACCGTTCTCTTCAGGAAATGAGAACATAGCTGGGACGAGTCGGGGAACGAAGTAATGGTCCAGAGGATAGCATTAGTAGTCCTCACTATTCTCGTGAAATAAAGTGTGATAATAGTTGTAATGAGGACTCCTTTTGAGTTTGTATAATATCTAGTGTAGACAATATTTGTATTCAAACTCACGCTTTTATGTCGTATTGCATACCGACGCTTAGGTTAGTAAGTTGTATTTGAATTTATGTACCATGTAAGTGGCGACCCAAGATGGGTGGCGATATACCTAATTTTTTTGGGGCGCCATATGTAACATTTTCATTCAATCAAATTATATTTATATAAATTTATCTCTTCTTTCCGATTATCATGATATCTAATTTTATGCCTATATTTATTTAAAAATAATCTCTAATTTAAAGACCCTCATAACTAAACTTAAAATCAAAATACGAGATAATATTTACCTTCCTTATTGGCCTTTCTTCAATACACAACACTAAAGAATCTGAATTTTGGATATTCTAAAATCTTCAAAATCTTTTCTTATCTTCAAGAAAATTGTAACTCTCAAAAAGATACACAAAATAAGCTCAAGAATCACTCGATTCGAAGTTAATATGATTGAGTTACGAATTTTCAAAACTAGGGAATTCAACTAATCAAATAAGAATATGATTAGGATTACATCTCTACTCTTTAAATATAACAAGGAAACAATAAGAGTTTCCAAAACCCTAATGGACTCTTCAATTTTAAATAATTCAATTATTTAATTAGCTACTAAAAGAATTTTAATTTTTCAAGCTAGAAAAAAAAACTTACCTTTTTTAATCCAATTATGCTTTTAAGAAATTTCAAATTAATATTTAATTATTAAAAAAAATTCGGTTATTACAACCTCAATGTTGAATAGCCAATGTTGAGAATTGAAAGAAGAAGGGTGTTGGATTGTTTATCCTAGACCATACCAATTGACCTTTGAGTAATGCAAGGGCCTAGGTATGTCTGTAAATATCAGTTTTGCCAACTGATGAAGAATAAAATATATGGCTTCATATTTTGATTTGTAAAGTTACATGTGCAGTTGAAAGTTTCTTGTTAATGTTTTGAAGTATTTTTTAAAAAAATCTCTCTTTCCTTGGTTGGTGACTAGTGAGTGGTGACTAGTCGTGAACTCTGATATCACAAAAATGATAACACATACTTGAAGGCAGGATGCACAAAAGGCCTGAGACTTGCAGCCTGGTCTTGGTCTGGTCTGATCAAAGTTCGGCCTGATTAAAGTCTGATCCGGTATGTCTGGTCGGGAAGGCTTAAAAAGGCCGCTATTTTTAGACAATATTTTTACCTTGCTTGGTCTGCGAAAAGTCCTGGCATGAGACTTTACATGATTTTTTATTCAATTATTTGTAATTTTTGAACTTTAAATTTATAATTATTTATCAATAAAGTATAAATTTTTACTTATTCATTATTGTAATTTATAAATTATAATACATTAGTTTTAATTAATACATCAATAAAGTTTAAAATTTTAATTATTCATTCTTGATTCTTGTAAGACCCCGACTTATTATAAATAAAAATTGAATTTCCTCTATTTATTATTGTGAATAATAAGGTGATAATTTGATATAATACTTTGGTTATGGGTGAAATGTGTAAATTTTGCAAAATAAGCAAGTGGCTATAAAATAATCATTGTTGTCAGGGAATATTCGTTTGGTCGTGGAATATTCTTGTTGTCGGGGAATATTCGTACGACGACAAGCCATCATTTGTGGGGCCCCATAATGTAATAACTCGCTTTCATGAAAGAAAACGACAAGTTAGAGTTTTTATAAATAATCTGATTGTAGTTGTTACCAATAACACTTTGAATAATACCGGTGGTTAAAATACGATGAATACGCCGTTGTTCAAGCAAGAAGTACACGATTTTGCATAATATTTTTGAATTATTGATTCTTACGTGAGAAGGCACTACTCGATAATTGTTACAAAGAATTACTTGCTCAATATTTTATTTTATTGATTCAATAATTGCCGGTTGATATTTTATATTATCGTTGTTTCAATAATTGTCACTTGCATAATATTTCTCATTATCGATCAATAATTCATATTATTTGAATAATATTATTAGATAACATTGTTGGCAATGTTTAGAAAGTTCTGTCAAGAAGAGGTTTGGTCACCTAATTGTGCGCCAGTAAGGAGAAATCTTTATTGAAAGCCCCTCTTTCCGGAACTACTGGTTGTCGTAAATGTGATTCTCAGAATATTATTTATGAATAATTAATTATTGATTCATATGATAAGGAAATATTTATTTTATGTGGATATAAATGTTGGATATATTTTTGTGGTTAAAAAGAAGGAGTTAATGTTGAGGTGTTTTATCAAGATTTTTGTTTGGAATGGAGGTATTAAAAATTAAACCAAATTTTTTCGAGATATATCATGTGAGTTATAATTTTTAATCCGATCGTTGGATCATTGTGATTATTGGATATGTTATACATATATAAGTTGAGTATATGTCCACAAATTTTGAACCGTTAAAATGAACGTATGATTTGTTATGAATTTTAAGAGGTGATCGGTTCGTAAATTGTTAAATTTTTGGAATTTATCATTTTGGTGGAAAATTCTAGAATTGGTGGGCCCCACTTTTGGTTGGTGAGAAATGTGTTTGAAATTTTTATTCAAATGTGGTGGGTGGAAATAGTAGCGGTAAAATCCATCGTGTTGCAGTCAAGTCTGCTTCTACGTCTTAACATTTTCCTATAAATAAGAGGGCTGTTAGAATTAAAAATCACACCGTAAACATAAGTTTTCTTTTCTCTCTATATTATCGAACGTATTCTAGTGAGTATTTTGATACTTTGAGTGTTGCTATACGGTGCAAGTTCCTTCAGCACTATATCCAAAGATTCCAAAGGAAGTCTTGCTCTTTTTAAGGTAAGAGATGTTATTTTCTTCTTAAATGATATTATTTTCTTCAATATCATTATGCCAAAATATTGGGTTGATTTTTTTTTATTTATCAAATTTGGAACTTTTTGTGTCGGGGTTACTATTCACGTATACTGCACTATTCACCGAAAAATAAAATTTTCTCCTTTTTGTCCAAGATGTCTATTATGGTTACTATCTTTGATTGTATCTATATTTTGATCTTTATTCTTGAATTTTGCTTCGAAATTGGTTATTATGGATTATTATTGATCTTGGATAAACTGTAATACGAATCTCTAATATTTGTTATTTTGTTTCACTGGATTCGTTTTCTTTAATATATTTTTTTATCATCCTCAGTCCTAAATGATGATATTACTGAATATCTTTGGCCTGTAGTATAAAGATGAATGATTAACTGATGAATATCTTTGGCCTGTAGTACAAAGATGAATGATTACCTAATGAATATCTTTGGCCCGTAGTGCAGATGAGCAATGTATTGAGATGAATATGACTAACCGGTGATATAAATGAATATCTTTGGCTGTAGTGCAAAGATGAATATTTGATTAAAGATGTATATTGATTGTTGTTACAGAGAGATAAAATATTGATGATGTACTTTTAAATCTTAGAAGGTAGTGGAATTCTTTCTACTTGACTTTTCTTCTAATGGATTGTTGTTTCACCGCAGTTGTTGATCTAAAACTTGTTGTACTCATTATATTTTATCGATTTTTCTCCTGTTGAAGACTAATGATAATTTGTTGTATATTATCTTAGTCATAATATTCTTTACCGGGCTAGTTAAGCTCATCATTTTCCTTTTTGTTCCATTGTTCTTCCTCGTGATGAGAGAATTTAGCAGAACTAAATGCCTAATGGTATGGAGTGATGATTCAAGATAGTTATTTTAGTAGTTCTCACTATTTTCTAAAATGGTATATCAATAATTGTAATGAGGACTTATTTGAGTGTGGATATTGCTCAGACAATATTTGTATTTAAACTCTCAAAGATGTATTGTCAGATTTTGCACGACAATTGTATTATTGAAGTTGTAGTTTGTTTTCTCAGATCACGTATTTTGGCTAATTCGTAATGAGTGTTGTATACCTATTTTAGGTAGTCCACAATTTTTGTAGATACATTTAATTAATGTACATCTTCAATGAATATAACTAGTTAGTATATTTAATATTAATAATAAGTTAGTTACTTAGTTAATTAAATATTAATAAAAAGTTAATTTATTGTAAATACTAAATTACTAATATTTAACAATAAAATTTTATTAATATTCCTTATTACTTTAATGTTAAATATTAACATTAATTATCACATCAATAAACTAACTTTTAATATTAAATATTAACAATAAGTTAGTTTCTTGTAAATACTCAAGTTCTTCATTAATTTGGATATGCTAAATTCTTAGGGGATTTATGATTTTGGTTATTTTTTAGGTATTATGTTGTTCCAATTTAAATAAAATTTCATAAAGCAATTAGAAAACTAATTGAAAATAATACTTGAGGTATAACTATATACGTGTTTAATGACCATAAATGAAAAAAAATATGTGTATTTAAACTTTACAAAATATATGTCCAACCGATCCTAGTACTATAAGAAAATAAAATAGAAACGAACTTTATATTCAAAAAATAAAAGTGTAATATAAAGTATTTAGGTAATTTACAATATTTTCTACGAAGTGCATAGTAGTATAACTAGACATATATTTAGAAAATCAATTTGCTTTATATTCCAGCTTACATCTAAATTACATTTTCTTTTAATTTAACGAAATATATTTATTTTTTGTTATAATCATTCAACTTATATTGATGTGTAGTAGAATGTTAAAATAAAATAAATCTAAAAAATCTTGCATCATTTTTACAAAAATTTTATTAATTTATATTTTTAATATTTAATATGTAACATTAAAAAAAAATCGCATCTACTAAGGCCTTGGGGCTCGGCTTGGCCCTTACTCACCTAGCTTAGTCTCTGCAGCCTAATCGACCATTAACCCAAATGACCAAAACACCGCCTCGAAGTCAAAAGTCAATGAATTGACTTGACCTGATCAAAGTCCAAAATCTGACAGGCGTAGACCAGGCCGGCCGGTTTTGCATGCCTACTTGGAGGTAAATGTAAACCTAAGGGCCTGCATTAGCCCCTTTAAATCACATCATGATAACAAATTTGAAAAACTAGATAGCCTTAAATACTAAAAAACTTGCAAAACAGCAAAAGTGGATCCTATAGAAAGATATCAATCTAGCCATTTGGGAAAACGTGGAATTCACTACTCTGAAGAATACTGTGATAGGACTCGAGTATAAAGTGATTCTACTTCAGACTCTTCATTGTATTAAATTTGAGAAATTAGATACAAAGCATGAACAATAACAAGTAGTTCAAAATAGATGGGTAGACGAAAATCACTATTCGTTTTTTTTAATGAAAAATAATATCTCTTGCGACTTTATATATTGATTTTTCTTTTTTATTTACGTGAATAACTATTTCTCGTAATCAAATATATAAAATGATATCATATCCAGTTCTAGGTATTAATGTTCGTCACAATTGTAATTTAGCAAAAAAAACTTTTTGCAATACAAATGCAATTTAAATAACACATCAGCAAGTTAACTTTTACCACGTTAGCAACTTTTATAGTGGTCGCTGACCAAAAAAAATAATTGAGTAGTTTTATACGGACCGAAATTCTAGACAGGAAAATTGGACATTTTTCATTTTTTTTACTTGTGACTATCAAAAAATGTATAATATTTATTCTAACAGGAATTTTTACAAAATATAGTGTTTTAGGTATAATTTAAATACATATACAACCTTGTTCTTGTATAACCCTGTTGTTGTATATGTATCGAGACTGTACAATCATGTTCTTGTATATGTATCTAAATTATACCTAAAACACTATATTTTGTAAAAATTCCTGTTGGAATAAATACTATACATTTTTTGAGTCATAAATAAACAAAATAAAAAAAATAGAAAATGTCCAATTTTCCTGTCTAAAATTCCTGTTTGCCAAGACTTTTCCAAAAAATTGAACAAAAAAAAAAGAGGGTTCTTTACAATAATATACAATATTTAGTAAGTAATTACACTATTAGTGCATCACCAAAATAATTACAAAAATAATAATCTTCCCATATTTATTTACAATATTAGTGTCCTTAATTTAGGGAAACACTCATCCACTCATTCTTTTTATCTCCCTTATCGCCTCCTCTCTCCTCTCCTTCGTCCTCCTCCTTTGCCGCCGCTTCAACACCTTGAAGATCCCCTACCGCCTCTTCTCTCCTCCCCTTCGTCCTCCTCCTTCGTCGCCGCTTCAACACCGCCATGGACCGCTGCTTCTTCTTCGTCCTCCTCCCCCTCTCCTTCTCCTTCTTCTCTTCTCCTTCTTCTCCTCCTCCTTCGCCATGGACCGGCCGCTCCTCGGTGACGCCACCTACAAAGACTGTCATTGATGATGATCTCTCCGCCGCTCCCCTGGACGTCGATCTTCTCATCCATTACGGCCACAACTGCCATTATGACGAAAGGTTGATTTAGTCCGTAAATTAAAAGGAGAAGAAGATAAATTTTAGTAGCAGGATTAGTAATAAACATTTATACAAAGGTAACCATTTTAGTTTTTGTGGGTAACAAAGAGAAATTTCAGTGCAGTTGGTAGCCAAAACTTTCATACAAAGGTAACCATTTTAGTTTTTGTTGGTTACATTTGTGTTAAAGTTTAGCTATCAACTGCACTATGAAAAAAAAATTCTATAATAAATTTTTATAATTAATTAGTAACCCAAGAAAACTGAATTGGTTACCGTTGTATTAAGATTTGGCTACCAACTGCATTATGAAAAAAAAAAATCTATAATAGATTTTTTTAATTAATTGGTAATCCAATAAAACTGAATTGGTTACATTTGTATAAAGGGTTGACTACCAACTGCACTATTAAATAAAAAAAATTATAGAGCCACCGGGCCTTTAAATTAGTTAAAGAGGATTTTAAGTTTCTAACCCATCAGCAATTTCAATCTCGTGGCCATCTGCAGCTGCGGCAACAGAGCCACCAGGCCTTTTCAAAAGTTGACACCACCCGGAAAATTTGAAGGCCTTACCGGAGATTTCAAGAGGAGAAAAAGATGGTCTATTTTCCGATGAGAATTCCAATGGCGAGGCGACTGATCGTTTCTTGAGTGGAATTAAAGCGGAAGAAATAGTTGTAGTAGAAGAAAATTGTGAACATTGAATTGAAAATTGAATAGCATTAGCGATTGATGCCATCGTACATGAAAAGAAAAGAAAAAGAAACCCAAATGTTGTTTTGTAAATAAAATTAATATGCATTAATATTGTAAATATTTAAGAAATCTTACTATTATTTGTAATTATTTTTAAAATGTCATATAAAATATAATTGTTCCAAAAAAAAATATAGTTTAAAGACGGGCCCAGAAATAGTAGGTGGACCCATCTGTAAAATCATGTTTCTAAAACATTGAAGGAAACAATAGTTCAGTTAATTATCAACTTAAATTATACTCCATTCGTCCCATGATAAAAGTCCTTATTACTATTTTAGATAGTCTCATGTTAAATGTCAATTTTCTTTTAATAACAAAACTTTTATACATATTTTCCTATTATACCCGTAACATTAAATATCTCATACTTTTTTTATTCTAATTCTCTCCATATTTAATGACATTATTATGGACAATTTTGTCATTTTATTCATCTTCTTAATATGCGTGAAAAGTCCACCAGGACTTTTATCCTGAGACGGAGAGAGTAGTAGCCAAGTTCTACAAGTCTGCAAACAGATCAAAATGAAGTAGACTTCAGTTTTCAAACAGGATTCCCATGACAGCTTCCCATTTACTATCCTTGGCCATTTATTAACTTTGTGAACCCAAACCTTCTCATCCGGAAAGACATTTAAACAAATAAATTTAAGCAACTGACAATGGGATTGTTCCTTATAAATGATCAGGAAGGCCCATTCGCAGCCAACATGGTATCTCAGAGTGGCCTTTTACTAGGAGTCAGGGGATCAAGTCCAGCATGGGTTCTCAAGGAGTAAATATAATGTGCATCTAGATATAAAAATACCCTTATTATAAATTTATACCAACAAAGTCTTAAGCTCCTTAAAAGAATGCTGACAGAAGACAATTCAATTATTCGAGTACATAATACTGCATGTTCAGATTAGGCAGCAAGGGATAAAGGGAGGTGCTAACCCTTTGATTGAACCAAGATAAACAAAACAATTGCTAACAATGTTGAATGACCTTTATGCGTACTGCAGGATGGCTATGTCGACGTAGTAGCATTGCTGCCACTCTGAAAATTTTCCTTCCAAATTTTCCAAGCATTCCTGACTTCATCCAGCTGTGAATCTGGAATCCCTGTGTTTGCATCCAATATCTCTAACCAATCCATCCAAGGAGATTTTAAAGGGTTCAGGAATTTTGAAACTTGAGGCAGCACTAAAGATATATAAAATTCATCAACCAACCCGAGAATTTCTTCCGACTCAATTAATGTCAGCATTTCAGGTCTCGTCACATTGCCTGGTTGGTTTCTCAGAACAAAGTTGTTCCCCCGTAGAAACAAAACTTCAGATGGAGCAAGGGGTAGGACAATCCGTGAGAACTTGTTCAGCGACAGCTCTAGTATATCTCTTGCGAGTAAGCCGCGCTTTACTGCCACGGCTGTTCCCACCATTTTCCGGATCTGATGAAGCACAATTTGTTAAGAATAAAAATTGTACGAGTAGAATAACCCCCCCACCCCCCCCCCTCCCCCCGCCCCCCGGTTCTCTCTGAAATTCTTTCAACCTAAAGAGCAGTATCATCTAAAGAAAATGTATTATTTCTAGTTTTATAATGGTATTAGGACCTGTTAGAGTATCCAGTATCCACCTAGTTCCTTGCCAAACACAACACATTAATATTATTGAAAATTTATCTGAAATCTTTTGCTGGACAAGAAAAATGATCAATTTAAATTGTTTATGAAGAATTCCAACCAAAGCATGTCTGTCTGTACGAAACAATCCACACTATGTCATCCACAAATTGCACTGCAACAATGGGTATAGAGCCTATTATCAATAGATTTAAAAAGACTGTACCCTAATTGTTAGATAAAGTAAATAAATAGTACTTAAAATGATGTACGAACATGAACTAGATAAAAACCTAATTATGCATTCTTAATCATGTCTACAAGACTTACTTGATGTAACATGAACGACTCTCCACATATAGAAATTTCCACGTAACTCATACCAAGTAAATGCTTCAGCTTTCCACAAGAACAGTGAAAAATCCTTCTGAAATGGGAAGCACTAATTCTGTCTTTCTCATCAGGTTCATATAACCATCTTGCATGAATGGAAAAACAGGGACTTTTGTCACTCAAACCATTTTTATGCGCATTGTCCATACCCAACATAAGTTTATCAGGACTGATAAACCTTGAAAACTTAGAATTCTTTCCTTCAACATTTGTTCCAAGCACTTCATTTGCCCCAATAATATCTACTTCATCACCTTTCTCAAACTCAGAATCTGATGCTTCTTCATCACGTTCCTCAATCATAGGGTCTGATATCTCATTAGATAATCTTGCTCTTCTGGACTGTTTCCTATACCTGGACCGTATTGTATAGTTATGGAAAGGATGTTCTCCCTGTATGCCAATTAAAAACTAAACAATTAACAAATCTCTGTAAAGACATAAAAAAAGCATTTAATTAATATTATTCTGTCATAATAGCATCCGATATCTTTTATTACCAATTTCTCGTAATGTATTATACGCTTTTCACATACCTTTCACATATTATTATCTAGAGAAAAACAGATAAGGAATGGAAAACCTGATTGCTTTGGACAACAGACGCCTTTCACATCCAACTCTAACAATGAATATTCTCTAAATCTTACATGCAGGTTCACAAAAGGCGCCTCCAAAAAGCCTACGTTATAAAAAGAAATTATAAAGGAAAAGGATCGATCTTGGGAAGCATTAATAGAGCTATCATTAAGGAAAATTCTCTCCAACAAAGACTTACATATTTTGTGTGACAAACATACAAGTCATTCTTGTAATGGTATGAGAAAATTCAAATTACAAAAATAAGTAGCGGTTAGTTTTCAAAATAAAGTTCCTCTAGATTTCAAGTATAGCAAATAAGCAACATTCTTTCATACATGAGTATATGTAAACTAGGGTTACCAGATACTCTTATTGACATAGTGAATCGGGTGTTGGTACTTGTGTTCTCAAACTGGTACTCTTATGTGCCAATACTCTAAATTTAGCAATACTGAAATGTTTCTTTATTAGTTTACTTATAATTTGCACAAATGTAAATATTTATTGGATGTTCAAACATCACATAGATACTAAAACATATATAGGACAATCAACTTCTTGATTGAACCAAAAATATTCTATATAACCTAGTTTTCTTACACTTGGATTCTAAGAGAGTTCTCAACTCTAATAACTTATATAAAGTTACTCTTGCGTACCGCATTTTAATACCATGTACCTTTTGTAGCTTTAGGTATAACAAATCCCCAATAGCAATCTCTCTTTCCATCCTTCCTTTATTTGCTGGACTATTTATCCTCTTATGAGACTTAGCTAGGTTCACTTTTAGCACTCCAATTTGTTGTTTCTTAGCTTCTAAGATTTCTTCCAATCCAACTATCTTTGTCCCTTTTGTTGAATCATGAGTAGGATAATTGTCTAATGTCTATAGAACTTTATAGGGTGTACCTTGCAGAGAAGTGCGATAGGTAGGTGTTAGAATGTAAATAGCTTGATTATAGTATATATTAATGTTTTTGTGATGGGCAAACCTGCCCACATGGACAGGCTGTCACTAAGATTACATCTTGGCCATCGTGACGTTATTGAGGCCAAGGATCTTTGCCCACATGGAAAGGTTGTCACCAAGATTATATCTTAGCCATCACACATTCTTGGATACATACTCGGACCAGGGTTATCAAGTCGTCGCCTAGTCTACGACTAGGCGCCCAAGCCGTTGGTCAAGGTCGAGGCGACTTGGTGAAAGACTCAAAGGCAAGTGCTTCAGCCTCTAAGTCATCGCCTTGGGTCGCCTAGGCAACGCCTTGAACGAATTCCTTTCAAGTCGTACGCTAGAGGGAGGAACTGATGTGATGGAGATGAAGATATTAAGGTTTACTTGAGCAAAAACCTGGGTTTCTATGTTTCCGCCATTGACAACACTTTAAAACTCTCTTCTTCTTCTCCTTTCCTCCTCATCCTCCTCCATGCGGGTTGTTCTCTCCTTCCTTCTCTCTTTGGTGCGGCCGCTGTTTGATTTCATATTGAAACCCTAAAACATCTTCGTCTTCTGTTATGACCACTATTGGGCTGGTATTTTTATCGGGTCCTTAACACTAATATACAACAATTAGAAAGTATTTACAAAAACAATACATCCTCAAAATAATTACAAAAATAATGCAACACAATAATACGTTGCTAAAATTACGGAGCATTAACTCCCTACATGTCAGTTACCAACTTTCATATTTGCAACCAACCGATCCTAAATTCAAACTAATGAAGAAAACAGGCAACTACATATCGAAAAAACAGAGCAACGACAGATCGAAGAAGACGAATTCTCTGACGGCGATGCAACTTTGAGATCGGAGAAGATCAACAGTAACTTCGAGATTGGCAGGCCGCATTACGAAGTTTCATATGTAATTATACATTGTGTTTATGCTCGATTTACAATCGAGAACTGTAAACTTACGTCTTATACCGATTGTTGATTGATTCGCTTCTGATTTGTATAACGAGGAGGAATTTGAGTTTAAAGTTTATATGCATATAGTTACCCCGTGGTTACTACATACCGTATATCGTTACCTTTCTTAAGTTTTTCGCTCTTTAATTGGTCACAAAGTCGATTATAATGACTGTTTTGATTGCAAAATGCATGTAAAAATATGTTTTATATTCTGGTTACTAAGTACATATAAATTGGTTACTATTTATTATTGATTTGGTTGATGTATAATGTTTTTTTTTATAAGAGTACCCTTTCAGTTCCCTTCACTTCTTCTCTGATTCATCTAGCCTCCTTCAGGAATGGTATCATTGGATCAACGAGGTACTTGGGAATGTTGACTATGTGGGTATACTAAAGAAAGAGCTGACATTCTTCAGTACATCAAGCTATGCCAGTACATTCGTATCCAACAGACAATGGTGCTCTATGCCATTCAGATCCAATAGACATTCTTCATTAGTCACGGCAGGGGAATGCACCTCTACTCCGAGAGGGCGCCTATGTCATCTACCAATCTACAAATAATCATTTGCCCCCACTAGCGTGAGAGTACGCCTTTGGTGAGATGATCGCAAAAAAATTTAAAGTGTCAAGTCTTAATTCTAGTGTCCGAACACTTCGAGAGGCTCGATATTTTGCAAGCCTCGAAAATGAAAGTCCTAGGAGAGGGAACCTCTAGGGGAGTAAACCCTAGAAGGGCGAGCCTTAGAGGAGCTCTCCTTGGATTTGATATTGAAAATCTTTGATCTAATCTTTCTCATTCTCTCTTGAAATTTCTCTTTTCTTTATAATAAAAAAAGTCTGTGAAGGCCTGATAGCATCGAAGACCTGATAGCCTCGAAAGCCGAATAGCATTGAAGGTCTGATAGCATCGAAGACCTGATAGCCTTGAAGGCCTAATAGCCTTGAAGGCATGATATCCACGAAGACCAAGCTTTAGGTATTCCTCTCTCTTCAATTCGACAAGTCATGATCATGAACTTTCGTAGTTTTTTTTTTTTTTTATTTCCTGTATTAGAAAATTCATGTACATATATTTAATGCAAACTAACACTTGAATCTATACTTTTCTTTTTTTCTTTTTTTTTTAATAAATCAGAAGAAATAATGAAGTATAAATGAAAGTTTGACAAATTTATTGATAAACAAATTGCTTTTAACGAAAAGAAAAACGTTTCATATAATAAATCTTGCTTTTGTCGGCGAAAGCATAACGTTCACCACTTTTAGAGATAAAGTATAACTTTTTCGGGGTTGAGGGCTTATACTCAGGCGCCTCAATTACTTTTATTAAAGTTGAACGTATAACTTTTCGGGTCTGAGGACTTATAGTTAGGTGCCTCATTCACTTTTGATGATAAAGTGCAACACTCGGGTGCCTCGTCACTTGGGTCGTCCAATTTTTGGCAAGTGCAGTCTACGAGGACTTGAAATCGGGTACCTCGTCACTTGGGTCGTCCAATTTCTTGGCAAGTCGCTTTCGAGGACTTGAAATCGAGTGCCTCGCGTCACTTCAGTCGTCCAATTTCTTGGCAAGTCACGCATCTCACGAGGACTTGAAATCGGTGCCTCGTCACTGGGTCGCCCAATTTCTTGACAAGTGTAGTCTACGAGGACTTAACCATCATTTAGAGTGGACCACCATCTTGGTTGGGTTTTTGTTTTTTTTATTCACACCGATTCTTGTGCCTCCTCCCTTGGTCATCCAATTTACTTGGCAAGGGATATTCCTGAGGACTTAAATCACCATTTTTGTGGACCACCATCTTGGGTGGATTTTTAACTCATCTGTAATTCAGAGTTTCGTCGATGGTACATAGAGCCGATGATTTGAGTTCTTGACTTCCGGATCGCACTACGGGTGATAGTGTTGCACATTTCTTCTTCTAGTTCAATCTCCCCGACCGCCGCTTCTCATCAGATATCCTCCTCAAAACCGTAATAGTCCATAGTGGAATGCCTCGTATTGGTGGTATACACGAAGTCCGGTCTTCTTTTCATTTCTTCCGCTATAACCAACCGGGGCCTCGAGGTTCGACCACCCGTCTGTAGACCCATTGTTCATACAGTGCTCTGAACGCCTTCTCATTGCATGTGATAACCTCCTAATCGCATTCTGCATACTTGTCCCCACGCTTTTCTCGCTTCGCTTCAAATTTTTCATTCTTCTCCTCTCTCTGCCCTTATGGTTTTCGACCGAGAATCCACCAAAGCCACGCTTGTCGCCCTCGCTTTCTTCCATGTATCCATCGCATGGGCCGGTGGGAAATGTCATGATTCCCCCAAGTCTTGTCAAAAGATGAGATGGTCGCAAATGAATCACACGCCTTGGTAATGAGGTGGGGCTTGAAGGCGTCTAAACCACCATTGTTGCATATGCTAACCAAGTTTTTTCTTCAATCGGCTCTACACACTTCGTGTTTGGGCCCCGAACTATCCACGTAATCGACGACTCCTCGTTTGCTTCGCTTGAATCGCATGAAGCTCTACGATGGTTACCTGTTTCGCACATAGAAAAATTTCTTAAAAATTGCAATTTTAGATCATCCCAATCGTGGATCGATCCCTTCTCCAAGTCAGTAGTGAGAATCGATCAAGGCATTATCCGTCAAAGTATTGTTGAATTCCCTCAACAAATTGTGATTGTTCCTTTCATCATATCCTAACCATGGAGACATCGACTCCACGAACCTGGCAATGCGTTCCCTGGCATTTCCTTTCACCCCATTGTATTTTGGAAATTGCGGGGAATGCTCGATATACCCTGCCGGGTAGGGTTGTCTCCGAATATGTGCCGGGTAAAGTGGAGTAAAGTCCAACTCCGAAGGTCGGGATGTCTGCCTGTGAAGTTGATTGATCACATCGATCATATCATCATTTGTCACATATTGGCTCGTGGTATGGACTCTCTGTGGTACAAAAATTGGCTGATGTACACTAGCATTATGTAAATTATGTATCGGTTGTGCTTGTAGGCTGGTTCGTTGAACGAGGCTTGGGATGGTTGGTATCTGCACTTATGAAAATGCGGGGATAGTAATCAGAATGATGCTTATATTCGAGGTCAACGACTTCCATCCAGGTCAGGCACGTCACCATCGCTCGAGGTTCCAAGTGGATGATTGGAACGAACTAATTCTCCACCAATGGAGGTGCAATCTGATTCTCCTTATTGTTGCTATCGTTGTTGTTGTCCTCCACTCCTGACTGTTCTCCCTGTGAATTGTCTGGGAACATGGCCTTGAAAGCGAGAATCTACATCAACTGCTTGCGGAAATTTCCCATTTTCTCTTGCTTCAAGGCTCTAAAGATCATAGCCATCATCATCTCTTGTCCTTCTCGTGCTTCCTTCAACACCTTGAGCATCTCCAGTTGCACGACATTTACATACTCTCCACTTTCTTCCTCACCTGGCCTTCCCGCGCTTGTCTGCCTGACATTCGTTGGATGTTGATCAGCCATGTATGGTGATGTTGAACTTCCTTCCGAGGCATCTTCAACGATGGGTTGATCGATATTTAGATTCACGCCTTGGAAAGCTTGACTTACTTGCGCTTAAATCGAATCGGTGAGGTAATGCTATTTGTTGGTGACGCTCTTCTTGTTGTTCTCCCACTTCGAGTTTTGGACATACCCTTCACGAATCCTACACCTTCCCCAGTGGAGTCGCCAAATAAATGTGGGCAAAGAAATCGTGCCTTACCAGGATTAGGGTTTCGTGTTGGCTGAGGAGGAGAGAAATCCACGAAGAGCACGAAATTAATTGATTGATTGATTGAAGAGGGGAGAACGACAGGTGGGCGATTACTCCAACGACGCGTGGCAGAACTCCTAAAATTCGGAAACCGTGTTAGGTTATTGGGATTCCAAAAGCCTTCTTTTGAATCCTTTGAGTTGAGAGCGAGTGTCCAAACCCTTTAGTGTTTTTTAGTGGAATATCCAAACCTTGAGTCACCAAAAGTGTTCAAGTCCTCTGTCTGAAGAGAGGTCCCCTTCCCAATGGAATGGAAGGGGTATTTACAGGATTTTCTGAAAAGTAATCATGTGCCAGGCTAATGCTTTCAGGGAAATTCCAGAAATACCCTTTAATCATCAGAGTAATGCCCATATTGCCCTGTCCTTCTAGTTACCAATCTAATCCCTTAATCAATTCCCAAAACGAGCCGCCTCCACTAGCCTTCTGCCTCGGGACACGTGGAGACTTCTCCCGGGACTAGCACATTTATTTTTGACTTCTCCGCCTTCATTTCATTAGGTTATGCGAACCCTAATTTGCGCATTTAATGAGGTCGTGGAACCCTAATTGAGCATTTAATTTAATTTGGTCATGTGAACCCTAATTTTGCACTTAGGCCCACACCTTCATACATTTGTTAGTCTTTAATTTGTAACAAAGTCATTATCGATTGTTTTGGTTGTAAAATGAATGTAAAAATATTTTTATATTCTCGCTACTAATTATACGATCTTAGTTCTTTATCAATATGTATTTAGATACCGTAAGGTGTTTATTTGTTTATCGTATAATGTTGTTGTATTTTATAATTGTTTCTTTTATATTTGTGGCTACTTATCGACTACATCGTTACCTTCATACAACCGTTAATTAGATTATATATATTGGTTGTTGTATACTATTTAATCGTTATCTTGTATAATGTTTATTCGGTCATTTGAATAATATTAATGTACACTTGTACTGATGTTTTTTATATTCATGGTTATTTATTAGCTATATTGGTTACCTTCATACAACTGTTAGTCTTTAGTTGGTAACAAACACATTATACTGGTTGTTTTTTATTGTAAAATGCAATGAAAAATGTGTTTATGTTCAAGTTACTAAATAGATATATGTCGATTCATCGCCTAATCTGAATTTGGTTACTATATAATGTTATGATTCTTGATAATATTAGTGTGTTTTATAATCGGGTTTATTTTATATCGATGGTTACTTATCGACTACATTGGTTACCTTACAACCGTTAGTCTTTAGTTGGTAATAAACACATTATAGTGGTTGTTTTTTTTACCGTAAAATCTGCAATGAAAAATGTGTTTTATGTTCGTTACTAAGTAGATATATGTCAAGTTATTACTAATATGGATTTAATTACTCTATACTTGATGATTTGGTTATCGTATACTATTAGGTGTTTTTATAATCGATTTGTTTTATATGATGGTTACTTATTAACTATATCGCTACTTTCATACAATCTGTTATAATTTATTTGGTAACAAAATCATTATAATTGATTGATTTCATTGTAAGATGCATGTAAAAAATGGTTTATGTTCGGTTACTAAGATTATCTAGTTTGTTTCTTTATCTAATATTGATTTGGTTACTTTACAATGTTTATTCAAATTGTCGACAATGGAGATGATTCCAAGATTGTACTTTATTTCAACAGTAATATGGACCGACAAAGAACTAATACAACAAATTTGAAGTACCTAAGCCTAGTAGTTCCATCAACTAGTTCAATACAGAGAAATGCAAGACTTGATATGCAAATGCATTACTACGGCAGACACAATAAATACAACACCATCACACTCAAATTTAAGATTAGAGCGTTTATTCCACCGATCAAGATATCGATGAAGCAACCTTTAGATTATTTATGGAAGTCGGTAGAAAATCTGATGAACAATGCAAGTTCCCACTGATTAAAAATAATTAACACAGCAGGGGACGCACAACAATCTTGCAGAACTTGATAAATGTAGAAGAAACTAGAATTCACGATGTAACGCTAATCAGATCAACACAATGGAATTCAGCACTAGTTCCACTAGCAACACAAGATTGCCAAATTGGAACGCAATATGCTGATCAGCTTGTCATTGAAGTTATTGAACAACAAGAAGACAGACAACCTGACAGATCATACACAGAAGAACGATCTGACGATGTAATAACAGATCCGAATGAACGTGAAGTAAAATTACATCAAACTTACAAAGACAAAAAAATCCTATCACAAGCAATGAGGCTGCATTCAATCAGAAAGCGAATGAACACAAAGTTGAGCGAACGAGGTTGTAGAGACTTTGTCTTAGTAGGCATAGATAATGAAAATTGCGGATGGAAGATGAGAGCATCAAGGTTTCGAAAAACCAGTATGTTCAATGTGAGAATTCAATGACATTCACACGTGTTCGATCAACGTATTCTTTGGGAGACCACAGACGGCAAATAAGGAGTTGGTTAGTGAATGCATAATGCATGAGTTAACAAATCTAAAGAATATATACACACCAACAGATATTGTGGAGGACATGATGGCAAAATATAATGTGTTCATCTCTTACCAAAAATCATGGAGATCAAAGGAGAAAGCATTGGAAAAGGTGGGAGGAAATCCACACGACTACACACTGATCCCATCATGGTTGCACATTTTGAAGAAAACAAATCCAGGTAACACTTTATTGGTTTTTTATAATTAGTTGGTTACCCAAGTCAACTGACTTGGTTACCTTATTATGCAGGTTTAGTTACTAACTGTACTGTACAATGAAATTAATTTTTTGTGTATGATAAATATATACACAAAATATTACAGATTAATGACATTCTGGATACCATATTGGAAACATTAATATGGTAATTAGTTGGATACCATTAACCATATAAATGGTTACCATCTACTACAAGTTTGGATACTGTATGTTACTTGTAATTATAATGATGTTGCTGAAATTTCATATCAGGTTCCGTCACAGTCCTGGAGTTGGAAACAAATAGTCGTTTCAAGTATTTATTATTTGCCATTGGAACATCCATTCAAGCACCATTGCTTTCTGATCATTGTAATCGATGACACGTTCATACAATCAACTTACGGGGGACACTCGATATAGCAAGCAATACGGGATGCAAAACGAAACATTGTTCCGATTGCTTTTTACGATGGTTGACGAAAAATGAATTTTCTTGGAGATGGTTTTTTCAAATTTGAGAATTGCTTGTGGAGTTAGGGAAGGCCAATCGTTGTTTCGTATAAACATGAAGCCATTATCTGAGGACCTGAATTTTGTGTTTTCGGATGTCATGCATGGTTCGTGTACATACCATTATATTGAAAAATATAAAAAAGCATTCGAAAAGAGAGGAAAAGAACTCAAACAGGCATACAACGGGGCTTGTAGAGCTAACACTATTGAACAATTCAACAAAAACTTGGCTGAACTTGATGCTCAAATAAGGACATATTTGGAGGAAGAGGTCAAGTGCCTGAGGTTCCGTGGAATATAAGGCGGTACTACTCGTGATGACTTCAAACACAATGTAATCTATCAACAATGCAATCAAGGTTATCGGGAACTTCCATTCTAACAATGATTGAATGATCCGTCAGACAATATGCTTGAAAGATGGTATTTCACAAACAAACAATGACCGTATCAACATTCACTATACTTTCCACAACAAATTGAGGGAGGTTGCAATCTAATATCATTAAATCAAAGAAACATAAGGTAACTAATACAAATTTTAAATTACTACATCATAAGTTGCATTTTATGGAAACCTATTTGTTCACTATTGGTTACCTGTATATGCTGATAATGTTACTAACATTACATATAACTGTCATTATTTCGATGTAAACAAACTAAATATTTATGCATACTAACGACACCCTTAATTTGTGTTGTTGGTTGAGACATCAAACCTAGTGATTTTCACTGTTTACGATGTCACCAAATAATTTAT